>CAKLNU010000953.1:1417500-2145000 GCA_922788865.1 Poeciliopsis turneri
CAGCTGGCTGTGGTTTTTTAAAAATCTGTGCGTCTGGATGTGATGCGTACTTGTAAAAAAAAAAAAAAAACAAAAAAAAACAGACAAGAAGAACGTGGAGAGGGAGAAATAGGGTGGTGTTGTGATTGTGTGTGCATGTCAGGTTTACCCCAAGCGTGTGGACGTGCCAAAGCAGCGTGTAGGTGTGTTTGCGTGTGTGTGTGTATGTGTGTGTGTGTGTGTGTGTGTGCGTCTGTGGGGTTGCGATAAGGCTCTCAGCCACACCATTAGGTGACTCATAATCCACACCACCTCAAACACACACATACACACAAGTTTGTGTTCCTAGTCTTATTAGAACATTGTGTTGACTTCAGTTCGTTCCTGAAACCCCATTTGTGCCGAACCCTGGCACAACCCCGAGGCCTAACCCTAACCCAGAAAGAGACGCTTCACCCCACTAACTTCAGGCCTTGCTCCACATTGTTTTAAGAAGGCAGGTAGCTGTACAAGAAAAGGCTCAAACAAGGCAACATACCTGACTACACTTGCGCTATGGTTTGCATTTCTCAACCATATTCGGAAATTGTATTGACTTCCAATTAATTCAGAACCTTATTTTTGCCAAACCCCTAGCCATAACCTTTGCCCTAACAACGTCTAACCCTAAAAGAGATGCTTCACCCAATTAAGACCAGGAATCAGAGGGTCTTGAAACGGCCGGAGACCATACCAGAAAAGGTTCAAACAAGGTAGCATACCCGTACACACTTGCACTAGTTTGTATTTCTACACATATCAGGAAATTGTATTGACTTCCTTTTGTGCCAGACCCAAACCAATGACAGCCATGACCCATATCTTGGTACACATTTGAGCCCTAACCCAAACCCCAAAACTATTGTCTGCTGCACTTGGACTGACCTTTGGTCCCAATAAACCTTACAGGTCTTCAAAGGTTCAACAACGACACCAGAAGAGGTCTTCAAGAGGTGACGTAAACAACTGCACCGACACGGTAGCGCCCATGCGCAAGAACAAACTCAAAACACGGCTCCAAACAGTCAATTAGAAATGAGCCCAGGCATACAGGAGTGGCACAAACCTCATACACAAGTAGCACATGGCAAACTTCTTTTATTTCAAAAGGGCAAACAGAGCTATACAGTACAAGTAGCACAGGAAATAACTTAGCCAAGGCTGAACTCATTCATTTCTTACTGATGCAGTGACGTCAGAACAACAGAAGCAAGAAACTCCTCCATAGAAACAACAAAAAAACCCCATTTTGGCTCCGTCTTTATGCTGAAGCACGGTACATCCAAACTGGAAAGCAATGTAAAAAAAGGACATAATGTTTTCCAGATATTTACAGTCGTATGTACAGGCATTTTTGTTGTCATCTAAATATTGACGCACATTGGTATCCTTCTTTTTTTTTTTTTTCCTCTCCCATATTCACTGATTGTCAAAAGAAAGAATGGAAACAGGTGTGGACATTCTTAAACGGAGCTCTGTACCGCAGTCCGAGCATGTTATTGTGGTGTCCCGTAAACTACAGCTCCCAACAATCATCCGACCAGCCTCTGCCAACGCAGGAGCTACTATCCGTCCAGGGCCCCGTTGCTTCTCTCCTGCGCCAGACCCAAAGTAAAATCGGACCCCCTTAATTCAAAGCCGGACACCCTGCTGTCGAACCCAGGACCCCCAGGCTTCCTCTTCAGCTCCTCGCACTTCCTGTATTTACAGATCTGGTGTCCCCTCTTGCGGTTGCGGCAGCTGCTGCACTGTTCGCAGTTCGTCTGACGTCGGCAGGGCACGCACTCCCCGCACCTCTTCCTCTTCCTTCGCCCTCCGCCGCCCCCGCCCAGCGAGCTGGGGGAGTAGCCCTCGGCTACCAGCCCTTCTATGCCCTCCGCTCCCACGGCCGTGCTCCTCCAGTGGCCTCCCCCCATCTGAAAGCCCGCCAGAGGGAACAGAGCCGGGCTGAAGGGGAACCAGGCGCCGAGGAAGGGTTGGAAGTCAGTGCTGCATCCAGAGGAGTCCTCTTCGTCCTCCTCTGGCCCAGACCCGCCTCCCTCGCCATCTCCTTTTGCGCCCTTAGCCTCCGCAGCCTCTTTCTTAGCGGGCTGGCTGCTCTGCGCGCCCAGGCTGGCCTGCTCCGTGGTGGCGGGGGTGAGAGCCAGCAGTCCGGCACGCATCAGCAGCTCTGCGGCATGGGCCAGGTGGAGCCCGCTGGGCGACTCCCACATGTCGGGCCAGGAGGGGGCCCGGCGGGGCTTACTGGGCTGGGCGGGACGCTGCTCCTGTGCCGGGGACGGCTGGATCAGGCCTTTGACGTCCACGGCAGGGGAAGGGGTAGAGATGTAATGGGAGAGGCTGTAGGGGTGGCTGGAGCGCTTAAGGCTCGGTCTCAGGGGCTCATTGGGGATTTTAGCACTGCTGTGGGCCTGATCCGGGGAGGAAGGGCCAGCGATGTCTACAGCAGTGGACATGGCAGTGGCTGGGTGTGTGTGTGGGGCGGGGGGGCGGTTTGCCCTTGTGTTTTTGTGTGCGTGGGAGAAGGGGGACCGAAGCTGACGCGGAGCTGACAACTGTCCTGCTGTTACTTCAGCCAAAATGGCAAGCCTTGGCCTGTGTCCCTATTCCCATTCTCTGCAGCGGCTTCAGAGTCCTGGAGAGCTGGAAATGAATAGGGGATGAAGACAGGAAGGTTAAGAATAGAAATGCTGGAGAGACAGACACAGAAAGACAGTAAACAGGGAAGTCGGGGTCTGTGTTTTTCCCCCCCGGCAGAGCGACTCAACCGTGTCGGGGAATCATCGGGCAGACGGCAGGAGTTAAAACACCAGACATATGTAAAAAACTGCCACAAAACCAGAAGCAAAGGATCCGTGTGACTGCGTGTGCGAGAGGGGAAAGAGAGAGGGAGACAGAGACGGTGCGTGCCTCGCAACGGATTTCCGCATACAGGAGGCAGTATCCCTTTAAGAATTTCACGGTATATCAATGCAATCAATAACAGAGCGACAACAATATGCAAAGATATGCGCATATGCGCAGGTCAAATGTGGAGCGCGCTTTTCAAATACATTTTGACGACCGCTGTTATGCTGCCAGCCGGGGCTGAACGGAGCCGAGGAGCACCAAATAAGGGACCGTAAAGAGAAACAGGCTGTCTTTTGTCTGCTATCGACGACGAGGAGCGAGGTGCGCAACGATGCGGGTGCTGTGGATAAAAAAAGACCAGGCTATATTCCGTGTCCACGTTCGCGCGTGTGTATGTGTGTGTGTGTGTGTGTGTGTCGGTGGGGGGGGGAGGTGGGGGGGAGAGAGAGCGAGAGAAAAAAACCCCACAACACCGCCGACTAAACGCGGATCGTGTACGTTATTACAAAGTATGAGTTTGTGTCCTTTTCGACGGGGGTCGATCGGGAGACGCAATCGATCGCTTTCGCTTGATCGAGGTTACCTAAGAGGAACCGACGCCACGGCGAGCTGACCACAGTCCGAGTGGTCGCTGCGACACGGCGCTGCGCGCAGGAAAGGGAGAGGAAATCGGGCGACAAAAAAAAAAAAAAAAAAAAAATCCAAAACGGCCAAATCAACAGGAAGTGCGATGGTTTAAAAAAAAAAAAAAAAAAAACACGCGTCACTTTACCTTCCCGACTGTGGTCCCCGGCCCTCTCCTGTCAAATGTATGATGAAGTCATGAACTAATGTCGAGCCGATCGCACAGCGCTATGTGGACGGCGGAGCTGCCGATTCCTCCTCCACCTCTCCGTCCCGGAGGGTCTGCAAACACTCTGCACGGAATTTGGGGGCGTCGCTCAAAATGCGAAGTGGACTCTGCAGCCGACCGAGGCTCGTGTGGTCAGAGCGACCCCGTGATGTCCTCAGGAGCAGTCCAGCTGACGACGACGACTGAACCCAAACGCACCCAGCGGCTCCACTCGGCCCGGGATCACTTTCTACACACTGTGTTCCGTAGACATGGTTAAACACCCGCTATCGCGTCCAATATTTTATTATTATTATTATTATTATTAGTATTAATATTATTATTTTGTATTGAAATGGTCGTTTTGTCATGAATTAATAGAACACAACACTTAAGACTTATTATTATTCTTATTATTATTGTTATTAAAAAGCACACTGCATTTCCACATGGCTTCTCTCTCCATACGAATAAAAGCACAATATAAAGTTTTGATGAATGTAAAATTAAATAAATAAGTGAATTAAATTTTAGTTATGAGTTTAGCGTTGTGCCGTCGCAGGGTGAAGTTTAATCCAAGCAGAGCCAAGGCAAAAGTAAACGAAGCGACTGCTTAGGGCCTCCACGCCAGCAGGGGGCAACACGTGAGCGCTGCTATCTAGTTACATCATTGTTTAGTGATGCAATTTGTGTGAAACTGGTTGTTCATAGCAAAATCAACACTTATATTTACATATGGAACACACCAGGTTAAGCATTTCTTTAATATTTTGTATTTTTTACTGTTAAAACTATTAAAGTGTGTTATTCATACAAAATGGACAATTTTGGTCCGCTTTTAAATTTCACTCTACAAAATCATTACTGTGATATATTGATTTATTTTTAACTGTAAAACTGATATATTTTTACATATGAATGGAACTGGGTTTATAATGACGACTCTTTTGTTCGTATTTATTATCCTTATTACCACCTACTTATATCTGCAACATTGCACACAGGTAACAGGATTCATACAAATCCATGTAAATTTTGTTTCACCTAAATGTATTCCTGATAAATGTTTAGTCTTCACGTAAACAGAAAAAAAAAAAAAACATTCACACTGCTGCCATGCATGGCCTAAACCCAATGAAAAGCGCAGTTTCTCCAGGTAAAAGCAAACTAATCAGGCCTCCAGACCAACAGGGGGAGCCCAAGAGCACTAGAACTCTCATTTAAGTTGATTTTGTTTTCCAATTATCAACAGAATAACTCTTTTAAAATGACACAATAAGTGGAGAGTTGTGTTTAGTTTGTAGCTTCAAAATATGCAACATATTCTTTTAAAGTTAAACAACAAAAAGTTATTAATATGTTCAAGTCCATTAGAGCAGGTAATCCCATTTGATACCAGGATGTCAACTATGTAATTAGAGCAACAAAAACACAGTTGTTTTTGACTGAAACGACGCTTCTGTGAGGGTTCCCCTTCTTTGTAATTACAGAAAAGATCAATCTGGCCATGTGAAAAATCACGTGACAGACATTAAGGTGTGAAAGCTAACGGAGCGGCACGCAGCAACGGGCTAACACGCACCAATCAGATGATTGGACTCTGTGAGCGCCTGGGTGATTTTGAGAAGCTGTATTATGTAACTTTGACTTTTTCTGAGCTTTGTATCCTGTTATGATGCTATCCCCTCATCAAAATCAGACCTGCAGTGTTGCTATGACAGAACACGCCTTCCCCACTCGGCTCCTCCAGACTAGCGGCAGCAGCGACTGGCAAACATCTGGTGGAACAGAGGTTGTCATATAAACCGTTTCTCAGTCCAACACACCAAAGAAACACTTAATCGAGAAACACCTTTGTAATGTCTGAAAGAGCAGCAGCTTCTTAAAGAGACAAAGACCCAATTTCAGGGCATCACATTAAGTTTGATATGTACATCTTTTTCTTTCTTTTTTTTTAAAAATAATAGTTACTTAATTTTACTATAAAACGGCACTTTAATTCACTTTTAAAAAAAAAGAATAGTCAGCTGGTGTGTATTGAACTTAAAGAAACATCTTCCATAACTCTTACTAAAGTCATGCTGTTTAGCAATATGTCGTTTGTAAGCTTGGAGCAGATTGGCTGATTTGTTCTAATGACAGCAACGAGGTAATTACATGCAGCATCCCTAATAACGCTGTAGCATGCACACGTTCATTTAATTCATTTAGAAATCCAGTGACATCATTTTACAATTCAAAAAAAGAGAGAGATGGGGGGGGGGGGGGGAGATCTGTTAAACTGTGTTAAAGTTTCCATTCTAATCATCCGCCGTCGTTGGTTTTACCTTTTAACTCCCGTCCAAACAGCGCCGCCCGATACAGGAGGTGACTCCTCCACGCAGGAGCGCCGGAGTCCACTCCACCTCTTCTGAGAGTCCTCCGTGCATCTGGCACGCAGCCAGACACCTCGTGCGTGTGCGTCCGTGTGTGAGCGAGCGTGCGTGTCACTATGGAGGCAGGGGCCCACGGTTACTACACCGTCTGGCCTGGACCATCCGTGTAAACACAGCGTCTTCTAGTGGTCAACACAAATACAGCCACCCGTCTTAAAATGGCCACTGGTGCTGGTGGACACTGCAGCACAGCAGCAGCAGCAGCAGCCCCCTTCGGCCAAGGCCACACACACTCACACACACTCACACTCACACTGCAGTCGCCACATTGAGCTGTTGACTTATCATCCCAGCACAATGTTAATCCATAAACACGGCGCTGCTGGTTAAATCTGAGGTGGAGTTTTGGCCCCAAAACTACAAAAAAAAAAAAAAAAGTTGTGCCAACAAATTGGATCACTCAACATGTTTATTATCAACAATAAAACAGCACACTGACTCAACCACGCCAGCAGACGAAAGAAAAAAAAAAAATACAAAAATCAATCTGATGAAGAAGCAAAACAGATCCGGTAAGAGGTTTTAACCTTCAGACGCGGTTTGATCAGGAAGCAGATAGTGTTTCAACGTCAAACATTTTTCTCCCCCGTTTAAGACAAACGCCACGAAGCAGCAAAACAAACCTGAACATTTTCGTGTCACATTCATATGGGTTGCCATGTTCGTCAAACAAAAGATATAATAAGGCCTGTGCTGGGTTCGACATAAAACGCTGGACCGGTGAAGAAGCGCGGCGACGATTTCATGTTTGGACCGCCTGCTCCGATCATGGGCGACGACCCCAGGAACCAATGCCCCAACGCTAACCGCAATGATTGTCGCAGTCCCTTGACCTGGATCCCGTTTCAAACATGTTGATCAGTGCGACAATTTTAGGAATTATGAAAAAAGAAACAAAAAAACATCTGCATTGTGTTCTGGATTCATCCGCAGGGAGAACACAGCGGCGCTGACGAATGATCGGGCGGGTCGGCGGACAGGGCGGGTTCGTCTCCGGCGCCGCTCTACGCGTCTTTCCTTCTGATGATGAGCGGCCCGACGTTATCTCCGGTTTCCTCGTTGTGCTTGGTGTGGGCGCCATCGCAGTACGGGAACTGCAGGAAACATGGGGGGACACACATGTTCAATGTTGGGGTGGTACGACTCAAACACACAGCAGGTCAGCGGACGCATCACACCGGTCCTGCTGCGGGCAACAATCTTTTGGTGTGGATGTTGTCATTGAGAGAAGAAAAGTATCTCAACTAGTATCTACTTTGAAAGAAACTTCTTCCCACTGAGACGTGAACTTATTGAACTTTTTTCAGAGACGCACCGATCCGATATTAATATCTGTATCGGTAAATATATAGAAAAACATTTCTAAATTGGGTATTGGTCACAATTTACCTGATCCACAAGGGCAAATCTATTCAGTTTATTTCTATACTTTATTATTCATTTTACTTTACATTTATAATCCCTTATTGCACTTTCTGAAGGTTTGTTGGAATTTATTTTTTACATGTTGACCAACATAGTCAACCTGTTGTTTTTATCAGTTTCTTTATTTATTTTCCATTGGATGTTATTCTCCCCGTTTCGCTGACTGAATAGACTGAAGTTGTTTTTACATGTTTGTTCAATCTTGAGAAGCACTACTGGTGCAGATTCATCAAATACATTTGTAATTCTGCATATTTATTTCTGTAAAAATTTTAAAAAAAGTTTTAGATTAATTCAGCGTTGTTTTTCCTGTCCAAACCGATACCAACCATCAGCTATCCGTATCGGTATTGGAAGTGGAGAAAGTGAATCGGTGCATCTCTAACTTTCCCCACAATAAAGTTGAACCTGTCAATTTCCTTGTTGTGGTGCTTTTAACTTAAGAAAACAGTTTCAATCTATTATTTTATGATGGAATTGTTATCAACAGCATATTATGATAGTATTCTAGTTTCTACAGCAGGAACAAGGGAAACTAAAATAACAAAATGTTATGTTTATACATCTGACTTGTCTGCAAAAGTTACAAACTTGATCTAAAAATGAGATGTATTTTCTTGGAACATTAAGTCCAGAAGTAATATTTTGAATACTATTAATTAGCGCCCTACGGGGGAAAACAAATAGTATTACAATGAAATCAAGTTCACTTTTCTTCCTTAAACGACAACAGCAACAAAAAGTGCTCAGACTTCCAGTAGGAAATCCCTCTGTGCTGTTTCTTAAATCACACATTGCAGTTTTTGGCGAGCGTCTGACCTTTTTAGACTTCCAGCAGCGGCAGTAGACGGCCTTGGCGCCGATGTCCTCCATGTCGAAGCTGTGCACCACTTTGGGGCTGTCTTTGCTGAAGGAAGTGTTCACGTGACGCTTCGTGCAGCAGCGGCTGCTCAGGTAGCGGCTGACCAGGAATCCCGCAGCTGCCGAGACGACGGCCACCGGCACGGCAACCAAGAAATGTTCTGGAGGGAGGAAAACGTTAAACAAAAAGGAAAAAAAAAAAAAAAAAAGACAGAGAGAGAGAGAGAGAGAGAGAGAGAGAAGGGATAATCTTATTGGTCGTTCACTCGTACAGGTTTGGTTGCGGATGAGTAAATCTGACATTTTTCAGTCTCTATAGTCGTGCGTCTGGCTGCTGCTGAACAGATAAGTTGGATTCTGTTTTGTTGGTGTGAACCAGGTTCATTTCTCAGGTTCTTGTGTTTCTTTTTTTTTTTGTTTTGTTAAAGTAATGCTGGATTTTTATGAATTTCAGCAAAACTTAAATATTTGAAAATTCTGCAATAATAACACGCAGCGCATCATTCTGGCACCAACATGGAGCCATCTGCCAGGTGTTTTAAATCATGCGTCCATCAATTCATACCTTCTAATATGTAGGCCTAGTACTGACACCTGCATGAGTAAAACATCTTTTTCTCCTTAGGCACTAAAACTGGCTCCAGCCCAGGGGCCCTTATTCTTCTTCATGGACAACTATAATTTGTAGTCTTGAAATGCAGATGTTCACAATAATCTGACTTCCTTCTCCATACGTAGGTCCACACTCAGACATATGCTGGATCTGGAAAAATACTCCAAGCTTTCTCCAGAATGTCAACATAAAGAACCTGAACCTATTCTGAAAATGTCTGACAAATGGGAATGCAATGTGAAACTGCCTGTTGTACAAGATTTATCCTGATCTCGCCGGTCACATGATACACAGGCGGTAAGACGGGAGAAACAGAGGTCTTATGTTTTTTTTTGTTTTGTTTTTTTTTAATGTTGCCCTTCTGCAGGATCAGCAGTCATGGCTGCTGGGCCCAGATTACCTGCTGAACCGATTAAAGATGCAAACTGGAGCTCAGATTGCTGACCAGTAGGTTAGATAAGCATCACCCTGGTTACCATGCGAAGCAAGAGACGAAACAGAGGCAATGTGTCCCTCTTCCTCGCGTTTCGCAGGTTAAAACAGCCCAGTAGGTCGCTCAGTAATCGCTCTGCAGTCGGTAGTGAAGCTGCCTGATGTTGCTTTAGGTGGCAGACGGACACGCGCCCCCTTGGACTCAGCGCTAATTAAATAACTCCTGACGAGCTAGCATGCTGTTAGCTAGCTTTAATACTATACCTTTGGTTAACCTGAAACCGGAGCTGTGGACCGCTGCCATCGGACACAGAGGTATCAACCAGTTGTCACGTAAACTCGGACCTGTCGCGTTTTCTCTGCGCCGTGGGTTGCGTTCGGTCAACGGTAAGCAGCAAGGTCAAGCGGTTAGCTTCACGGAACTCTGTCCGGCCCCTTTACTGCTACGTCACATCGGATAGACCAATCGGGAGCAAGCTCGTGGAACAAGATGTTTATTGGCAAAGTACATCCGGCTTCTCTTTTTCGATAGCTTAAAGACGGAAGTTAAACAAAAAGAAAAAAGAAACACGATGGACAAAGTTTGTTTTCTTAATCATTCTCTGTTAAACGAAGCTGAAGTAAAACGCGGGGAATGATACTCCGCTTGATACTTTAACAAGCGGAGCTCTCATTTTAAATGTCTCTTCCCATTCAAAATAATCGTTTGTGCTTAGCATAGCAATCAATACAATGACAAAGAGCCGTCATAATCCTCTTTATGAGACTGCTTTACGGCAACAGTGTCTTCAGTCGGAGGCTTCTTCAGTCCCAGGGCAGTACAGACCGCAACAGGAAATCCTCTCGGCCCACAGCAGCTACAACTCTTTGAATATGACTTGCATTTAATTTCCCTTTGGGATCAATGATGCGTTTTGAACTGAAATGACTACAAGGTTCCGCCAGAGGGCGACAAAACCACTTTCTTGCAAAATAAGCCCTACTTAAACGTCAATTTCTGAAATTTAATACTGGAAAAATAAGAAAGGTTTCAGTCTTACCAATAGGAGAATGTTTGAGTGGAAAATGTCGACCTAGATTTATCTCATTTTTAAAAATTAAGTCAATAAAATACAATTAAAATAAGCAAATGAATGCTTGTTTATAATGCTAAGAAGCGAAAAGCTATTTTACAAGTTTGACTCAATATAGCAGCTCAGCTAGACACTAAAGCAAATTAGAGTAAATACATTTCTTAAACAAGAACATGAAATTTTTGATTGTATGATTGATATACAAATAATGTGAAATTAATTCTACATGAATTTGTGTTCCTTAAAAAAATAAAAGTTGGACTGGACGACAACACAAGTGTGATTTTGCACTAAAAGAACTAAAAGCTCATCTCTACATATCAAAATACGTCAAAATTAAGTTTGCTTCTGAAAATCAGAACGTCAGAAAAGTAAATCCTGGAAAGCCAAACATGATTAAAAAAAAATAGAAAAAAAACCCCCACTCATCCGATCCTTTAAGATTGTATTTAAACCATGAATAAATCCAGTTAATTGGTTCTTCTGGTGTCCATTTACATCCATGAAAAAACATTCCATCTTTATAAGAGAGAAAACAAAAGCTTAAAACCAGGGTGTCTCGGCTTTTTGTATCCCCTAGAAAGAAAAAAACTCAAAAAAGATTGTCGTTTGAGTTTCCGCTCAGACGTTTCCTAAAAGACGACTCAAGAAAAAAAAAAATTCCTAAGAACTTCACCACGAAACGCTGAGCGCCGCCGCCGCCTGGGCGTCTTTTCAAACGAGCCTGACGAGTCAACACAGGAGTCGGAGGTTTTTATTACACAGTTTAATCAACACACAAAGCTCAACGAGCCTCTCAGGTAATTCAATATACAGAGGTTTTGTGCAAGAAGAGTGGGTTCTCCTCGCACCCAGAGCCCAAGCCAGTCCCGTAGCCATTTCAGATGTTAGCCGCTAAATTTGACAATAGCAAAAAGGTAAAAGGGGGTCGGGAGGGTAAATAGAACAAAAAATAAAAAATAAAAATAATAAGAGGGAAAGAAGCAACCTAAAAGAAACATGAGGCAGAGGAAGAAAAATAATAATAAAAACAAAACACAGGTTTAACTAAGAAAATGCTTAAATAGATGGTCCAGAATCTCCACTTTGAGAGTGAAGGGGAAGAAAAAAAACAAGGTGGAGACGGAGGGGTGGGGTTACAGCTGTGTGTGTCCGTGTGTATGATGAGGTTTTCACCTGGGTGGAGGGCATGGAAGGGGGAGAGGAGGTCAGGGGGAGAATGAGGAGAATGAGTCGTGTGAATAAATTCAAGTCCTTTCGTGGAATCCAACAGAAGCGCAAAATAGGCCATGAGTTTGGTTTTTTTTTCTTTTTTTTTTTTTTTTTCCTCTCTCCATCATACACAGCCTGCAATGACTTATGCAGTTTTTTTTTTTTTATTTTATAAAATACAGCGTGCCCTTCGACTCACGTGTGAGAACTGCCGTCCTGAATCGACGCCTTCGCAGATGGAAATTTCAACAAAACGAGAAAAAGTCCCTCTTTTTTAAATTTTTTTTATTTTTACGTTTTTAAAACCCTTCTCGCCTCACCCCCTTAAAAAGAAAAACAAAACGGGGGGAAAAAAAAAAATAAAATAAAACACAAAGATCCCCTCAAAGTTTTACAGTTTCTAAAGAGGAATGCTTTTAGTAAAGATGGGTAAAAAGGAGGGTGCAGGCATGCAGGAACAAGGGCTATATATGGTTGGTGGAGGGGGCGGAGTTTGGGGGTGGGGGGGGGGGCGACAGCCCAGCCTGCTTGGATGTCGAAATGGAATCGAACGAGGAAGTGGAGCGATGGGATCCCAAAAAAAAAACAAAACAACAACATGGGGATGGAAAGAGTATGGTCAAGAGGAGACGTTTTCTATTTTAAAGTTGACAGTCTGTACACTGGAGGATGGACAGATGAGCTGGGAGGCAGGATGGAGGGGGGAGACGGTCGAACAGAGAGGGGGTGGGATGGGGGGGGGGGGAGGGGGTACAGAGGGAGGTTTACAGGTGCTGTGGTGAAGGAGGGGCATGGCTCAAAGAAAGCACTCCAATGGAAACCAACAAGATCTTGTTTTTAAACTTCTCATTTGTTTTGTATGGTTTTTTTTTTTTCTGTATTTGTTTGTTTTTTTTGTCGCTTTTTTCTTTTTTCTCTTTACATCTGAATCTCCCCCTCGCCTTGCGTCGTAGAGGTGGTTGGCCATGTTTCTACCCCCAGCACTACATTGCATACTTTTGTGTCCATTCCCGGGCTATTTTGTTGTACCTGCGGACAGATGAGACAGAAGAGAAAAGAAAAAAAAACAAAAAAACAACAAGGTTAGATTAGTTTATTTATGTTTAAACCTTCCTGCATACTAAAAAAACAACAAAAAAAACAAAGAGCAGAAAATAGATACGACTTGTTAGCAGCTGCTGAGTGGTTCACACATTAAATAATAGGGAAGTTGAAGCATCTAAATAAGCTTCTGTGGAGAAGTCTGGGTGTGCAGTCAGAGCTGAGTGGTAGGATTGTGACATGATGCGCTTCAGTGACAGACTTGTTCATAATCAGAATTTGCAGCCATTGCTTGCTCCCTGACTTAGAGCATCTTGCTTCTTTTACTGCGGAATTATGGCGCAAGTCTCACGGCAAAGACGTAAAAGTCGGACGAAGTGCAACGTGACCGTTCAGACTTGGAAAAGAATCGCAAACGTATTTGAGTTTGTAAGTGGCACAGAGTGGATTTTTCTGGGGGAGTGAAAGGATCAGAATTGGGTCGTTGAGACTGCAGTGGAAAAAGTCAGATGTGAGGAAAGAAAGGAAAAAACAAACAAAAAAAAAACCCAGATTCGGGTCGCATTTGCCTGTGTGAACGCAACCGAGGTTAAATATTTTAAATCCTGTCCTTTAATCTTGTTAAAAATAAATTCAATTTGATTCAAACTGGTTGTGGCAGGTCAAAGACGTACAAAACCAGAAATACTGATCTGTGATAAACACACAGATCGTTTACTAAGCCTGGTAAACGAGATTGGAAAACTATCTTCATGCTAAACGTATATATGTTGTTTTGGTCAGGATGGTTTCATTTGTTCAACAGCTTCTTTGATTGATTTATTTTTTTGCTGCCATTTTCAAAAACCGGTTGTACTCTTGAAAACTGACACTAAAGCTAAATAGACAAACACTTTTAGCCCAAAGCCAACTGTGAGCCTCAGTGTGAAACGCTCCTAGCACAGCAACACGGGCCTGTCATCCGTCCATCTGCACTGCTGATCGTCAGATACATGAAAACTGAAACAAAATGGATCCCAGGAAAACGAAGAAAAGATAAAGAGAGAGAGAGACGACAGCGTACTTTTCCCTGTCAGTCTTGTAGATGCGGGCGATCTCGGGTACTAAGGGGTCGTCCGGGTTCGGGTCGCACAGCAGGGAGCAGATAGACAGGAGAACTGAAATGAAACAATACGGCCATTTCACTTTTGATGCCATTAGCAGAAATTATTTTCATAAATGATGATATTGTTGTTTTGAGACCATTTTCTAGTCATATAATGACAATGGCACAATGAAAAAGATCAATAAACTTTCAATTCTAATGAACATTTCATACTGGAACTGGAAGACATTTTAGATTTCCAAAACAAACAACAGAAACAACAAATGAAATGAATTATGAAATCTCAAAAGTCAACAAAAGCGCCCCTGAAAATAAAAAGAATCAAAAGAGAAAGGGCGGGGGCCTCATTCAGACTGAAGAGCTTTGTTATCCAGTTCTTGGTAGAACAAGAGAGAAAAGGAAAAAACAATAAATCATGCAAATGGAGATTATTGAGCTTGTTTTAATTTATCATGCGATTAATTGATGTATTGCTTAATGCGACAGGATATAAATCAAACAAATCATGCAAAAATCTGACATTTAAGGGAGGACAGTATAGCACATAGGAAGTAATTTCAACAAAAAAAAAAAACAACAAAAAACAAAAACACAAAAATAAAAAATAAAACAAAAGGAAACGGCTGCTTTGCGTCATCGGCTTGCAGAGAGCCTCTCACCTTTGGAGATGGTGAGAGCTGGAGACCACTGTGATCGCAGAATGTCAAGACAGATGCTGCCGTTGCTGTTGATATTTGGGTGGTAGATTCTTGTGGTAAATGCAACCTGAGAGCAGAGACACGGCGCCGTGAGGGGGGGGCACGCAACGAGCAGCGCAGGAAACTATACCGACGTATTTCTTTTGTTTGTTTTTCAGGAAGTCTACACAACGTTTCGTTACGTCAATCACTCAGCTTCTGCGTCTACGTCCTAGTTACCTTTGGCGGTTTGAAGGGGTAGTCTGTGGGGAAGTGTATGGTCAAGAAGAAAACCCCGCTCTGGTAAGGACTGTCATTCTAAAGCAGAGAAGACACATTCTGGTTGACGAGTAGCAAAAAATGTCAACCGAAGTCAACGTTCGACGTAGAGCTCATGCAAAACTTAATAAGGAACATTCAACAAAGCGGTAGGAGGTGAGCATGTGAATACTTACAGGTCCCATTATTGTGGCTTGCCAGTGAAACACTGAAACAAACAAAAACAGAAGTTGGTTATGAAACGCAAAGAATATAATGTTAGAATGAATAAGGTGACACGTTTGCTCAACAGGAAGCCTGAAACTCACTCCAAATACTGCTTTTTTTACCCCTATACAAGACAGGTAGATTTTCAAAAGGTACTCCTGCTAAAGGTGTTATGATGTGCAAAATAGTGTGATAAATATGTTTTGAAAAAATAATTAAAATGTGTCCAAGCATCATTCTGCCTGCGAAAATGTGTCAATCTGAAAACGCACAGAAATTTTGCATTGCGAGGAAAAAAAAAACAACATTTTTTTTGTAGGTTGTACGGTGGTTTATTTGATGTTGGATGGCAGGAAATGACACACAGACAGCAACAGTGTTACGGCTGGTGTTTCTCATGGTGAGGCGTCAGCGTTTTAAAGGAACCCAAAACTGGCTTCAAATCCACACACAATCAATAAAACAAACTAAAACGTTCCCAGAGGGAGTCGAATTTAAAGTTTGTTATATTTTTTAAGTTTTGAGTTGCTGGGTTAATGAGATTTTTTTTTTTTTTTTTTTTACTAGCATGAAGTGATTGACAAATCATGCTCCCAACATAGTGACTTGTTATTACACCGGAATGAAACGCTCACAAAATACTTTCATTGAAACACTGAACTGGGCAAAAGTAAGCCATAGGAGTAGCGGTGTTAAAATGAACCAAGCAGACATCAGAGGCGGTTAATCTCATCTTGATCACTTATCAGCGGACACAATGCTGAAAAATCTCTTTTTTTTTTCTGATCGAAACTACAAACTCTTTCCGTTTTCAGTCTCTAAACGCCCACGGATTTTGCTACGTCTCACAGTTGAGGACAGTACAAGTCAGATAAAGGTTAGGCATATAAACTTTGATAAATATTAGAAAATTAGACAGATTCAAAATTATTAGTTATATCAGCAATATATTTTCCTCGTTTTAGCCTTTAGAAAATAAAAACAACTTAGCAACTATAGCTGTGTTTCCATTTAAAATGTGCACAAAACTTTGTGGATATTCCGCTAATGTCAGAAAAAAAAAATTACAACTTCACAACTTTTCTAAATAAGAAGAGTTAAAATCACGTCAATAACTTTTCTCACACAAAAAGACATCAAAAAACATTGTGCGCCATGTTCCAACCGCCGCTTCCTGTCGTCTTCTTTGTCATTTCCGACAGTAGTAACATTCAGTGGTTGATCATGTGTTTTGCGTGAGTGTTTCTAAGGCAGTTTTTTGAAATGCACCAATATCAACACAGCTGAAAAACCTCAAAAGCAACTTTTTTTTTCTTTGACTGACGAGTTTCTATTAAGCAAACGTGTTCTCGTAATTTGCAATAAGGTCAACGGAAACACAGCTGGTGTCGCCAGACAAAGACCGCGTTGTGCATTTTTTTTTTTTTTTTTTTTACAGGTAAACTATCTTCACAGCAAGTAAAGACCATATATGCACTTCCACATAAGTACAATATTTTTAATGATAATAATAATAATAATACCGGTAAACATTTAGCACAAAGGACCGAGTTGAAAACAAGAAGCTTTCAAGCTCTTGGAATAGGTGAGGTGTAATACCTGAACAAGTCTCAACTCTCAAACATGAAACAACGGCGTGGGAGTCGGTCCCAGGTGTTTTAGTCATGATAAGCATCAGCTCACCCAGGCCGCGTCTGCTGCAGCTTTACAGGTACAGCACAGTGTGTGTGTATGTCAAACTCTGTGGATTTGCATAAATCAGTGGGCTCATCGAGCTTGTTCTTATTATAATTCAGTCAACAACACAAAAACTTTACATTATGTGTCCTGTAAAGCTGAAACACGACAATTATTGATCCCTTATTGTTTTATTGCTTTAAATTACTGCCGTTTCTAGAGGTTTCTGTTTTGTCTGAATTGACATTTCCATTTTTTTGATTTATTCATTATCATTTCTATGGGATATACCTCATGTCACGTTGTTTGAGCAAACATTGACCATCAATCAAATATACCAAAATAGAAATATTCCTGTGTTGAGCTAGTAGTTTCTAATCCAACAGAGAAAAAAAACAGATAATTCCCCGTTTATGAATTAAACCACTTTTTCTGGCTGTTACCATACCAGAAAAAGTATTTGACCTGAACATTACAGATTAGAGTCACATATGATGGGTCATCAATTGACTGGTTTATTAACACATCCATTCAAGAATATACGTATCTCACAAAGTCCTAATGAATAAATCAATGTTTGAGCAGGATGTAGTGTGGCGTTAGAGAGAATGCTGCTGTTTCATTCAGTGTGCCACTTTGCATACGGCCTCTCTGCTCTCTCAAGGTTCAGTTTGGATGTAAATGAACGGGTCCGGTGTTCTGTGAGGACTAAAAGTGATTCGATTCATTTACTTTACATGACAAAAGATCAAATATCTGCTTCGACGCATTGTTTAATCCACTCAAGTCTCTATTGCTTAGTGGACAGTAACCGCAAATCCATACGTGCTTAAATTAGGTGTTACAGTACGGGTCTGAGAGGCCTGACTCAGTTATGTTTACAGTGAAAGACACGGCAAGTCCAAAGTCAGGGAGGTAAATTGAAAATAAATTCCATTAGATGATAAAAATTGTTCAGTATGACTCTTGTAAAAATTAAAAGGCCAGACAGTGCTAATTTGAGCTTTTAATTAACCGATTATCAGCAAATCAGGGGACTTTTACAAAAGCAGCTTTGGTAAAAATGAATACCTGACCCTGCCAGAAACACCAACCAAATAATTAAAGACTCAATCTTTGTGCCGATATGCAAAGACTGTCAATGGAAGTAAGATGGAATTTTTTTATTTTTTATTTTTTAAGCCAGTTGTGTCGAGACAGGAAGCTCATGAGACACTAATTAACTTTGAGGCGTTGTGTGTTTAGGTGGAATGGTTTTGGGTCATAAAGGCAACTACCCAAAACCTTGCTTGTATCAGACAAATTGGTTTGTCTTTGCGTCAATACGTTGGTTGTTTTAAATAAAATTCTAAAAAAAACAATACAAACCCCCCTTCCCCCCCAAAAAAAACAGGGATTGTAAGACCCTGATAATATACTAGTAGTTTATTTTTTAACTAAAAACATCTTTTGAGGAAACGTCTTAATTGAGTAACGTTACTGTAATGTCAGGTCCTGGTGTCAAAAGTGTAGGAAAATATCATCTAAAATTGTGACTCCAGCAATGAAGGACTGAACTACAGGGAGGGGAGAGTCTGATATAAAAAACTGTAAATCCCAGAATGCACTGCATTCACCCACTTTGCTAATTTTTGACATTATGTTAACAGAAGCTCTCTGACAGAAGTCAACCTCTCCTAATGTGAAGGAGACATATTTATTGGACTTAAAGGTTAGAATCCCAGTTAGCCGTTAGCGAACAGTTAGCGGCTAGCCGAGCCGCTGACTGCTAACTGTTCGCTTTGCTTCACCAGCCGAAGTTTTCCACAAAAGCGACGGCTTTGTGGATGATTCTGAATAATTTACAATTGCGTCACTTATGTGGTAAATCCTGTTCGACTTCAATGTGCTGAGAAACTTTTCATGAAACAAAAGTAAAAGGTTGCGTCTGGGCAGAGATAAACTAGCTTAAGAATACTACTTGGACATCGGTTTTGATATTTAATTATCGGTTGAAGTGTTAAAGTTTTGATTGATCCAACATTTCATTAGGGCTGTGGTATTATCAGTGTTTCATGATGAGTCACTATGACTATACGTGATCTTACTCCATTTACCAGAGTTAACTTTCCCTCTATTTTCAATGGGCTATAAATAGTCCATAAAATGATCAACAGATTAAGAATCAATTGTCCAAAATTATTATTTTTTATTTCTAATTCAGCAGTAATGTAACTACATTACTTTATCAAAACATCACTTAAATCTTCCCTTCTGCTTTGATTGTTCACTGAATGTTTGAACACACACCAATCGCTTTCAGTATTAAAGCTGCAGCAGGTAGCTTTTATAAAAGAAAATTTAATCTACATTTGTTCTATGTCATGCCGCTTTAATAAGACACAGATAACCTATGAAAACCAAGTTCCTCTGGCTGTTTGCAGTGATTCCGCCGTCATCTGAAGAAACGCACCGCTCCCGATCAGAAACAACCAGTCAGAGCCAAATGTAAACGAAAGTCTGAATAATTCACAATTATTGGAACCTCACCTAGACTTTTAAATTGAAGCAAAACAAACAAAAATAAATAAATTAAAAAAAAATGGAGAGATACAACTTCAGGTAAGCAGTTACTACAAATTAATTGAAGCGAGATTAGCAAAAATCCCAGCTTTATTGGTTAAATAAATAATTAAGGTTCAAATAAATGTGCTACAGCGCAAATTAAAAAAAAAAAAAAAGAGAACAATACTGTGCTGTTTTGAGAAACAAGTCTGGGTATTTCCTGGATGTGTTTACACAACAAAAAGAGAAATGCTTCCTGAATTTAGGTCAATGCACGGGACTCGCTGCTGATACTTTTATTTTCTTTTCCAACGGACACAGCCTGAGCTTCACGGTCAGTCTGCGCTCCTACTTTCAAAGCCGTGGTCAACAAAGTTACTGAAGGTAATTTTGGTCTTGTTGTGAGTTTTTACATTAAAGAAGAATGCATTAAGATGGACTTCAATGGGGAGCAGGACAAATTCCTGCAGCTAGTTTCTATTTTTAGGTCGACTTGGACTCACCAGATTACAGAGTTGGGCGCTAGATAAACTAGCTCCAGGTCTGGTTCATAACTCACAGATTCATAGTCCAATCGAATAAAGTTCTGGACATCATTTGGGGCAGTCGACTGATGAAGTATGACAAATTGAGTCCCTGGTTCCAAACAAAATAAATATAAGTGAGCCATTTACTGGAGTTGTGTAGGAATATTTCTTGACAGCAGACTGTTAGTAAGTAATTAAAAAAGATTACTTTAAAATGGTCAAACACAACTTTTGCATGAATGGCCAACTTAAATCAACAAATTATATAACTGTATGGTTAGCTATGTTTATGAAGGCTTAAGCTGACACGCTGGAGTGTTCGGACAGATTTTTATTGCCATATTCTGTTAATCAGTGAGTGGCAAGGAAACGTAAAAGCCTGCTTTGAGAATCAAAGGAATAGAATGAAAGTAAGGTGACGTGGACATGCTGTCGAAAAAAAGGCGAAGCCAAGAAAATATCCAGGAGGACGCAAAGCTTGTGTTGTTATTCTGGGTTTTAAAACCTTTTGTCATCGTTAATGTTGACATTTCTGTCTGCAGATGTCTTTAAAAGCTTCGGGTCTCGACCAGAGATTTCTCCAATTAGAGGAACATTTGTTTTTTATAAACGTTACCCGCTGCAACTTTGAGGAGCTCGTAGTATTTTCTGCGTCCACGTCGTTTTACAGGGCAAGTTGTACCTTCCACAGTAATTGTATGTTTGAAGCTAAAATGGGTTGACAGCACAATTAAGGGAAAGTGGTTTTCATAATATGTTTTAGCATCCATACAGTCACAATTAATTTAATCAAATCATTTAAATCAATTATTTCACATGATAAATTAAAATGAGTGCGATAATTTCCACTTGCGTGTAATCTTTAAAGCGACTCTGCCCTTTAATATTATTGAAAAGGCGCCATTTTGAAGAATGCTGCAAACATTTGTCCCATGTGTTAACTGGCAGATTCGCCTTTCTCCCTCTCTGAGCCTTATTATTATTAACAAGCTTTTTCTTCATAGTCCATTTAATTTATTGTTTTGGTTGTTTTGTTTTTATTTTGGATACCTAAAAAAACCTACCGGTCCCAGTGTTAAATGTTATTTTAACAAGTCTATCAATCATTGAGAGGATGTACTTACATCATTATGACTTTTTGATTACATTAGTTGTAAATGGTCTCAACACGACAATATTATTGTATATCGCAATAAGTTCTGGCACAATTAATCGCCCAGCAAAATTTGTTATCGTGACGCGCCAAGGGTAGAGTCCCATGTACTTGCTTAAAACTCAAAGCACCTATTACCTAAAAAATACTTTATTAGGTAAAGAAATCTATTATAAAAGGGTTACGCAAAAAGCTTCCTCTACATTTTAAACAGTCTGACTGTAAAAACATGTTCTGTTCCTTACTTATGTATCAAAGAACTACACAAAAATGTTATAGAAAATATAACAGATATTGCAGGACAAAAATCACAATCGTACTGCGTGAATCTCAATCCAAACCCAACTCATTTTGATCAGGTCTGTTATTTCCTAAGGCTTGATTCAGATGCTACACTGTGTACAACAGCATAATATGCACCCAGATGACACCAACAAGTCTCATCTGTTCTTGCGTAACAAAATGTAGAATATGGACACTTCTGAACGCACAGTCATTCCTTTTTCTGATGACAATGATGATTATTATTATTATGTCTTTTTTCTTTTTTTTTATTAGTACAGATTTTGATGTTTTAACTTACTGTCATCTCCTACTGGTCCTGCAGAACACTGGGCTGGAGGGTCCCGAGCCAAGTCATTCAACTCCTATGACAAAACAAACAAACAAACAAACACAAACATTTTTTGGTCACATTCTGCTTCAATGTTTCGGCTAAGAAATATCAAAATAAAAATGAGAGAGAAATATAACAAATTAGAACCTAATTGTCCACCCTGAAACTGCAGATCGCAATAAATAGTGCAACAAGAACTTGTTCATCCCCTTTAACACGAGTCTACTACTATAGCGCAGTAAGCTTTGATTAGCGCAGTAACAGCTATTACGTAACGTCATTTCTCCTGATATCGAGGTTGCACTGAATAACCTAAAAAAAAACAACAACCCCATAACAGTACGACAGCGTTTTTTTTTTATGATCATGTACAGCTGGAATAAACGATGTGTGGCACGGTGCAACATTACAGTGAAAAAAGCTACTTTAGCATACAAGCTATCTGTTGAGGTTCAACAGTAGCACAGGGTGTCATGTTAAGACACAGACTCCGCTGGCTGCTCGGCTACATTGAAACATGTGTTAGCACAACTGAATTACAACACAAAATAGCACAATAAAAGGTTTCGCTGAGGAAGTAAAAAAAAAAAAAAACCCTAACAATTAAAATGACGACGTCCTGCTCTTTATTTAATAGCAACACGCGATCAAAGGCAAACCCAACAAGCAAACGGGCCCGTTTCAACAACGTCAAAAAAAAATGTTAGCATTATACAACCACCTATCAAATACTACTCTATGACTACCTCATCCTTGGTGTACAAGGAACAACAAAGTGAGAGACGCACACAACACGACGAGCATTCATTACAATTGATAATGTGGCGTTTGGATAAAGAGAGCAGCTACAAGGGTACACAAGGCTAGCTGGCGCTACACCAATCGTTACCTACGAGATGATACAGTGATATATACCGGTAAAGAAAAAAAGAACTACAAGACGTAAACATTTTGACGCCGATAAACGGTCAGCTGTTTTACTTACTAAGCACCAGCGTCTTTGTTGAGCTATGGTTAGCCTTGCCGTTAGCTGCTAAACATAAGAGTTATCTGTCAAACCAAGTTACTGCATTTTTATTTATTTATATTTTTTTTTCATTTCAAAAATATTTGTCAGACAGCTAGGCTGCTGTATACAAGTGCTCCTCGGGATGTACATTAAGTCTCAACCGAAGAAGCCATTCTTGTATGGATAACTATAAGAAAAATATATTGTTAAATATGGCTAGCTAGCATAAAACGAACGTTTTAGCTTCCCCAAATTAGCCAACCACCGGGATGACCACCACCAACAGCTAGCACGCCACTGTATTTAATAGCGTGACAACCGGAGATATGTTAAATTTCAAGTTAACGTTGATATCTGACATAACGGGATTAAATGTAAACACAACGTGACCCCACGGAAAAAAGGACCGGGAGGAGCTAACCCCCTCAACAGCTAAAGTTGGCCCATTTCAAGCGGCACCAGTTAAGAGACGTCGGACCGCTGCTATCACTACCGTCACCAGCCCTTTCGCCGATCCCTCGTCGGCACATAAAACTAACTTTAAGGGCTTTTCGAAATGTTCAAAATGCTCCTCGTCATAATAAACTCGTCGGACGAGCACCTGGACGGTAGCCGCGGTTCACAATCTACAACAAAACTGCGAAATCCAGGGCCTCGTCGTTCACTTCCTTACCTTGTGAATTCTTTTCAGAGCCATTGTTGTGCTAGCGCTTCTGTCAGGGAAAACGTGCGATTAAAATGGCGATTGGGAACCACTTCGTCCGTTGGTGAAAACTGCAGCTCAAGGAGTCATAAAACACCGTCTCTACATACACCGGTCACCGTGTGTTGCCAAATGGAGCCGCCGAGAAAAAATTTGAGGCGAAACTGAAAGATAGAAGGGGTAGAACCGCGGTCCTTCCTCCTACTGCAGCGGCTACCAAATCACTGCGGCCTGCCTGTGATCCCGTGAGCTGCAACAAGAAGAGCACTTCCGGACAACCCTCTTCACAATAAACGTCTTTGTTTGTTTGTTTGTTTGTTTGTTTGTTGTTATGGTGCTTTTTTTAAAAAAAAAAAAATCCATTTATTAATTTATTTTTACAGAATTTAATTTTTTAAGTTTTTTAACACCACCCATTAAGATGAGCTAATATGAAAACTTAAAGTTGATTATCCATTTTAGTAGTCTAACTTTTACAACAATCACAGATACAATTGGAATAGATCTCAAATAATAGCTTTTTTTTTCTTTTTTTTTTTTTTTGCACTAGAAGACTACAGAAAAAGTTAAAAATATATGAAGTGGGAGTTAATTAAATTTTATTCCAATTCAGTAATGATGATTTCAAGTCTATGTAGTCCAATAAAGTACCGGTAGTTTGAAGTCCGGTAGTCTAGTCCCTCATTGCATGACACTGAATGGGATGTTTTTGGACAAAATCAACCCCTGTTTAATCCTGCGTTTATATTCAACTGCTCGAGTAAATAAACAGATAAATAAGTAAATAAAAATGAAACTTGTGTTGGTCAAACATTTAATTGAACTTCACAAGCTTTTACAAATACATTTAAGCATGTGCAAACAATATGTAGTAACATAGGTTAGATTTACTGCTTGGGCTGGGGGAAAGAAGTGGATAAATAAAATTTATTTATGTATTTGCGGTTAATACATAAATGAATCGTGTTAATCGCAAAAATAAGTAAATAAATAAAAACGAAGTCGTTTTTTTTTTGTCTTATTCTCATTAATCTGCTTGGTTCATTTCCATACACATTTTTGTGACGTCAGCTAATTCCGTGATTGAATGGTCGCGAAGATCTCTACGTTTTATTTTGAAGGTCCACCTGCAGACAGTGAAGCAGTGTTTTTGTTTTTTTGTTGTTGTTTTTTTTTTTGCGCATCTGTCATTGCGCTGCTATAGGTAGCCCTCCGCTCCGCAGATTTGCACGCTTTGCTGCATCCAGTGCGCCTGAGCAGAGAGCTGCAGCCTCTGCTGCTGCTGCTGCAGCTGATGCTCTGTGGACGCGGAGCCAACATGAGCAAACGGCGGGTTTGCTGGACTCGGCAGCTGCGGTGTCGTCCGGCTTCGCTCGCTCAGCGGGGAGCTTTTTGTGTTGATGGTTGTAACTGATACGTCACCAGAGGGCAGGAGTACTCCCGAACAGATTCAGTGTCAGCAGAGGATCCTCGACTGAACGCCGGGTTCAGGGAGGACAACTGGCCTGCGATTGGACCTCGGATAAAATCTTAATGATTGTAATATTTTAAAAGAACAGTGCAGTCCTCTTTGTACCCCCGACAGTGGAGGACAGAGCGATAAAGTGAACCAAATCGCCAGGCGAGCAGTTCACTTTTAAGAACTTTTGGGAACTCCAGTCCGACGCCAAAGCAACGTGTTCTGCTGAGAACATACAGAATAATCTAATCTTATATAAAACATAACATGACTGCAGTTCATCCACACAATCAAAAGTTTCATGTGTGTGAAGAATAAACTTGTTTTCTAGAAATCTGAGCTCTCCTTTTAATTCATGTCAGCGTTCTGGCTGCAGTTTCTGCTGTAATTTTTGAGGTTCATTATAGGTATATTTGTAGACGTCCAGCCTAGAAGTAATAACTATAGCAGCATTTTTTATTTATTTATTTTTTTATGTCACCCTTGAACAGGATACTTTTACTTTTGGGAAAGCGGCACGGGCAAAAGAAGGTTCCTCACCTTACCACTGAGGAGCCAAATAATCCTTGAAAAATGCATTTGTCTGTTAGAGGGTTTTGTTGAAACACCCACTGTTTTTCTTTTATTCATTTATATATATATATATTATTTACAAGCAGGAAATGAAATATTACCTACACTTTTATGTCTTCAAGACATACATATAGTCTAACTGATTGGATTTAATGGATTGAATTAATGGATAAATATACCTAAATGTCATCAACATAACAGTGGAAATGCACACACAGTTAGGATGAACAAACTGGAATCTATTAGATAAATATAATATACATTGAGTGCCATTCCACTACAGCCTGTTCAAGCACTTCTAAGAAAATAATGTGATCACCTCTACAAGTACAGACTTGTAGAGCTTTAAGTCCTTTTTTATGAGAACATCATGAGTAACTTTCAGCAGAGCTGTTTCAGATCTATGGTGAGTTTTGAAACCTCATTGAAACTCTTCAGTTTGTCACTGTGGAAACGAGCAAAAGGCCGTGAATACATGCATCACTGATTGTTTGGTTCTCTAGTTTTCATAAATTTGTAAAACACACCAACCCCCCCCGCACCCCCCCAAACAGTCATAATGGGGGTAATTGTGTGTAGAATCTTTGGGGAACAACATTAAGTTGACGCAATTTGGAATAAGGCCCACAACACGACAAGTTATGGAAAAAGTGAAGTGGTGCGAATACTTTCCAGACGCACTGCACCTGGATGAAAATGGGAACTCAGACGAGCTTCGTTTCTTTGAATCAGGTGTTTGGTAGCAGCAAAACTTCTAAACAATGAGGACAGTGTGCTTTCATTAGGGCTGCAGAAACCCCTGGACTTTCTGACTCTAACAAGACATAAAGAAACAAAAAAAGAAACACCTCCAACTTCTCAACCCATAAGGAGAGAAACTTTTTTTTTGCAGATTTGAAATCTTTCCATCCGCGGAACACCTCGAAATTGGAAACCAGCTCCTGCCTCGTCCCCGCGGAGCTGGACGAGGCCGTAAAGTCCTCTCCAGCCGCTGGTCTAATTCCTGTGAGTGTTGGCTGTTCTTCCTGCTGCTTGTCGCCCATGCTTTCCCAAGCTGTCACTTCCGTCGTATTGTCAAACTCGGCTGTCGCTGCGGCCCTGTGAGCCTGCAGGTCTGCAGAACCAGCCGGAGTCTGACACTTGTCATTTAAAGTGCGTTGCTATTTTTGCTGCCCTATCGTACACTAGACCTTCACCTCGTTTCACTGGTCCAGGATAGCCACATTCTCCATCAGCCGTCCGTTAACTTAGTGTTAGTTTAAAATGCCCTACAGGGCCGGATTAAATATCATGTAGGTCCCCGGGCTGGAAACCGTTTTTGGTGCCCCATTCACTAAAGAAAAAAATATTTTGATATCTTAAATTACAAAACATTAACTCTGTATGGACTGATGACACCAACTAATGACAATAGGCTTAATACGTCCCTTTGCCAGCAGCTCCATGTATTTAATATAAAATATGAAATGTTATTTTATATTTATTATTCATATTCGTAGCAATCCCAAAATATTTCTATCACTCAGCTGATGTGGGCCGAAGACTCTTATACAAAGTGCAATGTTTGCAAATACAATAAAATAAAAAAAAGTCTGCGGGGCACCCCAAAAAACTGGCGCCCTGGGCTACTGCCACTGTCAGCCCTTTCTTAAAGTCTGATCCAATATGTGAGCTGCACATAAAAAGCAAACATAAAGCTCCTGGATCAGGAAAAGGTTAAATAATGTGAGATTATTGAACTCCATCCATCCATCCATTTTCCGTCACCCTTCTCCCTAACGGGGTCGGGAGTTGCCGGTGCCAATCTCCAGCTGCGTTCCGGGCCAGAGGCGGGGTACACCCTGGACAGGTCGCCAGTCTGTCGCAGAGATTATTGAACTCATTCTGGATTTTAGTTGGTACTGTACATATTGTGTAACTGAGCTGCTCGTCTTCTTCCAAGTGGAAATCTGCAGCGAGACATTTTGGGCGAGGTTCACCCTGGACAGGTCGCCAGTATAACGAGCACTTGAACAATGTTATTTTTTTTAAGTTCACCAGTAATGAAATACTTTGTTTCCAGAGAGAAACAAAAAATATTAGACATTGTGTAAAGGTCTTTTGAATGAAATGAATGTGGGGTTTCCCAATTTATGCAGATGAATATAAAATGCTTGATATGAAAGATGGTGTTAGGATTTTTCTGTGTTATCATTCTTACATTCAACATTTATTATTATTATGTTAGATCATTAACCTAGATCATTAACCCAGCATTATATTGTGATTTTCAATTTAAAGTATTCTCTTCCTCTGCTAAAATGTATAAACTTACTTTGAGGCCTTTTCTTTCTGTGTTTTCATGTGAAACATGTGTGTTTCCCAGACCTTGACTCCAGCTGCTAGATGCTTTGTTATCAACTGGAATACTCTCTACTTTGGAGGCCGTCTGTGACTGTTCTACTGTCTTCCCATGCCCTCCCTTATCTTTTTAATAAAAGAGAAAGCTCTAACAAAGGGTCTTCAGAACGCTCAGTGAACGGCTTGAAGGAGCAGCTTGCTGAGTTTTCTCCTTTTGCAAAAGCTTTTGTAAAATTCACTTACGTTGTCTGTTTGTTCTTTTATGCAGATTCATAAGTATCAGATGGTGTATCCTGTTATGTTTTTTTTTTTTTTTTTTTTAATTGGCCCCATGTTACAACTTCATACTACAGCAGAAGCATCTGTTCATGTTACCTGTGTCGTCTGGTCCAGTCCATGGATGAGTTGAATCACTCAGACTGGGCTGTTTTGACCAATTTATGTTCAGTGCACGTCTCACCATTCGAAAATAAAACTCATTCAGTTCACGTGATCATCTGTCAAACTGAACCGCTGCTTTGCTTCATGTGCACACGCACGCACACGCGCACAACTGCCCACTCCGCAGTTCCTCAGGGGGGCGGGGGGCGGAAGCCCTGTAATCAATGTCTCCACGGGATGGCAGTATGAGCCCACGAGTGTGTGCATGCATACGCGTGTGTGTTGGCCGTTTCATTGTGTACGTGTGGAGTGGGGGGCGTGTGTGCAATCCACGTGTGCGTGAAATCTGCGTGGGAGTTCCTTGTTTCGCCATTCCGGGGTGTTGCCAGCTGCGCGGCGCCCCTTCCAGAGGCGTTTTGAAGAGAGGTGGAGAGCTCTCTCTCTCTCTCTCTCTCTCTCTCTCTCTCTCTCTCTCTCTTTGGGCACCTAACCTCCAGAGTCCCCCCACAACTCCACCCCAACCCCCACACCAACCCACCCTCACCACCGACAGCTATACCAGCTACTCCACACACCCGCCCCCCGCCCCTTCTTCAAAAAAATAAAATAAAAAAAACACTCGGGATCCAAGCATGCCACAACAGCGGCGCCTAGGTATCCGCCTTTCCTCCCCCAAAGTCACCGCAGGCGCAGCAGCAGCAGCAGCAGCAGCAGCAGCAGGCTTCCCCGGTCCGCGGCAGCTCCGAGCCTCCTCCACCGAGTGATGACACTGCTGCAGCGGGAGGAGCGCCCAGCTGCCACCGCGTTCACTGTCGACGCTTGCCGGAGGACCCGACAGCACCACCATCTCGGCCTTTGACAGAAGAAGACAGAACACCCCCCCCCCCCCCCCCCCCCCCCCCCCCCCCCCCCCCCCCCCCCCCCCCCCCCCCCCCCCCCCCCCCCCCCCCCCCTCCCCCACTCCACCGGCTCTGCTCCCGTCCCGAATCCAGGATGTCCGACAGCAACGCAAGTCCGACGGACCGGGTGATCAAATGTAGGCAGCGCTTCCTCCGCGCCCGTTTCAGCTCTTAACTCGCTTTTTCTGCGTGTGTGTGCGTGTGTGTGTGTGTGTGTGTGTGCGTGCGCGCGTGTGTGTGTGTGTGTCCATTGCACCTCTGTTTCTCATTACTCTGAGCGGAGCGTTTTCACAATAGTAATAATAATAATAATCATAATAATAAAGGGTTGGATATTTGGCTGACGAGTCAACATGCATGCGCCTGTGTGCCTTTCAAGGAGGCAGGGAGGCGGTGTTGGTGTTGGTGGTGGTGGTGTTGGTGGGGTATCCGGCACGATACGCCATAATCAGGGTCTTCCCTCGTTATTCTATTAGAATTCACCCCCTCACCGAGGCATTACCCCATTTTCTAACGGAGGGGGTGGAGGGGAGGTGGACGGGCTGGGGGGAGGGATGTCTCCTCCTCTC
The DNA here is from genome assembly GCA_922788865.1 of Poeciliopsis turneri. Taxonomy (NCBI): domain Eukaryota; kingdom Metazoa; phylum Chordata; class Actinopteri; order Cyprinodontiformes; family Poeciliidae; genus Poeciliopsis; species Poeciliopsis turneri. Next base: position 1,447,011 of record CAKLNU010000953.1, read on the forward strand.
TGCATATAGCCGAGGCGAAACTGTGCGACACCGCACGCTGCTGCCGCACGAGCTGCACGCGCTCCTCTCCTAGCGGTGATGTCGTGTTACTGAATAATAATAATACCCGAATCGAGAGAGAGAGAGAGAGAGAGAGGAGAGAGAGGGAGAGAGAGAGAGAGGAGAGAGAGAGAGAGAGAGAGAGAGGCGGAGGGGGGTTTGGGGGGAGGAAAGCACTGACTGACTGAGAGAGGGGACACGACGAGCATCTCGTTCCAATGAAACCCCAAACAGCGTGACGATGACGGCCAAAGGCAGACATAAAGGTAAACTGAACGAGGGGGTTCGGGTGGGCGGGAGGGGAACGAGGTGGTGGTGGGGGGAAGAGTTGGGATGGCGGCGGCTGGTGCGATGATCGTCGGTGTGGTGCTGATGCTGCGGATGCGGATAGTGTCACGGGATGATGCTGCAACGATGCCCGGGATGCTGAGGAGAACGAGGGGGTGGGGTGGTGCGGGGCTGGAAAGAGGTGTCATTGTGTCAGCCAGGGGGGTCGGCGGGGGTCCTCCTTTAAAAATAACAATAATAATATAATAATAAAAAAAAGAGTTCTGCCTGTTTTTCTCTGGATGGACCAGAGTGCTGACCTACATTCGTGTTTTCTGATCCAGCCGGAGGCAAAGTCCGATGCGTTCGGACCGCAGGTGTGTGTGTAAGACGGTAACTTTGCCAGGCCTCGTCCCCGAGTTCCGCGTGTGTAACGTGGCGAAACCTGCTGGAGAACTCACCACACGGCGTCCAGAAAGGAGCCGCGCGTCGGGGCTGAAGTCGATCGTTCTCTTATTTTGTTGTGGATTGTTCTGTTTTTGTTTTTTTGTTGTTTTTTTTTTTGTTTTTTTTTTCCCCCACAATGGCCCCAAAGTGTTTGGGTGATTCAGCCTGTCCTCCTCCGCGTCTCCTTAAAGGTCTCCCTGCCCCCCCATCATCACCACCACCATCAGCCCTCCTCCTCCTCCACCATCACCATCATCCTCCTCCTCCCGTCCTCACTCTCTTGTTTTTCCGGATTTTCAAACGAGAGACAAAATGGAGCTTAGGGATGCTGCGCTGCACAGACCCGAGTCTGTGTCGCCGCTCTAATGGTGTGGAAGCACCGCTGGATTACGGGAATATTTAATGTGTTTAAAGTGTCGCTTTATAAAAAAAAATAAAAAAAAAAAATTTTATTTTTGCTTTTAAGCGTGGGCGACCACGGCGGGGAGAGGAGGGGGGATGTGGGGCGGGGAAGGGGGGGAATCCACTCGGGTCATGATCCGTCGAGCTTGCACAGATTGTCGTGCTCATCGGGTCAAGACGGCGGCTTCCACGCACACACCCTCCCCCCCACACCCACTCATCCTCCACCCAAAAAGAAATAAAGAAAAAGAGAAACACACACACTCACTCAGAGTCCGTCTCTCTATGCCTCTGCTCGGAGAAGTGGAGCAGGTGCTGCATACGTTACGTCGCTTGGGCATGCCCCGGCATTCCGTGCGTGCGTCGTGCGTGGAATGGGAGTGGTGGGGGAAGATGCGTGGAGTGGAGGAGAGGGGCGGGAGGCGGTGGGGGCTCTCGAAATTATGCTGCCTTTTTTGCCTAATGTTCGCTTAAAAGGATTCGTGCAGCGCATGCGTCCACCAGTCGTCCTCCCTGGGATCCGCGTCTTTCCCACACGTTTCTCGCCGTTTTGCGTGGTCGTGATGATGCGGGACCCCGGCGGCTTCGGACGTCGACACTTGTCACGTCGACATTGGCCACATATACGCGCAGAACTGTTGTGAATGGTGAACGGAGCCGACCTGGAGCGAAAATTCATTTAGTGACTTCCATCACTAAATATTGTCACAATATTGTCTGCTATTGTCAAAAAACAAAACAAAAACAAAAACAAAAAACAAAGAAAAACACACAATTTCGCAATTGCGGTGTTTCCGGAAAATAATAAATTAAATGAATTACTTAACATCACGGTGGGAAAAAGCTTGTTGACGCGATAAGTCATTGAAGTGACGTCAGTGACAGATGTAAGACGTCCGGCGTTTCATCCTGACGTTGAAGCGACAGGCTCCGCCTACCTGGAAGCGGCTCCGGGTTTTGGGGAAAGTACGGTCGGCCATTTTACAGGAGAGTCACGGCACGTAGGAGTGACCCGCTCCGGAAGAGCAACACTGTGTGAGGTTTCATTTTATGCTCCCGCTTCCTGTTTTCGTCTTCTTCGTCGGTTTCAATTGCAGTTGTGCGAAATACATCTAATTTGATGAAGTCGAAAAATTAACTCTTTTTTTTTCCAAAATTGTCTTGTTTTCATTAAGGAAAATGAATAGAGACGCAGCTTATGGAGACGCCGGTTAGAAAGTCGCCTTACAGTTCCTAAATGTGATGTAGGACTCATTTAGTTTGTCGTTTTTTTCTTGCTAGTAGGACATTTAACTGGGAGGTAGCGTCCCCCAGCTAGCTATCCAATATGGCCGCTGCACAAGGAACGGAAACTAACTACACCTTACATTTATGTGCGATAAAATGGAAATAAATGCATTTTTACTATGTGTTTTTTTTATTTGCTAATCAAACATGTTATTAACACGGGACAAACCGTCTCGTTTGCTCTTGGTCATCCAAATTTGGTGAGTAATTTTCCACAATTTTCAGAGGAGAGATCCTGTTTAATGTTGTCTTCACAAGTAATGGCAGAAAAAGAAAAACAGAGACGGTTATTAGCTGATATTAGCAATAAATTATTCAGACATGTAGAGAAATGGGAACAAAAATACAGCGCCAGTGGGGATAAAAGGGCCGAAACAAAAAAAAAAAAAAGTTTCAGGTTAAATGAGATTAAGAAAGTACAGAGATTAGGGAAGTACTTTGACACATGGAAGGTTGAGCCAGTCCAACATGGCCTGGAACCCGCAGCAGAATTTGATAACCTCTTCTCCGCTTCACATCATTCATTGAATATGGCTGTAAATAAACAGTGGAAACATGTTGACTTCTGCGACTCACCCACTTGCTCTGAAGGTCACATGCAGCATCTCCATGCCGCCTCGTTAAGCTGGTAAGCAGAGGCCAGTTGTCATTTCTGCATTGATTGGTTTGCGGCTGCACCGAGCAGGAAACGTGACCCCAGTGCAGCACAGAGACGAGAACCAGGACTAATTAAACCAGCAACTGTAATTCATGGCTGTTGACACGAAACTAGAAACTTTAAATATTTTTTCTCTGGAATATTTTATACATTTGATGGAAATAATATGTTTAAAAAATAGAGAGATTTGAGTTTTTTTTTAAAGTGAGATTCGTTCAAACCTCTAAGGCAGAATAATTTGCATATTTGCGGTTCTTTTTTTCGAGGCGCATGTTTATGAAATATTTGAAAGAAGATGGAGCTTGGGAAGCTGAAATAGTTGACCGCAGTGCTACTTGACACGCTATTGGCTGGTGTTGCAAAGCAGTCAATTCTGGAGCAGCATTCGTTTTATTTGATTGGCTATAACCCCAAAGAGAGTTGAGAGGAGGAAGACTTTATATATTGGTTTCTTTGGCAGTGCACAGATGTTTTCCACTGGGCATATTAATGCATATTAAGGTGTATTTGGTGTTCGAAATACTCAAAGAGTCAGTTCTAAGGATTCCGAGACGGGTTTGCTACATTTTTGTACTGTTTTTGGTCATGTTTGAGATTTAATTTAACATAGTTATTTTCAATTGAAATAGAAAAGAAACGTCTATTCCTACTCCTGAAGAGGAGGTATAACATTCTGAATAGTTACTCTTAAAACTATTATGACACACCCTGATTAAATTCACAAATTTCAGTACTGAAAAATTTGCTTTACACCAGGCGAGTCTCTCTAACCTGAGAATGTGAACCAGTACTGGGCTGATTCTGCCTTCAAATAATTGTAACAATGCTCCTGTAGAAGATTCATAACTTATAACTTCTAAGTCTGAAACAGGAAGAGGTTTGAAAAAACAGTCTGTGTGCTTCACACAAGAGAGAGATTAATTTGATGCATCAAAGAGTGATGTCATCACTGCTGATGTCATTGAAGCTGAACATTCTAACGGTGCGTTCACATCAAACACGTTTTGAGAGTCAGGCGATTCTGGTTTATGTTCAAGGTCTATGTGGAGTGTTGGATGCGCTCGATGTGTCAAACACTCCAACGCTCGACGCGCCTCAATGGCCCTCGACGCGCCTCCACATGGACTGAATGCAAAACCAGACGCTCAAAACGCATTTAGTGTTAACACACCGTTATATGTCACATCAGGTCAGTGCTTTTCCATTCCAGTGCTCAGGCAATACATTTTAAATTAAGCTTAATGAAAATTTCAAAATAAAAGACTACACAATTTTTACATCAGGTAATTGCTGTTTTGGGCATTTTATAATTGTTTTAACCCAATCACTGTTACTCATGGGATTAGTTTGGACATTTAAAATGAAGCTTACTGAAAATTTCAAACATTAGCATTTTGGCTAATTTTAGCTTTCACACTCATTTTAACATACTGAATAGTTCAAGTCCATGTTAGTCAACATGCGTCTGACTCTCCATGGGCTACTTTCTAATTTCTTTGCTAAGCTTAGCATTGATGCAAATTTGTACGCTGGGTCCAGGCACACTTTGGCAGGCCCCGGTTAAATTTAATCAATCCATCCATCCATTCGTCCATCCATCCATCGTCTGTCCATCCATCCATCGTCTGTCCGTCCGTCCATCCATCGTCGTCCATCCATCCATCGTCTGTCCGTCCGTCCATCCATCATCCGTCCATCCATCGTCCGTCCATCCATTTTCTTCCACTTATACGGGGTTGGGTAAGAGGAATAAAATTTCAAACCTTAGCATTTGAAATTTGCTAAGGGGCCTCCCTTCTGAGCAGCTTAAGGAGGGAGGCCCAGACTTCCCTCTCTCCCAGCCACTTGTTTAAACTATTCCAGGGGAACCAAGGCTTTCCCAGGCCAGCCGGGAGACGTAGTCCCTCCAGCGTGTCCTGGGTCTTCCCCGGGGCCTCCTCCCGGTGGGACGTGCCGGAAACACCTCATCAGGGAGGCGACCAGGAGGCATCCTGACCAGATGCCCGAGCCTCAACTGGCTTGTGGAGGAGCAGCGGCTCTAGTCTGAGTCCCTCCCGGGTGACCGAGCTTCTCACCCCATCTCTAAGGGGAGAGCCCAGCCACCCTATGGAGGAAACCCATTTCGGCTGCTTGTATCAGTGATCTTGTTCTTTCGGTCATGATCCAAAGTTCATGACCCTAGATGAGGGTGGGAACATAAATCGACTCAGCAAATCTGTTCCTAGTAGTTGAACCACTGAGTTATCGGTTAGTTCAGGGGTGGGCAACTCCAGGCCTTGAGAGCCGGTCTCCTGCAACTTTTAGATGTGTTTCTACTTCAACACACCTGAGTCAAATAATGGGGTCATCAGCAGAACTCTGGAGAACTTGGCTGCATTTAGGAGGTGATTGAGCGATTTGAATCAGCTGTGTTGGACCAGGGAGACGTCTAAAAGTTGCAGGAGACCGGCTCTCGAGGCCTGGAGTTGCCCACCCCTGGGTTAGTTTGAACTAATGCTGTAACAGTTCAGTTCTTAAACCGAACTGCTACAGCATTATTATCAGGCCTGTCACAACCACGGTAAGAATCGCAGTGGCATATCCCCCAACTTCTGCGGTACACAGCTTTTTGCGCAGGCTGTTCTCGAAGCCTTTGAAGGCCTTCTGTATTTGTTCTTTCAGCAGCTCACTCATCTTGGTGCTGACCTGTTCATCCTTCGTTTTCAGAAGGTCCTTCAGCTGCGAGCTGCAGTACGTCTCCTTCAGCTTGTCGAGCACTTTGCTGCACATTCTTCTGCGCTTCTTCGATGTCGTGGAAAATTTTTTGGGGATGGTGAGACCTTCCGTCATCTTGTCCACCATCTTGTGGATGAGGGCAGTTTCTTCTTCACCGAGCTGCTCTAAAGTTTTCAAAGCCCCGCAGTCGATCAGCAGCCCGAGCTCCAGGTTTGCTGCGAACATCTTCAGCTTGTTCCCTTCCAGTACTTTCTTCATCGGGTCAGGAACTTTGGGACAGTTAAAAAATATCCGTTTTACGTTCATCTCGCCAAAAGTTTGCACGACACAATTCTGGTGTGAGAACTCTTCGAACTTCTGTTTGTTTGTGAGGAGTCACTGAAGGAGACAGCGACTCAAAACCTGTCAAAGCCTTTGTGACGCCGTCATTCAGTGACATCATGTCAGTGATGTTATGTCAGTGATGTCATGGGGCACAACGCTTGTCAAGTCTCCCGTTTTTGGCCAGGAGATGAACCTGCGCATTTCGGCCCATTTGAGCTCTGCTTGTCCTCTGTCGTTGAAAAAGCAGCGATGTTTAGTTCAGGCAGTAGGTCAGAGATCCCAAGACTAGTGGCTCGTAGAATTTGAATGATGTGAAGCACAATTGCGAGACCACCTGTGTAAAAAAACAAAAACAAAAAATGTTTTTGTTTTTCACCAGGATTGGCCTGGTGAAAATCTTTATTTAAATCCAATGAAAATGTTCATCAACTCCTGCAGTAGATAAAAGACACCACTAACGATGAGCCAGCTGTGTATGAGGCGCTATTACTTTTTCCCACTGGGGCCAATTTTGTTTGGATAACTTTTTTCCTTTAAAATAATTGGGTGTCCGTCATGTAACGTCGCCTGGTCATGTCTCGTGACCTCTTCACCTTAACTCATACCTTCCCCTTCGTTCCTTTGACTCTAACCTCCTGACCCCCATGAGAAACAAACGACAGTTTCTGCCCCCGTCCCGTTGTGTCCCGTCCCTCTGTCTCAGTGTCAGGAACTCCAACTACCTTTAAATCACTCCTCAGTCCCCATCTAATCTATCCACCAAAACCCCTTTTCAATTTTCAGCTACTTGTTTATGTTGTCTGTCATTTTCTTTTCTTGCAAAGTCTCCTTGAGATTTCAAAAAAAAAAAAAAAAAATGCTATACAAGTTTAACGCATTATTATTAGTATTATAGTTATTATTAGTAGCAGTAATTCTTTTGAACACAAGTTATTATGCGTTTATTTGTTGCTTTTGACCAATAAGATGCACAGAGTTTCCGGCTGTGAGATGATAAAAAGTATCATTATCTCAGGTTTGGGCTCTGCAGAGCCCTTTTATCTTAAATAAGGTATTTGCTATTTCTCTTACTTGTTAGCCATGTTTAATATGTTGAATGGAGTAAGTCAATGACACACAACATGCTAGTGATGGTCCACATGCTGCTGACAGTATTCACGTTAAAATGAACATATTTGTAAAATTAGCATAACATTATTAACATGGTTCAAGTCCATGTTGATCACATTTATTTTTATTTTTTGCTAAGCTTAGCATTGATGCTAAATTTTAGCATCAGAACGCTGGGCCCAAACCGCCGGACGCTGGGTCCGGCGGTTTGGGTCCGGTGGACACTGGACCCCACTGAACTTTCTTCAGGAATTTTCTAGTTACCAGTTATTATCTTCTGCCAACCAGTTTTTATGGAGTGGGTGGATTGCTTTAAAAACAGCCTCACGTTAACAGCTTTAATAAAAGTTGGCCCACAGCATGACTGTCTGTTTTTGAATTTGACATTATATACTTGTCTGGCAGATACAGCCTCAGCTAACGCTCCACGAATAGCTTCCCTATTAGTTGTGCTGTCTTTTTGTTAGCTCCTTTCGGGTTATGCTCTCTGATGCAGTCGGCTCTCGTTGCTGAGTAAACTTTGAAATCGATCCACAAACGGGTCCATCTATCAATACTTCCGTAAACAGTGCGCTGGCTGCGCGACGTCAACGTTCTGCTTCTGCGCATGCGGGAGTCGTAAACCGTTCACGCAGAAGTCCAAGTTGGGTTTGATTTAGTCGTATAAACAACCGCGGTAAGAACAAAAACCAGATTTCAGCACAAAAGATAAATAAAATAAAAATAAAAATAAAAAATTGGAATTGAGCTTCAGTATCTGCTTTTTGAACAGCCTAGATATAAATGGATGTTGCCCTTTTCAGATCTCTAGCTGCAAAAATTGTGAAAACCGCGCATATTTTCCTTCAACATCTTCATAGTTTTGTGTCGCTCTCTTACACAATATTCCAGTGAAACATGTGGAAACGTTAAGATTTCACAAAAGGTGAAATCAAATGGTACGGACACATATTCAGGCTGGGAGTTGTAGTCTTTGGCCTAGATAAGCACACAAGTGGGAAGTTTGTCAGAAAGCCGTATCTGTTTTGCACATTTACATGGATGCGTTTATGCACACACACACACACACACACACACACACACACACACACACACACACACACACACACACACACACACACAGAAAAGTCCCCTCCGGTAAGCCTCGGGGCTCTTCTGGCGAACTTCCTGTCGTGTCCCGTTCCGTCCTGATCTCTCTCAGCTTCACGTGTTAATTGTGGTTATGTATGCGTGTGTGTTGGCGTTATCCTTGAGGGTCGGGGGTTCCACCTTGACAGGCCTCTCTCTGCCCTGCAGGGAGGGTGGCAGGGCAGGGACTATTTATAGAGAAGGTACTCCAGAGAGAGAGAGAGAGAGGGATTGTCTAATGAGGACAGGCTGTTCAGGGATGGGCTGTTGTTTCTGTTTTAGTGTGAGCCGCTGTGTAAACTGACGGCCCGGTCCTCACTCATCGGCTGTCCCGCATCCCCGTAAAATCACCTTCAAAGAACCACAAATCTGCTGACCAGATATGGGTCAAAAACGGCGGCTGAACACAGACAAAGACACGCGGAAGGCTGGGTCTTCCCTCCGTCACACGCACCCTCGTTTCTTGCTCTCATTCTTTCATCCGTGAATTTCTCCCTCCGTCGTTTATTCACACAGAGGCAAGCGTTGAGCAGAGCCAATCCTGAACATTTCACGAGCTCCTGGAGAGAGTAAACATGGCAACGGGTCCTGGGCGACTTTGACCAGACAGCAGCCACCTACACAAAACATTTCCTCCATAAAGCGGCAAAACCTGAGCCCTCTCTCAGCGCCCTCGGCCATTCATAAATCACAAGCCGAGGTGTTGATATCCTGCCCAGCTGTGAGCTTTCAGATATTAATTCGGCAGCGCAGGACCACAAGAGATGCGTGCCAACAAAAGGCACTGCAGCACAGTGAGGAGAGTCCTGTTCTTGCAAACTGGAAGTTGTGGGTTGGACTCCCACTGGGCAAGGCACTTAGCCCCCAGCTGCTGATCTGTATTGTTGTTGAGACGTGGCCACATTTGTGAGTGCGACTAGTTTAAATGTGGCTCTAGTGTAAAGAGCTTTCATCACCTTTCACAAATGAAGTCTATTTGTCCTAATCCCATCTTAAAGTTTGCTGTGGAAGAGTGATCATTAATGCATTATGAATAATTATAAGTTTTGTAAGGGCTAGTCAAACTTTGCCATGTGACATCAGTTCTGTGTGGAGGGATAAGGGCAGGAGAAAACCGAAACATTTGACCCAAGTCTCAGAATTTATCAGGAAATTCTACTAAATATTAACTTCATATAAAATATGTGACCTTCTGACTTGTAAGAATAATACAAAAATCTGGTTACTCAGACATCTAACTAGAAATAATACTGATGATTGACAGTTTGTGTCACATTTGGATTCAACTGTTGATGCAACATAGCTGCAGAAAAGCAACAGCAACCGCGTTTCTACCTAAATGGTGCAACTTCCAGTTAATTTCACGGCACAAGTCAGTCCTTTCCTGCAGCCTCTGCAGTAAAAGGCTCAAACGAAGGGCAGACGCGTCATGGCAGACTTCTGTCGTCATTCCTCCGATCAGTCTGTTCTCGCTTTGCTGTCACTTCCTGCCTCCCGCAGCAGAACCTCCTGATGGCGGACGGCCTCCCTCTGTCATTTAAACTGATGAAATATCCCCCCCATAATTAACTTTAGCCATTAGAGACGATGCGCACAATAACAATCTGATTCAGATCAGATTCTGCTCCAGTTAGGCTATTAGGCCCCGGACGAACAAATTTAGGAGATTTGGTTGAAAGCTATGTCACAGATTTTTCTTCTTCTCTCTCTCTCTCTCTCTCTCTCTGTCTCTTCTCTACGATGTGGAGATTTTTGGCTGAGCCGGCAGCTGTGCTGTTTTAGATATTCCTCACAGAGGAGTTCACCTGCCGAGAATCGAGAGCCGCTGCTGGAAGATGCTGAAAAAGTTTTCAGCCGTTTGCTTATTTTGAGCTTTTGTATGTCGTTACGTGGAGCCGAGGTAAAACGACAGATGTGCGTGAATTAACCTGTGACGTTGAACGAGGTGCACGATGTTATCAATCGGTCAAGTTTTTTTCGTGTAACACATTCCATCAACGAGGCAGATTAAAGTGGACAAACATTAAAAAAAACAAAACAAGATAATCACATTAAATAGTCACCAATTGTGAAATCAGACCTTATGTTCTGCAAAGTGCATTTGTTAAAATCATCAACACACATCACAAAATATTGATCAATGTTCCAGTTATTATCAATCAAAGGCAACTCGACAAACTCAGTGTTTCAGCTGGGTTGCAGTTTTCTTGGAGTTTGTTCCCAGATTAAGACATTAAATCGACCAATTCCTTCATTCATTAACCACGTATATTCCATTATTATTAACAATGCCTTCGCATTATGGTTTTCCCTAAAACCCCTCTTTACCACAAACAAAATCAACCAAACTATAAGGTGCTGTTGGAAAATATTTGAAAAAGAAGTTGTTGGGTCTGCTCCTTTTCAGCTTACTGGCACACTAGACGGCCAGAAGGGATGACAAGAACCAACAAAAGTGGTTTTCCCCTCGACAAAGAAAAAAGAAAGATCAAGATCTTGGCTGAAAAGAGAGGGGACCCTGCCAGGGTGGTTGAAGCTCAGCCATTAGCTTGATCTCATTGATCTCATTATTTCATGGCGACAAATTTTAGTTGAGGCATTGAAGTGATTTTTTATTTGCATCAGGGCGGCTGAGTCATGTCAAATATATTTCCCTTTGTTGTTTTTTTGACTGTGTGGACACAGTAGTATTTCTTGGCTTCATATAGTTAGCTATGAATGTATTACTATTTATTGTTGCATGTTTTCTAGGCTTTTAGTACATAAAGACAGGAAGAACAAAAGTTCCTGAAACTTCTCTTCTCAAGTTTACTTATCCTGCGACCGAAAGGCGCAGCTAAAGAGGCGGGTCGGTGCATCAAACGTGGGTTGTTAGCAAACATAAATGTACATTTGAACAGTCATTGTTAAGAAATCAGCAATAAAATTTAAAAAAAGGTTGTTTTAAAAGTGTAGACTGTCAATGGTGCTTTCTGGTTGAATGAAAAACCAAAACTCCCGTTGGATTTGGGATTCAAACAGAGCCGGAGGTCGCCGAGCAGCGCATTCGGTATCCAATATGGCTGCCGCTCATGTAAAACGTATTGCAGCGAATCGAAGGCAGCAAAACAAACGACCTGAACAACAAACAAGTTTCAGAAGAAGAAGGAGGAACACAACAGATGGTTGTGGAGCGACAGAGTCAACTAAAGAGCCTAAATCCTCAGATGAGTCGAGACAGGTTTAGAATACTTGGTACGAGCCTTGTGTGTTTATTTTCACAGCGGTGAAATCCACTTTGCACTAGCCAGTGTGGTCGGCAAAGAAAACCTTCCAGCTGCTGATGTGACTGTGTACGGTGTGTTTTTAGTTGATGGATGTAACCCACTCTGGACATTTTTTAACTTCCCTTTTTGTTGCTTCAAACTTGGGAGCAGCAGCAGCATCGCCACCTGAAAGCAAACCGCCGCCTTGGACATTAACCAGAAAGGTCTGCCGTGACAGAGTTCGAATTAAAGCCTGTCTGGTTGTTGTTGCTTGACAGCACTTTCTGGTTCGCAGGAGCCTGTCCTCGTGGGAAAAATGGGGCAGCTACTGCTTAGGTTTCCAGATTAATGAAAACGTTAGCAGCTATTTCTGTGCGAGGGGCTGGTCCGTGCAGCCGCTCTGCCGCGCCCAGTTTGTGCGTTTCAGATTTTCTCTCTCTTGAATGTGAGCTCAAGACTTACAAAAGTTTTCATACCTCGGTTTTAAACTTTGTCACAGTCTCAATGTGCTCTGTTGGGATTTTTATGTGACCGACCAAAAGAGTAGAACAAGACGGGATGCATGGTTTTAAACTCTATGGGAGAAAAAGTATGTATATATTCATGCATTTGTATTCATCCCACTTTACTCTTATACCCCTAAATGAAATTGCCTGCAGACTTCACATAGTTAATAGGTAGACTGAAAGTTCATATGGAGGACTGAAAGTGACATAAATACTAAAATCAATACACTTAAAATATTCCAATTAATAAAAAAAAAGAGAACTTTGCTTCATGCAGTGGTGGTGAATTCATGAGTACCGGATGTGAAGGATTCGAAGCACCGCAGCCTCATGCCTTGTCTGTGTGACTACTGTTGTGTACGTCGGGTCATCCTGTGGTGAACCGAGTCACATCAGCCCTGCAGTGTGGTTCATCAGCAGGACTGTCGTTAAAAAAACAAAAAAAACAAAAGGAGCATGTTGATTGGATAAAAACTATCCGCACTTCACAGGCGAAGACGCAAAGTTAGCGTTCCAGCGTTGAGATTATTGTTTGCTTTCAAAGATATGTGCGCTCATGCCTGTTTTTGAGTGAAACTACAGAAGCTTTTTCACACGTGATCCATTGATGATTCAATACATTGATTAGATTTGCGATGATCTATGTCGTTTTCCTCCAGCTTCAGTGTCACATTGATAATTACTCACACAATGGCATTGCAGCGTAGTTCATTGTTAAAGCCACTCTTGTAAAACTTGAGTCAAAACGTCAAATGTCCCAGATTTTTTTCCACAGCACACATGAGCTAGAAAAAACAACAACAACAACAACAACAAAAAAAACATGGAGTTTACTGTTTGTTCTAATACACTTTTAATGCTTAAGCGCTCAGCTCCAGGCTTATTAACCTCCGTGTGCAATTAAATATTCATTAACGTCGGATCAATCTGTTACTGTGCCTGGGGGGGGAAAAAATCGCTTTGAAGAAGAAAAAGCTTTAGAAGTGAAACATCAATCCATCAGTTTTTCCAGCCTGATCGCTCAGAGGATTGCGGTCGATGCTGGTCCGGAGGTGCGGCGCGCGTCGGCCCTGTCAGGGCGAACGCACGCAGGGGAGGAAACCAAGCGCCGATTGTTAACACAACATGCATGTTTGTGAGACGTGATTCAGAAAGAATGCTAAACTCCGGTGTGGGCTTTTTCTTCTCAATCTGGAGCTTTTTTCTTAATTCAACATTTTGGCAAAATGTGATTGAAAACGACTCTACTGCCATCAAACATTGAAGTAGTTTCATGATGATGATGATGACTCCTGTTTTAGTAGAAAGTTTCCCAACTTTGTTTCCTTTCCTTCCCAGAGCTGCTCTCCACTCTCTCATACCTGCCCTACTTTCACACTCTTCTCACAATTTGAGAGTTTCACTCTCTACCTCTACCTCAACATGCACCAAACTGAAGCTTTACCCCCTGACTGGAAATCTACTGCAACACAGATATGTGTCTTTCTTTTTAATGATACATACCATCAGTTGTACAAGAAGCCAGGTTGGATGCGTTGTTACTGGCTGCCTTATTTTTCAATAAGAAGTCACACATATTCTAACATGCACGAGTAATTCTTTCTTTTTCTTTCTTTTTCTTTTTTGGCTTGTGTTATCTGACAGCCTGCAGTGCCCAAAACCTTTTGAAATATTAATCAGTCCATGGTTTCTTATGCAAAACTTGGTGAGCCGCCGTTCTGGGGTGAAGGAAAACAGAAGCCCCCGGCGTTCGGCCGCCCGAGGGTTCCCGGGACGTCCCAGGATGCTCTTGTGTGTCCCGTTTAACCTCCAGGCACGTAAAAGTGTCACGGTTTGGGGTGTGAGGAAGTGCAACTGCAATCTCACGCGGCCCCCGAGGTACCCTCCGATACTTCAGGGGTACCCAAATATGCGCTCGAGCGAGTCCGTATGCGTCCCAGAAGGTTCGACGTTCCCCGAAATAGGTTCTGGAGAAAAGTGTTTTGGAATGGCCTAAATGAGAGAACAGCGTACGAGGAAAAAAAAAAGAGAAAAACAGCAGGAGTGAACGTGCTGTTTGTGGGCTGTGGGGTGTTTCTGTCTCGGTCTGAGTTAGGTTTAATTCAGTAAAGTAAAAGAAACCACTGAATTAAGTCTTCTGATTTCAAGAGTAAAGACAGTTAAGCAGCAATAAGAAAGATTTACGCCATAAGAGAAAAGGGAGGCGAAATGGAGGTAAAGAAGGAGCAAAGGGACAACTGCTAATTCACAAAGTGAAAGAGTTGAAACGTGTGAGGGCCTTGGTATATTGTGAAGACCATTTTCCAACAACACCAAAGAAGTGGTGTTATTGGGTAAAGATCTGGGTTTAGGACTAAGGTATGAATTGAATCTAGATTAGTTTTAGGCAAGCCATTACCTCACTATGCAATATCGCTTAATTTTCATTTCCCATTAGTGCTCAATCTGGGTTTTCTCCCACTGACTTGGATTCCCATAGCTACCAGGCCTAACAGCAAACAGAAGGAGAGGTTGTGAACCATGATTTAAATTTTCTGGGTAGTTTTAGCAACGGCAGCAAAGGAAGTGAACTGAGCCGTTCAGTCCGTGTTGATCACTCCACCAAATGTTGAATTCATTTAAACAGCCGCCTCAGTCAGCGAGAAGCCATTCTCCATTCTCCATTCTTTCTTTGCAATTGAGAATGGTTGCTTTCAGCACAGGCGATTTCCAGGAAGCGCCATAACGTCAAATCGTTTCACATACGTCACGGACAAACTTCAACAGAGTCCACTCACCCAGGAAGCAATGGTTTCTCAATAGCTGAGAGCCCAGACCCTCTGGACGAAGCGAAACGTAGAACAAGATGCTGGTTTGTACCAGGCTACGGTCGGGCAAGTACTGGTAATGGTTAGGTTTAGGGTTAAGGTCATAGTTAGGCCAGAGAAATTAATGAACAATTAATGGAAATCAATGTACAGTCTTTGTGAAGATAGAAAGACAAATTGTGTGTGTATGTGTGTGTGTGTGTGTGTGTGAGAGAGAGAGAGCCAGGCCTAGTTTTAGTGTCTGATCTAGGCCATTATCTGTGTTAGCACTGATGGGGCTCCAACAGGCTCTGTGGATCCTACCTAACAATACCGTTTATGAGCTTGAACTTGTGTGTGTGCGTGTGTGTGTGTTAGGTGCAACATGCGTTACCCTCCGTATTAATACCATTGTGTCATACATAATGCACGCATGCGCCCCGGCGCCCTACCCCTTCAGTTTCTCTCTAAATTTTATAGGTGTTTTTTTTTTTTCCTTGCTCCAAACCTGGTCTGTAATTATGCGTAAGAGTGTTTAGTGGAGTGTTTCATTCTGTGTGTGTACTTCCTCACGTGCAGCTGCGCACTCCTGCTGTATCACACTCGTCGTGGGTCCACCCCTCTCACCCCCCGCACCCTCTCTCCAGCAGGGCCCTGGGGGCCTTCATTATGTAAGAAAGACGTTACTGCAGAACAGAGGTGGGTAGATGACTCCGGCAGGCCCCTGCGTCAGTGTGGCGAGCGCAGGCCTCCAGATTGCTCGCTCACACACTGGCATGCATAAAAAGAGCCAGACATGTGAACGAGATCGAGCTGAGAAAATTCAGACTTTTCCCAGGAGAAACCCCGTAAAGAAAAAACAAAGACGCACAAAATCCATCCTTCACGACCAGGTACCTACTCTCACAGTCCTCGCGGCCATCTTGAATAACGCTCTCTTGTGTCTTCCTCCTTGCAGCGGTCCCCTTCCCCCTGGCCCACCGGCTGACCATGAAGGAGGTGTTTGACTCGGAGGGCCGCCCGCGGGTGGACCTGCTCAAAGCTCACCTCACAAAGGAGGGCCGGCTGGAGGAGGCCGTGGCCCTGCGCATCATCGATGAGGGCGCCGCCATCCTGCGCCAGGAGCGCACCATGTTGGATATTGAGGCGCCAGTCACGGGTAAGGAGCTCCGGCCAGGACTGGAGAAGAGTAAAACAGGTCTGTGCAGCAGCAATGAGACGGTTGGTGTCAACGAGAGACCAGTTCATGAACTTCAGCTGACGTTAGTAGTTAGCTAAAAGATGTAGCTAGCTTCATGAAAGGGACCGACTGGCGTAGTATTATATAAAAGTTGACTTTTTTAAGCTTTACGTCATGTTATTTTATGCCCTTGTCAAAACCAGGCCTGGAGTGTCGCTTGTTTAAGAAATCCTTTAATCTCCATGGCAACCATTCAGCTGTATAAAACACCTGGGTGGACCTAGCTCTGCCTTCGAGGACCACACTCCAGTTTCCAAGCCTCCACCTGACAGGGCAGTCCTCCCCCACTGAGCTCCTTCAAACTAGCCAGCAGAAATTAGCACACCAGTTGGAACAGCTGAGCTCATTACAGGAGCTACTTCTCAGTGAAACGTTTGTAAAAATGTTAATGTGTTTAATAGGGGAGCCATGTCGCGATGACTTCCTGGAGGCGGAGTTTCAGCTTCAGAGGCCCAATTTCAAGCCTCTGCCGTTAAATTGCTAATTCCAACAAAGTTACATTATCTGCCAGTATTAGTATTGGTGATGCTACATGCTTTCCAGGCAAAGAAATGCAATCCTAACGCGCGCCGACAGTGGAGACAGCTGAACATTCACGAGAGATAAATATTCAGTGTGTCAGGTTGGCACTAGCTTGAATATGTATGAGCTGAAGCTAGTTATTTCCCACTTTTATTTAGCACCCAAGTAAGATTTGGACAGACTAACTCTGGGTTTTAAACTCTAAACATTTGACACTGAATCTGCTCCGATGCCATAAAACCAATGTACTTGTGTAGTGGCTTGATTAGAGACTTCATTGTGATTATTAGGAGAATTTGTTATATGCCGATGACAGGGTTGTTTCCTCTTGCGTTTTCCATTGAGCCCCAAATTATTCACAATCTGTTCTCTGTGACGTTTTTCTGTCATTTGGACTCTTTGTGGCCTTTATTAAATGGAGTGCGGTTCAGTCCCACTTTGCTGATTTGGTCATGTATTTCCCAGCCTTGCTAATGTTTTGAGTGGAGGATGATGTCATGGGAAGGACGATAGAGTGAGAGTGAAATAAAAACAAACGTCTTTTAGAAACAAGCCGGCCAGTCGGACTGAGACACTCACAACCTATTGAATCTGTTTGGTTAATGCACCTTTGCGTCTGCTTCAGCTTGTGTGTGTGTGTGTGTATGCGTGTGTGTGTGCAAATGTGAGCAGTGAGATAATTTTGCGTGGGCCGCTGTTGCCCACACAGTGTGGGAACATCGCTCAGCTTTCACAGGTACAGATCCCCGGGGACGAGGACAGACAGACGGGCAGATGGAGAGACAGCCGATCATAAGCAGCTTAGTGCAGAGGTCCGCCAACCTTTTCACTCCCGACGAGCGGCATATTGATTCCTCCTGTCAGGTTCCTCCTCTTCTGTACAGACTCTGATCCAGAAAGAAAGCTTTCCTGCCCGAGCCAGGGAAACGCAGATAAACTTTAGGTTTACTTTAGACATTGGATCCGGTTAGATACTCAGAACGGTTGTGATTGTCGAGTAAGCGCAGGGCTGAAACTTGAACTGACAGGGTTTTGAAAAGCTTGTGAGAGGAGACCGGGGTGAAGTCTGAGGAGACAACACACAGGTCACTGGCGATTGCCAGGTCAAGTGAAAGTAAAGCCTTTTGGAGCAGGAGCAGACATTAAAGTGGGAGACAGACAGACAGACAGAGAGAAGGAAGCGGGCATCATAAAAACGCTGAGCTGGGGAAATGTGACGAAAAGTGAAGGAAGAGACCAGACAGATGGCGATGGTGAGATTCTGCAGACAGACAGTCCCGAGGTCTTACACCTGCAAATCGATCTGCGTGCGCATTCCTCTGTCTGGAAAACATCTTAGAAGTATTTATGTCAACAAGTTCTATGTTGTCAAACCTTTATTTTTCTTCCTCTAAAATTAAATTTGCTGTAAAATTGTTTTGCAAGTTCCACTACGGGTGCTAATATTTGTTCATCCTCTCAGTCAGAAGTCTGCAACCTTCCAAAAACGGCTCTTTAAAAGAACAAATTTATGTGTTTCAATACAGATTGAATCACAAAATTTCGTTGCAGTAGTTTTTAATAAAACTTGAGCTAATTTGCGCTAAAGGATGACCCAAAATGTTTGTAGTTACATGTGCGAAGCTGAATATAATTGCACCAAAATATAGATTTTCAAATTAGGACACACTTTCATTGTGAGTAAATGAAAGCCATGTGTCCTTTTCCTCTTAGTTCACAATTATCTGCTACTCTGTGTTGGTCTGTGGCATGAAACCCCACTGAAATACAATGAAGTGTACGGTAGCACCACAAAATCTGGTTCAAGTAGGTCTGTACTTAGACCAGGTACTTCTCCACTGATTCTTTTTTTTTGGGGGAAATAGAAGCTTAACACAGAGCGGTATTTCAACAACATTTATTTGCAATTCAGTTTAAAGGTTTTTTAAAATCCATAAATGAAGGAAATAAAGACACCCTCGATTCCTCCTGTGTGTGAGTCCGATGAGTGGCGTTTTCAGATCGGCAGTCAAGATCCGGTTTTGCTGCTGTGGATGCAAGCCGGGCCACATGGAGCCAGCGAAGCAAAAACACTCCCACGTCTTTTAGCTGGATTGTTCACATGTGCCCACTGCTGTCTCCACAGTGTGCGGCGATATCCACGGCCAGTTCTTCGACCTGATGAAGCTATTCGAAGTGGGAGGTTCTCCTGCCAACACACGCTACCTCTTCCTTGGGGACTATGTGGACAGGGGCTACTTCAGTATTGAGGTGAGGAACGGCGCAGCGAAGAAAATACTGGTCTTTCTCGGGTGTGCGTTCAGTCAGAAACACTCTTTGCTCGCTGTGCTGCAAACGCAGTGACCGTGCAGGAGAAACGGGGCTAGTGGTGTGCAGTCCCTGAGGTTTACTGTGTGGTACCCTGGGGGAACCGTTGCCCCCCCTCATTGGCACAGTTTCAACACTGTGCTGTGTGTTACGTAACCAAGGGCGTAAATGAACAGAAAAACTTCTTAAGACCAATTTGGGGTTCGGCAAAATCACAGTGAAATGTAGCGTAAAATGTGTCCGGCACCTTGTGTCTTTCTTTCTATGTAAGCAACCTATTGAGAAGTAAAACTAAAATTCAAATGTTGCTCCCATGTGAGTTTTGTTCCGTCTCACTGATCTAATCTCTGCTACACCTTTACAAAAATTTTAAGGTTCTAAATTTTAGTCTTGGTTCGGTTGAAGTGAACGCTGGTGTGCTTCGAATGCATCTGTGGACTAAAGCAGATTGTAGACCTCTCAAAAAGCAGGGAGCAAACTATGGTGCAGGGCATTCTGGGTAAAAACAACCAAAACCAATGTCAGAGCCTTGCATTAGGGGAAAATGCTAGAGGGAAGTTGCGCTCAGTGTCTTCTTCAGAGGTTTGTGTGTCATTTCCTTCAGTGGTTCTTGGTGCAGCACCCTAAAGGTGAGGGGGGAACAAAGGGTTTCATTCGTTTGACTTGGAGCAGTGTGAAAGAGAACCGCACCTGCCGAAAATGGAACAAATGTTGCAAATTTAGTCCCCAGCCTAACCGAGCCTACAGACCCATCAGATGTGAACGCACCATAAACACGAGTGGCAGATGCACAGGCAAAAGAAAGGCTGGTTTTAGGACATCCAGTTCATCAAAAACTGCGTATTTTTCCACCACTTTGGTAGAAATGAGCACCAGATCTCCAAAGTGACTCAAATCCACAATCTGCAAGCCTGTTGAGCAACAATGGAGTATGACATGGGGAGTACTTCGAGCCGAGGGAGCGATATTTAGGCCACCTTGTTAACACTTTCCAAGGGCACTGAGGCGAGGGACTTAATGTAGAGCAGGGACGACACTGTGTGAAGGTGAGAGAAGATCCTCTGAGTCATTTGTGGGGCCGGCTAAGCAATGAGGAGCGGAGGAAAGAAAAGAAGGAAAGAAAGAAAGAAAGAAAGGAAACGCACCGGGTCAGCAAAGATGTCAGGCGAAGCTGCAGCCGTTTTCATATTAATTTTCTCCCGTTAACCTAATGAGCGCGGTCTGATCCGGGTCGATTCTTGTCAAAGAGTGCTGTTTGCGTCTATCTTTGGGCCCGGGGAAGGATCGGCTCGCCTCCGGCTCGGTTAATTACGGCAGTATGGCTTGCTCATTCAGGGGAGGAAATCCTCGCAACAGCTCGGTCGTGATTCTGCGCCGAGCTCCGAGTTCCCAGTCCGGGTTTAATGATGGGAAGAGAAAGGCTCAGACTCTGCCTCATGCAATTAGCCTTTGCGCGAGACGTGTTCTCACTGAACGTTTCCTTAAAGATAAGGAGCAAGAAATTGCTTAGCTTAGCATGAATAGAGACGGGAGTGGTTGGCACCAATGTGTTTGTCCACTTTGAATAAAATTTGAAATGTATTTATTATCATTTGGTAATAAACAACCAGAAGCTGAACCTTCTGGAAAAGCCTGGACCAAAAACCCTACTGACATCTTAAAAGTCAAGAAACCGACTAATTAAAAAACAAAACAACTCTTTCTGATGAAAGGAGCAGTAAAGTATTCATCCAAAACTAAAAGAAGAACTTTGTTGATGGCTACAAAACTCTGTAGTTTCTCTTCAACTTGTTAAGGAACATTGAACCAAAGATTACGGAGGGTGTCCATCTTTAGGCTTATATGTACTTTGACTCCATGTGGAGTTGGGATGGAAACATTTTTAATATGACTCACCCATCACTGCTGTCTTTTGTCAAAGGTAACAAACTTCTAATCAGTGTTGTATAAAGTACTGAAATCTCGGAGTCAAGTAAAAGTATAGGTACCGCTCCAAAATATGACTTTAGGTAAAAGTAAAAGTCACTGATTGAAATGTTACTTGAGTTAAAGTATTAAAGTATCTGAAACATCTTGTACTTAAGTATGGAAAGTACTGTAAAAATGGATGTACTCAAGTAATGTAATGAAAAGTACAAGTAAAAAGTAATACAAGGCAAACGCAGTTTGAATGACATTTTTTATATTTTGGTAAACTTGTTAAATACACTTAAAATAATGAACACAACCAAGTGCAGGCAAAATGAAACCTGCTAATAGATAAACCTGCAGCATCATTTAGTTAAGAAAATTAGGTGCTTTACCTAAACCACTAGGTTAACTTAACCGGCTTTACAACTGAACCAGCTTCTTAGTAAACCCTCCAGGACAGAAAATAAAGTTTTTGTAAGCCTTAAGTTTTCCCTTTCAGTAAGGTCAGTGCTGAAAATAAGAAAAATAAATAGTCAGTACAGAAAATGCGGCCAACATGAAGAAAAACAGCCGTTACGATTACTCTACTTCACAAACTATAGGTGCACACAACTGGTCATTATGCAAAAGAAAAAAAGAATTGGGAGGGAAATGCAGTTTATTGGCATCTGAAGAGGGAGAGCTTTTTTTGTTAACTTGGTGTTTAATGGGAGAAAGATAACAGACCTCTGTGAAGCTGACACCCCACCTACTCAAATAATCCAGCAAATAGTCTGATTGGTTAGTGCTCCGTTTATGCCGTTAAAATTTTTGTTTGTGCAGCTTTGGTTTCCGAGATATTAAAAACTAT
Source organism: Poeciliopsis turneri (assembly GCA_922788865.1). Lineage (NCBI taxonomy): Eukaryota > Metazoa > Chordata > Actinopteri > Cyprinodontiformes > Poeciliidae > Poeciliopsis > Poeciliopsis turneri. Next base: position 1,468,755 of record CAKLNU010000953.1, read on the forward strand.
TTTTTAGGCCATCCATTACTTACTTAAAGAGTAAGTGAAATGAATTTTGTGTCAGTTGGTCACAAGGCAAGAAATCTATTTCCATTAGTTTCTCAGGAGAGTTTGGATGTAAAATTTGTTGACTCTCCCTGAGTTAAACTCCGACACCTTGAGGAAGGGGAGACCGAGAGAACGGCTGGCCGAAATGAGCGTTCATGAATCAGATCAACCTCGAGTTAGGCGCCGCTCACACCGGATATCGGAATAGCCAAAATCCAAATTGAAAACAACTTTGCTGCGTTTGTTTTAACGGCACAAACCTACACAAACGGAGCATCAACGAACCAGCCCACTTTGGTTTGTTTTGGAGCAAAATGCCGGGATGGTAAACTCTGGATGGCCTAAAAAATAATTTTAATATCTCGGAAACCAAAGCTGCACAAATGAAAACTTTAACGGCACAAACCTGCACAAACGGAGCACTAACCAATCAGACTGTTTGCTGGACTTTCTGACGTAGTGGGAGGTGAAACCTGTGCATCCTATTGGTGGTGATGAACAAGCCCAGGTAAACAGGCTACCGACTTTGTTCCAGTCAATCAGTAGGTGGATCAAAACATTTGCGTTTCTCTCTCGCTTTTTTGTAACGAGTAACTAAACCACACATTGAAAATGTATCGGAGTAAAAGTATGCAATTAAGTTCGGAAATGTAGTGAAGTAAAAGTTTTCAAAAATTTTCTTACTCGAGGAAAGTATGAAGTACTCCAAAACATACTTAAGTAAAGTAGTGAAGTATTTTTACTTCGTTACTATACAACACTGCTTCTAATGTGTGTCTTTTCTCTCCTGAACCTTTCAGTGTGTGCTCTACCTGTGGTCGCTGAAAATCCTCTACCCAAAGACGCTCTTTCTTCTACGAGGAAACCATGAATGTAGACATCTGACAGAATATTTTACCTTCAAACAAGAATGTGAGTGTTGTCACTCTTTGCCCTCCTAACATGACACGCTCTTTCCGCCTGTGTGACATCGTCTCTCTGGAATGCAAAGCTTAAGTTATTTTAGATGTTGGCTTCTTTTTCCCCCCACCCCTTTCTTTTTCCAACAAGAATGCTGGGAACTATGTTTTATTAATGTATATGTAGACAATACAAGACTCCAGCTGGAGCCTCGAAGAAAAGAAGTCAGCATGTTCTCCGCTAGTGCAGACGATGGCACAACAGTGACGGTTTCAGAGAATCGTTGGCGTTTTAAGAGAAGACGACAGATGAATTTTAGATGGAGTGAGGGCAAAAGAGGACCAATCAAATACTACCAAGGGAGAAGTAGCTGCGGGTGACGAATCAAAGAAGTAGGCATGGAGTAAGTGCCAGAAGTGACGGATGAAAGGAGATTTAAGGGAGAAAATTATGGACGTACAAAGGAGGGATGAAGCTGAAAGGAATACGAGGTAGAGGTAAAGATGAGGAAGGAAAGGATGTGGAACAAAGAAAGTAGGGATGAGGGATGGAGTAGTTAGAGATGAGGGTAGGAGAAGGTAGAGTTGGGGTTGAAGGATGGTACGGATGAGATTTGGAGGAGGTAAGGATGAAGCCACAGGCCATGAAAGGGACACAGCAAACATGACAAAATCAAAGTGTGGGGAAGCGTTTCAGGGTTAACAGGAAGGAGGATGGATGGAGCTAAATATAGGAGAGCAATGGAAGAAAAACTGCTGGAGGCTGCAAAGTCTTGAGAACAAAGCAGATGTTCACATTTCAGCAGGAGAACCCTAAACCCATATCCTCAGGTTCACTGGAACGGTTTAGAACAAAGAATGGCCCAGTCAAAGTCCAGACTTACATCCAATTAAATATTTGTGGAAATATTTAATTGGATTTGTGCTCACAGTTGCTTTCTGTCTAATCTAACAGAGATTGAGCTACAAATAAGAAAGAGAAAACATTTCAGTCTATATGTGCAAAACTGGCAGTCAGAACCCAAAGCGAGTTGGTTGGTTTAATATAATCCTTCCATTTCTGAGTTGAACTCGGAAATGAAAAACTGTAACTTTCCAGTTGGAAAAATAAACGGGAATATCCTCCAGTCAGATTTCCCACCGAAAACTGAGATCGCCCCCAGTTACGAGTCGCAAGGCGGGACTTTATGTTTCAATATGGCCTCTCCTCGCATTAACAGTAATAGACTTTGTGGAAAAATCTTTATTTTGCAAGACACACAGGTACGAGTGCGTCTAATATCACCGTTAACACCTGAAGTTCTAAAAGGAGCCAATCAAAGTGATGTTTGTTGACAGAAAGTTTAAAACTGTTTTTGGGCGCTGCCATGCTGAAATCCCAACTTCCAAACTAAATGCCTCAGTTCTGATGTCAGACCCAACTCAGAGTTCCCATTTCCCAGGAAACTTGAATGCAGCATAATGCCCTCCAACAGATTCTTTTGTCATTAGTGCTGATGATGACAAGATGTGATGCTGCATGGTGTTGGATACTGACAGCCAGGCGGCTTCATACTTGGGTCATTCTCTGTCTTGGCCTTTAAAATATGACAGATGAAAACAACATTTCGCTCTGTAATTAGCTGATCATTCATTTGATCTGCTAATCATAATCCGAATAGTTTCTCCCTCCAGTTGAATCTCCTCTGCTCCTCATCTCAGCCTTTCCTCTCTTTCTGCTCCTGCTGTTGGGGTTTTGTGTCCCTCCTTTCCCACACTACCCCGCCTCCCTCCGCGCATGCATCTCCACCTCCGCCGCTGTGTTTCGGCATCCTGTGTCCGGGTGTGGGTGATTAGAGGCGAATTAATTTGGCCCTTAATGATTGGCTCAGGGACGTGCTCCTCTGTGTCTGATTGGCCAAGGGATGAGGAAGCTAATTTCCCCTGGTGCTCGTGGTGAATAGTGGCTGCCCTCAATTACCATCTGCTATCTGTGTGAGCGCGCGCGTTTGTGTGTGCGCTGCGCACGCGCGCGCCCGTCCTCATAAATGTTTGAGTGCGTGGAAGGAGCTGACAACTGGTGGACTGGCAATAACGAGCTCCTGCTCTACACCAGGCAGATGGAGAGGATGTCAAACACGCTCCTGCTATCTGTACCCTGAGATATTCACGTTTTCCTGCCCGTCACCGTTTCTCCTCCTCTGTTTGAAACGAGCTTCCTCGCTTTGTCGCCTCCTTTCCTTGAAAATCCACCGTCTTTATCTTCACTTATCTGCGTTCGCTGTTCTATTTTTGGCTGTGTTTTAATCCCTTTTTGTGTCAAATAGATTGTTACAGCCGCTTGTAAAATATTCTTAGAAAGACGGTGTGAGGAGTTTTGTGTTTTTTATTTTATTTTTTTTTGCTGCTTCAAGCTTTAATTGATTTTTTTCGGTGGCGAGTTTGAATAAATACACAGCCTAAAAGTATTCATAGTCCAAAAATGCTAACATCACAACTCCAGACATTGTGAATTTTTAATGCAAGGACAAAACTAAAGGGTTTGTAAAAACAAAATAAAATAAAAAAAAAATGTGGCATGTATTTGTATTTTCAGTTAAATGTTGCTCTGGACTTTGACTGGGCCATTGAAAGAAGTGAGAATCTTCCATTTTGTTCTGATTTTGCATGTTAAATGAGACTATTTACTGAACAGATGAAAAACAGATGCACTGCATATTTTTAAATAATTTTTGTTACCCCCCTATTACATTCATCCCACTTCACAGCAACACACTACTTGGAGTATTTGTGCATTTGAAAAGGCCTAAGGCATACAAATAATGTGCGACACATTATGTCATTAGCTAACTGTTATGCTAGCTATATGAATACAAATGTACTAACACAGAGAATAGCTGCACAGACTTCTGCCAGAAACAACCATTTAGTCAGAGAGTAAAAGCGGTGTGGATTTGTTAGCATGTTGGCTGTTCGAAGCGTTGTCTGTCAACGTGCGAACATGTGTGTGTTTGTCCCGAATGCTGAAACGTCCCTCTGCTCCTCTGACCTCCAGGTAAGATCAAGTACTCAGAACAGGTGTACGATTCCTGCATGGAGGCGTTTGACTGCCTTCCCCTGGCGGCGCTGATGAACCAGCAGTTCCTCTGTGTCCATGGGGGGCTTTCGCCCGAAATCCACACACTGGACGACATCAAGAAGGTTCGACGGAAACCAAACACGCACACACACACACACACACACACACACACACACACACCCCCCCACACACACACACACACAGACACACACACACACACACACACACAGACAGACAGACAGACAGGCGCGTTCGAGTGGCTGTTGTTGAGAATTAAGATATTTTCTACCTGTTGTTATCTCGTCTCCCCAGGTCCTTTAATGACGTGTGTAAAAGTGAAACCGCAAAAACAACAGTCACTGTTCAAATTCACAACCAATCAGGATTTATTCACACAATCAAATGCGTAAAATCACAGCAACAACTCAACATGGTCATCAGATACCAAAGCCAGAAAGGAAACATTAAATACCGGAGGGAAAAAAATGTGAAATACAAAGACTAAGCCTCAAACTGATTCCTGAGCCACATCGAGCTCTCCTGACCTCTGACCCCCGGCATCAAACAGCAGATTTTGATCATAAAAATTGGTACACGTTTCATATAATGTTTTCAAACTCTTAAAAAACAGACCTGATCAATTTCAGTACCAAAACATCGGTTACATTTAATATGTTGTCATTAGTTTTCTACTTCTCTGGTTATAATGAACTTAGAGATTTTTTGGGCGTTGGGACGCTCTGCTCATTGCAGCTCATGTTACCGGCGAGGTACCTGCCACGACCACCAGGGGGCCCCAAGAGCAATTTATTTGTTTTCCTTTTATCAATAAAATAATTTCTACATACATCACCTAATATATGTCATTGTAAGAACAAATCACTTCATACTGAAATTGTGTGTTTTAGATATTATAATGACATAGAAATTATTACTAAAAAAAAAAAATCAGCTCCACTGAGGGGGCCCTCAGTGGCCTTGGGGTCCAAGTGGCTGCTTAGTTTGCTTATGCCTTGGGCCGGCCCTGCAGATTAATTACTGGTGTCTTTAAAATGAGTAAAAACGAATCTTCCAGCTAAATTCTCAAACAGATAATGAAACGGGCTGACCTGTGGTCGTTAATCTGAGTCCATGTGGACGAGCGGCTGCAGCTGGCCGGCAGGGTGGAGTCAGAAACCTGGCCATGAGGAGTCGACATGCCAACAGCCCTCAGGTTTCCTGCCCTTCATGGCTCGGCGTTCTCTGTTCGCTCTCAGTGCAAAGCCCACATGGATGCTACTATCAGGGTTAATGGAACATGATGAGCTCAATGAAAACACACCTGCAGGCAGCCGCAAACCTGCAGCAACTTTTTATAAATGGCTTAAAAAAAAACAATAATAATAAAAGAATTATTGGATAGCGCTGGAGAGAGGAGAGAAACCGTAGCAAGAATATGTACAGTTCCCAGAAGCCGCGGCATACAAAGAAACACACACTTCCTCCTCTAATGGCAGTGTTTCCATGGTGAATCTGCTGGTGTGACATCTCCCTCCTGTGCGGTGAGGGTTGCCATGGAGATGCTCCGCTCTTGACAGTGTGTGTTTGTGTGTTTATTTTATTTTATTTTGTTCGCCGTGTTTTGTGCCCTCGTTCCGCTCTGATTCATACTGTATGTACACGGTTGCGGTTACGCGACCGTAAGACGGGTTTGTGGCGCATAAGCAGCATTTTTCAGCTCATGTTTCTGAGGTTTTATTTGAACATTCTTGGTGTGAATTTGTGTCTCTGTACACTTACGTGTGTGCGTGTCCATGTCCCAGTTGGACCGATTCAAGGAGCCCCCAGCGTTTGGGCCCATGTGCGACCTGCTGTGGTCGGACCCCCTGGAAGACTTTGGCAACGAGAAGACCCAGGAGTATTTTGGCCACAACACGGTCAGAGGATGCTCCTACTTCTACAGGTACAAAAACACAGAGCGACGGCTCACATCAACACAAGCAACTTTCAAAAATAAAGGTTTCGGAAAATGTTTCCTGTCAGACTCGACCTTCTTTGAACAGTGAACAAAGACAAGTGCGCTTTTCTTCTATGCGTCTAGCAAGGAGTAGTGAGCCCCCTCCCCTACGTATTGCTGTATGCTGTCAGTCAGCTGTGAATGCCATGTGTCAGCTACCATTGGTGGGACCTCACAAGGTTTCTCTAAGAAATATAGGACATTTTAGAAAGCAAATGTTATGTTAGCATCTCTGACAGTGTAACAAACAGCCTACTGCAGACTTAGTGACATACTAATTAGTAAAAGTAAGTAGAATTGTATTTGTATAGCACCTTCCAAAGATAAAATCACAATGTGATCAAATCCAGATTTAAAGCCTGTCTGTATGAAAAGGCTTTTAGCAGCGTTTTAAAAATAATCAGTGGAATATATCCACAATGGGTAATATCAGCTTAGCTTGTTAGTAGAGTTTAGATTTATGACCCGAGCCCGATGCACATCCCAGATGATTCGCACTTGACCCGCCCTGTGGTCACAAGTGACAAAATGGAGCTAGAAGACGTTAAACCAAAGCTAAAAACAGACAAAGTTACGCTGCTTCCTCAAATTATTATCTAAAAGCAAAATGAGTAAATCTTAATTAGAATATGTGAGGTTTACTGCGGCTCGGACCTATAACTCAACTTAATCAGTCGAGTTGGATCGGCCACGGAGCATGATGCCTACATGACTCCCTCACTCTGCTCCTTCAGACTAGCCAGCAGCAATTAGCAAAGCCCTGGTGGAATTGAGCATCAATTGAGCTCATTATAGGAGCTACAACTGATGGTAACAGAGTTACTTGATTGGCAGAATATACCTGTAAAATACATGACACTGGCCCTTTAATACTCTCACCAGCCCTTTTCTGCTGCTCACAAACTCCCTCCAATAAAACTGAATATTCCTTACGAGCTCTGGCAGCTTCAGTCCATTTGAACGAGAGAGAGCAGTGCGTTATGAAGCTCGCAGATATAAACTAACTTGATGTTCAAACAAGCCTGGGGAAATGCAATACGCAGGCATACAAAGCCGCTCTGCGGGAGCGACGTCATTAAGGCGAGCAGTGGAAACAGAGACGGATGACTTTCTCTGGCCTGACTCGGTGCGTTTCAATTATCCGGGCGCCTCGTGGGCGCGCGGCGCAGGTGAGACGAGCTGCTCCGCCATAAATCAGGGCGCTAATAAGTTTCAGGTAGACTTCGGGGCTGTTATTTTGGGGATGTGACACAGAAAGAGGAGTTCAATCACATCCGAGGTTCACTTAGTAATTTCAGGGCTTTGTAGCAGAGAGAAAGGAACAAAAGACAAAATAATACGGCCACCGCGAAGAGCAAGCCAGCAAACACAACGAGACGCTCCGCCAGCGCACGCACACAGTTCAGCTTCAGCATGAAAAGATTTCCCACAGTCCCCGGGGGAGACTGCACGGTTCTGTTGCTATGACGACCGGCTACTCCTGCCAGATATGGAGGGACGTTCAGATACGGCGAGGGAAGCCAGGGAGGGAGAGCGGCTGACGGTGGCGGCAGGACGGAGAGCAGGAGAGACTGAGCCGACCCCGGCGAGGCCGAGGCGGCGTTGTGACACGCTTCCTGCACGTTTAAGGGGAGACGGCAGCAGTGAAACAACCAGGCACCCACAGCACAGCACAGCACAGCACAGCCATGAGCCCAGCGCTCACTGATGCCCCCTGCTGGCCACATAGCGGCCATCGCAGTGCTGCTTTAAGGATTTGTTTCTTGTTTCTTCCTAATTCTGTCGTGTTTTCCTCCAGTTATCCTGCAGTGTGTGAGTTCCTACAGACCAACAACTTGCTGTCCATCATCAGAGCGCACGAAGCTCAGGACGCCGGGTGAGTCTGTTGCCATCAAATTACAAAATTAAGGAACCTGTTGGTTTGACATTCAGCATTCAGGAACCTCTTATTTGTGCCGGACATTTCAGCAACGAGGCAGTTCAACGTGCTTCACATCATCCATCCATCCATCCATTTTCCGTCACCCTTCTCCCTAACGGGGTCGGGAGTTGCTGGTGCCTATCTCCAGCTGCGTTCCGGGCGAGAGGCGGGGTTCACCCTGGACAGGTCGCCAGTCTGTCGCAGGGCAACACAGAGACACAAACAGGACAAACAACCATGCACACACACACTCACACCTAGGGAGAATTTGGGAAGGCCAATTAACCTGCCAATTAACATGCAAACTCCGTGCAGAAAGACCCCGGGCCGGGAATCGAACCCAGGACCTTCTTGCTGCAAGGCAACAGCGCTACCCACTGCGCCACTGTGCAGCCGCTTCACATCATACAACCATAATACAACAGCCGATTACAAAACCGGCAATAAACATTACATTTTGTCAAATGCCATCATTGAAATCGTGAATCAAATACACAAAGATGTAGAATGATGTTCTAGTTATTAATCAATGACACTCTAAACAAATGGGGGTTTTTAGCTTTATTGATTGATTGATTTAAAACTCGGTGTTTTGGCTATTTTGCAGTTTTCTGGAAGTGTGTTCCAGGCTAGTGACGCATCGCAGCTGAATGCTGCTTCCCCATGTTTGGTTCTGTTTCTGGGGAAGCGGATGCAGTTTCCGTAGTAAAATCCTGACGACGTCAACGGGTCGTTTTGTTCAAACTGCACCGCAAACGGAAAAACAAAGACAGATTTAACACGAACGTGATCGTTGCCTGGTGTTGTTCATGATCGGACATTTAGCTGAGAGTCAGCTGGTCTGGAATCACAATGATGATATTTTTTTGAAAACATTAATATCTATGAAAAAGTAATGCAACTTAAATATTTAGATTTTTTTTTATTGACATCCATATATTAGTTAGTAACAAAGAACTTATTTTACATCCATATAAGCTCCAACAAACTCCACGGACATTCATAACGCTGCTGTTATTCAAAGTCTATGCTTTTTATTATATTTGCAAACACCGAAGTCTTTGCTCAGTCCATCATCTGTCTCTTTTTTTTTTTTTTTTTTTTCCATTTTTGCTACTGCCTACCTGTCTTACTTTGAGCCAGTCCCTGTCTGGTTGCAGAGGCCTCTGAAGCAACCCCTCCGTCTCCATCTGCAGCTCAGCTTCTCGTCTGAGTAGCGCTAACGTGGGCGACTTGTTTGCCTCTCTCCGCGCAGATATCGCATGTACAGGAAGAGTCAGACGACGGGCTTCCCCTCCCTCATCACCATCTTCTCTGCTCCCAACTACCTGGACGTCTACAACAACAAAGGTGAGGCGCCGGCGCAGGGCTGCGCGAATGTTTTGTGCTCCTCAAAATTACTCGCACTGAAAAGACTCTACAAGTTAGAGAAAATATTTTCATAAAGTGACTTTTACTTCAATCGCTCCTTCTGAGTTGTACGGTGGCGTGTCATGGGCCAGGCTTCAAGGATTTTTCTTTGATTATGAGTCATAATATTAGTCGAAAGAGATGACATTTTACCAGAAAAAAATGTCTTAATATTCCCAGGAAAAAGTTGTTTTAATGAGAAAAAGTCGTAGAGTTATCAGGATCTGACATGAGCATCTCAGTCTGTGATCCTTTCTCCTAAATAAACTCAGCTGTTTCCATGATAGTTTCAAAGTTCGGCTACCGATTATAATTTGGTGCTGATGTGTTAAAAAATTAGGTGATTCTGTTAATTATAAAGTACTATTTACCAAACTTATATCTTTATAAGATGCTCCATATTGTTTCCATGTTGGGTTTGTCACTTTATTTTCCTAATGTTCTGGTTTCTGTGTGTGTGTGTGTGTGTGTGTGTGTGTGTGTGTGTGTGTGTAGCGGCAGTGTTAAAGTATGAGAACAATGTGATGAACATCCGTCAGTTCAACTGCTCTCCACATCCCTACTGGCTGCCCAACTTCATGGACGTCTTCACGTGGTCGCTGCCTTTCGTAGGAGAAAAAGGTACCAGGCAGAAACGGTCCATCCAGACGGACACGCTGCATGACCTCTGATCTATCAATATTAAATAAATATTAATGTTACCTGCAGACACGTTTACGTTTTATCGCCCAAATGTTTTCATTTCAGTCAGCTGACCTCCACCGAGGCCATGAAGAAAATCACATCAATATTTATAATCAATATATATAATTTTTTCAGTGTTTGAATGGGAAACAACAACAATAATTTTATTATAGAAAAAAAGTAAAACATTGTTTATAGTTTTAAATCTATTTTATAATTTCTGGGTCCAGTTAGACCCAGTTAGAGAGACAGTTATGAATGTACATGTTTTGTTGTTTTTAAATGTATTACTGCCACAAATTTAGCTACTTAAAAACCCATTTGTGCCGCCATCTGTAATGACCCTGCAGGAGTCGAGTCCGGCCACATGGTGGCGCCACAGTAAGGAAAACGGAAGAGGAAAAAGTCTTGGGTTCTGAACTTATAAAATCCAGCTGAAATCTTTCTGCAGTCAAATGATGCTTTGTATAAAAAACCAGGATCACATTAGAGCAGAACTATTTACCTCACAATGCACTGAAGGTCTAGAAGGAGCTCCTTCTTTCTGACGTGTAACTTGGTTTTGGTCGATTCGACATCTCAAAAACAATAACTAAAACGCCTTCCTCTGTTTGCGACAGTGACGGAGATGCTGGTCAACGTTTTGAGTATCTGCTCAGACGATGAACTCATGAATGACGGAGAGGAAATCTACGACGGTGAGACGTCAGAGAAGACAGAATAAACCTTTTTACTGCAAACACCATTGTTTGGGTATCGTAAGACTATATTTCTCTGTTGGTTTTACAGCCAGTGCAGCTGCAGCGAGGAAAGAGGTGATCAAAAACAAGATCCGGGCCATCGGGAAGATGGCTAAAATGTTCTCCGTGTTACGGTGGGTCCTGTCTGGCCGAACGCCTGCCTTTAAGAACAATAGTCTGTTGATTCTGATTTTGGCTGACAGCAAACTTCTTTTTTGTCTGGAAAATTTTGCGACAAAGTTGCTAAGCTGGCAACACTGGAGTGACTATTATTAATACCCGAGATCATACAGATGTGACCTGGTGGAGGGGTCTGTCAGTCAGGCCTCTCTCTCAGCACAGCTTAAGAAGAACAGGGACTGATATCTCTCTCTATATATAAGACAGATTGATACCGATCTGCGATTTCCCAAAGTTGAGAAAATCTGGGCGATTTATTGGCGCCGGCTTGTACAAAATCCAGTAATCTGTATGTGTGTATGTGTGTGTACAGATGTCTATCAGCTGCTTTTTTCCTTCCTAATCTTTTGCAGAAGTCAGCTGTCATCACATTCTTTTATTTGTAAATCACATTTTTGAGTTCTGCCTTTGTAACTCTATCACTGTGGTTTTGCAGGTGCTCTGTGTGAGGAAGTGTGCAGTCCTCTGAATTTCTCTCCCGATAACCCGCTTCTGCTTTTTTCATCCGTCCTTTTCAGGGAGGAGAGTGAGAACGTTCTGACCCTGAAGGGACTGACTCCCACCGGCATGCTGCCCAGTGGGGTCCTCTCCGGGGGCAAGCAGACCCTGCAAAGTGGTGAGTGCTTCACAAGCAAACAGCCCGACATGCACACACATACAGAGCTCACACCTCTGGAAGGGTTTTTGTCACATTACGGCCAAAGAACGTCAATGCATTTTGTTGGGATTTCATCTGAGAGACCAACAGAAAATAGTGCAAATTTGTGAAGAGGGTAAGAAGTATTCAGAGTTTCCAAAAAATCCCTGTCGGAAAACCTGTTGCAGGCTGCAAAGGACCTGCTACTCGCTCCCTCTTTCCCCCTCCCTCCTTTAGTCTCTGCTAAGCTACAGCTGCTTCCCCACAGCAGTCTGCCATGAAAGCTAAGGCTAGTTAGCATGGCCACCGAGATCGGCAGATAGACGGGTTTCCTGTGGCAGTAAATTGTTTCTCTGCCTTTAGTACATTGAGCATTGCATACACTGGGTTGATTTTCAGCATTAAGACCCTCCTCCTGGCTCCGATTGGTTGTTTTTGTTCAGGAGCGATGCTTTTCTGTAGACAGCAGGGAGAAGGCAGAGGAACTCAATCTATTCACAGATTATCTCATGTCTCATATTTTAGCAAATATGTAAAAATCATGCTTTTTGTAAAAGTTGCACACTGCAGCTTCAAATTCGCTGTTATTTTCATTCCTCTTCACAAATACTCGCATTTTTCTGCTGGCCTCTCACACAAAATCCCAATAAGACGCGTTGAAACCTGCGACAAAATGTGAAACTCCTCAGGTGTGAACACGTTTGTGGCCGACACTTCCAGAGCTCAGACAAAGCCACGCCACAGATTTTACTGTGAAACACACCTTCAGAGACGAATATTGAGGGGAAAGAAACGACCTCCCAACACATTGACCAGCTTCATCCTCCAGCCCCCCACTCTTCTCCTCCTCTCCAGCCGATTCTTTGCTCTCATCTTTTCGCCTCACAGACTCGCTCACTCTCTCCACCTCACCTCACAGCGCCGAGGAAACGAACAGCCTGCCGAGTGTGTGTGAGCGTGAACGTGGATAACCCCCGACACAGACTCGAGTCAGAACATGGACTGTGTTAATTTGAAAAAGAAAGTGTCAATGGCGACACGGATGTGTGTGTGTGTGTGTGTGTGTGTGTGTGTGTGTGTGTGTGTGTGAGAGAGAGCAGAAAGCTAGCGAGAGAGCTAACTCAAGCTGCTGCTAACACCAGCTGCTCCCTAAAGCTGAAGCTGCCATGATAATGCTCTGAGGGCTTCGCATGTTCAAAGCCTGAAACATGCCTCTGACGCCGTCGCTTTAAGAACTGTGGCCGTTACTTGGGTAATCAGTTGTAATTCATTTTAACATGCTTGTTCTTTTTAGGTTGACTTGTGCATGAATTCCCTGTTTAGTGTTTATGCAGCTCTAAATATGTTCACTTTTAACAAGCAAACAAAAACAGAATTGATTAAAAAGATGCGCACTCAAAAAAATTATTAGCTTAGCTAGATTAGGTCTTTTCCTGAACTTAAAGTTTCTAATGCCTGGTTCACATGGCAAGATTTGAAAATGCTCAGCAAATATTCTAAACCTGAGAACCCGCCCACATGACGATTAAAAACAAAGTCATAGATATAACAGGTTCGGTCAAATTCAACACGCCACACACACTCAGTGTTCATTTTACTCATGAACACTGACATGGCAGATGGAAAATCTCGCAAAATTTCTCGAGTTCAGACTGAAGAAATGTGTAAGAAGCAATAGTTCGGGGTCTGTTTTCAGCAGATAAAAACACGACTCCGATGTCCACCAGACTTTCTGCTGCGCCATTTTGGATGCCCCTTCATGTTTCTGGCTGTCTGATTGGAAACACGTCACAGTCAACAGGCTCATTCATCCTCGGAGAATGAGCCTGTCCCCGCAGACCAAATCAGTCTCAGCACACCACACACAGCAGGAATATCTGAAGATTATATTTAAATACATCACAGTAATCTCAATAATCAAATCGTCTTTAAGATTCTCAGAAGGGGAGTTCAGAAGAAAGATTGATATAATTTATCTTGCTGTGTGAACCAGGTATAAGGGATAATTGACATTTCCAAGTGAATTATGCATACAGAAACTGACAGCTCAAAAGGATAAGATATACTTTATTGTAATACTTAATGTTATCTGCTGAAAATCTTGCTCTCTTGCAGCCTGAGTGATTCATCAGACGTCATTTTAAAAACACCAAACTGATTCTGGAAATAGCTAAGTTCAGCTTCATCCACAGAACAGAGTTATTGTCGGTTCAGTGTAAGCTGGTGCATTCACTGACTTGAATAATATAGGACATTTGAACATTTTTAACCTCTGGTCAGTCTGCCTCCTGGTGTGTTTCTAACACCAATAGTTTTTGTAACCTTGATATCTTACGATATCTACATCCATTCAACAAATGACTTTGTAAGCGTCAGATTAGCATACCACCAGTCACAGTAAGTGATTTAACAAACCCAGTTGAGTTGTTTTTTTGAGTGTAGTTGTGGTCTCTTCTGCACTCTTTTTGTGCCCTGAGGCAAATATTGAAATCCCCAAAAGCATGTTTCAGCCTTCACCTCGTTTTCCTTCTCCTCCTTCTTTCTTTGTTTGCCATCTTCTCCTCCGGATTCTGTCTTCTCTCTTTCTCTTCCTGTCGTTCCTTCTCTCTCTTCTTTTGCCATCCTTCAGCTACCATTGAGGCCATTGAAGCTATCGAGACAGTTAAGGACGCTGAAGGTAAAATCACTCTCATTTCACTGTGCGCGCTCAGCCGCCATTTCCTGTGAGGTCACAGATCTCCTTTACCCACAATGCACCCAGCTCTTTTAACCACATCGCCTCTCAAAACTAAACCGCTTCATGCTGCGGCCGCCACGCAAACGCGCGGGTTTTCCCTTCCCCTGGGAACGCCGCATCGCCTCCACGAAACACACAAACACATCATAACGTCGTCTTCAGACGCAGCTCTCAACACAAGACACGTTTCCATAAGACAGAGGAAGAGTGGGGCTGTGGTCACGGTTACGCTGATGTCTCACTGTGCCTGTCTTTTAAGGGACTATTTAGGTCTGCATGCAATAAATCTGTCTTCGTACAAGCAGAACAGGAGTTACTTGTGATCGTAATAGAAAGATAAGTAGGATTGTAGAAGGAAGGTGAGCCAACTTTACAAGGTTGAATCCCAGCAGCTGGTCACATGACGACCAATGTGCAGAAATGAAAAAGTTATTGGCCTCTGCGGCTCTGCATGCGTCAAGTGATTGCATAGGACTTTTCTTTGCTCAAGGAAAATTTATTTAAGAAAAACAAACAAAAAAAAAAAAATAAATAAATAAATGCTTTTAGCTGCTTCTGAAAATTTCTGCTGTAACTGCAGTTCTGTGAAAATGTTTTCCTGCCCTCACACAGTTCTTTTTTTGCTCACACTTACATGTTTCAGATTACGAAGGGCTGAAACGATTAATTGTGTTGGTTGTGGTTACTTGATTACTGAAATAATTGTCAACTGATCTGGCAATCGAAGTTAACAGACTAAAAATAAAGGCCATTTGTTGGAAGAAAAACATTCTCAGAGCTTACTATTCATATACATTTAACATTAAAATGCAAAATGTTCAAATTCTGTAAAAATCTTCTACCAATAATCAACAGATCAGCCGTTCTATGTGTTGATGACAAAGTGCTGAGCTTTTCACATGTTCATGTTGGAAGGACCTTTTAGCTGCAGATGTTCTACCAATGATCAAGATAAACACTAAAGGATCATAAAGTTATCGCATTGTAAGCAACACACTTTTTATTTTCTTACTTAAAAAGGAGTTGAATTGTTTGTTATTGTTTTTTGCACCTTTTGAAGTATTTATAATATACAAAAAAAAGGAAAGAAAAATTATTTAAATGTGAAAATTGCTTCATCAAAGTAATGGATTAATCGTCAGCGCAATAATCGAAAACTGAAATCATCATTAGTTGCAGCCCTAAAATCAAGGAAGTCAGGTTGGTTTGGATAGCTTTTCCCCTCTATATAATAATTATTTGAATTCAGAGTTCAGAGGTCACTGAGCTCATCTTTTTCTGGTATCAAAATGTTATGGCCAATCTCAGACACAAAGTGTGACTGAAAGACAGAAAATGAAGAAATCTGTAAAGGGGCGAATATTCCTCTCTGCTTAAAATCCTCACATCTCTATAGCTTTAGACAGAAAGTCATTTCGAAACGAAGCTGGGGGTGAAAAAGGTCTGAGATGTTTGTTTGTGCTACTGAGCAACTTGTTGCCATGGCTTCTGTGCTGAGTGAAGTCCTTGGTGATCCGTCTGCATGTCCCAGTTAGCCGTACCACTCTGTGTGTAGTGCTGTCTTTAGCTTACCTGAAGTACAGGCCATAATTTGTTTGTCTGAATAAATTATGGAAATCCCTTATGCTTTTATGTACTTATGTATCCGCAGCTTATGTTGCAGAGCGTGTCGTGGAGTATTTCGACAGTCGCCTTTGTTCAAAAGACACTCTTCCAAATTATTATTCTTGCAAGATTTTCACGGTTCCGGAGTGTTTAGCTATGTGTGCGAGAACAAGCTGATAATGTTCTGACACAAATACCATTTTGGCTTCATTACTGGGAAGATGATTGTGAGTTTCTGGGATGTTGTTTTCCTCTCTCTACTTGGTCTGAACTGTCCAAGCTCACAGTCTGCAGGTGCAAATCCAAGAGTGGTAAAACAATCTGAAACTGCTGAGAAACACAGTCTCTCTCTCTCTGGCGTCTTTGTAGACGGATGGTGGATATTAAAAGCGTTGTGCTTTCATCTTTTCTTCACTTCCCTGCAGTAGCCAGAGGAGACATTGCTCATTTCCTTTGTTTAATTTCTTAATAAAATAATAATCAAAGTGCATTTTGATTTGTTCTTGATTGACTCAGTGTTTCGTGTTAGGTGAGATTTATTTATTTCCCCAACATACTCAGATGATTATTTTGTGGTTTCACTCATTACCACAGTGAAAACACATTATGAGTGAGGAAACGTCACCGCTACAGAATTTACTAAGAACATTTTTGATGTGTTCACTTTGCGATTCGAAGGGGAAGAAAAATACCGGTGACTTTCTGTTTCAGTGCCTCAGCGCCGTCCTGTGACTCAGTGTGACATTATAATACTTCCTGTCAACATCACACTTTGTAGTCGGCACACAGTGAGCCCGTTACGGAGCTTTATCTGGTTGTAAAACACAGACTGAGCTCTGGAAAAGTATTCATCCCCCCCCAGCAAACATTTTTAAAAATGATTATTTCTGCCCTTACAAGAAACCTCAGTGTATTTTATGGGGATTTTCTGCTATGTTACTGGGAAGCGGAAGGAAAATGCTACAGAAAGATGCCCGGTTTGCATTTGGTGGAACTGAGTTTTCATTGAGAGTTAACGAAAGTGCATTCCACACGTTCTAGTTTTGGTTTCTAAAGTTGTTTAAAAACCTCTTTTTCACTTTGCTCTTCTGAGTTTTGGTATTTCACCTAAACTTCCTGTTCAACATGTTTACGGCTGCGGTTGTAAAAGCAGAAGCGGAAACCCAGCAGCCAGTTTACGAGCCGCATCGGTTTAGCGGGAGCCTCCTTTAAGAGAAACCATGGAGACGTCCAATGAACTCGAGGAGAAAGAACTGTTCACTGCCATAAAAATTAATGTGTTCGATCAAATATAAACAGGGTTGATTAACTGAATCACTGCTGCATTGTGTCTTGCAACATCATTGGGAAATGATGTTTAAGTAAATTTCCCCAAAAGGAAAGAAAAAAAAAACCCCAAACAAATCTTTTGAACAAACGCCCGACTGTCTAAAATTCAAAGTGTTTTAAGGATATAGTTTCTGTGCAGCTGTGCGTCTTTGGGTGAGGATGTTTAATCCGTCGGGCGTCTCAGACTCCTGATCCAGGATCAATCTCTGGTTTGCGCCCCTGGTTAGTCAGAACGATCCCAGCTCTGCGTTCAGACGGCAGATCAGCCGACTCCCCCTGTGTGAGCCCCGTTCGGTGTAAAAGTGGCAGAGCGCTGTTTATCCAAACCCTGAAGCAGGAAGAGAGGTGGGCATTCATCGTATCGTTTGTCAATCATTGTAATGACAAATATTGATCTATCAGTATGACAAATTCCAATTAATGATGTTTTAAAATCTCTCAAAACTTTTCGCATTGTTAAAAAAATCCATCGTAACGCAAAAACCTTTCACAGATGGTGAGTTTTTTCGAAATTAGTTTGTTTCCATTAAACGAATTGATTTTCATAATTTGAATCTGCTCAACTTTAAAGGTAAAGTTGGTAAACGCACTTAAGGTCACAGCATTCAAACATACGTGACAGATTAAATTGTGACTATTACATCTAGTTTAAAATACTCTACTGATTAGGCTGTACATTGATTTAACCATGAGTCTGAAGCAAATTGAGGCCTCCTAAATCTAGCACAACTAAGCTAATATTTCCAACATGTCTCATCCATAGTTACCTAAAGAAGTAAATAGTTCTCTTTGTTACTTTTATCGTTACAACAGCAACACAGGATATTGTGACATATTGTGAAATATTGCCCACCCCTGCATAAGCATTCACGTTTCAATTGTTTCAGAGTCCCAAAGGGTTTGGATACACACGCCTCTACCGTGTTTTTCCAAACATTAACTCTGCGCACGTGTGTGTCCGCAGCCATCCGAGGCTTCTCTCCGCAGCACCGGATCAGCAGCTTCGAGGAGGCCAAAGGCCTGGACCGGATCAACGAGAGGATGCCGCCTCGGCGCGACGCCGTCAACAGTGTGGGGCTGTCGATGGGCCGCATGAACATGGGCGAGCCCAACGGCACCGACAACAACAGCAATATCCAGTGATCGACCGAAAAACAGAAAAACAACCCCACTCCCACCTGCCTGCAGTCTCTACAGTGAAACCATATTTACCCAGTCGTGTACATAGGCATATAAAGAGCAGAAACACACACAAACACGCAAACACACACAAGAGATTAAATACCCCCTCCCTTTGTTGCCCTCAGCTGTTATTTAGCCAGACTTTACCGCAGAGAGGCTGAGGGTCTTTTCTGAGCCCAGTTCTTCAGAACTAACCCTGATCCCTGACCCCTGACCCCTGTACCTGCACAACAACAACAAGAGGAGACGATCTCCGAGAGCAGACCGGGACTCTGAGGAGAGCTGCTGCCGTTTGCCGTGTGTTTGTGGGGAACCGCCGGGGGTGCTGGTGTGTGACGGTGTTGTGCCTGCGTCAGTCGGTGTGTGTGTGTGTGTGATGTTTGGGGGAGGGTGGGTGTGGATCCAGCTGATGGTGGGAGGGTGCGGAGGGACTCGGGGCTGGAAAACTATATCAAACGTTCAATTTTCTTTTGGGGATTTTTTTTTTTTTACGCACACACACACACACACGCTTTAACTCCGTAGGAGTTCGTTCGAGAGAGTCGACGCCCGGCGAGGTGAACCTCAGCCGCAGTCCAATCTGAGCCCTCGCTTCTCTTCTTCTTCTGTTTGCTTTTGTAGCTCTGCACCATATTCCTCTCTCCACTTACAGAGTCAGGTGGAGGATTCCCCACCCAAAGCGCTCCGTCCAGACCTCTGGTCCAGGTCCACGTCGACTCTTGAAGACCAGCCCCCACCGCGTCCCCCTCCCTATCTGTTGCATGTAAATACATAGAGGTTTTATCACAGGGTGCAAGATGCAGTATAGAAGAAGAATGCTTTATATGTGTGTGTGTGTGTGTGTGTGTGTGTGTGTGGGTGTGTGTGAGGGAGGGGTTAAAATGTGAAGCTCTTCGTCCTCTTCTGCATCGTCCTTTCTTCCCATCTGGTCGCCAGACTTCGAAGCGGGAAGCGATCGTTCAGAGGAAACGGACTCTTCTGGCGAAGGAAGGCGAAGCAGCGAGAAGAAGCCAAGAGGATTAAGGTCTTTGTAAAGCATTTATATTAACGCATCAGTGCATGCAAAAGTTAAGTTCTTTGATAATAATGTGAAGATTATATTTGTGCTATGTGTTTTTTTCGCTATGGTAGGAGGGTTTTTTTTTCTTCTTCTGTTTTTTTCTGGCTAATATAAGCAAACAGAGGTATAACAAATCATTTATTTTGTACATATTGTTGATTCAGTTTATTTTTTCTATCATTTTTTGTGTTTTTCTTTTTCACAACGCGTGTTCTTCGGTCGGTTTGGACGCTTGTACAGAACGACGGTACGATTCTTATTCGGAGTGTCGAGTCCACGTTTCGCTTCTCTGTTTCTTCGCCATTGTACAGGCGTCGTTTTTAACGATTAAACATGAATAACGAATATTAAACTAGCATCGACGAATGACCATCCTATATACGGAGGCACAGGCATTCAGGCAGCCGAAAGCATGATTGCATGGTTAAAATTTGCGCCGTTGGAAAAGCAACAAGCAGCAGTGGACACGTTTCAACGGACGAGGCGGTGTGTCACGATTTAACGGGAAAAACGTGTACTCTCTTTCATCATTGATGATTCCTCTTGTTATTTGATGATATTTATGATTCTATGATTATTATGGTTCTATTTATTATGGACAATATTCTTAATATGTAAGCTCTCTCTCTCTCTCTCTCTGCTGGTTACTCTTCATGTTGCGTTGCTCCTTGGTTGATCTTGTGCTTCTTTGGGTGAGGTGAACCCCTGGGACACCCTGTGCCATAGAAATTGTGCCACGGTTCTGAATCGTTTTCTATCTTTTCATATATATTTTTTCTCATTTCTGTTTTCTTTTATCTTTCTCTCTTTGTTTTTTCTCTTTTGAGTTTCTTGTATATTTCTTTTTGTTAATTTCTTTGAGGTTCCTTTTGTTCATTTTCTTTGTTTCTTTGGTTTATTTCTTAATTTCTTTGACATTTCTTTTATTTGTCTCTTATTCCTTTTTGTTATTTTTGTTTCTTTGTAAAATTTGTGTTTTTTGTTTTTTTTGTTTGCGCTGACTCCCCCAGTCACTAACACTGTAAGCATGGCCCATGGGACGATCCACTTTTTTACTCTTGAATAAAATATGCATGAACCTTTGGTATGGATTATGAGTCTTTATTTTTTATTGAGTACACACACATTGTTGTACAAATCCAAAGACTATGTACTGACTTCCATTTATGCCAAAACGTTCTGTTTTTTCTACACTGACTGAATATCAACAAAATCTTGTGCAATTCTATAATGGAAACGCAGCCTGCGATCAGCGGCCACAAAATTGGCCCTCCAGCCAGACTTTTGACACCCCAGTGTTAAAGAAGGATCAAATTAAATTGATTCAAGCAGACTGAGACTTCCAGTAGGGTGTGTGTCATTAGTCGGCAAAATCAGCAGCTGGGGAAAAAGCCCTGCAGCACTTGGGGGGAGAACAAGAAACAGGTGAGCTCCACGGCCACACACTTCACAAGAAAGCCACGGGCATCAAAATGAAACTCAATGGAAATCTCATTCCTTACGATGACTCAGGCTGATTACGATCAGCCTTATCCCTATAAACCAACCTGGACCGACCCACTTGTTTAACAGAAACAAATGAAGATGCTTATCTAAACGTGGTTGAATTTCTCTTCAAAATGTTTTTTTTTTTTTGGTTATTTGTATGGATTCCTACCTGACTGAAAATCTGTTATTGTTTTAACTGTGTTACTTTAAGAATGGAAGCCCCTCCCTTTTTGTTTCTTTTTCTGTGGTATTGTCTTTGAAATGTTTGCGGCCCTTACACCCTCCCCTTTTGCCATGTTGTCCTGTGGGAGAGGTGTGTACTATTTATTTTGTTTCTAAATACACCCAGTTTATTTATAGATTTATTAAGTTCATTTCTGTTACGTACTTTTGTTTAGGTAGGACTTGTCAGACTAAACCAAGGAACCATCCTTTTAAAGGCGTACCACAGCCTGATCATTTAAAACCAGCACAACGCAGATCGGATCCGGTTACACTTAGAAGAACTTGAAACTGAAAGTGGCTAAGGGAGGCGGGCTCAGACAGGCAGAACCTCAATTCAGTACAGACGTCACTCCAGTCTTTCACTCAGAGACACCAAGGTGAGTCCCTGCATGCATTCATTTCTCTTCCTCTGGTTTTAACATGTTTTTTAGTGCTAATTAAAGGTGAAGCCAAGGTTGATTCTCAAAGAGCTACAGGCTGAAAACTTCAATTTAGATACTGAAATCAGTAGCACATGAGGCAAATGTTTGATTTGCAAGCATAACACGTCACCTCGCCAGGTTTCATTTGCGAGCTGCACCTGATGCATCTGAAGTGGTGCAGTGGACCAGAGAGGAAGTCAGTCTTCCTCTCATGGCTGAGCTGCAAGAGAAACCACCGTCCTTCCGAGGAAAGATGCAATCTGTGGTGTCTGACCACCAGACACCACAGATTATGAAAACACAAAATTTAAAACAATTTCCTTCATCACACTGAGTACTAAAAAAAAATCTTAACCAAGTATTTTTGTCTAGTTTATTTAGTCTTCTAAAT
This sequence comes from Poeciliopsis turneri, assembly GCA_922788865.1. Lineage (NCBI taxonomy): Eukaryota > Metazoa > Chordata > Actinopteri > Cyprinodontiformes > Poeciliidae > Poeciliopsis > Poeciliopsis turneri. Next base: position 1,490,758 of record CAKLNU010000953.1, read on the forward strand.
GTCGTGAAATAGGACAAAATTAACAAGTGACTTTTTAGCAAGATGTAAAAGGTTGTTTTAAATGGGCAGTGTGATGTAAAGTGCAACATGTTATAATGCCATTTCCTCATCGAAAACAAACCTGGAGTTTTGCCTTTTTCCTTTAATCTCCCATGACAACCATTCAGCTATGCAAAACAGCTGTGTGGCTCTAGCTCCGCCTACAGCGACAAAGCTCCTGCAGTTATCCAGCTTCTGGTTTTATAACAACTGAAGTTAATGTTACCTTGATGGTTCAGTAAAGTCGCACAATGTGCCTGGAAAACATAAAACTGCCCCGATAGGAGAGTATTTTTCATCAATACACGTAAAAGTACAAGTTCCACTGGCAGAAATAAAAATCTGCCAGTGAAACTCGTCCCTTAACTTCAAGACAAGTTAATCAAGCTGGTTGGACATTTGCACTACAAAACTAGACAAAAATACTTGATAAATTCTGCGTTTAAATTCTGTTTGTTTTGTTTGTTTTTTTTGTGTGTACCTCACTGAGCTCACAGACTTTTTTCTTTAAATCTTCGGACAGATGCATTGCCTTCGAGATGAGGATGCTCTCATCCCGTCGCCTCGTGGACATTTACCAAAAGTTTGCGCCGCATCGGTGGCTGCCATAGCAACCGGGGGACTCCTGCTTCTGTCTTCTGGCGGGCTAATTAACCTAGTAGCTTTTGCGACACTCATAGTGGCTCTCGAGCCCCTGCTGCATGGACTCTATCTGCTGTTAGAGGAGCTGCTGCACCATTCAAACACAAGGTTAGCGCGCCTTGACGACGGCACTAACGTTCAGCTCGGTTTGGCGTTTTGTCAAAGACTTCCTGTCATAGCTCTCAGTTATGAGACACTTTAGATATTTCAATATTACTTGTACTTTGAGGTTGGATCATAGAGAAACCTAACAAGCCTAATTGCATTGCTATTAAGCAGTGAGTCCAGTAAATAGAATGCCTGATAAAAGTCTCGGTATCAAGTCTTTTGTGACCTCTTAACAATTTTTTCCCCCAGTTTTCAGAGTGATGTTAGTTTGCTGTAATGTAACATTTGACATGTAGAAAAGTTAGTATTGGTCCCATCCGTCCCTGAATGGACCTATTGGAAGATTTAAATTGTGCTACCATTGTACATGTTTCTGTTTGGACCTGTGACTTCGTTCTTCCTGCTTTCCATTTTGACGTTTGTCAGGTACCGAGGTCGGTCGCTGCTCGGCCACGTCCTCCCGGCCTGTGGATTGGGGCCCAAGACTCTGCTGGCGGCAGCAATGGCCGCCCTCCTGCTGCACCTCACCAGGCAGCAGGGCCACAGCTGGGAGCTCGTTGTTCTGGTTCCTGTGCTTTACGCGCTCCTCAAATGCCTGGGAGTCATGGTGAGATACAGACACACACACTAAGAGATTTGCTCCAGGCTCTGCGCTTCACCAAGATAGGGCTCTGCCTGTCTTTGCTTGCTAGCTGATTGCAAAAACAACTTTCTTGCTGCTCAGAAAAGCAGGTCCTCAAATGGCCGTTTTAGTTTACTCTGAATATTTTTGGAAGGACTCGGCCGTCTCCTGAGCCGAGGTCCGTGTGTGTGTGGCTGTGCAGGGTCCGTCGGAGGTGGAGGTGTCGGACATCTGCGAGGAGAGGAAGATGAACGTGGCGCACGGCCTGGCCTGGTCCTTCTACCTCGGTTACCTGCAGCTGGTGCTCCCAAGTCAGTAGCGGAGCACAAATACACGCTAGGATACGTTTCCACATTGTTTCATGTTACAACCACAAACTTCAGAGTCTTCTATTTGGATTTAACTTCATAGCAGCGAATATTTATGGATCAGAAATAGAAGGGTTCATGATTTTCCAAATACTATTGAAAATAATGTGGGAAGTGTAGTATGCATTTGTTTTTAATGTGTTGAGTCAATATATCTGTCATCCTTCATTGCCTTGTTGGATTCGACATTGAGATAATCTCCTCTCCAAAATGACCACCAGCTGTGTTCTCTTAACTAACGCCAAATGAATTAGGGAAAAACTGAGAAGTGAACATATAAACTTCCATCAATGCAGCACTTAAATCTACAGTAAATGTGCTCTGGAGAAAGTATTGTAGCTCAAAATTGTAAAAGTTTCTGTCAAATAAATGCTGCCTCCTAATTACTTGAATTTTAACAAACAGAAATATTAATAGCAAATTTTGGTTGACATGTAGAAAATGCTTTCAAATATCTCAAACTTGAAGAGGTTGGAGTGTTGGTGAGAGAAAACCATGCTTTCTATCTAATAATGGCAGACTCTTGAATGCAGAACCTATTTCTGCCACTAGATGTCAGCAAAGTGAAGATTATTACCGCATATTACCGGGATGTGTCACGAAACTGACGGGCAACGGCACAATGTTGTAGAAATATCTCTCACTGCAGCTGAAGCTGTAAGTTGTTAATGTTTCTATTCACTCCAACAGGTTTTCTAGAACCTGAATAAAACACAGTGATGTTTTGTGGCAGTACCATAACAGTTCAGTGAGGTTCTATAAATACTTGTACCGGGCCAGCTCTCAGAGAGTCTGTACGGATCTGTGCAGGTTTGAAGAAGTCCATCGATTCATTTCGCGCCTCTCATCGAGACAGCGTTTGGGGTCGCGGCTCCCAGAAGCTCCTCATCCTCATTCCACTTGACGCCAACATCTCACACGAGCTGGAGGACGAAGACAGCCACATTCAGTTCTACGAGAGCCTCCCGAACACCGAGCTGGACAGGGCCGGGGTCAGGGGCCGCGTCTACAAGCACAGCGTCTACAGAGTGACGGACGGGCGCGGGAAGGTAGGCGAACGCAAAGAAACACACTTCTCAGGTGTTCTGAGTCCGAAAAGTGTTTGTGCTGTGATTAACAAATAGCGCCTTTTCCAACATGGTGCCATTTATAATGTGAACTTTATTCACTTCAACAGGTTTTCTAGAGCCAGTTGGATATTTGACAAATACTCTAAATTTGAGGGTTTTGTCTGAATGGAAAAGCAACAATTTATTTTGCTAGTATAATATAAAATAAGCAAATATTGTATTTGTTTTTCTTTAGTCATTCTTCTTGAAGCTCAAAAGTTTCACAGAATATGACAAGGACTTCATCGTCAACGATTACATGGAATAAAAACAAACTTACATGTTTTTGTTTTTTTGTCTTATTGTATAAAGTGAAATCAGACAAAGCTTCTCCTGTTTTGGTCCAGTTACAATCAAAGTTATTCCTATTTGCAAATTGAAGCAATGATGACAAAATATGCCTTCAAAATCAAAAATAGTGGCACTGAGACTCTTCTGGCAGCTTGTTGTTCCCCCTTGCATTACCGCCACCTTGTGGTCAAACATTAAAATTCACCCACAAGGAACTTGAGGCACCATAACAGTGTGATCGACACTCATTATACCACACAATGAGTGTTACTTGGAGTAACATTTCAGAAAAACAATGTAAGTTATTAATATTGTGCTGTGATATAATTGAAAAGGCTTTTTGTCTGTGTGGGACCAGGCCCATGACTGCGCTGTGGAGTATGCGACCCCGCTGCTGACTCTGTACCGCATGTCCCAGGAGAGAAACGCAGGTTTTGGGGAGCCTGAGCGCAGGCAGCAGGTCCTTCTCTTCTACCGGACCCTGCGGGACGTCCTGGACCAGTCTCTGGAGTGCCGCAACCGCTACACACTCATCCTGATCAAAGGTACCAAACCGGCGCTACAGTTTTTCTCTCTAGTTGCTTTGGTGCGTTTCTCACAACGGAACCGAACGTCTCAAAACTGCTTGTTCAATCGTCAAGCCGCTGATCATCAAAAAAGCGGTTTCACATTCCTGCGCAAGTGGTTATGTGCAACTATCTGCTTTTCTCTACATTTTCAGTTGGTTGTAGTCAAGTTGATCAAGATTAGTATGAAACGGGTCTCTGTTGAATTGTCCCAACATCCACAACATTGAAGCAAAAGTTTGTCGAATAAGTCTCAACATGCAGAATGCTTGAACAAGTTGTCATAATGTGTTGGTGTGTGAAGCATTAGATCGACCAATTTTCTGAAAGACATTGAAAGTGCATCTCGTTAACCATATAGCAAGTATATAGTGAATACAGCCAGAGTCCAACACAGTGCTACATTTCTGACAATGGAAGGTCAAGGACTTGGATGGGGTCAGCAGTCAGCGAAGAAGAAGAGGAAAAGGAGTGAGGCTGTGATGCATAAGCATAAATATGAATCTCGTCCAGTCCCTTGCCATTGATCATCCATAATTACAATTTACATTTCCTGTCATCAAAACTTTACCCATACATAGTTGAAGAGAGAATATCCATCCCGCTTGGGTACATTGTAATATTGACAACATGTGTCATATCCGAACGCAACGAAACAGGGACTTGCCATTCTGAGGCACTGACATGTTCGCCGGCGCAGATATTTACTTTTGAGAGCTGAACTAAGGATTTTGAGAAATGGTGTTTCTCTGTTTTTACAAATTGTTATGAGAAATGCGTTTATCGTTTTGCAAATGCCAAGGGTGATTTGAGAAATTCCCCATCGTGACTGAGAAATACTCTGATCTAATTCCTGCAGCCCTTGAATCATGTTTGGAAATTAGAGAATTAACATTACTTATTTTCTTTGAGATGGAATTATGAGGGGCAAGAACAGTGACAATAAAAATCACATGAAGTTACCGAGTTAAATAGAACAGTTTGAAACCCTAAAACAAATTCCTCTTCCTCCTGTAGACGAGCACGAGGATGATCCTCACTTCCTGTCCAAAACCATCCTGAGGCATCTGGAGCAGCAGGAGAAAGAGGAGTTCTGTCTGATCGGAGCGCCGCAACAGGAGACCAACAAACCCGTGGAGATGGAGGACTGGCACAACGCTGAACCAATGAGCCGAGAGCCCACGCTGATGATGAGCCTGGACAGGCCTCAGCCTCTCAGGGACCCCGTCGAGGACACAGACAACTTCAGAGAAACTTAAACTGAAGCCCAGGGACAGAGGAACACACACACACACACACACACACACACACACACACACACACACACACACACACACACACACACACACACACACCCAGCCCTTCCCCACAGACTGGTTCCTGGATTTCGGTCAACACTCATTGGAGAGCTTAAGGCAGTCTGACTTGTCATTATCAACCTGTCTTGTGCTGCTGATGCGTGAATTTCCCGCTGATGAAAATCAGAATCTGGATCTTAAAACAAACGCAGACTTTGAATCGGCGAAGTTGTTTACTCTGTCTTTCTTTATTTCTTCCCCAAAATGTGGTAAATCAAGTAAAGCAAGCCCACAGCATCATGGACCTTCCTCTGACTGCAGAACTCGCTTCACTTGGTTCCAAAGAATAAAACTAACTTCCTCTGTGCCTCCCATTCATCCCACAGAGATGAATCATATTTATTTAAGTTTTTAGGCCGACCAGAGTTTGCTGTTTTGGTCCACATCAGAGTTCGATTGCGTGTTCACACCTCGCCAAACAAACCGGCACTTTCTCGGCAAACGGACGAGAGGTTACAAGATGTCTTTTTTTCTCCAGGTATTCTATAGATTTCATAGTGTTATGCAGACAGTTCTTTCTTGTCTAGAAAGATCCAGGTCTTTCTAGACAAGACCCAGTTCCAACACCATAATCTACCGTAGCCATCAGATGCTTTCCTACATATTTAAAAAACCAAATATCTCCATCACATTGTTTTAAAAATATAATATCCCACACGGGATCAGTTTCAGAAACATCCACATCATTTCTCAACACAATCTCTACGTTCACAGCTGATTCTCCCCGGCGTGGCTTTTGTATCAGGTTCTGTGCCGGTTCTGCTGTTGTATCGATCTTCCAGACCACGGCATTGAGGTCTTCTGGTTCTGCTCTGCTTCCACAGAACCAGAACCAAACATGGAGAAGCGGCATCCGGACAACAAATCTGGAACAAACTTTCAGAAAACAGAAAAACGGCAGAAACATTAAGTGTGTTTCCATTACAAACGTACGTGAAGATTTGTCGATATTCCGAAATGTTGAAAAAACACAATTACGGCGTTTCCATTAACTATGAAACAAAATTAAAATCACATGCAAATAAGTTTGTTCATTATAAATCAAGCCACGCGTCCTGTCGTCTTCTTTGTCGTTCCATCAGCAGTAACATCCGGTTGTTGATCACGTGACTCGTGTGGCGGTTTAGTGAAATACACAAATTTACAAACAGCCGAGAAATCACATCATGCAAAAAAATAAAAATAAAAAAATTTGCAAAAAACATGAGGGCTTTTTTTGAAATTGTCATGTTTCCATAATTTATTTTCAGAATTCCAGTTTGCGCCATTATATGGTCATTATATGAGCGAGTGATTTCATTTAAATCAGAGCTACAAACCCAACTGTCTTTAGTTGCCTTTCATTAGTATTAACTGGAACATCTATCAATATATTTAATGATCATAATGAGTCTGATGAAGGCATCTAACAAAGTGTAATGTTTATTGCTCCTTTTGCCATTGGTGACTGTATGATTTTTTTAAATAATTCTGTAAAACATTTTGAACTGCATCTTTGTTGCTAAAATGTCCAACACACATAAACCTGACTTGACCAGAACCAAACCAAAACATGAAGATACTGATTTTTACACCATCTCTGTATAAAAACATATTTTGTTGTTGCTGTTTCAAAATGAAAAAAACAAACAAACTGATTTTGTTTTTTATTTTGGCTTAGTAGATAAATAATCTACACGTCTCACATTTGTTTTCTAGTTTAGTTTTCAGCTTATGAAACTTATGACTGTGTTGTAAGGGCATCCATGCGCTAAACTGACCTGTCCACAGACCGGATGTGTCAACACTGAAAACATCCGATCATCGTGAAGTAACAATTTAACAAGGAGTGCTGCAGGGATGTTACTTGGCTCTGTTTCACTTTATGTTCTTTCTCTAACTCTTAGCTGCTAAAACTTTGGATGATTTTAATATCCAGGAAATACTCCCGAATTTTGCTGAGTAATGGTGGCGTGACCACACACTGTAATCCCCCTACACTTCCTCAGAAAGACACTTCCTCCTTGGTGCTCCGTCTCTCTCTCTCTCTCTCTCTCTCTCTCTCTCTCTCTCTCTCTCTCTCTCTGTCAGACTGCAGCAGCTCTGGATGTGATTGGCCGCCTGCCGTGGCGTCACAACCACGACATTTCTGAGGAGGGTGACTCAGGTGAACGAGAATAACCTGAGAAAGACGTCCTCCCCCTTCAAGTCACGCCAGCACAGCGGACTTTGGACCTTAAAGGAAGGACCCTGTCTCCGTCTGTTTGAATTATGTTGAACTAGTTTCACATATTTCTATTTCAGACGAGAGCAAACTTGTTCTCAGATGTCGGTTTCACCCTGAAAAACGCACTGTGTTTCCAATAGGCCAGTTTTCAGTACAAATTTATTTGTCTATTAGCACAAATAAAGAGTTAAAAAGTGGAATGTTTTCTGTTTAAAAACCTGACTTCACACTCACCTGGTCATTCTACGTGACTCTGGTGATGACTTCATGGACCAGACTAACATAGAAAGTTTAAAAAGCAAACAGTTCTTGTTTACGCTGCTGGGCCTTCACCAGGTGTGTGACGGTCTACGCCGTCGTGAGTCAGACTGAGTCTTAGTCACCTGGTTGTGAGTAACGGCAGGGTTCGCTTCACCTGTAGTCTAGACGCAAACACCAGATAACCCTCGAAGCTTCAAAGCTTTAAGTCACCCGCATTCACACGAAGCAGCTGGGCTCACCGAGGACAAACATTCACAAATCCCTCAAGATTTCTGGAGTTAAAAAAAAACAGACAGTTTGAAGGAACAATGTGTGGTTCTAAAGTATTTATAGCATTTATTTTACTCTACATTTCATCGCCCTGTTAAGCCGAGAGCAGAACTCTGCTTTCACTCGATTCAGTTCAACCAATTACCTTTTTAAATTCCCATATTTACAAAAGATTTTCATCTGTGTGTGGTTTAATCAAGGGTGAGCCTGACACTTTACATTTTGATGAAAATACCATCAAGGGGAAACATGGTGGTGGCATCATCTCGCAGTGGAGATGATTCTTCCTCTATTTTTTTTTTCAGTTAATGAAAAGTGCAATGTAACCTAGAAAGAAAAACTGGAGCGAAGGTTCAGTTTCCAGCAGGACAATGACCCTGAACATTCAGCAAGCGCTACAATAAAATGATCACAGCATATTCATGTGTTAGAATGGCTTAGTCAAAGTTCAGACATAAAAATCGATCCTGACAAGACTTTAAAGCTGCTGTTTGCAGACACTCTCGATACGGTATTGTATCGTTTATCGCGATACATTTCTTATTGTGATAGGAAATTTGATTTATCGTTGTCACAACGAATTCCAGATGATGATGTTTTAAAGAACAAAATACTCCATGTTCTTTGGATTGTTATATTTTACTACTTCCTCCACTGTTTGTCCAATGAGAGCATCAATAAATACCAATAACTTTGAAAATGTGATGTAATGCACCTAGTGTGAGCAGTTTAGTGATACAATTAAGACTTAATTATGAGATTGATTTCCTGAAGAATTGTGTTTTTAAAGAGCAGTGTTTATGTTTGAGGGGCTCCGATTGCTGTGTCATGAACTCACAGCCATACAGTTTCATACAAACAGACGTAATAAACACATCTTAGTCATGTTTATTGTTATCACAATAATGCCACTAAGTATCTAAAAATATGTAGAAATGTTAAAAACTATTAACCTTTACATGTGCAAATGGGGTGGGCAACATACTCCAAAAGGTTTTGGTAGGCAAAGTTTCCATTTAATGTCTTTAGCAGTCCAACTTTCTGAACAACTAACAGTTTGGTTCAGATACGTCTGAATTCTGACAAAATGAACATTTCTCCTTGTAACTGTAGTAAGTGGTCAACAGCAGAAGGGGAAGTTTGATTCTGAATCACCGTGGCGATCAGCTTCTCTTTCAACACAAGGCACAGTGATGAATTTCACTCAATATCTGAGTCACATCTAGTATATTTCCAGCGCGGCTCATGCCCAAATGTGGAAAGTTTCACATTTGGGAAAAGTAAAGCTGCATACATTACGCATACAAAATGAACAAGAAACATTAAATGAGTGAGAAAGGAGAGCTCAATCTTAGTTTTAGACTCAAAATACAGTCAAAATACAGCACTAATTTCCGTTTTAGTGCGGCTAAAACGGAAATTACATACTTTAACTACAAGAATAAGTCTTTAATCCTGATTTCCACTGAGCTGAACCATCATAATCAGTTCATGACTGTGAGATTTTCCATCCAGTTGAACCTAACAACTGGATGGTTCAACTGGACCATCCAGTTGCCATTTATTAAAAAATTTTGATTTAAACCTACAGTAGGGGTTGACCTGTTTAACTTTAGATTTAACACAAAAATAATAAAGATTATTTTTCTACGCTATGTCTTAAGTCGACGATATCACTGTTTAAAATACTGAAACAGTGTTTTCACCTTTTTCATTTTATCTGCATAAAATTACCCAAATACCATGAAGAGCCGAGTTAAAATCAGTTTCCAGACGAACTTCCTTCACAAATAAATACAAACTATTCGACGCTTTGTATCATTTCCTGAATTATAGTCCTCAATCGGAAGTTCTGTATTTCACAAATTATTTCAATATAGTCAAAACATCTTGTTACCAGTGAAACGAAGTAAATTTTGTAGCATTCAGACTGACGTAATGTTCCGCAGCGGTTGCTTTTCCCTGGTTTTCATCGCACGTGACAGCTCTCGGCTGCAATCCGCAGGTAGGTTGCGCGAGCCTCGAACCAGGAAGATTCCGGACTCAACCGGCTAAGCCCCGCCCCACCCCCGGGCTGATGCAAGAGGCCCCTCCCTCTCCTGTATAAAAGCCTCGCGCTCGGCGCAGCGAACCGCTTCATCCACCTGACTACATGGAAGAAACACCGAGAACACAACTGGAGGAGACGCCGGAGCTTGACGGACTGCAGTCAGGATGGTCTATATCGCCGCTATGCCCTTTGGACACGGAGTGTCGGTCTTGACGGAGGAGGAGAGCGTGGCGGAGATGATAGGAAAGTACTTCTTCCAGCACAACTCCCCGGGCCGTGGGTCGAGTTCGGCCCGGCGGGGAAGCGTTGAGAGCTGCGATGAGAGGGACGGCAGTTGGCCTTGTAAGTAGCTTTCATGTACTCGATAATGGTTGTTAACCTGCAGCTATACGCAGACTGAGAGTTTTAATACGTTTCTCTAGACTTTTGAATGAACGAAGACATACTTCAGTTGTTGGTTTATAGATATTTATTATTTTTTAAATTACCTATATAATATGGTGGATGACAAACTGATCTACCTGAAAACTAGTAACTTCACTAAAGTCAGTGATGTCATGACCTGTACAATGAGCGTTAAAAGGACTTGGATGATGCAATGAGGTGATTATAACCTTTGACCTCTGTCTCATCACAGCCGCAGATTCGGATGCTGGTGTCGAGGACGAACAGCGGCTCCTCCATCAGGACCTGACCCGGCAGATGGAGTGCTGTCTGACGGAAGCCAAGCCGTCCGTCCTGCGCTGCCGGGTGCTGCTGCTGCCCCGCAACATGATCACCAGGGTCGGGCATCACATCCTGCACTCCTCCGCCGACGAGCCCTGCGGGCTCCGGGGCGCCTCCATCAGGCTGTACGTTGAGGGCAAAGAGGGCCTCAAGTCCGTGGGGACCGTCCTCCCGGACCCAGACGTCACCCCGACCTTTGAACTCTCTGTGGTGTTCAAGGTGGACAAGGAGGATGGCTGGCACATCTTTGATTCTGGCAAAGTGCTGAAGCTGAGGCCGGAGTACCGGCTGGTTAAGAGGAAGCTCTACTCCTCTGAAAGTCCAGTGATTCATGAGTTCAGCTAGTGGTGGATGGGGACTGCAGAGTCATGTCAGTCCATAGTGAATGTAAGGCTGTGTACACTGTGAGGTTTCTGTTTTGATTGACTCAAGTTCATTTTATATATTAAGATAGCTGAACCTTTTTGAGCGGGCCCTCAAACCGACTTCATTTTTGTTGCTTTTTCACTAATTGTCAGTATTTTGCACTGCGAGTCGTCTGACACTGCTTTAGATTTCAATCCAGAACTGGGCTGGTCTCATTACTGAAGTGAACTGTTTTTGTATTTTATTTATAAGACTTAAACTGTGCAATAAAGTATTTATATGAAGTTTTATGTGAGCTTTTTATTTCTTGATAAAGAAAACTAAACTTCACTCCTTGGCTGGATTTCTAAAGGCTGGGGTAATGGGGCCTGTTCCCTTAACTATCATTAAGAAACAATGGATAACATGTTGTAGGGTGATTATTAACAGGTTGTCCACAGCCTTAAATTGGCCTTAAATAATTGCAAGTGTTAACTTATCATGGCAGAACGGTTCTCTATTTAAGACCCGTGTGCAAACATATAAATTCTGTTCTGTGACTCGAGACTGAGGTTACCGTAACATGCTAATGTCAGAGAGCTACGTCATGTGAATCCCCAGAAATGTCAACTTTGTTATACATTTGTCCATCTGTTGAGGGGTCTTAAACTTATTTGAAACCTGTATAAACTCTGGATAGGTGACGAGCTTGAAGATGGACTAGTCAACTTTAAAAAAAAAAAAAAATGGCATGTCCAAATTTTAGTTTTATACTTGGAGGGTAAGCTCCATCTAAAGCAAATGCTTTAAAATGAATGGATCAACAACTGTTGCATTCCTTCATAAATTAGATGGCTGAACTCTTTAAAGCATTTCGGTGTTTTGGGTGCAGACAATATAAAAGCAGTATATATTAGTCATATCAGTTTGCAGGAAATGCAGTCATTGCTGTTTTAGTCATGGTTCTGCTCGCCTTTGCTTTATAGCAGAAAAAATCTGCAAAGTGAAACTGTTGAAGCTTTACAGTTGATACAGCAGAATAACCAAACCAGGGTTGGATCTGCTCCTCCCACAGAACAAGAACAGGCCATCAAATATGAAACCTCGTATCACGAGGCAACTGTCATGTGACTGGAAACCTCAACCCTGTTTAAAATACTTTAACTGTTACACACCACGGCTACTCATAGGAATCGGTTCGGCATGCTGGCTCAGACACAACTCTAAAACGAAACCGACAATAGAAAACCAATAAGCAAACCACTCTGCTGTGTTTTACATTTAAATCAAATCTTTTATTTAACAAATGTACACCAAAAAAAAACATACATTCCCTCACTATATGATCCTTCTCAGGTACAAAACTCAACTTTGTACTCTACCACAACACCAGCAAGTTCTTATGCCATTTACAGAGCGTTCACACACACACACACACGCACACACACACACACACTACTTCCTAAGTGATGACCAGGGATGAGTAGTTTCAGCAATAACAAACTTTGCCCACCTTGTTTCAGAAAATGAGCAGATACTTGTTTCAGCAAAATTCTCAAATTTAAATCATGTTTAAATCTGCTTGACGTCAGCAGGGGGAAGTGAGGTCAGAGGAGGATCCTTTAGAGACTTTTGTGTTTTCATGGCTGACTTCTCAAGATGAAACCAAATCCTGTTGGCAAGAGCCAACTGCAGGTCCAAACTCAACAACAGTTTAATGTAATATCATTAATGAGTTTTAATCCAAGTGGAGCTTTATGACTGACGTGTTCTCTTGACTTAAATCATGCTTTGGAAAGAGATCTGCAGATATTTAAAGGTATATGCATCTTCGGTACCTTAAAACAAGCTGATGTATGCTGTGACCTAAAGATCGGAGGCATTAATAAAGAGGAAAAAAAGAAATGCCCAGTGAATTATACTTCAACATGGCCCAGACTGATTGATTAATTGGTCCTGTGTGGCATTGGTCCAACATGCAGAGCTAATAAAACGGGTATTAAATCCCAAGAACGTCACGTTCAACCTTGCTGCCATCCAGTGTCTTTACATCCACCTTTCAGAGGACATAGTTAGGTGCAGGACAGACTCAGACAGACTGTACTAACATACAAAATGTTGAGTGGGATCCAATCTGGCAGGCAGCACTCAACCTGCCGTTGATCGTTGATACCCAAACAAGCAGCTGCTGGTGAAAATGTTCTCGTTAGAAAGTTTTCATTCAGTTTCATCAAACAGAAATGACTGCTCTGGACCCTCGCCGGATATGCGACGCTACGCACTGGGGTGCAACGTGAAGGAGCTGCGCACCAATCCCATCAGACATAACCAGGCCACAGAGACATCAGCCATTTTCCAGAAAAGCGTCCCAGAAGCTACTTCTTCATTTTGAGGTCAGCTTCCATGGCGCTGCGGCGACCCCTGGTGCCTCCATCCTGCAGTGGGAGAGACAGAAAGGGAATCATTTTGTCAAGGCGCGAAGGTCAAAAGATCGGAGACCTCGTCACGAGATCGAGATCCGCTCAAAAACACGGCACGGTCCAACCTCGGAGGGCTTCCTCCCCACACGACGGACAAAACGGAAGAAAAATAAGGATGACTGAAAAAGGGAAATTTAAAAATCAAAACAAGATACAAAGAAGAAATAAATTAGAGCATGCAGAGAAAGAGACACTGAGAAACGCATGTGAAAATAATGGAAAAAAACAGGAAAGCGGCATGGACTGGGAGCTTGAACGATGACAGGGTGCAGGGAAGTTTGCGTGTGTGATGTGATTAAACTTTGTGCAAACAGAAGCTAGAGTGTATGAGGGTGTCTGGAGATGATGGCTGGTTTATGAGCCTCGGTGTTTGGAGCTGCAACAGCCTGACAGGCTGCGCGACCGTTTCCCCATCAACCAAAACACCAAAACAACCAAAACATGTTGAACAAAAAACAAAAAACTGCAAAACCTTACAGCCACCCGTACCGTACTGTTGGTCCGGTCACAATAAATCCCAATAAATCGTTTTGGGGTTTTTTTTTCTTATCAAAAACGAAGACAATGTGAAACGTTTCAGGCACCGTGAAAGTTATCGATTAATGAGTCAATTTAACGAATAATTGATAAGCATCCATTGTCTTTTGCATCAAGAGGGTTGAGCGTCATTCTGTAACATAAAGGGCTAATTTATGTTATAAATATTTAACGCAGTTAAATATTTGTTGAATATTTAACAAATACATTTTGTGTCAGCCGAATTTATTACTGATCTCAAATAACTTGTGGTTTTCTCTCTCACTAAAGTTGGGCATATTTATAAAATATAACCAAACAGAACCACTTAGTTAGTGAGAGCCTTTCAAACGCTTCTTCTTCTACTTAGTTTGCTTAGCTTGCTGAATAGAAACAAAAAAGATGAAAAAATGCAAAACACTTAATTCCCTATGAACACAGAGATATCCTCACAGAAGAACTGTGTGTGCTTGCTTTGGAAGGAATGTTCAAACTTCGCTCGATGAATTTAATTAACTCACAACAGCCCTCAAAAATACGTTTTGTCGATTGAAATTATGGTGTTTTTTTTCCATTCTCCATCTTATCATTAATTATAATTTTTCTGCGCCTTCGTAACCCGCATCAGTCATTTTCCAAGATAACGCTGCTTCACCATGTAGCACGACTAAATGAGCGCTTAAGGAGCACGAACGGCGTTTTATATTTGAAAACAGAACCGCATAAAGTCCATTTTACCCCCACACTGGACTCTGTTTGGACCGTTTCTCTTTATCGTTCTGTTATGATGATTTCTCCATCTTTAACAATGGCTCTGCTTAAGGGTGAGCAGCCACTCCCTCTGCTGGTTGGCGGGAAAACTACAACGCTAAGAAGAGCTGGGTGGACGTAATTTGTTTATCGATTGGAACCAATTTTAATCTAGAAAACCACTGATAGTCAATTAATCGTAAATCGAATAATTGTTTGCATTCCTGGCTGGTTTGTGTATCCGTTTAGTGTTTGATGCCGGTAAAGAAGAAGAGTGTCGCATATGGACGGAGTGAGTGATGTTTGCGCTGAGACCTGGTTCTGGTGAGATCTGAGGGAAGAACCTGAATACTTACAAAGAGAGAGAGAAGGAAAGCAGGAGAGGCCATTGGGACACTGTCCTGTAGGAGGACAAACATCGGAGTGAAAAAGAGAAAGCAAAGACACACAGGCGTGAGAAAGCAAGTTTCATTGGAGTCCCAGTCAGACGAGACGCCAGGGGGAGGGGGGAGCTCATCAGGGTGGGAAGCACAGAAACACACATATCCACAAAACATCAGGATGACATAAAAACACTTTCACAAGTTCGGATTCAACATTACAAAGACTGAGATCCACAGAAAAGAAGAGACAAGCAGGTGAATACGGAAACTCCCGTCACAGCTCCCATCGAATCATACAGATTTTTTTTTTTATTCAAACATCCTCGCTGAGGAGACCCTCCAGACTCCCACGCCTTGCTCCGACAACGGAGCGCAACGTGCACGACTGCGCGAAGGAAGTCCCACTTTCAATGATCTGCGGACACACAAGCATGCAGGTGGAGAAAGAAACGGCTGCAGCCAAAACATGCAGGACACGCATCAACTGGGATGTGGGCGACAATCGTTCCAATGAGGCAGCGGTCAACAAGCGGGGCAGACAAACCATCACAGATATGCAACGAAGGCAGCATGTCCAACTTTGACGTGCACGTGGAAGCAAAAACGATGGATTCCTGCCAAACTTTGACTGACTTCGAGGTCTGAATGTGAGGCAAACAGAAAAACAAACCCAGTGGCGGTTTATGGGGACATGGCTTTCTGCCCAGGGCAGCACAACCCAATAAAGAGAAACAACCGCCAAAAAATGAAAGTTTGCTATTCGTTAAGGATTTCGGTTGTTCTTTGATGTCATGGTCTAAATTTAATGGTCATCTTTAGGAGGTTTGTCCACATGGAAAGACCCGCCTCTGGGTATACTGTTAAAATACACATCGCGATGGTGACGGACGAAACAAACACCTGCCATCAAAGTGAAACTATGCTCAATGAAAACAACTTTACATTATTACTGCACAAACCTAAATCAACATAAAAATCTATTTTCTACTGATACTGAGCTGGCTGCCCTCCCTCTCGGTCAGGATTTCTCTCGTACGTCCAGGTTGCATCACAAGGACTTACCCAGAAACTGATGACATTTATTTAAACTGAATCTGTCTCATGAAAGAAAATAAAAGCAAAATCTCTGTTGGTCCACAAAAGTAACAGGAAATCATAAGAGCTAATAGTTGTTAAATTCTCTACAACTGATGAATTTCTTGTTCTATTATTAAGCGGAAAAACATTCTTAAAATGTTCCGTTTACTGGTCATATTAATAGATTTTAAAAGAAGCACGACCAAAGTAAAAGCACTTTCAATTACAAAACAAATGTAGCCAGAGTGAGACGCGCAGAGCTCCATCGTCTGTCCAAAATAAGAGACTCGTTGATGAAACATTTTATCTTTCAAACAGACAATTTGACGTGATCTTAATGCAACACATGACTAAAATCTCATCCATACGGGATATTTCTCAAAATGTGGCGATTAATCTTATTAATCTCGATTAGTAGATTTCTCAAATAATCATCAACTAATTCAATAATCGACTAATCTTTAACTGGAATATACAGATCCAAAAAAGGCCATTTGATGGAAAAAAAAAAAAAAAAACATATTCAGAGCAGTAATTAATCCAAAACTATATACATTTTGCATTGAAGATAAAAAGAAACATTTGTCTAAATATTTGTTTTCAGCCTAAATTTCTCAGGTGACGGTTTTAGCGTCATGTCATTCATAAATGATTGCATTTTAGGCTAGACAACGAACTATTAGCTTATTTACATCCTTTATTGTATTTCTGATGTATGAAAAGGTGGTTAAAATGTGCCTTTTTTTTTTTTCCGATGAATTGTCAGAACAATCGATTAATCAATAAATAAAATAATCATTAGCTACAGCCCTGTGGTTCATTGAACCACGTTAAACTTTTTGATGTGTCCTCCAGTTTTACCCTCTTTGGGCGCAGAGTGATTACGTTTCTGGAGAGGTTTTCACCTACAAACATGTTTTATAACCTCAAACGCTTAGTAACGTAACCTCCTCCCCTTTCTCCTCCTCCTCCTCCCGCCGCTCAACCCACCTTCTCGGCCGGCTCCCCTGGTTTGCGGTTGCCCTCCCTGCCGCGGAGGCTCTTGGCGGAGATGGCGCTCTCCGAGGTTTGCATGATGAGCTGGGTGGCCAGGAACTGCTGGACGTGCTCCAGGACGTCACGCTGCATCTCCAGCGCCATGTGGTACACGTCGTGGTCCGACGAGTTGTACATGATGGCGTTCTGGAACATCAGCATGATGTCTCGCTGGAACTCGGCGGTGGTGCGGATCACGCCGGACTCGATGTTCTTCTTTATGGCCGACAGGTCCATGGGTCTGCGCGAGATTTATTTAGATTTTTAAAAAAAAGAAACGGTAGAAATGGATGCATTTGTTTATCGTATGTTCGCTGAAAAGTAGATCTTTAATGCGTGCTGCGTTTTCTGACCTGTGCACTATGCTGTGGTAACCCGGGGCGATGTCGTCTGACACGGGCTGCAAGAAGACACTGGCGTACCTGCAACAAACATTACATCTGCTTTAATACTAAACTAAAACTAAAATCAATTTCACGATTGAAAATTAAGGCAAAAACAAAGAAAACAATTATGCTAAATGTGGCTAACAGGGAAGTGCTGGCAGTATATGATATTTAGTATCTATGCCAACAAGCATCACCTGTGATTGGCTGCAGCTCTCCACACCAACATGATGGCTTTCTTCCAGATTTTCTGCGCCTGCACGGCCTCTTGGTCTTCACCGCACGTGGAGCTGATGCACATGAGAGTGAGAGAGACATTTGCAATGCAAACGCAGTGATAGAAAGGTGCTAAAAGTATTTAAAACAACAAGCGTGCTGTGTTTTAGATTTTATTAATTAGATTTTTAGTGCAACGTTTCTTGTGCAATCTGTCCGTTCAGACAGAGTTCTTAATGTTTTGTATTTGGTCAGCAAACCGTGCACCTACAGCTGGGAGGAGGAGGCTGGGCTGCTGGCGAGAGAGTCCACGGTGTAGCGCTGGGACGGCGGGCCGTAGCCGTCTTCGCTCTCGCTGGCGGCCCGCTCCACCTCGGACAGGTACGGACCCTCGCCTTCCCCGCAGTCCTCCTTCAGCTCCATCCCGTCGTCCGGGTCGCCCTCGCTCCCTCCCTCCTCTTCCTTCACCTCCAGAGAAAAACAAACGGAGTCGAGTTTTCCATGTAAATAAGAGCCGCCGGTGGATGCTGGCGTGTTGATGTGGGTTACCTTGGACTCTCTCCCAGACACAGAGCTGTCTTCTGAGTCTGCAGAAGTTTAAAAAAAAAAAAAAAAAAAAGTTGAAGGACAAACAAACATGGGCTTTGTTTCCGAGTATAAACATCCTGGCGTGTTCCCCACCGAGGCAGGGAGGGTTGGGCTCCGGCTGGCTCCAATCCTCTCCTTCAGTCTTCACTGTAGCTTCGGCGGCCTCCTTCGCGCCGGCCACCGCCTCCTCTGTGACTTCGCTTCCTGCTGCGCCGTCGTCGGAAGCCAGCGAAGAGTTGATGTCGCTTCCCGCCGCCTCGGTTCCTTCGACGCTTCCCTTGAACTGTTCTTCCCTTTTGACGTCGGGCTGGCTCTGCGTCTCCGGGCCATCGGAAGACGGAGCTGGTGCGGCGGAGGCGTCCTGGTTCTCCGGAACCAATGCGGCGTGCTGGACCGGAGGGTCCGACGGCTTCAGGTCCTGGGTCTCCCATGGCCCAGGGAGGGTGTGGCCTTCTGAGACGGCTTCCTCGCACAGAGACAGAGCTGCTTCCACGGCGGCGGCGTCTAAAGCCTCCACAGAGTCATCCACCTACGACAACGGACAGAGAAAAAGAAAAATTCTTATTTAATTTAAGGATTTTTTTTGGGCTGCAGTTAATTTGATAGTGAATCAACAAGAAAGGAGGCTATGAGCGAGGAGGAAGACATGCGCTTGACTTTTTTGACTTCTGACTCAGAAATTTTGCAGAGAGAAAAAAAACAAATGATTTTTTTTTTTTTATTGGAAATTTTCGACTTTTGGAGCTCAGAAATTTACATACTTTTCCTAGAAAATTTCTGAGATTATGAGATTAATGTAAAAGTTTCAGATTTTATCCTCACAAATGTTCAACTTTTTTTAACATTTCTGTTTTTTCTTGCAAATTTCTGACTTTTAGACCTCAGAAGGTTCCAAGATTTCTCTACAACATTTCTAAGAGTAATTTCAAACTTTTACTTTTTTCATTTTGCATCTCACACCGGATTCTGTTTGGACCTGCTGCGGTCAAAAACGTCAGTTTCTCTTTTTCACTCTGATATGGCCGCCATCTTTGATTTTCTTACAACTAGCCCTGCTTCAGGATGACCAGCGCCGCCCTCTGCTGCACGGAGACCAAACTACAACCCGAAAAGATCTAATGGACTTCATTTGTTAATCGATTAGAGCCAATTTCTATTTAATAAACCATTAAATCGACAATGAATTGTTAAACAATTTTTTGTTTTTGCATCCCTAGTACTGATACTTTAGAAAACAATACAAATTTTAAGAATGTATGACTTTCTTGAAGTTTTTTGTGACATGATTTTATCTTTTGCTTCTTTTTATTTTTTCAAACTTAATGACTCAACCAGAGTCAATTGGATTTTTTTTTTTTTTTTTTTACTGTCCCGCTAAGTCAGGGTCAAATAGCCACATTGTGTAAACATAAAATGATGAAGCTCCAACAGTCCTCAATCCCTCAAACCCATTCTTTTGTAATAAACTGCCATTGTAAAACTGTCATATTTACAGTCTCGGTCTTGAAGGAATCTATTTGGCGAGAGACACGCGCCCGTACCTTCTCTTCTATGATGGCGATGATGTCTCCCACAGTCTCCAGGTCCAGCTCGTCCCCCATGTACGACACGGCTACCAGATCCTCTTCTGCCAGCCCAGTCTCCTCGCTGAGCTCTGCCTTCACCGCTGCGTCTGCGTCGCCCTCTGCAAGCAGACATTAAAGTATCGGCGAATGCAAATGGGTTTATTCAGAGTTCATTTTGATTACCTAACAGGTAAAACTAGACCCATTCAAGCTGCTGTTTATTTTGATTTTTTTTGTTTTGTTTTTACTTTATTCACAATAACATGAGTACATGAGTTTCCATCTCAAGACATCCTCATTCAAAAATCGCAAACTACAAGAAGGGTTTGATAGATGATAGATGGTCTGCCAACAATAATTCTGATACGAAATAAGCAAAGCAGGAAGTACCTGCTTTAAGTATCTGAAAGGATTAGTTCAAGAGTTTTGAAGTGAGGTTCTGTTAAATGGTTATAAATAATCAAATTACTGGACTCTGGTAGAAAATGTCTACCTCTCCCAGCATCAAACAACTACAGACTCTTAACCTCAGAGTGGTTTATATCAGCGCTACTTTATGAACCTTTAAATTCTCAACATGTTTATGAGGCAATTGTTTATGCACAAACTGATACTTATTTACACAGGAAATGAGAGCTGGAGGCTGTGCGCCACTAATGATCTTCCTGTGTGAAACAAGACCTGAGAACAAACAAGTGACTCAGTTCTGATCAGAGCGAGCCAATAAAATAGTGTCACACTTAAATCACTGGAATATTTTGTGTTACGCAGCAAATTTGATAAATCAATTTGATCAACTGAACAATTTACCTCCATCTCCAGTGTAAATAATTATCAGCTCATAATAAAAAAAATACATCAACTAAATGCTAACATGACTATGGTTTTAAGGGCTCATAAAACATGATGTTTTTGGATATTTTTGCTAAATAATCTTTGGTCTTCTGGAACTAGCCATTAGCTTCATAATAGATAATTTTATAATTGATTTTTTAACTGTTTATCTATTCATTGTGCTTCTTAAAGTGGGACCAGAGTTTGAATTTTGTACCATTTTGCACATACCATACCATGTCGTCATACCAGCTCATACCATATGAGCTGGTATGACGACACAGTTCCTTGATTCCTCACAGGGATAAAGATGCCTCTGCATCCACAAGCTTTCATTTGAGCCTGCTTACCGGTGAAGACTTCATGACCGGGGACTAACGCAGCAGCTGCCGTCTGCACACCATTGGTTAAAGTCGTCGTCGTGTCTCCTTCTGAAACCTGACGCCAAAAAATACATCAAACACACCAGGCCAAATATAGAAACATATACAAATCCTTACATTTACACAACTTTCCTCCCAAAAGGTGAAATAATTTAACTCAGAATAATTTATATAAGTCAAACCTATCAAACAGCTACTTTTAAAATCCAAAATGTAATAATTCACTTCAGATTAATCTTGATGGCTGCTGTTTTGTTATTTAGTTAGCACTCACAAGGCGTGGGCTGGCTGAGATGAGGTTTCCTTTCTTTAGCAGCTCCGATAACAGTGGCGACGGCGGCGGCGTGGCTTTCTGCGCCAGGAGTCTCTTCTGAGGCGAGTCCTCCGCCAAGGAAGCCAGGCCTCCGTCTTTTGGCCCCGACACCGCAGGCTCCGCTCCCAGCAGGAACACGCCCACCCCCTGAGCCTGACGGAGACGGGTGGAGGGAGTCACTCGTCTCGTTGAGTCTGCCGCAAATTTACACCTTACGTCCGGCAGAACGGTTTCCTACCGCTGAGTGGACGGCGGTGTCCTCTGAGGGGACGCCTTCGGTCTCCATGGGTGGCGTGGGGACAGCGGCGTCTGCCTGAGCGTCGTGAGTCGAGGGGCTGGCCCCGAGGGGCGAGCGGACCGTCACACTGGGGAGGCGCTTCGGTGTGTTCTTCATCGCCTGACGCGCTGTGTAACACACACAGGGAGGGAGGGAGCAGAAAAGAGCGACTTTAGATCTCTCAATGAGGAATTCAACAGGACGGCTGAGCGTTCGGTTTTCACGGTGAACGCTCTGGACCTACCTTGGTACGCCATCTCTGTGGCTTTCCTCTTCTGCTCTGCCTCCTCCTCCTCCTGCTTCTTCTTTCTGGAGTTGAAAAACAAACGCAGAGTTTAAAATGTGAGGCGTGGCAAAGGAAATGAGGATGGCTAGCTTGTTGTAAAGATGGTGATAACATCAGCCTTGCTTTGGAGCTGAGGGTGAGGATTTCTTCTGGAAAACGAACGAAAAACTCTGGAAAAGTTAATTTTAAGGCCAGAAGCGGTAAAGGTCAGTAAACAAGAGCTATCTCCGCGCAGCTTACGACAAGATATTTGTCCCACGTTTTAAGTGACATAATTTTCTAGTGGAACTAGTACTTTTCATCAATATTAAGAAATTATTCACTCAAAACAAACTCCTGTATATTGCTGAAAAGTTACTTGCAAGCTAGTTTTGTCTTATTTCAAGTATTTAAAGATATTTGCACTAGAAACCAGACCAAAAATCCTTGGTAAGAGTTTGTGTTCTTGCAGTAAAATCTGACCCCCTTTAATTACCGTACAAAGGTTGTGCTCACTTTTGCTTTTCAAATATTTAAAGAAATTTTTATCGTCGCGACGGAAAGAGACGGAAATTTGACTGCAACTCTTTGCAAAAGGCGCCGTGAAATCAGGAATTTTAGGCCACGACAATCACAAGGAAAATATGGCAACACGGAGGGGCCAAAAAGGGAAGAGCCTCACTGTGTGATTTCTGCCCACAGATCCTTGAGCTGGGAGTCCATGTGACCCGTCTGGATCAGTTCCACCTCCTTCTTCAGCTTCCTGTCAGGACAAGGACAACAAATACAGAGGAAATCATGTTTAATGCGCCATCTTGAGTTTCTATAACACTTAGTTTCATTCGTTGTAGTAAAAGCAGTGACTTTGAATTAATGCACCAAGCAGTACACTGTGTATCAGCACGTACACCTACCTGTACTGCTCCTGCGTGTCTCTCTGTAGTCTTTTCAGCTCCTCGATCCTTTCAGTGGTCAGCCTGCGGACGATGACATCTTCGATGGTCTCCACCACCTCGCCCTTCTCCCCACGCTTACGCCTAGAACAAGACAAGAAAGTTCGAAGCGCCCGTCGCTTTATGTCGGAAAAGTTCGGGATCGAATTGTGCGACGGTGATGCCGCCGCACCGAGCCGGAGCACTCACTTTGGAGCTTCCGTGGCTTCCAGCAGCTCGGAGTATTGCGAGGCACAGTGCTGAGAAGCAAAACAGGAAATTAGCTAAGTCAGCTAAAAAGAATAAAATTCAACACGAGTGACTTCTGTGGCTGGGAGATGAGAGGAGAGAAAGCAGTGGGTTATCGTCTCTCTCTTTCACACACCTTCTGAGAGAACCAGTCGGGAGGACGACCAGGCTCGGAGAAAGGCTTGATGGCTCGGCTCACAGACACCCTGGAAGACAAATAAGACAAAAATATAAGATAAAGACACTTTAAGAGGTAATAGGAGGGGTGGATTTAGTTTGTCCCACCACATCACACTATAGAAACAAAAAAATAAGTAAATAAATAGCATCTTAGAAATAAAAAAGAAAAAATAATGACTGTATTGTGGCCTATACAATGTATATACTTCACACCCCAATGTATGGGGTGTGAAAAAAATAATAACAGTTGTCCTACATTCTATTCTACTCTGATATTTAGGAATGTTTATTTTCTAATTAATATAAGTAGGGAAACCTTGGTTAGAGATAATATCTATGACGCCTCAGTTTCCCACTATATCACCCGTTTTAATAGCCAGACAATTTAACTGAGCACCGTCTTGATGGACCTTGTTTCTCTCCTGCATCTGTGATCGTATGTGGTTGATGGGGAACAAATTTACTACAAATGACAAATACTTTGATGGATTTACCAGTTTTGGTCTCCGCTCCTCATCACAGATGACGCCAGGCACAGTTTCTCCCTGATCGACCAGGGCTCCGTAGGTCCCACATTCAGAATCTTGTGTTCTGTAGCAAAAAAAAAAAAAAAAAGGAATTAAAAAAATTACAAACATCTAATATGTTTGTTTATTTCTGACAGGAATTGGTTCCTACCAGCTTGCATGTCCATCATGCTCTATTTGTAAACGCAGAACGAACTAAACCAGTCGTAAAATTTGAGTTTAGCTTCATCCTGATAAAAATTAAACTTACTAAAGGGTTCAAAACGGCTGCCAATAGCAACGGAAGCTGCCAATTTCATCAGAAACGCGAGGGTAACCGCAGCATGTTTGACGTAAACAAGCAGAATTAGCTTGCTACCGCTAGCCACAATGCTCTAATTAGCCTGATATTGTCTGCAGGACGATTAAAACTCCTAATTTAACTGAAACATTAACAAGGCTCATCAACACAAAGCTGGCAATGGCTCGTATTATTTTACAACCAAGATAAAACGGCACAGTAACGTCTAAATTCTAGCGTTAGCTTAGCAATGTTTGGGGGGACACATTCATGGGGCACACACACACACATCTTCCCACACAGCGGCGATATTTGGAGCGGTGAGGCCGCAGAGTCTTTACAAGCTGGGTGAAATAAGTCCCCCGAGTTATTTTGCCTTCACAGATTCCTAAAAGTCTCATATAACAATAAAAACTATTTTATAATATTACTTACTGCCGATGCCGCTCGCCATTGTTTTTGCGACCAGACTCCTGGCGCAACATCCGCCGGACAGATTTGGGTGATGCACACAACACGCCGCCGTCCTGCCGAGTCAGAGAGACAATACAGAGAAAGAAAAAAAAAAAAAAAAAACGCCCCACAGCAAGAATCAGCCTGGGGTTTGTCAAAAAGCTGTTCATGCTGTTTCAAATCAAAGTTAACAGAAAAAACATCCACCTGCGTGTGATTTATATAATTAGTTTGTTTTGTGGTAAAGTTCCTGAAATAAATGGGCTTTTCAGTGATATTCCGATTTATTGAATGTGTTTGTACAACAAACACCGGAAGGTGGTCAGTGACATTGTTAACTAATAATCCACAAGTCATCCAGACAAGTGCAAGTAGTTTTTCATTTCTATTACATCAGCTAATATCTAGTACAGCAGCACTATGAGATGCCATTTTACTGGGCCTGCAGACTGCACATTCAATTTAAGAAAGCTTCTATATTTTTTCTTCGTTTTGGTTCAACGTATTGACACTATAAATATTCACACAAATGAAAATGCTTTTACTATCCACTTTTTCACTAAGCTTTCTATCCACCGCCTGAATATTTCAATACATTGAACCTGGAGATGTGTACATAAGTGATATCTTTCTTTCTTTACTATGCAAATCTGTAAGACATTCCGTTAGGCTATCAAAGATCTGATCAAGATTTTTGGCAACATCACCTCCAATTTTTGTAATTTTTTTTTTGTATAAAAATCCATGCCATTCCGACTCAAAGTTAATTTCTCTTTCAATCACTGCAGTTTAATGAATGTTGAAATGTCTTCAGATGATTCCTGCAGTTATTTAGTATTATGCTGATATATATATGTATGTGTGCAACGTGACGTAATTCAGAGCAACAGAGAAAACTTAAAAAAGAAAAAAACAGGCAATTCACACTCATTTAAATATTGGCAGTCTTTATTTCCACAAGACTAAGAAATGTTTAATATACATTTTCTCTTACAATTTAACATCTATCTCATATCGTTTTCTTCCAGAACATTTATTTTTACTCTGACAAGTAAAAACCTGGTGTACTGTTAAGGCCTCTTTTAGAGACATCTAGAAACGGCTGCTCTCTATTTACACATCATTCATACTTTTCAGTCAGTCAGTCAGTCACCCTCTCCTCAGAGAGCGAGTCCTTTCTCTTCTCGTGGGCCAGAGAGGCAGGCGGAAGGATTTCTAACACTTGTCCAAGTTCGACTTTTCTTTTTCTTTGATCATTATTTCAGTCATGGGACTGACATTTCTCTGTGGATCGAATGAGCGTCCAGCAGCCGGACCGTTTCCTGCCACCTGAAAAACAAACAAAAAACCAAAACAAAAAAAAGAAGAAAAAAAAAAAACAAAAAAAACGCCACTGCTGCTCTGGCCTGCAAACAAAAGACATTCACCATCGTCACCTGAAACATTTCCTCCGAATGTTTCTTTGACAACTTTGCTCTTCCGACGCAAAAAACCCTCGCTGAAATGTTTGCGGAACATGAAAACGTGGGGAACGTAACGGCAAATGAAGCTGAAGCGTCCGTATAAAGGCTCCGGTACTTTACAATACTTTGCATAGAGATTTCATCAAATCCTTCAAAAGCAAGATTGTTAAGTTGGGAAATGGTCTATCGTTTACGTTTGTCCCCACGCAGCTTTTTCAGACCAGAAAACAAGAAAAAACAATTTTTGCTAAATTGTTATTCAAACCAATTTAATCGGTGTGGTAACTTGATTTAAAAATTATTTTTCAACCTATGTTTTTGCTCACCTGGTTTTGATTAATTCAATACTAGATCATTCTTTCTCCAATCCCGTTAAAATACAGACATAAGTTACTGTACAAAACGCTGGAATTTTACGGTTGAAATGTCGAGGATAGGCCGCAAATTACAAAACACCTACATTCTTTGCTTTTACAAAAAACCAAACAAACAAAAAAAAAAAAAAAAACAAGAAATGACAAAAACAGTACCAAAAAAAGTACAAAGACATCAACATTTTGTACGCGCTAATGATTTTTAAAGTAGCTAGATTAAACGGGTGAGTGAATGACGCGGGAAGAATTTCGTAAAATCTATCGTAGTACCAAATATATTCTTTCATACCAAAAAACCCCCCCGACAAAAACAAACCCTGTAATAAACTTTGCTGATTTTTTTTTGTCGTTGATCAAAACGCTCTCCGGTTGATCCTCCAAAATGCTCCGACTTCTCCCGACTCGGACCGTTACAGAGCCGAGACGCCTCGTGATGAACTGAGCTAACGCGACCAGCGCCAGGGTGGGGGGCGGGGCGGCGTGACTAGCCACCTTCTTCTGGGATGTCGCCAGGGGAAACGGGGACCGGCTCTTCCGGACTGACTCCGTATCGCCGGCTTGCATTGAGAGTATTCATGAGGTATGAAACGAGCTGTGCAAGGTATGGAACTAAAAAAAAACAACAACAACAACAACAACAAATAAACAAACAAACAAACAAACAAAAAAAAAAAAAAAGAGGGAAGGTTTAGGGTGTTACGAAGCTGATAAGCTGAGTGCCGGGAGGAAGTTGAACACCTGTTTTGCAACATCTTCCTGTAATTCTGAGTGATGAGTGCTTGAGGAAAAATAATCATGATTTGATAGGCTGATAATCCAGAGGAATTCACAGTTTGCATGTTGTATGAATGATCCATGTATGACGGGCAGTAAGAACATCATCAGAAATATGAAGATGCCTCAATACAGGCGCTTCCTGTTCAACCAATCATCAACTGTTATTGATATCGCTGGGGAGAAAAAAGGTTTTTTAAAAAGGCACAATTTGCTATATGTTTGTACGCTGCAAGCAGAACCTAAAGGAAGTTTATGAAACTGGGAGGAGGTGGGGGTGGGGGTGGGTAAAACAGGTGGATATTTCAGACGAAAAATCCCCCCGCCGTACACTGATGTCCTTACAAACATACAAATAGTTAATAGTGAAGTTATTGTAATATCAAGAAGAGTCTCCCCCCCCCCCCATCCACCCCAGTCTGAGGTCCTGAAGGCAAGTCTTTTTAAAGTCTCTCTGACAGGGCTCCCCTTCATTCTTGTATTCCTGGTCGATCTTCTCTTCCTCTCCCGTCCTGATGGTCTTTATCTCCAGTGAGGGGCGAGCAGGGCCAGGGCCGGCCCGCAGAGCGCCAGCGCCAGGCTTCCCCGTAAGGACGCCGATGACGAGTCTCTTTGCACCAAATTGACCTTGGGCTTCACCGGGTTCTGCGAGGTGGAGATGTAGATGTCGTCCTCGCCGCACGACGGGGAGTCGCAGCCGCTGCCGCTCTCGCCGTCTCCGCTAGCTTCATCCTCTGTTCAAGAGAAAGCAAAATGCAACAACAAAAAGGTCGGGTCAGGAGGTTTCCCATTGGTCGAAATGTTCTGGAGTTTTCAGCTCAGTTTGAAAGTGAACATGTGAGTTTAAGGTGGTTTGGAGTTTAAGTATGAAAGAAAAAAAAAAAAAAAAAACAGCAAGCAGACTGACAAGAAGAGGGCAGATGGATGAATCTGAGCCTTCAGAGCCACATAAAGACAATTACAAAATCAGCCTTTTATCGCCTGAAGAACACTTTCCGGATTAAAGGACTAATGTCTCAATCTGACTATATAGCTTGTGAACAAACGGGGATGGAAAAGAACATCTGAAAATAAGAAAAGTTTCTCATTCACATATTTTTTCCTCCTTCGAAAATAATTACGCTCCACATCCTCCCAGGCTGCGCAGGAAGAATAGATAAAGCTTCCAGAGGAGATGACCGGTCACGGCACAGATGGTGAAGGAGACTTGGCGCCCTCACCTGTTTCAAAAGTTGGGTCGTTTCCACTGTGCGCCGCTTTCAGCCGGTTCGTCATGTCCTTCAAAACCGCAATCTGGGTGCGAATCACAACATCTGGTTTGGTAATGTCCACCTCGACGTCAGGGTTTGAAACCTGATTGGCCAGCCCGTTGCCAATCACATCCGATTGGTATCTAGGGAGGATAGAGGTGTGATTGTTAGACACACACGCAGCAGTTTTCTATTGAACATAAATAAGAACTGGGCTTGTACACTTTCCCTATAGTAGAAGTCAAGCACTTTTCAAGGTAAGTTCTCAAACTTTTCTTGCACCACACTTTGGAGATAAAAAATATAGAAACTGAAGTTTCAATTCACCAAGACATATCATTTATTACTGTATTAATAATGTCTTGAGATAAATGTCTACATTCTACAGCAGGAACAATGTGAACCAAAATATAACATTTTATGTCTTAAAACGTCTCTCTTACACACATACCCTGATTGGTTCAAGAAAGTTACAAAAAAAAAATATATATATATATATCTAAAAAATGTTTTATGTTAGCAAATAAAAATAATTCTAGTAAATTCTAACAAACCTAAAACAAGAAAGGTTTGGTCTGACTTAACTTCAGAAGGAGAGGGAAAAAACATCTTTAAATGTCTGACTTCAACAATAAAAATCGTTTTCCAAATTTAGGCTGATAGTCAAAATTCACTTCATTACCAAACTGCACAGTTTGAGTATCAAGCACTTTTAATGAATTTATTCAGAAATGAAACACTTCCCAAACCTCGAAAACTCCCTCAGTGAAATTTAAGGATTTCCAGCACCGTACAAACCCAGTGAAAGTATTTTTTTCTCCCCTTACCTGCTTTTGGCTGTACCGTTCCAGCACTCGTCGCCAGGTGCAGTCCTTTCCGCTGCGCACACCGTCTCCGGCAACGTCGACCAGAACTTCTTTGCGTGTTTCAGCTTCCTCTTCACTTCCCCTGTCTATGCGGCGCAAACGAAGCACATTTTAGGCAACAGGACAAACACAGAGCTGCGGCTCATCGTCCGGTTCCTCACCAGCCGATCTAAACTGGTCCCAGCGGCGGTCGTCGGTCTCGCTTCTGGACTGTAGGGCCGGAAGCGGCCGGTGAAGCCCGTTTCCTTCCCTGACCGTTTGGAGCGGAAGTTCTTGCTGGGTTTGGGCGTCCCGCATCCCTGGAAGACCTGTCGAGGGAGGAGAGAAGCTCGGTAAAACGGAACCTGCTGAGTTGGGAGGTTCTGGACAAAACGGCGGTGCTGATGCGGACCCTCTGTGAGACTTGCACGCTGTTCTCCTGCATGTTCATGATGGCCTCGGAGATCTTGACGTCGAGGGGGTCCATGACAGACTCGAAGTTGAAGGGTCCTTCCAGCCTGTCGGCCAGGCCCAGCATGGCATCTGGAAACCACAACGCAAGGACTGTCAACCCACGAATTAAACAACATAACCTGCTCTTTCATAAAACAATACATTAATGTGAAAGGAAAATGGCTGAAAGAGTTTCTAAATATATTAAAAAAATCTAACATTATATATTAATTAGCAGCTAATTTGAAAAGCATGGGGTGTATTTGTACAGAGAAGGAAGGCCAGTTTTTCCCTTTCAAAACAGATTCAGATCGGATTTTCAATTGGATTAAGTGTAGACTTTGACTATACCATTCTAAAGAGGAATATGCTTTGATCAATCGACCTCTACATTAATTACTTTGGCAAAAAAAACATGATAAACTAATTAATCAGGGTTTCTGCAGGTTTCACCAACTCAAATTTAAAACTTGTTAAGACCGACAGAAATCAATAGAAATGTCCAAAAAAAAAAAAAAAAAAAAATTGTTTTTACATGTAGACGTAACAAATGCAGTATTTTTCATTTTTTTCCCCTCAAGGAATGGTTACTATTTGCCACAAATGAATGACACCAAAACAGCAGAATTTCTTTAGAACAGTTTTTCTTGTCATTAGGTAGTAAATGATGCGCTTTTTACTTTTACATCATATAAATCTCAAAATCCCGAAAAAGAAAATGGATTTAACCTCTTTGTGTAAGAATTTTATGTTTTACTTTATTTAAAAATCTAAAATCAAAATGAAATGGTGGTTCTTGACATGACAAACTTCTGACGCTAGACATTTATCAAAATAGTTGTCTATTTAAAAGCGGTCATGGTTAGTCTTCTTTTACAAAGTCTTGATAGTCGGTGGAAACTATGCCACAGCCTTTAGGTTCACGTTTGTTATGCAACACTTCAAATTAAACTTCTACTCATCTTTCTTCCTAATCTTTCTGCCATTTCTTTGGTCTACATGATGCTGTATGTTCTCGAATATTATTCACTACGTTCCATATTAAATATACACCACACTCCAGATTTATTTTTTAAATAATTTCCTAGCACATTTAGTCATGCCCTAATTTGTGTTGGTCTACACCATAAAATGAAATACATTTTTTTCAGTCGTATTAGGCCAAAAATGTGGAAAATGGGTGAACATAACCGTATGCATGCCGTTCCTAAAATCTACCACTAGGTGGCAGCAGCTCATAAATGAAATTAGGGCACAGAAGCTGCAGCAGAAGAGGAGCAAACAGAAAGCAGGAGCATAATAAACAGAGTGGAGAATGGAGGAGATGTGCACCACCCTGAATGTAATGGACCAGATCTGAGTGTGTTTACACTAAACAATAACAGCTTTCATCCTGCAGCCAGTCACATGTACACCCCTCCCTCTCCCTTTACATTACAGTAAATAAGCCACATGTTTGTACAAGATGTGTAACAAAGAGGACCTTCAAACAAAACATTCCTGTTTAGGTTAAAGACTGAGCTGGATTAACAGAAGATTCAATTTCTATCAATCTTTGGTGGAAAATGGGAATAAAAACAGAAACCATTACGGTTACAAGACTGGAATTATGGTCGTGTTGGAAGTCTTCTTACCGAGGAAGTTATTCCACTCCGTGTCCAGGTCAGCCTGGTTAGCCAAACACCCCCTCATCACATTCAGACAGTAATTCTGGCAGGGCTTCAGGGCCACTTGGCCGGAGCAGTAGGGACAGTACAACATCTTCGTGGCTGCTCGAACACAGCTGGGAGATGCGCTGACCTGGAGGAGGCGGGAGGCTGTTAGGAAGGCGGCTTTTCATCGAACCGCAGCGAGACAAACTCATCCAAGACGCATACTTGGACTGGGAAATGGCTTAAACATTTCATTTTATAGGGCTAGGTCCACCAAGCAGAATAATCTAATCATCAATGAATCACATGGAAAAACATGTCAAACCAGTAGAGTCAAAGAGGTTTGTGTTGAGACTGGCTGTCTATGCAACCGCAGCTGGCGCAAGCACAAAAGATATGAAGTCAGAGGCTCTGAAGGGAGTGGTCGGCTGACTTCTACTGCCTTTTTTAGTGAAGACAAAAAAAGCTGCGTTGGCTTACCGTGGACACCTTATTCACCACGTCTGGCATGAGGGCGAGGCCTCTCACGAAGGTGCGCGCGGCCACGAAGGCTCGCGTCATCTGGATCCGCATCTTGCGCGGAACGTCGCCGAAGGGCTGCAGTTGCTCCGTGTGCTGGCTCACGCACTCCATGTAGGCGTCGCTGAACTCGTACTGGACGTTGACCAGCCGGAACATCCTCTCCAGGAGGTCGGCCCAGAAGTCTGACAGCATGGATTCCAGGTTGACGGCGGAGCTGCCTGAGACGTAGTAGCGGGTCAGCGAGGCGAAGAGGTCCGTGAACAGCTGGGAGTTCTCCATGTACATCACGCCGTAGGTCCGCATGAACATGCTGTGCAGCGAAGCCTGGGAGTTTTTCAGGAGCTCCTTGAAGAACTCTGTGGAAAGAAGAAGGCGCCTTAGAGGACATGATGGAAGCAATCTGACAACTTGTTTTCACACCAGACAGTTCAGAAAAATGGTAAATGGCTGGTACTTGTACAGTGCTAAGTCCAGAGGCATCAAACCAGCAACCCATCGCTCTGTAAACTCAGTTCGATTGGACTCTCAGACACCACTGTAAACAAAAATGGAGTAGTGTTGGATTTTTAGCGGCTGTTTTGTCTTTGGCAAAAGACCATGAGACATTTCTCCCACTTGAGCAGGACTCTCAGATTTGTTTTGATTGCATTTACCCATAATGCTCTGCACTTTAGTTTGTTTTCTGCTTGCGGAGCGGTCTTCGGACTGCTCGCCGTTCACTTCAACCGAACTGAGGCCAAGGTTTGTAGGCGGACCAGAGTTCACGTTTTTGGTGTGCATCAGAGTTCTCACTTCTCCAAACCAACCAACTAGGAAAATGAGATTAGGGTTAAAGCGGACTTGAAAGAGCGGGTGTGAATGCTCCCTCACGGTCCCAAAGAGGTTATCGATGGTTTAAAATTACAGATTCCTTCTTGAACATTGTCCATAGAAAGCATTCTTTACAACACTCTTCAAAGATGATGAAAAAGATACTCATACCTTTCAAATGTCTCTCACCACAAACTTCAAAGAATCTTATAAAGGTTTTATGTGACAGATCAACACAAAGCACAGCAGAATTGTAAAGTAAACAGAACTCCATCACCGAATCTGTTACTCCTTACAATCTGGCCGGAGTTCATGTCATTTGAAGCCTGACTGACGTTTTATTCACTTCACCACTGCTGAATCTGCCCAACGGCGAAACCGTCCCTCCACCAACAAAACCTGATAGTTAAAAGGCATCTGGGCCGAAGGAGGGGGGACGGGACGGCAAGCGGTGGAACTGCATCATGTTGGCCGCTGCGCCGCCTCTCCATTCAGCAGAGTTGTCTCTGCACATCAACGTGCGTTAAACTGACCACCATCAATGGCATTTCTCTGTTGTCACATTCCATTCGCTTTCCCTTTCTGCCAACCTCTCTTGGACTGTCCCTCAGAAGCCTTTTCAATAGAATTACTGAATAGTGCGACCCCCTCCTCCCGGTTCGCCTTTGCATAGATGGACCTGTAGCCTCCACTCCCCCCCCCCCCGTCCACCTCCATCCAGTCCTGCATCTCCCTCCCTCCCTTTTGCTGCTTTCACTTCATCAGTTCCTTCAGAGAGCTCTCTTTACTAGAGACAGCGAACAATGACCTACTTCATCCTGAGGAATGTCCATCACCCCTCACACCACCGCCACCCATAATCCAAGCCTCTTCTCCCATGGTCACCCCTCCTCACCCCTCAACTTTCTTAATCTGAACAAAATGAGAATTCCTCAGAGTCCCTGAAAATGTTTCACCTTATGTTTCACACGCATGCAAGCAAACACGGCCCCCTCACCCCTCCACACACACACACTTTGACAGTTTTTTTCTTCTAAAATCCACTTTCCTCCCCCTCCCACCAGCTTGCTGACCCTTGTGGATGAAACTCGTGTCCCGCTGCAGTATCTCTGGGTGCCCACAGCGTGGCTTTGAAATGTAAAGTTCCCATGCTCTCACAGGGGGAGACACAAAACACACACACACACACACACACACACACACACACACACACACACACTCCAAGTAGTGCTGTCACTTCCACTTCAGACTGACACATTAAGAAGAAAAAAATGAGATAGACGAGGGGGTGAGGGCATCTTGGGGCGGGTTAAGTTGAGGGCCTTTTTTTAACTCCAAATCCCCACTGTGTCGCCAAGGTTACCGGAAACACTGCGGCCCCTCCATTTACCGCCGCACCACCGCTGCCTCCCCTCCAACACACACAGACACACGCACACACACGCACACACACATACACGCACTCGGAGAGCCAGGGGAGAGGGCACCAAGTTCCACGCTCCACTGACAAAGATTAAAAGTAAACGGTCCACCCCCATCACTGGAATGTCACAGTCGGCACAAGTTGAATGTCAGTGGAAAACACTGAGCTGGAAGATGATGATGCAGCGCAGCGGTTCATGTCCAGAGTCCCAGGCGTTTCCACACAGCTCGTTTCATCCATTTTCAAATACATAAACACTAAAACTCCCCAATAAGTTTACTGTAGACATCTGTACACGAGTCGGAACTTGTTTGAGAATGCAAGAAACCCACAGAGGTCTGAAAGAAGGAAGGGAGAGAGGGACAATGAGGAAGGAAGGAATGAACTGGAATTACCAAGAAGGAACAAGTAGGAAGACAATAATGGTAGTAAAGTGAAAGAGGAAAGATATTGAAAGGTTGAAAGAACAGAAAACAAAAAATAAAAAAAAAGAAAAACCACAGAGCGTCAGAAGGTTGGAAACAAAGATAGACGACAGAAGATGGACAAGGAAAAGTGCAACAAACAACAAGAAAAGCAGTTTTTTCTCAAAAAACAAGAAAAAACAGCATCTTCCATTTGTATGACATGTAACATTTGATCATTTATCGACATTGAAGCCTGTTTTTATGTACAACCAAATCTCATTATTTCTCAGGGTAATTTATCCTCAGGGGTTCTGGTCGGGTCTTGAAACTGGTTAGCGGACCTGGTGGAGCACAGAGGCAAAATGAATGAACTCCAACAGGGTGCACCAAGTTTCTATATCCTTATACCTTGTAAGGTTGTGGGGACTAATCTGGGTCCCCATGAAGGGAAACAATGTTTTTGGGTTAGGTTTAGGAGTAAGATGTGAATTTAGTTTTGGTTAGTGTTAGGCTGTAGAAATGAATGGAAGTCAATGGAAAGTCCCTACAAAAACAGAGACACATAACTGTGCGTGCGTGTGTGTGTGTGTGTGTGTGCGTGCGTGCGTGCGTGCGTGTCAGCCTGGTCAGAGCTATGAGCAGCACTAACCAGGCTTCTTGCGCTGCCATTAAAACTCAGTTTACGACACGGAGCCGTCTGCCAACAGGCCGAGGCGCTCAGGAGCTTTTCCATTAAAACAGCGGTTGTGGCTCAGCCAGCAGTGTGAGAGAATATGGGTGAAGGGTCAAACAGCAGAGAGAGAGGACATGGTGGGGGGGAGAGATGGCGTCTGAGTATCAATCCCCTCCACTTCCCCCCTCTTTCATATAACCTCGACCGTCAGCGTTTCGGCATGTAGCGGAGACGAGCAACGATCCATCACAGGAATAGAGAAGCTGACCCATCTCCTCCCACTTCCTCCGGCGTGGAGATTCCCACTTGCCCCCCCGTCCTCCTGGCCCCCACCACCACACCACCCACTGGTGGCCTTATAAACCCTGCTCCTCCCAGTCCCAGTCCAGGCAGTAATTGCATCCTATTTGTGCCAATTAGTCATTGAGCTCCTTCCCCCCCTCTTTTTCGGACGGGATGGGATTCTGTCCCTCCTGCTGTTGGATCGCACTGCTCTCTGTGTGTGTGTGTGTGTGTGTGTGTGTGTGTGTGTGTGTGTGTGTGTGTGTGTGTGTCTCTTAATCCAAGTGTTTAATTCCCAGACATGGACTCGCTCCGCCGGACGGGGGTCAGTGCAGCAGGGACAGAGGGTCCAAGGCCAGGACAAACACTGTGGAGCGGAGCAGAACTACTTCTGGCCTCGGGTCGTAATTGGCTGTGACTCCTCGCTCCGGGGCGCAGGGCGAGAGCCGACCTAATCACCACTTCCTGAGTTTGTCCGCCTTCACGTAGCCATGTTCGTCTGACCACGCTTCCCCTTCCTGCTCTGGCCGGTATCGTCGCCAGCGGGACGAAGACTTTCACCGTCCCGACTGGAGACGTTAGGAGTCAAGCCCGACGGATCGGGTAGAAGAGACGGCAGCCGAAGGAGCGAAACGATCCGCAGGGTCTCAACGAAACTATTCAGCTTCAGTGTTTTGGCCCTTGTACACCAAAAGCTGACATTTGTCTGGCTGAAACATCTGGAAGGCGCGTCCCCTCCGGCTTATTTAGCGCCGAATCCAGAACTGTCAAAGTCTGAGGCTTTATTTAGTAATGCTTGTCCATCAGTGCAGGGCCCCTGTGGAATATCAGGCCTCACATGTATTTGCTATCAACTGTCATTCAGAAATGCAGATCCTGGGCTACAACATACTTTCATCAGGCTTTCCAGCTCGTCCGAGGTCAGATGTTTTACTGAAAGAGTAAAACAAAAAAAGTCCTGTAGTTTCGTCTGTTACAATACATTTTGTTGGACGATAAACTCTTCCAAAGTCATTGCGATAAATTATGATTATGTTGTTTTGAGACTATTTTGGAGATCAATAGATTTTCATTTCCAGCAAACTTAACACTAGAATATGTCAAATGTAAAATAAAAACTATTTGCTTGAAACAACAAATAAAATGGATTCTGAAGTCTCTGTAAATGAAATTGCCCTTCAAAAAAGGGGCGTGTTCAGACCGATGCACCAGAGTAAAGACTTTAGTCATCCAGTCTAGAGACAAAAAAAATAAACAATCAGGCTAACGGAAATGATTGAGCTCGTTTTATTTTATCATGCGATTAATTGATTTATTGCGGCAGGCTAAGCTGCAGGTTCTCTGGTCCTCAAATTATGCCTCAAACATTCCTTTAATTTTTCTAAAACTTAAAAGTGCTTTAAAAAAACATGCTGTGTTTACGGCACTATAATTCTGTTAGTTTTTGGTTTTGAGCCATTAAATAGAGCAATTTCCAGTCTATCCTATGGATTGGTGCATTTTATCATCGACTCTGCAAGAGGTGATGATTGTAATTTTCTGTCCGGTCACAGATCTCTAAAAAGCCTGACCGGCCAGTTCCAATTTTCTCCAAAACAGTTTTTTTGTCATAAAAGTCACTAAATTTGATAAGTTGGTAAGTTGTAGCTTCCACAAAAAGTGTGTATAAATATCAGTAGATTAGAAAATATGATCCAATATGATCCAACACTGGTGTGTTGCAGTTTAGTGATCTAAATCTTTTCAGTAAGTAAGTGGCATCCTGGAGAAGCATTCATATGAGAATTTCTCTTAAGATTATTTGTATGTGTGGCGTTATGAATGAAGTGCCATGTAGTGAAACTATAATATAATAACTACCAAAAAGCTTCTTTTCCCTCATAATCTTTATCACAGCAGCATTACAAAATAATCAGACGTGATTCTAAGTCCAGATCGCCCATCCCAAGACTGGTAAGCTTTCCAAGCTGTGCCACGTTTGAACAGCTTTATCACTCCATTCCTGCATGCGCTGCAACGTCTGGCTGCAGACCGCTGCTACATTCCCCCCCCCCTGACTCATCACAGATAAACTTGGCTGTTTGGAAACATTTCTGGTCAATCGTGGCTGTTACTTTCTGTGAGTTAAAACTGGTTGAGAACTACAAGAGGCTTCTCCGTCAATCGGGCAACATCAACTTCTGGCAACCATCAACTCAATAAAGCAGAAAGAGCAGAAGATCCAAAATGGTGTCGTTTTCCCAACAAGCATAAGTAACCATTTTCCTAGTCTTAAAAATCAGCTGGTTACAGACGCGTCCAATTTACTGCAATAAAATGTTATTTTAGTGGGAACAGCTTTTGTTTTTCTGTATTGTTTTTTTTTTTGTTATTTGTTTTTTTTAACTTTTGTTAATATTTTTGTAAGTACCCCCACTCTGAAACTTGTCCATGTTTTCACGAGGTTATCACCCCATGAGAATCTCTCTGGTCCCACGCCTACTTAGCTGTAAATGAAACACAGATGCTTAAGTGACTGATGTATTAAATCTAAACAAAGTCAACTAAACACTTGGACACACTACTACTACTAATAATAATACAGACAACGGTGTCATGAGAAAATTGTTTTATTCTTTTGTCTCTTCTCTGTGCAGTCGAGCTTCACTCTCTGCCCAGGTGTTGGACAATAAGTCGAGACTGGATGTCCATTTGGGTTTTAGTGCCGAAAGTTGCCTCTGATTCTGGATCAAATGTCAGTTTTAGTTTATACAAGTCGCTGCAGGATTTATGTGAAGAGAGCTCACAAATCAACAGAACTGATGTGATCATTTGCTTAAGTTCGCAGAGTTTTCTGAATGCCTGAGTGAAGGCGTTCAGAAAAGTGTGACGACGTTTCCTGCTGAAGGCGCATACGTATAAAAATAGAGAGAAAAGAAAAAAGCAGAAGCTCCTTTGGTTATTTAAAGCTTTTTTTTTTTTTTTTTTTAAAAGGAAACGGTCTATGGTGATCATGTTTTTATTTCTTGAAAACCAGCCACCGGGAAACCAGGTTGACTCACTTTGATGCACTCAATGAGTTTAACAACTTTACAAAAGCTCAGTACGCTCACTTCAACATCAACTCACAGTAGTAGGTGTTCAATGTATCCGCTTTGAAAAACTGTTGACTTATGTGCATCATAGTATGTTTAATCAGTCCAAATATTGCATTTTTATTTTTTTTCTTCTCAGTTTTACGATATTTTTTGTGTTTTTGCAGTGTGATGTTCTGTGATGTGTTGTTTTCAATCAACTTACTTGGTTAAATTAAAATTAAATGAAATTGAAAAATGCTACTATAAATTAGTGAGTAACTTTTATAAAAATACATGTATTTTTTAAAAAGCTGTGCAACATAAGAGATAATCTGTGGGGAAAAAAAACTAAACTAAAAACAAGGTGCACTGCCTTGTCCCAGTGGTAATTAGAAAGAACCAATCAGAGCTAGGAGGCGGGCCTCAGTGCTGCCAATCAACGCTCACACACCAGTGCTTTCTCTCTGCTGCCCTATGGCGAGTCCTCCACAACAAAGCTTGCTATGAATGCTAACACTACTTAGCATGGTCACAGATAATGGCAGACAGTTTATCTGCCAATAGCACATTTATCACCGCGTACACAAGGTTGATTGACAGCGCTGACGCCCTCCTCCTGGCTGTAATTGGTTGTTTTGTTCAGACAGCAATAGAAATACTGAGAAGTCGAGAGGAAATCTGGTGACATCTGCTCTCGAATCCCATCGTAGGGGGTTTCCCAATAAATCAGGTTATTTTCTCATTGGACAAATTATTGAAACAGTAAATGATGGATGGCTCAGTCAGTGAAGTCAGGCCTAAAATATTCCTTCAAACTGCCAGAAGACGAAGGAAGATGGGTGGAGGACGCAGACAGGAGAGCATGAAGTGTAAAGTTTAATTTAAAGAAGTTGGAGGGAAAGGGTAAAAGAAATAAAATAAAACATTGAAGAGGGGGCAGGGTGTTAAGGAGAGAGGCATGAGATGGGCCCAAAGGGCAGCAGGAGAGGAGGAGAGGAGGGTTGGGACAGACCGAGCCGCCGCATTCCTACACGTCACATTCCTCCTAACATCTGGCTGCAATACACAAGCTCCCTGTTACCGACCAACCCTCGCTGCCTTTCACAGACACATAAGATCCGAGGTCCCTGACCTGCAAATGCGCAGAAACATATGCGCACACAACACTCTGCCAAACTACGTTCCCCTTAACGAGCCAAATTCCAGCACCTCAGATCAAATGTGTTCCCCTGTTCTCCGGTCAGTCCTACTGGGACCCTCGGCGTCGTCGTCGTCGCGGAGCGACTCCGCGGCGATGCAGCGGGGTGTAAAGGCCGGGAGGTGGGGGTCGGGGGGGGTTTCGGAGCCGAGCCGCTTCCTCTGTGAGTCAGCGCTGCGGCGTGTTCCCATGCGCTCCGGCCCTCGGCAGGCGAAACCCGATCCCGATATTTACAGGCGGAGGAACAGGAAGTACAGGCAAGACAAAATCTGAAGATGTGTGTGGTCTGTCTGGAGTCTCTCTGGAGAGAAGGGAAGTCAGCACGACTTTTGGGGTCAGGGGGTTGGGAGGTAAGACGCTGGGAGACAGGTGGACAGACCGGCGGACACAGACCCTACTGTCTTTGAGAAGTGGGCTGGCAGGTGGAGGCGTCCTTCAAAAATCGCTTAGCACAACTACCGCAACACAGGCACGGTGGTGTGCCGTGGGCCGACGAGCTGCTGGTGTAAACGCGGTGTGTGTGTGTGTGTTTGTGTAAGAGTGTTTGCTTACTGTCAAAGTGGTCGTGTCTCTGTTTGAAGGTGGATTGTAGACTGGTGCTAAGCCGGGACACGGGAGCTTTGATCTCCGAGTGGCTCTGCTGGCTCAGCTTGTCCTCCATCTCGGCCGTGCAGCAGGAGAAACCCTGCGGACACACCTTCAGCGGCGCTCCTGCAACACAGACGCTACAGTGAGACTCAGCCAACAACACACACTCTGTTCAACCAATCGTCGTCTAGAACAAAAACCATTGCACGTCTTGGACCTGTTAACTTTTTACACATTATACTAGAGTTTAGATCAGGCCTAAAAAAAATGCAACCCAGGGATTGTATCCAATCTAAAATGACTGATTAGCATCTTTAAAGACAGACAGGAAGACAAAAAGACAGGAGACAAAGACAGTAAGACAGACAGAAAGACAAAGAAAGGCAGACGACTCAGCTGGGAACCAATAGTTGAGTATGCTTCCTTTTTGGGATGTAGATTTTAATGAGCTAGGTGAGGGGCTTCACCCTTCACCAAATCAAACACACCTTGGCTGTTTAGGCCCCTTCACCACTCCTAATTGTAACACTCAGCACAGCAGCCTTAAGCTGGCCCACTTCACAGAGCGGGCCTCTTATCCTGGCCCTCCTCAGTCTTGATTGATAGTTTAGTGCTGGAGCTCTTTTCTGAGTGTTGGGTCCTTCTGAAACAGGTTTAAAGAGAGCTCTCTGGATTAACTCCTCACCCACTCTGCAGGTTAGATGTCCAATTTCAGCCTCAGGCATATTGAGATGCTTACACCTGAAATGCTTAGTTTTCCCCACCTTCTCTGGCTTTCGACTGCCATCCATTAAATGAAGATCTTAAAAATATTCTCCACAGGCCAATGTGTCCTATTTCCTAACAGCACCCGGGTCAAGGACTATTAGCTCTTCTGATCTGTTCCTGTAAACAAACAGCAATAAAACTAAACTCTCACTCTGGTGGCAGACAGAAATGCAGAAATATTTTTCCCCCCCATTGATCAGTGGTCAACATTTGCACTGACATGGGAGCAAACTGGAGCCAGAGGGCGTTTTGCGCAACGGTCCTCGAAGTAAACACTGCGTTTGACCACGAACAGGCCGTCCGTTTAGTCGAGCCGAACGTCGACCCGCGCAGAGGTCCACGGCAGGACGAACGCAGCGCCGCAGCTGGAATAATGTTTTGTTTTAAACGTAGCTGCTGGAATTTCAGAGAACACAGGGATCCTTTCACTGCGTCTTTGCACCAGCCGTCTGCTTGGTTTTCCCCGTCGGCTTGTTTCTTGGTCGCCATCTGCAGGAACACGTTTCTATAACTCGATGCTGTGCCGCGTTTCGGCCATATTAAAGCAACGCTGTCCTCATTTGATCGGGCTCTAGGTCAGCTTCCCCAATGAGCTGCACGCTGTCTGAAGCTTATATAATCCTCTATGACGTCTTGAACTGTTTCGCTGTTTTGTCGCATTACGAGCAAAAACTTCGCAGGATTTTACGACGGAGCAAAACAAAGTAGCGCATCTGTTTTTTGTTTTAAAGTGGAAATAATTATGTTTTAGAGCAGAGGTCTGCAACCTCTACAACCAAAACAGACATTTTGCTCTCAGGACAAACAAAACGGATTTAAGACCGCGAATGTCAGATGACTTTTTGAGGGGGGAGAAAAAAAAAAAAAAAGAAGAAATATCTACTTTGGGAAATTTCTAGTTACTTTTGTAGAAATGGCGTTTTACTTCTAGTTTTAAGATAAAAATTAATGAAACATAAAGGTGAACGAATATATCTGTAAAATGTGCTAATTTTTTATTTTGATGAATTAATTACTTGTCAGAATAGTCAATAGAAAAAACAAAAAAAGATAATCGATCAAAATTAGTTGCAGCCCTAATCTGAAGGCAACTGGTTGAACTAGA
Source organism: Poeciliopsis turneri (assembly GCA_922788865.1). Taxonomy (NCBI): domain Eukaryota; kingdom Metazoa; phylum Chordata; class Actinopteri; order Cyprinodontiformes; family Poeciliidae; genus Poeciliopsis; species Poeciliopsis turneri. The sequence goes on from CAKLNU010000953.1 coordinate 1,533,051, forward strand.
TTTCATGTCGCTGTGTCAGCATAAATAGAGGCTTAAAAACAAATCCAAGACACTTTTCAGATTCTCGTTCTTACATTTCACTATTAATACGTGCTTTGTTTCTATGTGACACAATCCCAATAATCCACACTGAAGTCTGTAGTTGGAAGTTGTAAAAAAAAAAAACGTGAATAGGTTAACGGGGTGTGGATATTTTTGCAAGATCCTGTAGATTAAATTAATGTTGTCTCTACTAGGACAGAGAAGGCTTATATACATATATATATAATTTCTCTGGTTTTCCTCTAACACCACTTTGCAGGATTTTAAACAACTTCCAGCAGTACAAGTATCCAAACAGCCGAGCGGAGGGAGGGATGCACCATGGCGCCATAAACTGGACCCCTCAGTCTGGGACCAAATCCAAAAAACCCTCCAGTCACTCCATCCCTCTCAAACCTCTCCTCAGACCCATCCCTCTGCTTCCAACACACACACACACACACACACACACACACACACACACACACACACACACAATACCCCAGCACAGTTGGCAGCGCCTACCAAAACACATTCGCACATCACATCACTACTCGACACACGGCTCTTTTGCCTAGGTGCAGGGACGCACACACACACACACACACACACACAAACACACACACTTAAAAGTTTTAGGTGAAACAGCCAGCCAGTCTCTCCTCTAGCGGGGCCCCCTGCTTGCCCACAGCAAAGGCGCACAATCCGAAGGCTATATCCATGTGGAAAATAGCCCTAGTTACCAAAGTACACAAATAGAAGTTGAGATGGTCAGTATTTCACAGGAATGTCTGCACACATGTGACACTGTTACCTCAAAGGATTCGATTCTTGACAAGGTATGACTGGAAGATGAACTGTTTTTACCCTCAGAATGAAATAATAACAGGTCTTCTGAATGAGAAAAAAAATCATGCCGACATTTCAGCTTCAAAGCCTTTTTTTTTCTTCTCTCGGTTAATGCATCAGTTGTTCTGAACCGCCTCTGACATGAATAGTCCTGTGTGATGTCTGAACCGGCTCTCTGGTTTACTACATGAATCCCTTCGGGGGATGAGGGTCTCTCTCTCTCTCTCTCTCTCTCTCTCTCTCTCTGGTTTCCCCAGTAATTTAGGAACTAACGAGACAAAGTGCCGCACCATTGTTCCGGTGTCACTTAGGAGAGGGAAAAGTGCCGTTTATGGCGCGGCGAACAAGACGCCGGCATGGTGTAAACAAACATGCAACTTCGTGTCGTGGCGTTCATTTGCTCCGCCGCGTCTCCTTTGTTTTGTTGGGGGGTTCAAACGGCTCATAAAATCAGTCACTTCCCTTTGACATTATCCTGTCGCTCAAACTCTGTTCTCAGAGGAAGAGTGGAGGAGGAGGAAGAGGATGAAGGGGGGCTCGGTAGAGGTGAAAACGCCTCGCGGACAAAAAACAGATTAGACAGCTCACCACCTCGTGTCCCCCGGACCAGACGGACCTCGTAGCGCCCACCGCCCAGCAGGCTCAACCAGAGAGGTCCGGGGTCAACGGCAACTCCTCCGAGAGAGGTTGTGTCCTCTGACCCCTCCCCCCTCAACTCGGCCAGCCAGAATATCCACTGCGCGAGGTAATTCATGCTTCAATCATAACAATAACCCCGCCAACACACACACACCGAGAGGAGACACACAGAGTTGAGGCCAGGAAGTTAAGGACTGTATTTCTTTAATGCTATTGCCGATAAGGATAAAAGTGACCTTTTTTTTTCTTCTTTTGAGGTAAAACGGTGACTGCATGACACATCAATCACACCCCCACAAACACACAAAGTCACTTGAGGAAGTGGGAATAAGCTGCTCGCGTTCACTGCATTTAACAATTTTTTTAAAATTTGTAATTTTGTTGATTCTCTCACTGAAAAAACAGTGACAAAAATTGTAAAAACTAAATTCTGACTATGTGATTTTTTTATTTTTATTTTAAGGAGTCACTAAATTGGAATTTTTCATGAAAATAAATCAAAACTTATTTTTATCATGATAGGAAACTGATCACGGTGAATGATAATCTTCATGATAAATGTCAGCCCCTGTATCCCACCAGGATATAATTGCATGTTGGCTCATTTAAAGCTGGCAGACAGAACAGGGCATCTGCATTAAAGACTTTAAGACCTTTTAATGATGCCTTAACTCAAATTTAAGAGCAAAATTATAAATATAGGAGATGGTTGCATGAGCCTGCTGCATTACAATCAAGCATAGGAAACATTGTCTTCTGGTTAGTTTGTGGCTCTTTGCAGTGGCTTTGCATTTGTCATAATGCCAAGCCTAAAGGTTTTTGGGGTTTTTTTTTGTTGGTGTTGCACAGAATGCATCCAGTATGGGTTGGCAAAGGAAGTGAGAAAATGATAAAAACGATGGTAATCCAGACAACTGTCGAATACTACAGGGGAAAACGACAAAGACGACGACAGGAAGTGGTAGTAGGATGAAGTTTCACCAGCGCTCTCACAGCATGTCATTAAAACGTGTTGAAACCGTAGCTCTTCTGGAAAACTGGAAAACACAATATTCCCAAAACACTGCGCAAGTAGCCACTCCCAAGTAGGCGGGGTTTGTTGCTCCAACGCCTGAACGTCTCCTCACACATCTGATGGCCGAATTACAAATATATCTATTGCGGCTGTGTTGGAAAATGTTTTTTGCCCCCCGACATTAGCAGAATATTGACAAAGATTTGCACACGTTTGTAATGGAAACGCAGCTGCTGTTTGGAGACGGGCCATCACTGAAGCCTTCCTTTTCAGTTTCCATAAATATTAGCAAATTCATTGAATTTTCTCTAGACATAGAAGAAGATAGTTGAATTTAATTAAAAACAACAATAATAATTTGTCTGAGTCATCTGTGAAAGTAGAAAACGTGTTGAGTGGCTTATCGTATCCAAAACAGCTCAGGAATGAGGAGGCAGACGTAATTACATAATTGGCAATTATAATGAAGCTCCCTGCTGCAGCATGTGAAGGAGGACGGCTGCCGCTCTCCAGAGTTGTAAATCTGCAGCTCCTGTTGCTCTCCTCCGTCTAAAGTGCCCTCCTCCACATCAGAGAAGACGTGGGGCAGATTCAGAAGCGCTGAATAGAGAAGCAAACGCAGCCCCGCCGCCGCCGAGCTCCGAGGTGTGAGGTTTTGATCTACGTGACATCCTTTGTGAGAAGGATGATCAGCGGAGCAGCGGCTGGAAGGTGTAACCATGAGGACATGAGGCGCTTATGTCGTTTTGAAAAATGACTCCTTCCTATTGTGGCACAGCTACAAACCCAAGCTGTTAAAAACAAAAAAAAACCTAGTTTCTTTCATCTGATATTTTTAAACAGATGTTTTTTTTCACACGCTGCTCTGTTAAAAGCATTTCTGGAGAAAATCCCTGATGAGGTTTCTCGGTAAATAGCTGCTACGAACCGTTCTGCTGAGGAAACAAGGCTTTAAAACAAATTTAGATTTTTTTTTTTGACAGAAACCAAACTTAGACCAATTTGGCTTTTATCAACTGTTAATTTCTTGGAAAACCAATCATGTTGTTGTCGTTGGCAACGGAAGTTTGAATCAAATCCAACGAGCTTGCAGCATCGTTCCGTTTAATTAGAAAACTAGAGAAATGGCCTTGCAGAAGAAGTTTTCAAATTCTGACAAATTGCTCAAAAAAAATAAAGTGTCAGCTGCCCCCTCCGTATTGCTGATAATTGTTTTTTAGCAAAAAGTTGAGAAAAATCCATTTCCATTGCACCCTAACCCCATTAAAAGAATTCCTGTAGTTGGGTAAGAGCTCGTTTTTGTTTTTTAAGAGGACGAAAGCGCACGCAGGGGAGTTCAAACATTCATGCTCTGCTGCTCGGTGCGACAGCAGACTCCCGCTTAAAGCCACCGGCAGCAGTTTCAGTCTCAGCAAGTGCTCCCTTCTAAATACTGCTAACGCTCATCTCCAACGAGCGGAAGGACATTCGCTTCACCGCTGGAAATACACAGAAGAAGTTAAAAAACCCCAAAGAAAACCCAGTGCGTCACGCAACTATTGCGTGTGATATTTATATCTCTCATGATCCTGCCCTCTTTGAAATCGTGTAAGGATGAAAACAGACAATTATTAAATCCGATGTCCGTATGGTAGCAATCAGGGCAGGGCAACACATCCACCTACTCTTTGTGCGCTTTATATATGCTAACTGTCCAGCTGTTCCAGTCAGAACAAAAGTTTTTTCGGCTTCAGTGCATAGAAAAAGTCCAAAAGAAACGAGATGTGCTGGGAGGGGAACTCCTCTATCTGAATGATGTGCTTCAATAAAGTGGTATGTATAAAAAAAAGAAAATAAAACGCCCACTGCTGTTTTCGCATTTGTCCTTTTAAGAGGTTCACTTTGCCCCCGCTTAGTTCTCCAAAACCCTGACTAAATGACTCACTTTGCTCTTTAAGGGATTGTTTGGAGTTTGCGTGGGCTTATTTACAGGTGACATAAGGAAGAGTCAAGCACTGAGAACCTGCACAGACAAGCCAGGCTGACGAACGTTACTCCTAAGCCCGTTTAGGTCATGAGTAATGTTTAGCTTTGGGAAAACTGGATGTTCATGCAGAGTGGAGAAAGGCACCAACAAAGTCGAGAGTTGTGAATGAAAGTGCTCTCAAGACACGAATACGTCCGGTAGAAGTGGTAATTTCACTGAAGTAGAATCAGGAACCGCACCGTACTTTGGCGGTCAAAGGTGCGGCTTTAGCCGGTCGACCTGTCATGGTCAGCTAAGCAAGGTTGGTGGCATCAATTAACTTACTCGCGCTCCATCTGGTTAGCCAATAACAACCTGTTGAGTTCGTTGCATAGCAGTTTAACGGTGATCCAACAGACGTGGGTGTAGTTCACTCCTCTCAGCGGACGTTTGCACAAAGGTATGTGTTTATGGCCGCGCAGTCATCGACGCAGTGACTCGCATAGGAAACTGCTCAACCAGTGTTCACACTGAAGTCGCAAGAACTGAGATCATCAAACTTGCTGGCATCCATTCGGATGGTGGGCAATTAATGAATTTGTCATAAGACATGAAGGCAATTGGTAGGCTCGACTAGGAAATCTCAATTGTTCAGGGTGGAGTTGAAAATTAGAACAACAGCTCAAGAGAAAATTGTGGATAATAGAGGAAAGGCCACATCATGAGTTTGGCAGTATTTCAGGTAGTTTAAACAAAAACATGAATCAATAATCATTGACAGACTGATATCGGGACATGTTCTTCATGTTGTGCAAAAAAATAAATAAATAAAAATCTTTCCCCACCAAATTGGTTCACTTGTTTCTACCTGCAATCAATCAGAATTTTAGGAAGTTCTTCGGGGAGAAAACAAAATCCCTAATGTACAGCTTGAAGAAGCTGTAGTGCTTCTATAGATCTGGTTGTGGAGAGATTTCAGGTGAGCTGCCATGCCTCTCACACAACTTTCAAAGGACGGACGTCCCTGGTATAGATAAGATTGGCAGAACAGCAGCAGCTCCCGATCAGAACCCATTCTTCACTGACCTACAGCTGCTGAAAACAAGCTAGCAGGCTGAAAATAGACCGACTATCCTGAGCAGACTCATTGTTGCGGTTTCACATCTTGACTGTATATGCAGCTACATCCTGCATACAAACACCCGAGGTGACTGCTGGACGGCAAGTCAAAACCAGACCCCAAAACAGTTCAGGAAACTAGAATCACAAATTCTTTGATTAGGACCTCCACCCACTTGAAACAAGAGAAGTTAAAGTACCGGAAATCAGATGAGTTTTAGCTTTATCACCATTTTGTCGCCAGCTGTTTGGAAACAGAAAGTATCAAAAAAGTACCCAACAGCAGCTGGCAGCCGTCACACTGACAAAAATATACTGGACACAAGTACAGAGAGAAAAGGACTCAAACTTAGACATTGTAAGCATCAGGGAGGTCCTTAGGTTGGAATTACAGACCACACAGTGAATTCACAGGTCAGGAAAGTCTTTGTGGTGTGAAACTTAAAATTATCTGCAAAAATTTTGCTCATTTACAAATTTCTTCATATGGCATATCTAAAATTTTCAAAGAAAAGGAAGCTTGGGAAGCTGAAAAACCAACTCTACTTGACCTGCTATTGTGAAGCAGCCAATCGAGGCGTTCCAATAAGTTTCCTTTGCACCGATTGGCCGTTACCCCAAAGAGCAGAAATAATGAAGACTGTATACGTTAGCTTTCGTGGTTATGCTAATACAGTGTCCACTGCAGGCATTCATGCATGCCCAGAGATCAGCCATTTTGTTTTACAGCATGTATTTAGCTAGCCTTTGAGTACATGAAAACTCTCAGAAGGTACGATTGAAATAAAAATATGTTTTTAAGAAGTCTTTTGTCATTTTAAGAAGACAAAAACAATGAGAAATAATGGATTTGGTATGAAACACTCAGAGATTTCCCTACTTTAAAAGACGACCCTTTCTAAATCAGTTGTTTGTTGTATGTGGCTGTAATGAGCACAGCTGCTTCTCGAACATGATGATAGAAAGGTTTGAGCTGATTTTCTAAAGAGACAGAAAATCACACAACCAGAAGAGCCGCAGTGCCCTGTGCACCAGAGACAGACCCAACTCCATCTGAAAGCTCTACCAAAGCGGTTTGACCCGACATGCAGGAGGGGCTGATGCCACTGTGAATCTTGAAAATCCCCTTAAACTTAAACTATCCCTCTTAGTTTTGCCGTAATATTCTGCACGCAGTCAGCTGAGCATAGCTTACACGATGAGTCAGAGCCCTGGTGCCGATACGAGTCATGATTCACCAGAGGTTAACGCCGACGAACAACTGCAGAGAGCATCAGTGAGTCCCATAAATAAAAAGATCTAAGCCAGGGAGGAAACCCCTCAGTAGTACTGAGAGCTCTGAAAGCACAAGCTCTGCTTATGACATGAGAGATTTATGCCACTCAGAACAATGCCCACAATCCCTTTATGAGTCAGGAAGCTCTGCTTTGGAGCAGTGAATGTTTTCAGCTTAACAGCCCAACACAATATTCTGGGTAATCTCTGTTTCCTTAAATAAATCAGAACCGCTCCAAAATACAGATGTTAAAATATTAAATCTCTAAGTTACGCGGCACGAGAAGAAAAGAAAGAAAGAAGGTCACCAATAAGTCACGAAGCAGGACTCATTAAGCTCCGCAGCATTATATACGGCTTTTTTATTTTTTAAACTGAGCACTTCAGAGTGAAGAATTATCGCATTAAAATGTTAATCTCTTCCAAATCTTCCCCTCTTTTCCTCCTCTGTATGAATTTCTTTCTAAAAGCCAGTCAATTTAGCAAACAATGCCCACGCTGGGATCCATAAATCTGAGCCTGCTGCCACCGGAGTCCATTTCTGATTGCTAAACCAGTCGGGGCCTCAGGCCAATTAAAACTCTCCATTTGTGAAATTCCACAACGCCGTCATCCATGAACATTTACCCAGAAGCCCCTGGGGAGATTCCACAACATTGCCCTGGCCTCTCGCTCTGTCTGTCTGTCTGTCTGTTGCCCCCCTGCTCCTTCTCTCGCTCGCTCGCTCCGTCCTGGCCCAGCATCTCTGGCTTTGTCTCCACACACAAAAGCTCCCTGCCTTCACCACTTCCCAGGTCACGGCTTTGTCGCAGCTTCAGCTCGTTTCCAAGTAGTCCAACAAGTCACAAACCATAATCCAAAACTCTGCTCTGGAGCTAATCGTTGAACATGCACACTCGGTACTGGCCAGTTTTAAGGTATACCAGGGAGTTCTAAGAGAAATCAGGGTTTCAAATTGTTTATTTTGGAAATCGGTCTTGAAATGGGTTTCCAACAAAATTCCCCAAATTCTAGATTTTTCCTCAATCCTGAGTGATATTCTGCTGGGGTTGGGCGATTAATTGAATTTTTGATTTATAGAGCTTCGATTTTGGGGGAAAAACACATTTTGATTTTCTTTCGCACTAGTGCAGTGTTTGGTTTCCATAGCGCAAAGCGATGTCAGCCGCCATCTTGTTTAACAAGCTGTGTTCTCCGGTTTTTGTTTGATTGGGCTAGTTTGAATTCATTTCAACTCTACGACAAAATATGAGGGTCAGGCTACATTTCTGGGTATTTCATAAGAACAAAGTCGGAATAATACAAGAATAAAGTTGGAATTTTGTGAGAACTGCAACACACAAAACAAAGAAAACCTTTTCTTCTGATTAAAACATTTTTCTTGTCATTTTAAGACATTTTTATGGTAAAATAGCAACTTTTACCATATAGCCCCAATACGTTCTTCATAAAACTCCCAGAAGAAACGAATGAAATAAAAGCAACTTTTTAAAAATATTTTCTACCACTGAAAATTCCAAACCTCTCGTGACTGTGCAACTTTCCTGCTGCAAAAGAGATGCCAACGAAAGCAAGACAGTGATTGTAGCGCTCAGACTAATGCAGCAGAGCCCCTTCCCCACCTGTTGCTGTACACTGCCAGTAAGCTGCCTGAAAGAGTGCTACTACAATCATGATTAATCTAAATCACTGTCTCAGTCATCAAAATAAAACTGCATAAATATGAACTGAAGTGCAATAATCAGGTGGATCCGGAGTGGGAATAATCCTTGCTTTTATTTGAATTAAAACAACTTTAAATCACTTAAGTCCAAACTAAGACTAGACACCCTCCTGGTTTAGATGAACTAAAAAACAAACATCTAACATGTCAACGCAGCAATATATTCAACTGAGTTTTCTGTCCTGCCGTAAAGCGGATGATGGTTGGACGTCGTATGTGCCACACAAAGCTTTGGTAACTTGTTTCACTTTTTCCTAGTGAAACGAAAGCCTGGGTTGCACAGGGAACAGGTATTAAATATAAGACCTGAGTTAGTTTCAAGGGATAAACGCCACAAAATACACACCACTTCTATTTATCTTCTATAAAAAGTAATCTAGAACGTTTTCCTGTGTCTTTCTCACTTTTTTTCTTGGTGTCTGAACTTCATATCTGCACCGTTTGTCCTACAGCTTGTTTAAACGTCGGGTTTGACTCTGACACTTTACTCAACCCGCGTACCCTTGTTTCTGCACTGAAGAGCGAGAGACTCGGGCTGTTATTTTTAAGATTTGCAAAGAACGGCGGCGATTTCACAGACAAAGCGGAAGAACAAGTCGCAGCACAACGTGATTATCGCCAGAGACGACGGAAGCGGAGGGAGAGGAGGGGGGGAAAGAAAAACGGGGCACAAAAGACCTTCCTGGCTTGTTCCTCTACATCGGGCCTCCATCTTTCCACTGACTCATGGCACACTAATGAAAACAGACTTTAAAGGAGAAGATGAAAAACACTCTTTATTTAAGGCCAAGTGCTTTACCAAGGGACCCTGCACAAACACGGCTTTGCTGTCAGAGAAACGGCCTACTGTTGAGCTTACAAATAGGTCCTCTTTAAAATGTGCTTTGCGCACTGCATGGGACCAAATGGACGAGGACATCTGAGGGGGGTTGGAGCTGCTGGAAGGCCCGTCGTACCACAAAGATACAACCCCCACTCAAAACAAATGAATTTGTTGAAATTTGCAGTTTTACGTGAATTCCGACAGAAAAAAAAAAAAAAAAAAGAAAATGCACAATGAGCTTCGGCTGCGTCTCATTTCAGACGTATAGAAACCTGAAAAATGCAACACTTCCTCAGTCCCCAAAGGACAAAAACATCAAGTTAGTTATTTTTAATACCAGGGAGTTGTTTGCAGTAAATGCCTTTTAAAAGAAACCTATTTTCGAAAACATGCTTATCGTTCATTCAGACTGCGGGGGAGAAGTAGAGAGCAAAACTTTCTGCAGATAACAGAAAGTCGCTCCTTTTCATTCTTTTGGGCTTTCCACATTTTCTTAATTTAAAATGCTGGACCTGCACACACTAAGGCCAGATCACTTAACAAATTTTGCTGAGCGATTAATTGTCTCAAAAATGATTGCGATGAACGATAATATTGTCTGAAGACCTTTTTACACTGATTTAATGGAAATGACGTAATAACGCATGCGATTTCCTGCCAAAAGAGAGCAAGACTTGCAGGTGAAAACAGGAGAGTAAAGCAAAGTGGTTTCATCTTATTAGATGTTTGACCTGCATTTGTCAAGGAGCAAGATGAAAATGTTGGAGACTTTTGGGAAACTCAGTTGAGGGAATGACAAACATTTTTTAGGAAATCCACTCAAAGCCTCAAATTCTAGTAATGATTAGCAGCCCTCCAGGATGTTGCAATGTTTTTGTTGCAACTTGAAATGACTAGTCAAATTCTTTTAAGCTTTATTTTTGCCATAATGTGGTCTGACAAAAAGCTGGAATTGTCGGCAATTCCAAGTGGTCTGAAAAACAAAGTAAAAAGAGACATGGTTGGTATTTAAATTATATTTTCAAGGACCTTCTTCAAACTGGACTTTATATGAATAAAGTCATGTCTTAAAAAGTCATCAAAGCACAAAACATGAATTCCAAATTAGTCATTCAAGTTAACATGAACTGTTTACATAGAATCAGCAAATCCTACAGAATATCTCAATGTTTTTTGTAAAAAAAAAAAAAAAAAAAAAGCTCTGCTTTGATTGCATAGTTTCGGCTTTCAAGAGACGTCATGAATCAGGAAGTAAAATGAGAAGGCGGCTAATGGGATTGGTCAAAATTCAGCGGAGTTGCAGTGATTTGGTCAGAATTGCAGAAAAAGTTGTGGTGACTGGTGAAAATTAGAAGTCTGCTCAAGATTCGCATGTGACGACTGAATTTGCATTAATAGTTGCAATACCCCAACTTCCTGTCGGAACTGGAAAACCTCGCTCAGCCCAGCTTACCAGAGTAATCACAGCTATAAAATGTTATGATGCATATAAACACAAATTCAAAATTTTCACTTTCTTTATTTTGAAATCCTACAATTTGCTTTTACAGCCGCTGCCATCATAAAATCACAACTGCCAATACAAATATGTAAAAGCAAGAAAAGGTAAGAAAACCGAATTGTCAAAAAAATCTTAAATTGGTCAATTCTGAACTGATTAATCTCTCCAAAATACTCGACAAATAGAGAGTAGATCTGTCATGATAGCAAATTATGGCAATAAGCAACAATTATTGTTATTTTGAGACCATTTTAAAGTAATATATTGATATTTTACTAATGATGGAAGTTTGCCAGCTCAACGACTGATCGATTTTAAATGATCACCAGATCCTGGAACTGAAAACACAGCAACCAAAAACAATAAGTAAAAACTACACACAACCAGAACCATGAATAAAATGGATTGACGTCTCTAAGCTAAATCTGTATTTCAAAAATATATACATTAGAATCAAAGCTGCTGGAGTCATTTTAAATTTAATTTTAAGATTAACTGAAGAGCGTCTGATTGCGACAGGTAAAGAGTTTTGAAATGAGCGTCTGAATCTGACCAGATGTTGAGGCAGGACAGCGGCCTGGCGAAGCCCCCCAGGCAGAATGAGGTCAGGTACAGGATCAGATTTCTGGAAGCTCAAAGCCACAAAAGAGCAACAAAGATTCTGATATACCTGTTGGGCTTTAGGAAACTGGACACCAGCGGGGGCAGTGGGAAGAGAACCACTCATCGCCGCCTGTCAAAGGACCTCGAAAGCCTAAACCGTACGCTACAATGGTTTAATGGGGCCTCAGTCATGGATGGCTCGGTCCGTTCCCGATGACATGCTCTCAATGTGTCAATAAATCAAAGCTACTTGCTGCCCAGAAGATTCCCATTATTCCAAAACCCTGCGCAGATTCCTGCATTCCCACACTACTTGTTTTATTGCATATAAAAAAAAAAGAAAGAAAAAAAAACTCATCTAATGATTTGCAGATTTGGAGCCATCATTGTAGAAAGTATTTGATCCTTTCATGTGTGGGTTTTTTTTTTCCTCTTTTTACAGCCCCGCTCTCCGGTCGGCGCGAGGCCAGAAGGCTGTCTGCCGTTTGAAAATCAGAGTTCTGATGAGCTGCTTTTAACACATGGCATCAAACACACTCAGCTATGCGAAGCGGCTGAAGACGAGGCTCGTTCTTTTCTCTTGGACAAAAAAAAAAAAATAAAAAAAAAAAGGGGGCTGAGGTTTCGATCTCCAACCCTGTAATTTATAAGAAAATGAGTCCAAGAACGAGCACCGCAGAGCGGGTCTGCGTAAATATTAGGAAACCTATTAGGCTAACTGAGTTTTGGATATGCGAGCTGAGCGAGAGCCTCGTCATCAGTGGGCGTCTTGATGCAGGCCTTGGGAGTGATTAGCAGGAGTTACGGCTCCTCTAGCCTGTGCCCAGCAAACGCCAAACGCCCCCAGAGAGTCTCTGGCTTCTCTCCCCTCCAATCCGCGCAGGCCTCCGACGAGCCGCACGAACCCAAACGATGACCACGACCATCAACGCCGACACGCAGCGGGCTGCGGCTGCTCCCCAGAAATTAAAAACCTCCATTAACCTCGGTTGGGTTACACCTACACGCCCACACACGCCACTGGGGAACTATGTGGTGACATGACTTCACACTCCACTCTGGCAGGCTGAGATCAGAGCCGGTGGCTGTTTGCCACACTCCTCACAGCTGGCTGAGTGACACCACGAGCGAGATGAGCATCACAAAAGAAACAAACCACCGCTCAAATATCAGAGAGGATGGAAGAAAAAAAAAAAAAAAGAGAGATGACAACGGATTCGAGAGAGCATCACCAGAGTCGATTGTTTAAGAGGAGATCATGTAGCACGACGTAGCGCCTCGGAGGTGTTGTCCACATGCAGCCGCATGGGTGAACTGATCCGAGGTTGTTCTGGATGCAGTTTTTCCTGACTGATAGGGGTTTCAGTTTTTCCTTGAGGTCTGATCTGCTGATTTAAAAACAATGCACGTTCTTCCCCGCCAGCTGCTAAAAGCAACAAAGTGCAGCAGCTTGTTTTCCGTTAAGAGTTTGCAGTTCTGAATCCCACAGAAGTCGAAGGATGAGGCTATTCTCGGTTTTAGAAACAAAGTATGATCAGTGCTGCCACTCCCACACCCGCTGCTTCATATTGCCCAGCAGCCGACTGATTTTGAACTCGTCGGCCAGATTTCAGGAGGGAAGCCTCAAAAACCCTCTCAAGACCAAACGCGAGTTCAGAGGAAACAAACATGGCCGACCGAGAAGAAGCGGCGGTGATAGTTTGTGGACTTTGTCTAACAGAGAAAAACAATAGAAAGAGACGTCTACAATGTCCACCGAACTTTCTGATTCAACAACTTTCTGATGAACTTTCACATTCAACAGGCTGTGTCTTGTTTGTCCGCAGGCGCCACCACACACACTGCAACATTGGGTCCAGACGATGCAACACTGATCTACAATTGGGGAAATTCGGCAGAGCGATCCTGACGTCCTTCAGAACAGCCCACATCGCTCTTAACACGCCACACACAACACAAATAACTCAAGATTATCTTAATGGTCATTTCAATAATCTGACAGATTGTCGGAAAGGGAACATTGGAGAAAAACCTTGAACAAAGGTTATTCAACTCTATGCATTTAAGCTGCAAATGTATATTTTAACTGCAAGAATATATTAGCTTTGGAAGCTTTCTGTTCAATCAAAGCAACTTGATAATGGGACGGAAATTTTGAAAATGTTGGATTTCCATTGAGGAATCTCATTCTGACCCATGCCAATTGTAAGTCAAGTGTTTTTTAAAGTTTCATAATGAAATAGTGGGGGAAAATATACACTTGGTACAAATCATAATTATAGGGAGTTTGGTGCCTCAGGCGATATTTATCTTGGAAGAACATCCTCTACATATTCACATCAGCACATATTCTGAACCAGGAAAGCCAAAAGAAAGCCCAGCAAAAGCAGTGGCGATTACAGAGGTGTGTCAGAAGAAGCCAAGAAAAAAAAAAAAAAAAAAAAAAAAGAAAGGAGCAAAAAGAAAATAAAAAATCATCACCCAGGGATGAAGATAGGAAAAGAAGGGAAGAGAACAAAACCTCCCGCAGGAGCAGCAAGAGAGGGAACAGCAGGACAAGAACATGAACTGACATGTTAGTCAGGACAGATGGGGAGGAAGAGAAATGGCCAACTTTTAACAGCCTGCAAACAGGATGTGTTAACAGGGAACTTCATTGGTGGATGTGGCAGGGGGGAGGGGAGGCGATCACTCAGCTCAAAATGCGGAAAACCACAAAGCCAGATCAGGATTTCTTGCAGTTTGCTGTGGCCACCAAAAGGATGGAGTCGAGTTTAACTGTGGTCACGAGTGCTAAAAATACTCTGACGTGGGTCCTTTCGGGGGCGAAAACCTTTATTAAATCAAGGTGAGGCAGCCATATGTTTGCAAAAATGCATGTATGTATCCAGTCAGATCCAAATATTCCTTGTGGACCAACTCTTCCCCTGGAAAAATCACTTTGACCCAGAGAAAGAAAAGCTTTCCTGTCAGTCAAATCCTCTCTCGGCTCTTCCAGCGCTCTCTTTGTTGCCCTGTGTTCCCAGCTCCGGGACTCCTGTGTGCAGGTCTTGGTGGTCCGGTGTGGAATGTGTTGAGAGGAGGGGAGGGAAAGCGAGCTTTTTTTTAAAAAGAGACGGGGTGAGGGGGTTGCTCAATTGTTCCCACACAGAGCATCCACCCCCTACTGATCTGTCGCTCACTTGTCCTTTTTCGTTGGGGGGACTGAAGGCACGGACCGAAGCAAAGGATGTGAAGTGATGGAATAACGGACACTCAGCCAACACACACACACATACAGCTATTGAGCTGATGCTACACTCAGAGCATACTAAATGAGCGTACCAGAGGAACTTAACATTCCCCTGTTGCTGAGGACTTTTCCTAAAGACTAAACAAGTTCTTGGATGTCAAAACTATTTCCACACAGCTAATTTCGCAGCATTCCTGTAGCTTTGCCTGTGCTCGGTCTTGTGTTGGGAAGGCCGGGATATGCTGGTTTGTTTTGGGACGGTGATAAAGCAGCTGTTGCCAGCCATGCAGCAGAGGACGCCGCAGCAGCCCGGAGATCTCAAGGTGGCCACGCTGTGATGGCACAACTCAGATAAGAACTGCCACATGTTTCCACCCCGCTTCCCTTCTCTGGCCCCATCTGGACACGCACAGGGCTTTTCCGGTGACAGATCTGTGAATGTGAACCACAGTTGCGTGTTTCTGCCGGAAGAATGAGATTCTCCAACGCCAAATCCAGTCGGTCACTGTGGTATACCAGGTTCATCCGCACGAACCGCGACACTGCCCGTGGTCCCATCCCATGAGTAGGAGTTCAGAGTTTGTCTGTGGGTTGCTGGCTCAATTCCCATTCTGTTCACCTCTGCTGTTGTGTCCTTGGGCAAGGCACTTCACCCACGTTGCCTGATGGTGGTCAGATGCTGCTCCATGGGTGGAGATGTGGCTGTAACCCATGGACTGAGTGTAGCATACAGACCATTTGGCATTTCAAAGGAGCACAAACATGGTGGACAACAGGTGAAGGATTTTCTTCCATGTCGAGCAATGCATCCCGTCAACGACACGTTGCTTGGTTTCCAAAAACCGATGGAAACAGGCGTCAGCACTCAACAAAACACCAACATTCAGAGGCAAATGAACCAAAACCTATTCTAGAACAAGAGCCCCCACACACACAAACACACACAGCTACGTTTACACTACAGGTTTTAATAAAATCTGATTTTATTTGCGTGCTTGTTCATGCTGCTGAATGACGTGACTGTAATTGGACTTTTGTGTGAACGCTTCACTGTCCCAAGGCAGCGTCCAGCATGTGCAGAAGAAGAATGTTGACACAGCAACGCACCGTTTACAGAAGCAATAATGAATGCTGCCATCTTTGGATCAGTTTTAAAGTTTATTCAGCACTGGATCGTAACATGTATGAAAGTCGTGAAACGAAAGTACAACTAATAGAAACTGCATTTTGTGGTGCACTGACACCAACTTCTGTAGAAAAGTCTGTTTGGATGTGTGGAATGAGCAGAGAGTGGTGGGATTGTGATGTGATGCACTTTCTTGAAACAGAAAAGAACTGAAACAGAAATGTTTACGTCAGATTTGGCTTCTTCTGGACGTGTTTCAAATCAGATTTTTGGAGGGGTCGAAAAGATTAGAATTGGGACATTCCAAAAGTCGGATGTAGGTTGCATACGAGTCCATTTTTAATATCTTGATTTGGGTCACATTCGCCCAAACGTGACCCAAAGTGTGAAGGCAGTCGGCGTGGCTCCCTGTCTTCGCAGGAACCCAACATAATGAAGCTTAAACTCAATTATAGATCATTAAAGTCTAGATAGGTGGATGTCAACACCAGGAACAATCAAACTATCAATGCTTTTAGCCAACTAGAAGATGAAGTGCGGTAAAAATGTTTTGTGTCATTCTCATTAAACCAAATGCGCAAAAGCACAAGTGTGAACTGAAAGCAGATGTGATCCGTTTAAACAAACACAAACTCAATCACATAATCTGAAGCCGCCTCAGAAAATGTGCAGAAGAGCTGAACTGGTTCCTGGCACAGCGTTGCAAGGACTCAGCTCATCACTCAGGAATGTTATCAGAGCTTATTGCTCATGCTTTGGCTTTTGCTGCCGTTTTATTATCCAGCCCTGCAAACATTTTGTCTGTAAACAAATCATTGATATTAATGTTTGTCCAGCTTATTCCACTGTGGAAAAGGCTCTGTTTTGATAGTGAGAACTTCTTTATTACACATGAATGAATAATGACTGAACCATAGTACTGCTGTAAGAGGCTTAAAGACTTGATGCACACATAATTTAACATGCACAGAGTAATTTCCTGACTTCAGTGAGTCAGACTTGTAGGTGTGAAATTGCGATTTTGAAGTCCTAAAACACCTTAGCGACAGCTTCTACGTTGCAGTTATGATTTCTTGAAGGATGGAGCTTCAAACAGTAAAACTAAGGTCATGCTGAAGCAAGAAGTTAGCTTGCTGAACGACACGTGCATCCCATAAGCCTTTAGGCATCGTTTTGGAAAACTTAGAATCCTGATTTTTATTTCTACAAACAAAGCAAAAGTTTCGAGAATCAAGTACAAATAATTACGCCTTGGTTTAATGTGGTTTTCATGACTGTCCTAATCCAAGGAGATTTCAATGCCAAAATAACACTGACAAGTGTTTCTCTGTGTTTTCATAAATGGAATAAAGGTTGCATAACCCTTTTTTTAAGAATCTCTGTTTAATGTGAATTTAATTCAATCAGCAGGATCCAAAATGATGCAATGTGGAGCCTTGTTGGCCAGCAGCCTTCATCGCTTACAGTACCTTTATTGTAAAAGTTCAATTCAAGTACCGCCCTCCTTTCTTTGAAATAATGACATTAATCATAGACATAAGATAATAAACTTGAAACATTCAAGTTTCAAATCCAGCACTTACTGTTGCATCTTGAATTTGCTTCACTAGAAACTATTTACAAAACGTGTTTGAATATGCAAATGTTGCCAATAGCAGTAATTACAACTGAAAACATAAAGTCACTTATACAAATTATTTCAGTACAAATGAGGACCTTTTAGAAACACAACAGAGAAAAGTTTGATCCGTTTAAACGGAAAAATTCAGTGTGTTTACGAGCCGTCGGCTCTCCTGAACCAGAGCCAAACTACCTTTGCTTCAGTAAATAAACACTTGAAGTAAGGCTGATAGATACTAGCAAATTGAACTGGAATGCTTTCACTTCCAACACTCTGACCTTTGTCATCTTTAGAGCCATCACAGCGTGTTGGGTGTAGACATTTACTACAGTCAGACTTCATACAACAGGATAGATATCTGATTAGGATCCACTGTGGTTATTCAAGGTGAAAAGGTAAATGAAAACAACAAATATTGTGCTTCAAATCGTCCTTTGAAATGTGTACATCGATATCACAGTGATGCGTCGTGCAGCCCTTCCTTGAATCTCTGTGTGTTGCTAAAAACTGTAGATTCGCTAGAAAACTTTTCGCTCTGCGAATTCCCCGAAGCAGAGGCTATCGGCACGTGCCTTCAAAACAAAAAGCCACTTGTTGGAGAAAATAAAAATCAGCCAATTTATATTTATGTGCACAATCACCACCTTGTCAATGTTTCTATCTGTTTAATTCTTGCCTGGTTGTTGTAAAGCTGGTTCCCATTTCCAGCAGGTCAACAGACGAGTGGGTTGAGTGAACACTGGACAAGCCCCCAATCAAAAGTTTGTGCATGTGTAATTATAAGTACTCCTCCTCCAACACACTGGAATCAAATGAATAGTTTGTGAGCAGGCCTTTGCAGGTGTGTTGGAGCAGGAAAGTGAATGAATTACTTTTTTAGACAATTTAATGACTCAAATATAGGGAAAGAACGGTCACTAACTTGCTAATTGTTTATATTACAGTGTGTGACGTGTTGTTGGTGTGGGGTCCTAAAATGTCCCTAACTCCACACTTTGATAGCATAGCATTGTAGACACACGAGCGAACCGAGATGCTGGTTGTGGAGACGTTTGTAGGGCCAGAAGAGGAGCAGAGTTACAGCCGAGCCAGTTTCAAGATTTGACCTCAACAGAGGAAGTTGAACACTTGGCTAATGGGTAATCTGTTAATTATTACAGGAGTGAGAAACCTAAGCACCTGTTTTGAGCAGAGCTGCTCATCTTGATCTTTGGACTAAAAAAAAAATGCCTGCAGTCCTTACACCCTCGCCCCACCGCCCTTATCTAATCTGCTGAATGTCCCAGCAATGGCCAGCCTGTTATTTCTCCAAATGGTTCCACTTCTGAGAACGCTGCCTCCTCACCATTAGCTTAGTGGGAAAGATTCCTCACAATGTGGGACTGAAGACAACAACCTCTCCCTCCGGCCCAAAGGCCGACGAGCTGTGGTCATGAACACTTCAAGTTTAGGTACAATGCAGAGGTATGATCAAGAGATTTTACTTCATAAAGGAAATAAAGAAACAACAACAGTGCACTGAAGAATCCAGCTCAGCAGTGAGAGCACGAGTTCCCTCAAGAATTTCAAAAGTTGTGGTTTCAAAACTGATATCATCATACTGTTCCTGTGGTTTATAAACATTCAAATGAGATGGAAGAGAAAGAGTCAGAATAATAGGTAGGGGTACAACGAGATCTTGTAATTTAAATTCCATGATGTTGCTTGTCAAAGCAAAGTCTTTCCAGGAAGAAACTGTCCAGTAACTTGAAGCCAAATGACCATGTGGCTTCAAGCTATTGTTATGTCTTTGGAGTTAAAGTACTTTTGACTTGACACGTTGCTGTATGCATATTTGAGACTCTTATTTTGAAGCACAAAGGCAAACAGTTGGCCCACTGTGTTGAAAGAGTCAGCTAATAATGTAGCAATGGGTCTTTTTTTAAATTTTTTATTTAATATTAGTGTTTTAATGTTGTTTAGCTATTAGTGACTGGAACCAATTCTAACAACAAGACTTTCCATGTTGATGTGATTGTACAGATTTCTCTCTCTACTAAGAGGAAATATGGATGTAAAAAGATATGGTATGAAACCGAATGAGAGGGGAATGGAAGGAAACGTCTGAAGGTTTTCATTTCTCTAAAAGGCACAGCCTCAACCTAAATATTTCATATTTAATAGCCAGTTAAACTGTCTGCATATATTGCCTATAGTCCTATAAAGTAGAGAGAGCTAAATATAAATCTATGGGACTTAAATAAATTGTAGCCAACAAAGGGCGCATTCACACCAGGCCTGTTTACTCCGCTTTTATCAAAATCCAGTTTGTTTGTCTAGACGGTTCGGTTCATTTGCGAAAGCGTGAATGGAAAATCAAACCCTGATCAGGACCAGAAAATCAAACTGTGGAGCACAAACTGAGGTCTGGGTTTGGTTGAAGTGAGCTCTGGTGTCGTTCAAATGCCAAGCGAACTGGAGAGCGCTCTGAAAGCAGGAAGCTAACCACAGCGCAAAGTATCATGGGTAAATACAACCAAAACAAAGTGTGAATCTAGCACTAGCGGGAGGAATGGCTCAAACTTTTACCAAACACAAAACAGCAATCCTACAAAGGCTAAAATCTCACACCACTCCGATTTTGTTCACATTTTGTGTAAAAAAAAAAAGTTATGCTCCACGTCGTCTTTAGACGGTTTCATGTCATTTGTCTCAGTCGTTTTTGGTCCAGCGCCGCCACAGCGGAAGAGGTTTTTCAAAAGTTTTAGTTCGTTTGATATAGAAAACAAAGTACAGGAACACTGCCTGAAAACTTTCACCAAAGTGCAAGTGAAAAAGAACAAATGGCACTGATGATAAAACTAACTGTAACAATCAAACTCATTGCAGATTAAGAGATAATCATTACTGTTCTGATTTAAAACCAATTTGATCATTTGGCCCAAGTTTACGCTGTGATGCCATGACAACGCTGCATTTTAGTCAAGGTTTTCACACGGTGAGGGTCTTACACCAGCTTACTTCTAATTCACAAGAAAATTAATTAATTCTCAGGATCTTCGCCACTCAGCCAGTGAAAGCCTTTTGTAGTTTAAAGAATCAAATACAACAGTTGCACACATTATTAGTTGAAAGTCAGGCAGCAAAAACCACCATTTACATTTTCCATGATTGCCAACATTATTTATTCACTGTGTTGGGAAAATTTACTTCCCAATTTATGCAAAATATTCCACCACAAGCCACAAATGAATCATCCTCAGACAGACAAAAAAGAAAACTTGGAAGCCAAGACTTGAACCGGTTCCATGAGAAGCGGTTCAGCTGATACCAAGGGATAACGGAGGAATTTACCAAGCAAGCCTGCTGTTCCTCCGTATCACTTCATTCTGACTAAACTCCAGCAGTCTGGGTTTCCACTGCAGCTTCACCGCCTAAAAAACATTTCGCCGACTCGTGTCTGGTTTCAGATAAACCGGTGGGTAATTTTGACGGCAACACACATTAATTCTTATCTGTTGGCTGCCAACAACAACTCGAGATGTTTGCGGTTCCAAATGCGATCTCTGAATGTCGGTCTCCACCGAGAACTCATGTTCCACACGCTGGATTTATGGTGGTTGCACCAAAGCGAGGGCAAGTCCAAACCTTATTGTATTAAAACCAAGACCGGCGAGTGAATCCCTTCTCAATGTGTTGTTCTCACGCAAGTTTATGGAGCCGAACGAAAAGGAAAATTAATTCAGGATGAGCATTTTGACAACTTCACCGAGTTAAAATTATTGCTTAATTATGAAGTTCAAGCAGACATTTTGAGGGTGACTCTGGAGACTCTTAACAGTCTTTCCCTCCCCCAATGAATCGCTTACTACAGTGTCCAGCGATAAAAAACATCCAAGCCTGGATGAATAGTGTCTCGCATTATTCAAGCATTCATAACCCTTCAACACATTTTGTTTTGTTAGAACCGCAACCTTCAGCGGGTTTTATTGGGATTCAGCAAGAAAGACCACAAGAAGTTGTGAAGAGAAAGAAAAATAATTTGTGGTTTTCCACACTTCTTGTGAACAAAGCTATGAAGTTGATGTTTTTTGAGGTACGTCTCTTGCAGCTTCGCACACCTAGAAAAGAAAAATCAAAAATAGAAGAAACCTTCTTCTTCTTCTCTCGGCCCACAAAATGTGAAGCCGAAGCTCAGTCAGACTCAGCATCCGTCCCTCTCATGCTGCAGCCACCACCATATTTCACTGTAAGGATGGCGACCATATTGACAAAGTTTTATCACGGTATTTTGTGGTACTATTGTGATAAGAATGAATCATATCATTTTCTGGTAACTTTAGGTCACCAGTCACATTAAGAGATGAAATTTGTATCACTGAACAGCACAAAGTAGCTGCATTTAATAATATTGAGGTTCTCATGAGAAAATGGTAAAACTCCCGGCAATACGGACAGTTTCAGGGTGTTTAAACACAATTATTTGGAATTTATCATGACAATGTTGGAAATGATTTCTTATTTTGATAAGAAATGTATCACAATAAATGATAAACGATACACTGAAAGTCTACTCCTCTTTTATCATTAAAAAAATGCTATTACTTATTGTCGTCTCAATAAATTTCAATTATTGTTGTTACAAAAGACTGAACGAAATGTTATTTTTACTAGATTCTTCACTGTGCACGAAAGCATCAATAAATATCAGTGAATTCAAAAACACAGTCATACGCAGTCGCCGTGTGCTGCTTAGCAGCTGTGAATGTTGTGCCAGAAAGTCCAAGCCACAAATGAAGTAATAAATAGCAGTTTTATCCACTTTTTCTTTTTAATCGTCATCTCAATAGCACCACAAAAATATTGCTATAAAATACTAAGTCCATACCGTTCACACCTTATTCATCATGTTGCACAGTATTTGTTTCCCACCACAGACCCCAAATAGTTAATCAGAGGACCTTCTTCCACATCTCTACTATGTGTCCTTACATTGTTTTCTTCTTGAACATCACATTCTTTGACCAATAATTCACAAAAGTTTGATTTTTGGAGTGCAAAAGGTAACACAAATTCCTCCATGAGAGGGGAGTGGTTGTAATAATTTAAAAAACGGAAAGGTTGTGTCCCAATCCTATCTTCATATGGTCCAATATCGTCCAAAAAAAAAAAAGAAAGAATTTGTTTACATCAGACTGCATCTAAAATCGCAGACAGAAGCAGCCCGCTCCAGGATTCCAGTCCAGCGTTTCTATCCAGCCCCACATGCAGACCCACTGGTTAATAACAAATGATAAACATCCAGTCAGTTGTTCTCCAACTACTGTTGTTGACTGTAACTTTACCAAGCGTTTTCCAACTTTCTACGCTATCAATAAGTAATAAAAGTATGCATCGTTTGCAACGATGTATCAGGTCAACATCGGTATCGGCCAATACTCAAAGTTGCCATATCGATATCGTATTGTCATGGGAAAAGTTGCATCGGGACACCTCTGAAGTAAAGGGAATTAATACTTTTACAAGGCAGCGTACATCTGAAAAGCTCATTTTGTCTCCGTGCCATCACACACCTGATTCTTCTACAAGTGGTGTTTGGCATTTGCAGATTTGCTTTCTGTGAGAAACAACCAGAAAAAACAAAAAGGACTTAGAAATTCACCATAAGATGACAAAATGCTCTGTTTTAATCTTAAAATTACAATAACAACAAAAAAAGCATGAGTACAACAGAGAGAGAAATTAAACCCAAGTTTTGATACTGCGCACATCAAAACTTGATGAGAGACGCGAGCCGCCACAATCAAAATGTCAGCGGCCATGCTTGTAACAAAAAAAGAAAAACCCTGGAGCCACTTCACAGCTGCCAACAACACACTAATCATTTAACTACTGTTAAAATTAAAAGGTGATGCAGAAAGGTGGGGGAGGGTTTAAGTATGTAGGGCACAGAGGAATTTCAATCCTCCTCCCCTGCTAACCCCCGCTTCCCCTCAAAGCCTTCACTGTAATAGCCCCCCTACCCAAGTTTCCATTACTTGGCTGCATCCCATGATTGGCTTCATTGATTTGCCCTCGTGCCCCCGTCTGATTCCCAACACATCAGGCCCACTTCGCCGGTGCCCTTCATCCTGTCATGCGCCCTCGTCTGGGCCACGTTCGGCTCAAACAGAGCCAGCTTCGACCGCAAAAAGCGAGGACTAGCAGAGTCAGAGGAGAGAAATCCACAAGCCTTGTTCGCGAGGAATGTTTACTAAATCACCGCAGGCTGCCTGCACTTCACAGCTGCAGGAGCCTCCGCCGAGGAAGCCTGGAAATAAACACAGGCCTGGCCTCGTTCAGCAGGGAGTCGGGCTTTTGTGTCGATTATACCCCCTTATATTGTTATGAATTAGCTGCAAGTATTTCCTACATGGAAAACAATGTTTAGCTATGGGAGAGGCAAGATGTCACCACTGTAAGACCTACAGTACAGCAGGAGATCTTAGAAACATATTCAGTCCATTTTATGTCTGACCGGTTCTGGAACTGAAAATCTGATCTACTTTCTACCAGAGGTTTTATGTCAGCATACAACAAGAAAATAAATGCATTGTAGAAAAACTGACAGCTTTTGTGGAGTATTCTAGTACAAAATGTTCACCTAGTTGGGTTTTTACTTCACATATTTTATTTAGAGATCCATTTGTGACTTTCAGGATAACGTGGATCTGTTAAAATCTATAACGCTGGGACTAGATTACCCAAGACTGAACACAGATAACTTTCATTTGTGATTCTGAATTCTATTGAGTAGAAATTTCAAGCCTCTGCTTGACCTGTGAGCCAGTACCAGCTAAAAACCAGGCATCCAGCGTAAACGCCACATGTACAACTCATTAACTCATAGAAATAGCATTGAAATCACAAATGACAAGTTTAACTTTCGAAGGGTGTTTTGTTTTTTTTTCCTGTTCGTTCAAACAAATCTAAATTATGAAGTATGTGATGATGGTCATCATCTAAAAACACATAAATGTAGACTGTGAAAAAAACAGAAACTTGGAAACTCAACCTTTAGCTCACCCTTAATAAACTTTTAATTTCTTTTCAAAGGATAGATGTCAAATTTCATACTTTTCGAAACCAAACAGTTCTCAAATGTTTGACTATTTCCAAGTGAAATGGAGTTACTAAGTTCAACAAGCGGAAACAAGCAAAGTTTCAAAAATGCCAATAAAAAAAAAGAAAAAAAAAAGAGTTGTGCCTTCCGTGACGTCACCAGAGACACATGCGTGTTGAGGTTTGTTTCTGGGGGAAAATCAATTGTTTTGTCAATGTAAATGAAAATTTATCAACTCCATAATTGCACACACGCCAAAACACTGCCGTAAAAGCGACTGAGGTGATTTTGATTCATTCCGCACAAGCTTGGCCGCCAGCTTTAATGTAACAGCAGCTGGACTTTTCAGCTCAAAAGTGTTTTTTTGTTTTTTTTTAAGACATATTTAACAAGTTTTCGTGAGCCGAGAGCAGGAAACTGAACGTCACAGTCGAGTCAAAAAGCGTAAAACGGGAGAAACGAGGCTGAATCTGGGTTTTTTTTCTCCGCTCCCCGCCTCGCGGGCTGGAAAGCGGCGCCGCGGAGCGAAACTCACCGTTCACCACCTTGTTGGGGGCATCGTTCATGTTGAAGCCTTTGGAGGTGAACGCCTCCCGAACTTCGTTGCAGTTCTTCAACTTTGGCTCCGCGGTCGCCGAGACGGACGACACGGCCAGCGTGGAGGCGACGCACAGCAGCCACAGCGTCTTCATTTTAAGGTTCAGAGGGGGGGAGAGGGGCAAAAAAAAAAAAAAAAAGAACGAAAAGATGCTTTTCAAAAGTAGCAAGAGCCGCAGACGGTGAAGCTCAGAGCGGGCGGGCGGCCTCCCAGGTGTGTGGCGTGTTTTGGTGGTTCAGGTGAAGCTGGTCTCGGTTTGCGCGTGGAGATTTCTTCAGCTCGACAGAAACTTCATTCACAGCAGCAGCTCCGAGGCCAGCTCTGCGGCGACACATTGGGAGCCAGGAGAGAAAGGAGAAGGGAGGAAAAACGCCAAAAAAAAGAAAGAAAAGAAAAAAAATGGAGAAAAGTCTAAAACCTGTTAAAAACGTCGCGCGCGTCTCAAAGCAACAGGTATTGGTGGAGCATCGAGTCCCGGACTCGACAGGGAAACAGAAAAAACAACTTATGTGCGAAAACGGCGAGCTGAAAAAAAAAAAAACAGAAAAACTTTCTCTCCAACTTGAGGCAACAATCACAGTCTCACACAAACTGCTTCACGGCTTGGACGCTCGGATAAACCACGGGAGGACAGCGGACCGCAGGAAGTTGCCGGAGGGTTTCTTCTTCTTCTTCTTCTTTTTCTTCTTCTTTTCTTGCTTTCTTTCCCAAATTTAAAGACGCCGTGGTTTCTGCGGCACAGGACGCTGGGCTGTTTGCGACTCGTACTGGGATCCAGATGAAAAGAAGAAAAAAAAAAAAAAAAAAAAAAACCCCGGTGGACGGGCCAGGAGTGAGAGCGAGTTCCGGGGGACAAAGAGTCGGAGAGCGGGAACACCAGGGCCGGAGTGCGGAGCGGGGACCGGACCGGCCCGGCCTAGCGAGGAGGAACCACCGGCGCTGAAAACCAGGACTGGAGCGGAGGGTGGAGCCACGGGCTCGGCTCATTGTTGGACACAATGACAAAATGAAAAGGGAAGAAAGGAAGAAAAAAAAAAAACTCAATATCTACAACTGGAAAGCACTGTTTCATATAAATAGCTCAGACCATAAAAACTGGTGAGACATAGATAAATAAATTTGCATTACAAACTGAGAAGTCGCATGAGTTTTGGCACTTCTTTTATTTCTTGGCAATACCAACACAAACGTAGCAGAACAGATCAATGGAGCAGAAATGGAAGAGGAATTACTCACAATTTCAGTTTTTTGTTTTTCATAAAGTCTAAAATGTGACACGCATTTGTCTCTAGGCGTAATAAGAAATAAATAAATCACATGATAAATGAAGACAAACTGAATCATTTCCATTCGCATCATTTATTGTTTTTCTTTTTTCTCTTTCCACCAAAAACTGGATGACAAAAGTCTTCAGTCCAGAGCTTTGGTCTCACCAAGCTGTTTGTTTTCTTAAGGATAATTTTGTTCACACAGACTTCATCGTTCAGCTTATTTGTCATTTCTGTTGTTTTATTTATTTATGTTGCATATTTAAAATGTCCTCCACTTCCAGCGTTAAAATTTAAAGTTTATTAATCTTTGACAATGTCTTCTTGCAGTATTATACCATTACCATTGTATTACTTTGAAATGGTCTCAAAACAACTATATTATCATTTATTGCAATAACTTCTGGGACAATTTATCGTCCATAAAAATTTGTTATTGTGTTAGCCTGAGTTTTATCCTGCCCTCTTTACTCTGATGCCCCGAAATAAAGTCCAGTGTGACCAAACAACATCCCCAAATCTGTGTAATTTAACCGCGGTTGTTGTTTGTTAGAGAACATTAGAGAATAAATGGCATCGTGAAAACAAAGAAATGCAACAACTGAGTCAGGAGAAACATTTATGGAGAAATTTAATGAAGACATTACATGACATTTCACCGTCATGTAAGGTCAAACCAAAATTGAACTTTGCCTTTTTGCAAAAACACTGCACATGGCTATTCTCATTGTAAAACACAGAGGGAGTAGCATCATGCTGAGGGGATGCTTTTCTTTAGCCAAGACAGAGAAGCTAGTGAGAGTTTATATGAAAAAGGAGGACGCTAAATACAGAGCCGTGCCAAGAGAAGACCTATTTGAGTCTGTAAAAGACTTTCCACACTTCAAATATACAGCCAGAAATACAGTAGAATAGCTTTGGGCAAAGCAGAGTCATGTTTTAGAATGGCCTAATCAAAGTCAAGACAACCAAGAACCTGGGTCAAGACTTCAAAATTGTTGTTCACGGTCACACTCTCCCAAAAATCTATTTCCCAAAGAACAAACAAACAGTTTTATCTCTAGACAATGAAAGCTGGCAGAGAAAACTTAATAGCAGACAAATGAGGTTTGTACAGTACGGCTCTTACTCAGAAGTAATCAATACACAACACTGATATCTTCTGATTTTCAGTTGTGAAGTGACTGAGAGCTCCGCATCACCTCCCTACCACCAACAATCCGGATGAAACACACTGAGGTTTGTCATTGTGTGGCAAAACTGTCAAAACGTCCAGGGCTGCATTACCAAGGCGCTCATGCCCTGGACATGGCTCAAACCCTGACATGTTTCTGTGACCGTGGGGTGAAAAAAGAATACAGGCCTGTTTCTAACACAAACAGAGAGGCTTGTGTGCTGCTGGCAGTGAGGGAGTTGTGTTTCTGCCGTGCAGCCACCCATCATTTAACCTGTCGCAGTTTTCAAAAAACGTAGATGTGCCTGACGCTGCTTTCTGACTGTGACCTTTGCCCTACTTTTAGCACTAATTTTAAAAAAAATTTATCGTGCCAAGCGTGATTTATAAAACGTGAAGAATGATATGAACATACTATTCAAAGCTTTATGAATAATAACATCTTTTTTTGATGAGAATACCAAAGTATCATCTGCATAAAGTATGAAAATAGGGAAAAATGGTAAATTAGTGCTGAAAGTAGACCTTTGCCCTACTTTTGGCAGCATTTCTTTTTCACATAATGCTAAGTTTTATTTAGCATTCATTCTTCACGTGCCAGAAAAGAATGAATCACTGCTGTGTATATATATATATATATATATATATATATATATATATATATATATATATATATATATATATATATATATATGTACATACATACATATATATATATTTCTTTTTTTTTTTTTAGGTGAAACTGAGAACACCAAGGTGTCTTCTGCATAAAGTCTAACTTTGAAAAATGCTAAATCGGTGCTAAAAGTAGACCTTTGCCCTAATTTTAGCACTTTTTTTTTTTTCTTTTTCCAGACAGCCCTAAGTTTTATTCATAAAATATAAAGAATGAATCACTGGCACATAAAGGAATCACAACCTACTATTCAAAGCTTTATGTATGGTAGCATCTTTTTTGATGAGACACTGAGAACACCAAGATGTCGTCTGCATAACGTCTAATAATAGGGGGGGAGGAAAATGCATCAAAGGTACAAAAATTATTGGGCACAAAGTTGATGTTTGTATTCTGTTATAGTGGGGGTGGAGGAGGGAAAGAGAAATCATAAGACTTTTCACCCCCTGTGTTTTGAACATGCCTGGACTTGTGGGGTGCTTCTGTGTGTGCGTGCACATGTCCCTTTGGTTTGGTTTGGAATAAGCGGCACTTGGCAGAATGACATTCCTCCCTTTGTGTCTGCATTCCTGAGGCAGCTCCATTCACTCTGTGTGACTGCTGCCGCCGCCGCCACTGCTGCTGTTGAGCTTGCCGAAGGAGCAGGAGGAGGATGCCGGAGCTGTGCGCATGGGAGAGCGTGGGCCCGGCCATCCTCTCAACAGGCCCACAAAGGCTAAGAAAATGGTTTAGTGCCATGGTAATTAGACATGAATGAGCTCTGAATGACACGACATGTCTGAGGCTTTTCTTTTCTTTCTTTTTTTTCTCTTCTTATCTGCGGCTGAGGAATTTCCAACATCCAACTTGGTTAAAAAAAAAAAAAAGAAAGAAAAAAAAAATCGGACTGGACTGGAGAACTCTTAAGCTCCTGAATGCCAAAGTTATTTTGATTTCTATGCACTGTTTGATGACCCTTCCAACTCTTGAGGGCACTGAGGGGGTCTAAATAACCGTGTGTGACTGTGTAATTATTCAGAAAAACACATCTGGAAGTGGTAGTAGTGAACGGCAACACATCACAGTTGACCTTTCACGAGAACTGCTTTCTTTCAAAACCCTTTAAAAAAAACTTTGCAGGACTTTTAGTTTTTGCCACAGCAATCTTTCACAGATCCTCGGATGGATCCGAGGATCTCAGCTCACTGACTATTTTATTGTCAAAGCTGCAGTATGTAATTTTCATTTACATGTTTTTTTTTAATGTCTTTGTTGAAACTGTCACTATGTTGTGACAACTAGGCCTGTCACGATGACAGATTTTGCTGGGCGATAAATTGTCTCAAAAAATTATTGCGATAAACGATAATATTGTTTGAAGACCTTTTTACATTGATTTAATGGAAATTACGTAATAATACATGTGATTTCCTGCCAAAGATAGATACACTTTACTTTCAAAAGACACTTAACACTGGGACTGATACACAAAATAAATAAAACAACCAAAACCAAAAATAAAATAGATTCTTAGTCTCCATTAACAATAAATGTACTTGAATAAAAACTAAACATAAAACCAAAGTGGAAATAAATACTGCATTCAACCAAAAGAGTGCAGATTATGAAGACTGTTTAGTATATTGCCCTTCAGTAATAATTAGATTAAATAGAGAAGACATCCGACTGCCTGATGCAATAGTTCAAACTACATGAACGACAATCTTAGAACGTTATTCGTTTTGAGATCGTCACTAGTGTTGTGTGTTACGGTAGATCGTTGTGCTGCTCCGATCTAAATCAAGGATTTATCCAGACTGGGAGAGTGACGCAGCTTGTTGAATGTGACCGGCAGCCAATCAGAAAGCGCGGATTCTCCTCCTGCTTTCTGAGGGGAAACACGGAGGGAATCCCGAACAGCTGACACGGTGCAACCCGAAGTCCAGCAGACATCGGAAACAACATGAATGTTTATTCAGCAGTTCGTGCAAAGAAAATATAAATAATTAAGGGAGGAGTTGGAGCGAAATTAGTACCAGAAAACCCGGTAACTTTTCAGCTGTTCTCCGTTAACGTGACATAAATAGTTATAATGATTTTCATTCAGTCAGACTGACACTAGCCACATGCATTGCAGGTAGATTGTAGTAAGGAATTGATTAATGCCTGGTTCAAAATTAGTGAACTGGACTCATTATTTTGTGTCCATTGTTGGACACAACACGGTTTCTATCGAACCGTTATACCGAGGATTCTGTCGGCTAATGTGTCTCTCAGGTTTTGATAATGGACCGACAATCCGCGACATAAGATCGTGCAGCGCGCTGGGCATTACACTAAGGAAGTAAGGAAGGGAGGGTTAATGGAGAGCACCGGAGTTGAGCCTTTTTTTATTCAGTGTCATCAACATTAAGAGAAAAAGGCAGGAAGAAACGATATAGCCGATAATTAAAATGAGTCGATAGTTTTAATTTATCGTTCG
Organism: Poeciliopsis turneri; assembly: GCA_922788865.1. Lineage (NCBI taxonomy): Eukaryota > Metazoa > Chordata > Actinopteri > Cyprinodontiformes > Poeciliidae > Poeciliopsis > Poeciliopsis turneri. The sequence goes on from CAKLNU010000953.1 coordinate 1,563,801, forward strand.
ATTAATTGACTTATCGTTTATCGCGACAGGCCTAGTGACAACATAGTATCAGGCAGATAATCTGTGAAACAAAGTCAAGCTCCTCTGCCTTCTCCCAGTGCTAATTGGAAACAACCAATCAGAGCCAGGGGGAGGGTCTTAGTGCTGTCAATCACCCTCTTGTACGCTGTGAAATAATCTGCCAAATGAACTGGAACAAAGCGTACTTTTTGGAAGCTTGCCCTTTGTTAGAACGCTTGAAATAAGACAAAGCTATCATATTTGCACTAGAAACTAGTCAAATCAACAACAAAAACCCACTCTGTACAGTTTTGTGTTTTGCAGAGTTTTTCTCTTATGTCAACTAATGTTTAAATAATTTTTCTTGTTCACTTGAGCTATATCCTAACTTTGGGAAATGGACAGAAATTTGCGATTTCTATACATTTCTGTACAGCGGGGGTAAAAAAAAAAAAAGACAATCTAATTCCAACTGATTACTTCATTGATCAGGAGACTCTCACTAAGCTACACGAGCTCATGAGTTGTACAGTTGTGAGTCGCAGACAAAACTTCCCTCCGATATCCTGCCGACTAGCACTAAAGTGACCTTTTGCTCATCGCCCTGAGCATTAGCCTAAGAAAGCACGCCGACCCCGCATTTCAATGGCCATTTCTCAAGCCTCGCATTAGCATTCAGAGAGCAGAACCCCCATCCTGGGCCGGCTGCTGCTCTCCCTGCTCATCTCCTCACTATCAGCCTCTCTTAACATCTCAAAAGCTGCAATCTAGCTCAGGGGTGAAGAGCACAGCTGGACGAGGACGGTGTTATTTATTATTATTTCTTTTAATCTTGATCTGCTGGGAAGAAGGCATGTGGGTGTGAATCACCACACCAGAGGGTTTTTGGTGCGCAGACTGTTGGCAGACGTGGGGAGTTGACCTTGTTAGGAGAGCAGACAGGCTTTGAACGCAAACAATTAGGACTAATGAAGCTCCTTTCATTGTTTCGGGTGTGAGTGAGCGTCTGCTACCTGGCAAAGGTGAAAATGATCAGGCCCGTTTAATTGGCGGGCTAATTGGCTAATTGCAAAGCCCCCGCGTGATCCAGCAGAGGAGAGGGAAGGAAGAGCAATGAAGCGGGAAGGAACAAACCACAACTCGCGCATGGAGCAATGCAGCCGCAGCACGGTTCGTCCTCTTCGTCACGCTCATCAAATTGTCAAACCTGTTGCACTTCACTGTGTTTTATTGCATTGGGAAGTTTGTTTGTTTTTATTTTTCCTTCCCTCAAAACGTCATTTAGGGTTTTTAATTTATTTTTTTAACTGCGTGGTCAGTGACTTCTTTAAACTTGCTGAACACCAAGCATCTTCGCGACGCTGTGCCTGAGAAAAAAAAAAAAACACTCCCACTGTCTCAAGACTGGCACTGGGGCAGCAATATGGCCGACCAAAGAATCCTGCAGAGGACAGCAAAGAAAAGGCAGACGCAGTAAATCAAAGCAATTGATTTGGAGATAGAGCTTTTATTCCGGCAGCCTTAAAAGTTTATTTGTTGCATTTTTACTTTTTCCCTCGAGCTCTAATGATAGGTCGGGCATGACTCGGGGTGATAAGGCTAAATTGCTTTTCTTGTGTTCCCTAATTAGTTCAATCTGAACATAATTTATTGTTTTTGTGTTGTTTTCTTCTTCTTTTTTTCCACTACCTAATCAGAAGTCGGTGGTTTCTCTGGCAGTGACGTAATCCTGAGTTGGTACCATGTTTGCGGTGAGCAGAGCAGCTCGTTCACCGCGATGGAATGGGCCCGTCTCTTAGCCAGACTGGTTCTGTCACACTGCTGTTCTTGGGCAAACCTGCTGCACTCACACTGACATTTTCAGAAATATGAGCTGCTCAAAGGGGCGGTATGGTGTAAAACTGACTTCATTGAGCTTTACATCATGTTATAATGTTATTCCCTCATCCAAAACATACCTGGAGTGTTGATTTGACTCGTCCACGCATGTCTGAGAAATCCTTTAATCTCCATGGCAACCATCCAGTTGCACAAAATGCCTGGATGGACTTAGCTCCGCCTTCGAGGTCGAAGCTCCTGCTCTGAGCTTCAGTTTCCGAGCTTCAGTTTCCGAGCTTCAGCTCCACAGCGCAGCCCTGTCCCACTGAGCTCCTTCAGACTAGCCAGCAGCAATTAGCAAACACCTGGTTTAACTGCTGAGCTCATAATATTCGCTGCTTCTGTGTCGTCGGCTAGTGACGACTTCCTGAAGGCGGAGTTTCAGAAAGAGCAGGAGCTTCTTATAGAGACAGGTGTTTGAAGGTGTTAAATTACTAAGTCAATTGTTTTTAAGTTACATTGAATGTAAACAGATTTTAACAATACCTGGACGTAACATAGTAATGTGATTGTGTTGTGCGCCTGGAAAATACATAATGCTGCCCCTTTAAGCAAGTCAAAGAGAAATTGCACCGTCTGGAAACATTTTATAGCTCATACCAAAGTGTTCAGACACCTTGAACGTCTCACACTCCACATTCCAACCAGGAACTTCACTGCATTTTATTGAGATTGACGGGAACAAACGAAGTATTGCATAATTGTGAAGTGGGAAGGGAGAGCCATGCATGCTTTTTAAAACTGTCCAAAAATCGGAAGTCTGGATTGGATTTGTATTCCGCCCCCTTTACTGTGCTACCCAAAAATAGAAATGAACAAATCGTTTGCGTCCAGAAGAACAAACACTAATACACAGAGCATTAGTGCAGTAAGCAGACAAAGAAGAGCAGGCAAGTACTTTATCCTCTGGTTGTACATTCCAAATGACGATATTCTGCTAATGTAAAATATATATATATATATATATATATATATATATATATATATACAAAATTTTGCAATTGTGATATTTCTTTAAATTTGAAATGTAATTAGAATCAAGTGAATAAGTTTGTTCACGTGGCAAATCACTATAAAGCCCAGCACTCCAACATCCTCCTCCCATTTCCTGTCGCTTTCTTCATCTTTCCCTCCTTTAGTAACATCCAGCTGTTGATCACATGTGATGCGGAAAAAGTATTTCCATTTCACGTTTGCGTGTTTCGCATATCCACCTCATCCTAGCACAAATACCATGATCAAAAAACAGTTTTGTTTTTTGTTTTTTTTCGTAATTCCAACTTGCACAAGCTACTGGCTGACATAAGACAAAAATTTGCTGCTAGCAAATGCTGCTCCTACGAAGTGTTAATTCATGTGGTCTGGACAAAAACACGTGCCACACTTTTCAGATTTGTGCTTGTAAAACCATTTGATCATGTCCTGCTTTCACTGAAATCAATAGGAAATATTGATTTCACAACATGAGAAAACGGGAACAATTCAAAGGAACGCTCTTTGTGAAGGAAAGCGCCACGCCCTCACACACTTCCCGGTATCGGGCAGCGCAAAAAGAACAAAGTATCAATTAGCTGCGCAGGATGAGCATTAATAATGCAACATCACAAGAGCAACGTTTTGCTGATCTCGATTGGAAAAGAGGGCGACAGTTTTCAGAAAAACGGTTTGAAGGCGGAGCTAAGTCCATCCAGGCATTTTGTACAGCTGGATGGTTGCCATGTCCTGGTGAACAAACCGTCAGCTGTTGTCTGAACAACGAACCACCTCCCACTTGCTGAAAGCCGCTTAATGTCCACGGGGAAGCATCACGTCTGCGGTACCGCAGCAACTGACACCGAAACACTTAGGACGTGCGAGATGACGCTGAGTGGCTCTCTGACATTAATAGCCGCGTTGCTGCGGCGGGAACACATTGACATGACCTCACATGTTCTGGAGAAAAGTCAACAAGCTCTCAAGAGTACCAGGCAGCGTATATATATATATGTGTGTGTGTGTGTTCATGTTTTCTTTTTTCTTTTGGGACTCTGCTGAAGCGGGCGGCGCCTGTGCTGCGGAGGGGACTGTGGAATGACACGTCCCAGCTCGGTGTGGTCGTTAACAGACCGCACCTGACCCCACCCTAATGTAATGACGGGTTGGGCTGGCTGTGAAGACTAACAGGCTTTAAAATGTGAATGTACAGAGGTGTTTCCTCGAGAAAACCTAAAACCCGCGCACACTGCTCCGTGGACCGCTAGAGGAGAGAGAGAGGAGAGGGAGAAAGCCTTGGCTAACGTTAAACAGGTTGAAAGAAGCTTTTTTTTTGTTTTTAGCTTGTTTAAGCTGAGATGTATGCTTGTTTAATATTTGTAAAAGTACGACTTTTACAAAAATCAAAGTTGTTTTTCCTCTACACTTGTTGAAACTGTCCAAAACTCTTTCTCCTCCATCTGCTCCCTGAGCTGCAACTGCCGTGTGAAGAAAAGCGCCCAGAAGAAAACCACCAGTCAGAGGCAGGAGGAGGGTCTTAGCGCCGTCAATCATCCTACTGTACACACTGCTAAATGCGGAGAAACAGCTTACCCTTTTAGGAAAACTGTTTATCCGCCGTCGTCGTGGCAATGCTATTTAGCGATAGCATTCATGACGGGCTACGCTGAGACCTAGACCCGCCTCCTGGCTCTGATTGGTTGTTTCTGGCTTTAGCGGTGTATGGGAGAAGGCAGAGGAGGTTGATTTTATTTCACAGGTTATCTATTTCATCACAACATAATGATATGTAAAAAAGATTACTAGTTAGATTTCTTTAGTGAGACACATGCGACTTACTTAAGGTGGTCTGCAGGACTCCCTGCGATGGATTGCTGAAATGTCCCGGTCCACATTTTCACTCCGACTTCCCGCAGAGTCAGAAAATAAATGGTGGACAGACGGACGGCCACACGTCTGATATTACGGAGTCATATTTTCTGAAGGCTCACCGCAATCAGATAAAAACAACAAAACATTTAAATCATGTATTATCAATGTAAGTGCAGAATTCACAGGGAGCCTTTTGATAAACCGGGTCAAAGTGCATCTGCAGAGCGGCGTTTTCTCTCCTCGGTGAAACCACTGAAGGAGCTTCTACTGCTATAAAATAATAATAATAATAATAATGATGATTTAATGTAGGAAGAACTCCATGATTTGTGATTCTGTTTTTTTCTTTTCTCTCCGTTCTGCGGCTGATGGACTGATTTTTACGCAGCTCCTCTGACCAAACATAAATTCAACACGAGGACAAAACCATGACCTATAAACTCAAATCCACTCACCAAAAAAAAAAAAAAAATGTTAGAAAAGAGCTTGCTGGGTTTCTCCTGTTGTCATGGTAACCAGGAGCCCATCCATTCATTGACATGGACACTAAAGTTCACGTTGGGGCACCAAACCCGCTTTTAAATGCTGCATAAAAACTTGTCTAAACACAGCAGGTGTTTTGAAATGAAGGCTGACTTAGATCCTGTTTTGATGAGAACCGACGAATTTTTATTTAGTTTTTTGGTCAATTTTCTTCAAAATTACAAGCAAACTGGAAGTCATTTAGCAAGTTCTGGATCTGTGATCTGGTTTCCATAACAAAACAGTGACAAAAAATTTGGAGTTTAATTAAAACACCTTAAAAATATGTAAAATTTTTTGGCAATTTTAATTATGAAAAATGTTACTTTTTTTGGCCATCAGCATATATCAGTTGAGTTTTGGCCTAAGAGACGTCTGGACAAGCCAGACGCAGACAAAACATTGTTTCACCCCAGAAATGAACCAAAATGTTTAAAACTAGGACAGAATTGAATTTGAATTTCTGCGTTTGATTGAATTGGACTCACTTCTCAGCGTATAAAGTGGATGAGTTTGTCTTGGAAACTGCATTGAAATGATGTTTGCTGTGAATGTGAGTTTCCCCCTTTATGAATGGTGCAAATTTATATATATCTATATATATTGTAAAAAAAGTTTTCTTTTTTCCCCTGCAAACCCATATGATTTACTGCAAATCGCAACACTTAATTTACTTTTTCTTTTGAACAGACAGTAATTTGAACTTTAAAAAACGACTAAAAAGAAACCAAAACAGTGAAATGTTCTTGATTTATTCTTGCTCTGTACTTTCCAGCGAATCAGAAAACGGTGTGGAAATGCTGCTTCGCTTGCAGGAGGGAAACCTGCAAGCGTGGAAGGACGCCGCGCTGCGGTTTATAATCACTTTGTTTTGATATGACAAGTTAAACCTGCAGATCTGACCCTCTGCACATCCATCCTACTTTCTCCAGTATAAACAACACGGGAGCTGCTCTTGATTTTTTTGGGGGCGGTTTTTTTTGGGCCACACTTCCTTTTAAAATCTCACTTAAATTAAACAAACAATAACATGAAACGGGACTTCCGATTTGTGGCCTAAAAACCCCGAAGAGACCCAGTGATTAAACGCAAACATCAGGGTTTTGAGAAAGCGGCTCGCTGAATGCACAGCGTTTCTGCACGTGTCATTTCAAAACTTGCTTTATGCGCAGGGCGAATGGATAAGCGAGGAAGTTATAGCGAAGCGTCACATTCCAAACGGCAGAGAGATGGCAAATCAACACATTTTTACAAACGTGGCACCAACACAGGAACACACACACACACACACATCTGTACAACTGTCAGGCTGAGTCACACACTTAAAGCTACCGGATTTACAAAACGAAGCAGACTCTGCTTGTAAGAGTGAGAGAGAGAGAGAGAGAGAGAGAGAGAGAGAGAGAGAAAAATAAAACAACCAGAATTCATTTAGTTCATCATATAAACACCCAAACAGGAACGATCAAGAGATAAAAAGAGATATTTAAAGCACGGCTTCTGAAAGAACAGCGTATCTTCATAGGGATAGTGGAGAATGTTTCAAACGAGGTTCTGCTGAGAAGTAATGAGTAGTTAATGTTTTACCTTCTTTGGATTAGCTAGTCTAAGTGGCTCAAGCTAAGATTTAAACAACGCCTGTCTCAGGAAATAGAGACAGGAAGTGGCGCCACACCAAAGATCTTACTGTATGAAATGTATTGAAATATTTTCTACTAAAGGGGCAGTGTCATGCAAGATCAACTTCTTTTTTAGTTTCATAGCATGTCAAAAACAAACCTGGAGCATTGCCTTGATTCCTTCATGTATGTTTGAGAAATCCTTTCATCTCCATGGCAAACATTCAGTTGTGCAAAACGCCGGGGTGGACTGAGCTCCGCCTTCGAGGACGAAGTTCCTCCTCAGAGCTGCAGTTTCCGAGCTTTGGCCTCGCAGAGCAGCCCGGACCATCGACTCTCCTGCTCAGCTCCTTCAGACTAGCCAGGAGCAGTTAGCAAACACCTGGTGGAACTGAGCGTCAGCTGAGCTACTTCTCAGTGAAACTTTAGCGAAAACATTGCTAAAGGGTCAAATGAGGAGCCACGTTGTCATGACTTCCTGAAGACGGAGTTTCAGAAAGAGCAGGAGTTTTTAAAGAGACAGAAACCCAATTTCAAAGCGCTAAATTACAAAGTCAAATTTGTTTTAAGTCGCATTTGATATTTATAGCGTTTTTATAACAACTAAAGGTTCCCACTTGCTTGGTTGTGTTATAAAATGACACCATGTGCCTGGAAAAGTCATAATATTGTCCATTTAAGACTAACTATCCAGCAACAATGTGGTTGGAGTTTAGTGAGTCATTCTGGTTTGAACTTCTGGGTTATTTTTTGTTGCTTCTCATTCTTACATTTCAATATTTTGATCACTTTCATTTCTGGTCATGCTTAATGTTTCTGAGGCTTATTTCGTTTCCCTGATCTCACCGTTTCCCCAGTGGATCCATTCCACACCAATTAATCATTTTCCCTCAGCTCCTTTAGTCTCTTAACAGATGCAATCCTGCTCCTCCTCCCCCCAACAGTCCCTCTTCTTGGTTTCTCTGCTTCCCGTTTTAGTCCTCTGCTTGTTGGATTCAACTTTTGATCCCCGTGTCTGCCTGTTATTCCTGCCGTGGTTCATTTAATTCTTTTTAGTTTACTACTATAACTCAGATTCATAACAAATGTCGCCTCAGGGCCCTTTAAGAGACCCAACAGATCCAGCTAATTTACAGAGCAACTTTTAATGTGGCCCTCTCGACTCGACAGACTCATGGATATGAACAGAGCCTTTAGGATAATAAGTTGTGGGCTTAAATATTCTTGTATCAATCAAATCAAAGCAGCTTTTATCTGCAAAGTCCTGAATCCCATCTATCTGCCCCTCCAGTTTGTGACCAAAAAGTCACATTTGCTGTCATGCATCAAGACAAATATTGTAAATGTCTCTAAAGTTATTTCAATTGCAAAAACAAACAAACAAACAAAAAAATCACAAACGACTGCAAAATGCAGGAGGGAGAGATCAATGTGAAAACATTTCAGTGGTATTTAGTTTTAAAGGAGCAGTATTATGTTTTTTCCAGGTACATAGTGCCTTTTATGGCACAATCAAGTAATCAAGTGTTTGTTATGAAAACACTTTATCAAATATAACTAAAAATAAATGTTACTTTTAATGCCTTGAAATTGGGCCTCTGTCTCTTTAAAAACTCTTGCTCTTTATGAAACTCCTCCTTCAGGAAGTCATCACAACATGGCTCCTCGATCAACCCTCCAACAACGTTTTTACCAGCGTTGCGCTGAGAAGTCGCTCCTCTGACGAGCTCAGCAGATGCGCGGTTCCACCAGGTGTTTGCTAATTGCTGCAGGCTAGTCTGAAGGAGCCACGTGGAGGGGGCAGCTCTGCGGGGCGGAAAATCGCCTTGGAAACGGCAGCTCTGAAGAGGAACTTCACCTAGAAAAGAGGAGGAGATGGGGCTTCCTGTCCCTTCGTCTGTTTTATACAACTTAATGGTTGCCATGGACATTTAAGGATTTCTCATTGCATGAAAGAATCAAGGCAACAGATTAGGTACTAACATTATAACATGATGTGAAGTCAACAAGTCAGTTTTACACAACCCTGCCCCATTAAGAAGTACTTTTACATTTACGGCACGCAAGCATTCAGCAGAACCTCGTTTGCAGACGGTTCTGGACTTTCCCTGTCAGTAAAAGGTGATTCCCTGTTCGCTGTCGGGTCCAGTGCTGGAAGATGGCGGCGACGGCTGACGCTCGGTCCGTCCAGCCGGGCGACCAGTCGGTACAGACAGAGAGGTCGCACTTATTTACATGTCCACAGTTTAATAAATAATCAGCTTCTCTCCTGCCTTGTTGCTATGGAGACAAAGTCAGTACATGAGCACGTGAAGCCAGAGAGTACAAAAAAGTAAAGTTTGCCAGCTGAAGGTTTCCTTATTTACAAGATATGGAGTGTGCTTGATGTTGAAACGTCGGCCAAATTTGAAAGAAGGAAAACTATTGTTAGAGTAGGAGGGGGGAAAAAAAAGGGGTTTTGGTTGTTAATGGTTCCTTTGATGGGGCCGCCGGTGTTTCACAGGTCCAAAAGATTTGTCACCTTCTACGTGTTTGTAAGGGATTTGTAGCTAAAACGGAGGGCCTGGTCCGTCAGTGGCGCCAAAGCGTGAGGAGAGCGAGCGTCGCCGGCAGCAGGGGGACCAGGCCGCTCCTCTGCAACGGAGCCGCAGGTGACGGGGCCCCTCCCATCCCGGCGGTGGCCAGCCGAGGGGTCAGCAGCTGCTCCTGGAAGGTGAAGTCGTCCAGGTTGTCGGCGAGGTCTGCAGGGAGGCAGAGAGAGAAAGACAAAGGTGAGCCACGTAGGAGATCATGAAGAACGAGAAACACGAGGGGGACGGAGACGGTTAGAACAAACACGGAGATGGGAACGGAAAAGACACAGCCGTCCGATGATGCCTTGTGCAGCTGTAACAACATCGCCACATCGGGACAAACCGGACCTCCCTCCCTGCCGCTCCTGCGTATTACCAGATGTTAAATGCTGTCGTTTCGTCGAACCACGATGTTTTAGTCGGAGATACTACCGAAACGAGGGGACTTGAAGGGTGCATCTGCTGAAAACGGGGAAAAAAACCCTACAGAGGCTGCATGAAGTCATGTCTCACACTCAGGAGGAAAAAAAAAAAAAGCATCCAGAAACATTTGACTGATGCGTGCCATCTGTGTGTCTCACTGAAACGTGGGGGGAATTATCTTTTATGACGCAACAGATGCTCTTCGCTGAAACGACCGGTTTGTGGGACGGTGCTGAGTTGGGGAGAGAGCAACTCGCAGCACTTTGAACAACGGGTAACACTGCGTGCGTTTTCGGTGGCTCGGCGGCGGATGATTTGTGGCGTTCAGAAATAGCCGAGGTGGTATTTACGACGGCTACAAACGCCGTTTCCTCAGGTCTCGGTTTAAACCCGAGGGGCCGTAAAACGGCATGTTTCCGTCTGCGAGAGCGGCAACGCGGCGAACACTGAAACATGTTCAGGGAGCGTCGCACCAAGACGCTCCGTCAAGATACCTGCTGGTTTTAAATGGACGGCTTTGGGATGATCAGTCATTTTAGGCCTTTTGGACTAAAATGCAGTTAAAACGACATGTTTACACAGAAACAACATTAACCACAACTTAAATTTTACAGTTTCAGACTAGTTTGACTGGTATAGGTCACGTTTCCAAAAGGTAAAACTCTAATCCCGTTTCCAAAGTAGAATTAGATTTATTTACGTTGGTTTATTTGGCTTCTTCATCTCTGAGCTGCTTTTTTTTGTCGAAAACAGAATAACAGAAACTTTTACCAAGTATTTCGTCTAGTTTCTAGTAGATATATCTTAGCACACAGGAAATAAGACAAAACTAACTTGCAACAATAATTCCTGAACATAGATTTAAAAAGTACTAGATCCACAGTCGGATTATTTCATTAATTCCAAGATATTTTTCTGATGTTGTTGGTTCAGTTTAATCTGCCAACGGAACCAGAACTCTTTCATCAATATTGAGGAATTGTTTACTAAAAACAAACTCTCATAACTTGCTGAAAAGTTACTTTGAAGTTAGTTTGGTCTCATTTCAAGTGTGCTGAGATATTTGCACCAGAAGCTAATGGAGACGCTTGGTAAGTTTTAGTGTTCAGGACTTGTTCCACTGAGGATCGTGATCAAGTTACCAGTTTAAGTCAAACTCTTAAAAAGACATTTTGCTTTAGTTCTGCGATTGATTTCATCTTATAAAAGAAAACGCTGAGATTGCTTGTAAATTAGTGGCTAAATAAATTTGGGGTTTGATTGATTGATGGTTTGATATGTGGATGGTTGCAAATGGCCGCCACGGACACAGGAAGTGGACATTAAAAGATTAATGTTATGAATTACTAGGGAAAAAAAAGAAAGGAAAAAAAAAGGAGAACCCTGACTTTCCTGATATATTTTTTGTTTCTCTTCAGCAGCAGTAGCAGCTTCTTGGACACCTGCTGCTCTCTTCTCCCTTACTGCCGCCTTGCTTTGCATCCACAGCTGTTTCCTTACTGACACTCAGCAGGTCCTCCTGCCTGTGTGTGTGTGTGTGTGTGTGTGTGTGTGTGTGTGTGTGTGTGTGTGTGTGTGTGTGTGTGTGGTGTGTGTGCTATCTTGTCTCGCAGATAGCAGTGAGAGACTCAAATGAAAGAAGCGAGTTATGAGTGCAGGCCAGAAGGATATCAGAAATGAAGCTGCTCTGCAGTGAGGAACGCCAGGTATGAGGCGCGGCGTCCCCCGTCACGCCAGATATCTTGTTCTTGTTTTGCAAATATTTCAGGTTTTTCTTTATTTTCAAACCTAAAAACACAAATAAAATGGGGTATCTTCACAAAATAACATATTTTCTGAAGTAGTGTTCTAATGTTTATTTTCTAAGGCCTTTAACATTCGGGGCTCTGAACAAGTCTTAATCAGCTGGACTGGAGGTAAACATGGCTTTTAGGATTGCAAAGGTCGCAGACTCTTGACCTGAACTGGTTTCCATGGTTACGGTCCTGCCGGTCCCAAGTCCTCTGTAGTCTCTAGTGAGTTTTGTGTTAATTTTTCAACCAGACGTGTTTCTTCTCTGCCTTGAGTGCAATTTCTGGATCCTCTACTCACTGCTTCACAAGCTTGTTTGACAGCCAAAGCAGTTTTTGTTACAGTTTCTCATATTAAAAGCAATCGAATAGAAAACATATTCTTTTCCTGATTTTATTATTTTGTCATTTTTATTTATGTCAAATACTTTCATTTTGTTCTTTAAAATGTCACTTTCCACATAACTTCATATTTTGTGCCGTCCGATGATGAAACATTTCAATATGAAATGATTGAGCAAACTGTTTACTCAATACTCTTTTACTCTCACTTGAGTACAATTGTCGAAGTATTATGAAATATATGTTTTTTCAGCTTTAAATCATGTTACAATGTTATTACCTATTCAAAAACACGCCTGGAGTGTTGCCTTGACTCTTTAACACATGTCCCAGAAATCCTTTAATCACCATGGCAACCACTCAGCTGTGCTACGCCTTCGAGGGGACTCGCCCACTCAGCTCCCACAGACTAGCCAGCAGAAATTAGCAAACACCTGGTAGAATCTACTGACCTCACGAGCTACTTCTCAGTGAAACGCTGGTAAAAACGGGGTTAAAGGGTTAATGGTGGAGAAATGTTGTGATGACTTCCTGAAGGCGGAGCTCCAGAGAAAGCAGGAAGCAGAGGCCCAACTTAAAGGCATTAGATTACAAATTCAAATTTGTTTTAAGTCATATTTAATACAGAGCATTTTCATCACAACTGAAGTTTGTGCTATAAAGTGATACCATGTGGCTGAAAAATGCATAATCTTTCCCCTTTAATAAATGAGGTAAGGAGTCTAGGAAGTGTGAATCCCTTCGTAGGACTCTGTGACTCTCTGAGTGTTAATCTGCAGAGATGTCAAACTAAAGCTGACTAAAGGGAGCAGTTAGGAGTCTGTGAAAAAGCTTCGCTCTGGTAGAGACACAGAGCATGAGGCCCTTTGCCTCACGCCGTCCGTCGCCCTCAGGCCTCTGCACCGCCAGGCTCCGTCCTAAACAGAGGAACGAGGCAAATAAATAAACCTCCGAAAGCTCCAAACTGCGTCTCCAACGAATTCATCCGCAGTTACGACATCTTCTGAGCCCGAAGGACAATTAACTTTGTCCCCCGCCCCCGCCGTGTCCCCTGACATGGCTGTGGGCAGACACTCTCTGGGGCTCTGAAAGGGCGATTTGTCACTTTCGACAGCGGCACACTGTACCGCCGAGCCAATTAAGCTCAAGGTGCAATTCGATACAGCTTTTATACACAGTGTGGATAAGGGGCAGGGCGGGGAGCCGAGGAGCGGGGCGCGCCTGCATTTGTGTGCGGATGATTGAGTGGGGTGGATGTGCCCGTCCCAGCGAGCGCTGTGTGAAAAAGCGAGAGACAGAGTGGAAGGACATTGTTTCCGCTGTTGCTGCTTTGCTTTGCAGCAGCAATAATGTGAAGGGAGAGAAAAAGAAGAAGAAGAAGAAGAAGGAATGAGCCTCCGTTTCTGAGAAAGAGAGAGAAAAAAAATCCTAGGGAGTGAGAGAGGGTCTTTCTCTCTAGTTTAAACACACGGACGTGAATGGCACCACAGAGGGGCCTTGTTCCACAGGATTTTAAAAGCAACCCAGTTGGGACTGAGCTCTGTGCAACCCAGATCCCTGCACAGTGCTATACGCCAGGCTGGGACTAATAATATCCTGGTATAATTAGTGACCAACACCTGTGGCTGTGTTTCTAGACCTAAATGCATTCGGGGCGGGAGTGAATCACACAGACATGAAAACAGAAAAAAAGAAGAAGACAGACGCAGAAAGAAGTCGTCCAGATTCACGTTCCTCTGGTTCAGTTTTTCCTTTTATGGCCTCGTTGGGAGGAGTGACAATTAGACACAGTATTTACATGCCTCACATTTTTTGCATTTGTCACGTTACAACCGCAAACTTGTTATCAGATAGAGCAAAACAGGGTAATGATTTTCATCCTCTTCACAGGGAGTTTCAATTACTTCCCTCCGGTCGGAGATTTTTAGCCCCTGAATGTAGGACAAGGCAGATCTAAAGAGGCAGTGTGGTGCGTTTTCCAGGCACAATACTGAAAATCACAGTCTCCTCTGACCTCACAGAGGAGCCGTGTCAAGAGACTACGCTACAGTCACTTGTTGTAAAAATGACATGGATATCAAATATGACTTAAATACAAATTTTCATCGTAATTTAACTCCTTCAAGTTGGGACTCTGTCTCTTTAAGAAAGACCTGCTCGTTCTAAAACTCCACCTTCAGGGAGTCATCACAACATGGCTCCTCTATTAAACAACATTTTATACTGAGAAGTAGCTCCTATCATGAGCTCAGCTGATGCACAGTTCCATCAGGTGTTTGCTAATTGCTGCTGGCTAGTCTGAAGGAGCTGAGTGGGGGAGTTGAGGGTGTGGGCTACTCTGTGAGGCGGAAGCTCAGCTTTGAAACTGCAGCTCCGAGGAGGAGTTGCGCCTCAAAGGCGGCACTAAGTCAATGAAGACATAAAATCCCAATAAAACACGCTAAGGAGCGCGATTGTTGCCGTCCTGTGAGGGATTAATGTGAACCCTGTAAGGTCCCTTCAGATTTTCAGGAGGACACAGCCCTCCCGCGGCGCATCCATTCAGACCTTACATTTTCAGACCCCCTCACACTGCAAAAGGGACACCACCTAGTTGGAGCATCCCCGCTAGTTCCACCCTGGCTTCAGGAGCTCGAGTTACGACCGAGGCGAAGGGTCAACGGTCCAGCCATTGACTGGTAGCGCCATGAATGAGCAGGCCTGGTCGTCGCACACAAGCCAACAACCACGGCCGCATTCAAGCTTTAAATTTATGTTGTCTTTAGTGACCAGTTCCTGTCGAGAACAGAATGCGTGCAGACACCGCGGGTCTCTTAAGGCTGGGAGCGGATGTTTGTTTGGATCACCCTGACAGGTCAAACAGAGGCTGGAGTGCAAGTCCCATGTGTGTCGCAGTGGCTTTCTGTCTGTCTGACAGAGCAGCAGAGGGAGGGCGGAGGGGCGGAGAGAGTCTGGAGTTTGGTTTTCAGCAGACGCCCGCGGCTCGCCGTTTACAGTTGTCACAACAAGCAAACTATGCGGGGGGAAAAAAGGTGAAGATTACATGTTCCGGAATCGATCCGACGCAGTCTGGACACATGTTGACTGAGTTTGACTTTGAAGAGAAGACGCGCCTTGGTAGCTGGTTGACACATGGCTACAAGCCCTTTGGAGAGAGTGCAGCTTCACGGTGCTGTACAGTTTATTCAGCACATGTGTGCTGCACGCAAACTCCTTTTTAGGGTCAGATAAGTATGAGGAATGTTAAGTCTCCAAACACAGGTGCTTCTTATGAAACGGGAGAGATGGTTTAGATTGCCGCTGCATTGGCAGACCGTGTGTTCACATAGCACACCTAAAGCAGTCAAATTTGATTTAGGCCCTCCAGGCTGGACAGCTCACATTATGGTTCCTGAAGTAAAGCAAATATTTTATCAGTTTGGGTCGGTTCTGCGGAGCAAAGGTTTGAATGGATTTTGGACTCAGCACATTTGGGGGGGTAAAAAACCAAAACAAAGGGTCTTGTGTGCAGTTCCTGGCCCGGAGCCACCAAGAAATGTTAAAAAAATATTACATGACTGACCAAATCTGCAAATGACAAAATCTGAGTTTGGTTTCCTAAGCGAAGCTGCGTTTCCATTGAGCGTAAAATTGCACAAATTGGAATCATGAAAATAAATTAACCTGATGGAAACGCACCCATTTCGGAAAAAACTCACTTTTGATGACACAACATTTTTTCGGCTTTACTGAAATTGTCTCACAAAACTGCAATGGAGACACCTGATCCACATCAGACGAGCCATGTGATCAACAAAGCGTTTGTAAAAAAATTGGCAGAAAAGACGACAGAAAGTGGGAGGATTATGATGGCGTGGCTCGGCCTGTCACAATAGCCAATAAACTGATTAATCGCATAATGATTAATTAGTTAATCAGCTCAATAATTCCCATTTGCATGATTTATTGCTTTTTGTCCAAGTTTGGCCGAAAACTTATGTCATCCAGTTTTTGGCAGAAAACCAGAAACTGGCCCTTTTTTGAAAGACAATTTCGTTTACACAGACTTTACAATTCAATTTATTTGTTGTTTCTGCTGGAAGATATTTAAAATATCTTCCAGTTACAGTGTTAAATGTTCATTAGAATATAAAATGTATTAATCTTTGAGATTGTTGATATAATTACTATCATATCACTTTTAAATTGTCCCAAAACAAAATGATCGTTTATCGCAATAACTTCTGGGACGATTTATTGTGACAGGCCAACTCATGGCATACTTTTTCAGGACTTATAACAATAAACTTATTCATATGTGATTTTAATTGCATTTCTTATTTAATGGAAACCCCAAACTTGTCAACCATTCAACACAGTTACGCGCACATTTGCGATGGGAATGCAGCTGCTGATCGTCGGCCGGTTTGTCACTTAGCATAAACAGCGCGGAGCCGCTGCTCATCGACAGACTGGAGCTAGATGCCTTTGTCTGGGTGGGGGGGAGATGACAGTCTGCCTCCAGACCAACAGGCCGACCACAGGGGCGCACGGAGAGGCTGGGAATGTCGAGCCAAGACAAACGAGACGGCCGCAGGAGGCCCTGCCCCGGGCCTTTAAAGCGGCGGCGCTCCCTGAGCCGCTCCTGCTTCCCCGGCGCTCGCTGTTATTCCAGGCTGAGGGACACTCCCATGGAGAGGGCCAGAATGTGAGACGGGGGGGTGGAGGGGGGAGACGTCATGGCGCAGACTGCTGCGGATGTAAAGACACAATAACGTCTGGCTGTCTTTTAAACTGGCGTGGAGAAAAAGTGCAGTGCAGTCTAATGGGACTGACACCTGTTAAACGTGTTCCAGTCGAGTCTCGTTTCTGTGCTTCAGCGGCTGAAAGCAACTCTGGAACAAGCAAGAAACATCACATTTTGTTCAACTCTACCACCAAAATCATCAGGCAAATTAACCTCTAGTGATCGATGTTGGGGAATTCACAACGAGCCTTTCCTCACTAAACTGTGGATCAGAGTTTTCGCGAGCCTCTTGATTGCTTCCCTAAATGATATGTTGCCCTTTGCTACCAGTTTAGGTTGACCAGAGTATCTGCAGGTTCCAGCAAGTCAAACTTTTAAGGACATTTTAGTGCCACCTTGAACTAAACTATTAATAACAGGGATGGTTGGGGGATCATGCTGTATTACAATCAAGCAAAGCATTTATTGTGAAATTTCTGGCGTCTGTGGTCGGCTCTCAGCAGTGGGTTTGTGCTTCTCACGCTGCATGACTCTCCATGGTGATAACTCCCGTAACCCCAAGCTTAAGCATTTAGTGGTATTTCTTTTTTTTTTAACAGAGTGCATCGTAGCCTCGGACTGGTTGGCAACAGAAGTGAGCTAGTGGGAGAAACGTTTGTCGTCTGGCCGACTGACGATGAATTGACACAAACCCACGTGTGAGACAACAAACCTGCTGGACTACACTTCATTGTAATCCAGCACGATCCCCCAACCAACCCTGTTATTGAGAACGTGGTTCAAGGTGGCATTAAAATGTTCTTAAAAGTCTTAAATTTGACTATTAGCTGTTGGGTGATTACAGACGCGTGACTTTAAGATCTCTTACAGACGTGCGGACACCGTGTTGACGGCCACGTCTCGGCAGCTTTCCGCTTGTGCCTGTGCTTCCTGTTTTCAGGCGACGTATCAAACGATGCTTGGTCAGACGCCCAAAGCTTGGAAACGGAGGCCGGCCCCGCGTTAAGCTCGTGGCGCTCCTCGGTCTTCATGAGGATGTTTGTTCTCTAACAAGGCTTCGAGGCCTTCGCAGAACACCTGGATCTGCGCCCAGATTGAACCACACTAGTTACCAACAACGCTGCTTCTGATCGCCATCTGCTCTGGGTTTTGTTAGGGAGCAAACGGAGCTTAATAAAAATGCCTGCGAATCCTTCGGCATGCTCAAAAAAAAAACCGTGTATCATTTTCCTTCTACTTTACAGTTATGAGCTACTTTGTGTTGGTCTATCCCGTAAAAATCGCAATAAAACACACTGAGGTTTGTGGTCGTAACATGACAATATAGGGGAGAGTTTGCAGGGGTGTGGACACTCTAGCAAGACACAGTAAGTGGAATCAGAAGACAAGTTAAGAAAAAAAACCCAAAAACGAAGATACAAATCAGCAGGAGTCTAACTCCAAACCCCACGTCTCATGCCGTGGTTAGCTCTGATACAAGCCAACACAAAGACTCTTTGTGGCTTGTGGAGAAAATGCAAGTCAAGATCCATTAGTTATATTGCATTGGCGAGGGAATAAACAGCGCCCTGCACTCACTGACCTCGCCATGCACTGTC
This sequence comes from Poeciliopsis turneri, assembly GCA_922788865.1. Lineage (NCBI taxonomy): Eukaryota > Metazoa > Chordata > Actinopteri > Cyprinodontiformes > Poeciliidae > Poeciliopsis > Poeciliopsis turneri. Next base: position 1,582,116 of record CAKLNU010000953.1, read on the forward strand.
CAAATTGCATTGACTTCAATGTATTTTTAGTCTCCACTTCCAGTTAAGGGCTCACACCATCATGAATAGGAGAACAGGCCTGAGGCGGAGGAGAAGCTCGGAACAGACACATAAATTTTCGCCGCAAATTCCTCACGGTAGCAAAGCTGCGATGGTGGAAAAAGGCGCGCACGGCTGAGCGAAGTAAAAACCATAACAAATCACACACACAAAGAGCTGATTCTGTTCTGAGGGGAAGCGGCGCGTTCAGGGTGGGGCGCGGTGCTGAGGTTAGGGCTCCGTGGAGGGTCAGAGGTTGGCAGGGAGCCCTGTCTCCGCGTTAGGACACACCGGACAGCGACGGCTCTTATCAGCGCCAGAGACATTCTTCGGATGCAGCCTTTATCTTATGGCGGCTGAAGACCTGACGCACGTGTTTCCATTCTCCTCCCGGCTCCTGAGGTCAGTCCAGTTAAGGAGACGTAGCTGGCACATTGAGATGGATTCGTAGTGGAAATTTTCCAACCAATGAGCGGCAAATCCCCCCCCCCCAACATTCCTGCAGTGAGGCAGAGTAAGGAGCGAAGACACATGCGACAATTTGACCGCACACTGTGAGGTTCTTCTGTGCAGTTTCACTATCTGCCTCAGCCACTTTCTAGTGGTTCACTTGTGGTTCCCTTTGGCAGCTCAGAGCGAACCGACAGGGAGACTCCTGCGATGTTCGCAGAGTCTTTGGGTTGCTTTCAAGAACGGTGCGGAAAACTGAGCCGAAGCGGGGCCAGAGGAAAGGGGACGGAGAGCAGGGGGAAAAAAAAAAAGAAACGAACAGAAGGAGAATTTAAGATGCAGGTGAGAGCGGAGGGTTAACACGAGAAACGCAAACCGCTGAAAGCCTGGACCAAACTTTTAGGACGTTTCCACAAAATGGCTTCTGTGTGTCCCTGTGGTGGCCAGCGGGCCTCGAGAATGGCCCCGCTGTGTGCGGAGTGTTTGTGGACTGCGGCGGAGCTGATGGACACGACCCAGGAACGGGCCTGGAATCAATTTACTGCATCCAAAAAGTGCCTGTGAATGTAAATAAAGCTCTTGAGCAAACAAACGCTTTTCCAAGAGGCACAGTCGCAAACATGGAGGAAAAAAAAATGTAAGGAACCGACTACTGGTGGGGCCCCTAGCCCATCGCATGTACTATGAGAACCGAGTCAACTCTGCGCTCGTATCCATAGAAATTAAAACCAAGGGTCCTCTTCCTGCCTTTGGGATAATCTTAAGGGTTTTATCTCTGGACCGATTAGTAAAGCTTCAGGGTGAAAGAGCATTAAGGGTCCAATAAGAGGATAATTTCATCCATTCACTCTTCTCCTCCCTCCTTTTTCCTCTCTCCCCCCTCCCACCCCCATCTTCCACTCCACCGTCACCCCACTCAGACGCAGAGGTGGGAACGCTCCTGGGTTGCTTCAGTGAGAGCGAGATGAGAGGCTGCAGATCCAACTAGCCGTGCCTGTTTACACAGATGGCAGCCGGCTACATCATTTTTGCGAGAGGCGTGGAAGCAGAAGGAAAGGAGGGGGACTGGCTGAATTTAAACAGGCTGTTGAGAAGCTACAACAGGGATGGTCACTGAGAACGCTGGGTCAGAACCTTTCCAGTGGGTTGCACATCATCAACCACTGGAAGAAAAAAAACCAAACAAAACTGCTAAACTACCCCACAAACAACACTTTACAACTTTTCAATCTGAAACAAGGTTTCCTAAACTGCGGTGTAAGTAACAATGCTGGTCGGGTCATGTTCAGTGACACCAAGTCATCAAGGTAAATAAAAAGCTAACTAGCTCCAGGGTTAGCCGGCTACGGCTAACCCTGTGCAAATCCTGATGGCTGCACAATTATTCAACTAAACCACAACCTGTGGGATATGCTAACTGCTATGCTACGCGGCAAGCTAACAATTAACAATACAACCGAAAAGGCTGTACTTTTTAAAAAAAAATCTTTTTATCATTTTTTTCCTTCAAACTAATCATTATGACTTTAAGAATTTGTACAGCAATAAGTCAGTAAAAGAGTTAATGAGATACAGAAAGAAGCACAAATAAACCTGTAACTTCAGGCTTTTATCTTGATTCATCATATTTGAATGTTGTACATTTAATGTGAGTGAAACAACCTTTGCCATGGTGCATGTATGCTGAATAATGCTGAAAAACTGATAAATCTAAACGCTTTGTTTTCGGTGGAGTTGCCTAGCCATGACTGATGAGCTGATGAGCTAATCTAGCGGACTGACCCAATTGACAAGGTAAGATAACAACACTTAGGTCGTAAAATCACAGACTGTTAGTATCCGCTAACCACTGTGCTTTTCAATTTGAGTAAATTTAAGCCGCTAAAGTCGACTGAAACAGGGAGATCAGGTCTGACAAGCTAACGGCTGCTAACAGAAGCTGATAGCTTGTTTTAGCTAACAGCTTATGTTAACCTTCTAAGCTTGGAAAACGTACCTAAGTTAAGATTACTTAACTTTATTCTACTTCAGGTAGAAGAACAAACGGGAACTTCACAGAACCTCCTGTCAAAAATGTGCAGCTATCCCTTTACATTGTCACCCATGTAAAGCGTGGGACGATCATTCCCCTTTAGGTGAACGTTGGACCCAGAAGTTGAACGTGGATCTTTTGTGCAGCCCCATGTGGGCACCCACATCCAGATTCTTCCTCCTCAGACACCTGGACTCACATCTGGATTGTCTGAGCCTCTCTCTCTTCGGTGAGGCCTCACCTGCAGCACTCAAGCTGTAGCCGGCTGCCACGTGTCTCGTGGAGCAACATCCACCAACATCCGCGTGGCTCTGGGAAACCAGACAAGAGCTGAGAAACTGCAGGAGCGAACGTCCATGTTCCGCTGATACCAACAGTGTGAATTATGGCCGCGTTGATGAAGACATGTGGCGAACATTAGGGTGCGGGACCGGCGCCCGGTGACTCACCTATCCCATCAGGTGTAGTGGGGGTCAGGGGTGACAGCTGCAGCTAATTAACATACCAGCTTCCCGTACTGGCAGCGTGGTAATTCCACCCGCATTCGGAGCGAGGAATGTTTAGGTTTTCCCAGTGTAACAACCTTTGCAGCGTATCAAAGGTGTTTTTGTCTCGTTCTGTTCTATCCCCGCGTTCTTTCATCGCCTCCCTCTTTCCTTCTGCGCCTTTGTTCCAGCCTAAAAATTTTTTTTAAATCTGAAAGGTGAGCCCAGCCCTGCCTCTCATCGCGAGGTGCGTGTTTCACATAACGGGAATATTTCCACTTTGGGTTTCACTGACCGCTGGGAGCGATTCTTTTCGGATCGCCGAAAAGAAGCATTGCTTCGGTGACCGAACGCCTGAGCGCGAGAGCAGAACAGCAGCTCTGTTCACCTATCAGGGTGGGAGCTGGGAATCAAAGTTTCACTCCAGCACATACTGTTTCTTCAATGTTCTCGCAAAGGGCCAAAAAAAATTGGCCCTTTCGCACACAGTTACATCCCGAGGAGTTGTTCTGCTATCCCTGAAGCGACTTTGCCCACAATCTCGGCGCTCTCGTGCCGGTTCATCTCACCTGGAAACGCGTGATTAATGCGACCGCCACAGAGACGGATCAATTTAAATCCAATTTCAGCCTAATGTATCATCAAAGTTTCTGACGCAGCAGCACGTCTCTGATCTGACAGCAGGACAGGTGGGGACGACTACGAGAGTACGAAGAGAGAGAGAAAATCTTTGTTTTGTTTTTTTTTGGCGGGGATGGTGACGTGCTCTCTTGTTCTCCGCAGAGCAGGTGTGCATGAAAGCACAGAAACACAGGTGAGCCCTTATCAGAGGCGCGTGGAATCCAAGATTAATGGATTTAGGGGAAGAAAATGGAGTCCCAAAGCAGTGCCAGTGGATTACTCTGTGGGCATTCCCACCGATGGAGGTGGCGGGATCTGGAAATAGTCACCCCAACGCTGAAGTTAGAAAAGGAGTCAGCTGACATTACATCAGCTTGTTTGAAACAACGCGCAAGAGACAATTTGTGTAAATCATCTGAGCGTCTCCGTGGTGATTTATAAACCACAATCTGATGTTTTTTTTTTATTTTATTTGATAGAGCTACACAAAGAAGTAGCATAAAACAGAAACGTTCAAAGGAAAATTATTTTTTTTGTTGTTGTTGTTGCACCCGTCCCTGTGAGTCAATATGTTATGGTTTATGTCGCTACCAGCTTCTGACTGAAATGTTTTGCACAAGCTTGCAAAATACCCCAAGATCCCTCAGATTGGACGGAGATCGTCTGTGGACGTTAATTTTCAAGACTTGCCTCAAATTCTCGTCAAAATTTATGTCTGGATTTTGACAGGACCATTTTCATACATGAATATGGTCTGATCTCAACCAGGGGTCTGCAACCCGAACAGCCCAAACGGCCATTTGTTCCCTCAGCACAGCAAAACATAAAAAATAACAGAAAAAACGTTGAGGATAGAAACAAAGCAAGAAGGATGCAGAAGTTCACTAGACTGTAACAATCGCAGCGCATGTGGGCGTGGCTCCACGCTGCTCCGCTCCTGTCAGTCACACGTCCCAGATGATTTGCACTCGACCCGCTCTGGGCTCACAACGAGCCGCAAAATGGAAAACGCTGAACAAAAGCCAGAAGTTTACACTGCTTGCAGAAATGGTGGTCTGAAAACAAAAGCGGTAAAATCTCAGTTGGGTTAACTTCTGCCTCCGGTCCAGAATCGAAGCTAACTAGTCGGATCGGGTTCAGACACAATGCCTATGGGTCCGGGCCGGGTCGGATTCTTTTAGGCTCCATCTAAACTATGTTCCAGACTCATTGATAGTGAGATTTAAAAAATTACATACATTTTCTCCTCTAAAGCAACTTCTGAAAGAAACGTTTCATATGCAACTTTTTTTATGCATACTTTAAAGAAAACATATCTTATGCCATCTGTGTCTGAACCACCAGGAAGTGTGTGGCTGGAAGGAACTGAAACTGTAATACTTTTGCCTTTTGACCAAAAAATAACAAAAAACAAAACAAAAAACAACAGCAAACAAAAGCTTAGCCCATTATATTATAGGAAGGTTGAAAAAAAATCTGTAAACAAAAGGTTTTTTTGCGAAACAGAAAAAGCTAAAACGGTGTGAGACGCAGCTCAGCGCCTGGCTACAGGTCTCTCTTTAGGGGTTGCTGCTGCACGGGGGGTCCCCCGTCCTGGAATAGCTGCACTGGCCTGGAATGCCGTGGAGAATGTTTAACCGGGCGCTCCGATTGGTCGGCGGGGGAGGCACGTGTGCATCTGTGTGCGAGTGTGTGAGCGGCGTTAGTTATGAGACGCTCCTGGCCGAGGAGAGATCAATCATCGCGCCTGTTTGGGAACATGGTCGGTGTGGTCAGCAGGTTGACAGGGAAGCTGTGTCGGGGTCCCAGCCATGTGTCCGTCCTGTCTGCACCTTGTTGTTGTGGCTTCCACCACCTTTCCCCCCTCCCCAACTCCAGCATGTAAAACACGTGTGTGTGTGTGTGTGTGTGTGTGTGTGTGTGTGTGTGGGGATCCGTGCGGGGGCTTTGTGAAACCAGATCCGGCTCGTCCATCTCAGAGGAGCGGAGCACAGACAGGGAGCCCATTAGGCCTCATGCTCTACAGGTTGACCTTTGAACTCCAGCCCCCTCCCCGTTTTGACCAAAAGGGAACCGAGCGAGCTCAGCGTTTTTGTGCCAAGTCATCGCTGGCAGATAGCGAGCGGGGTGGACTGCTCAGGGTCTGCAGAGCGGCACGAAACGGGCTTGATTCTCAGAGTGTAAAGCGGAGCTTTCAGCAGCCTGTAAGTCAGGGCAGGCGGTGTGATGACTCCGCGTCGAGGCCAGCAGCAAACGCGAGAGAGGGCGTCGGACTCTCACGGCCTTCTGAGTGAACCCTCGGTTCCTCTCCCTCCGCCCCCCCGACCCGACGCTCCCGGGCCTGGCAGACCCAAACCGTCCCACTGCTCAGCTGCTCTGGATTCGTGTCGGCAAATTGAACTCACTCAGCTTCTGGGTTCATCTTCTTTCTTCCAGCAGTTTAAACCTTTTTTATTGTTATTATTATCTGCAGCTGAAAACGGGACAGTTATAGACGACGCGCATTTTTTTTATCATTTTGTGCCACAATCGGGTAACCATGGTAACTTCAGTTGTTTTAAAAACGCTTCGGATCAATCTGCCCGCCTCTGCTGCAAACCTGACTCGGTTGCAATGGACCAAAACTCGGCGGAGTTAATGTTAGACGCTTTTGTAAAGATACTAAAGAAATTCATGGAAACTTCAAAACGTTTAAGAAAGTAAAGAAATAATAATGATAAAAAAACTGTCTCGTTGTGCTGACATTTAGAAAACAGAAATAACTTCAGGACTTGAAACTTAAAACAAGAATCTGATTTCATGTCAGACTGCCGACCGTGTTGTAACTATGAATCCAATTTCGGATCAATACATCACCTCCAAACCAATAGTAACATCTATCGCGATACCTCCTTGTTGCCGTCCAGCTGATTGTGTTGTCATGACGGTGCCTGTTGTGCGTCTGACCTGTGAAGATCCGTAGCCGCTTGCGTCTCGGTGGAGGCCCCAGCCCCGACACCTCGGCGCATTCGTCCTCGTCGTCGCAGTCGCCGCTGGCGAACCCCTCGTCGGCGTCGGCTCCTCTTGAGCGCGCTCGCCACCGCTTCTCGGACACTGACACCATGTTGAGCAGCTGTGGACGGGGGAAATGCACAGAGAGAGTCAAAGGAAGCCGCGCCGCACCGGGCGCTTTGTCGCGCGAGAGAGTTCCGAGCAAAGCAGAGCATCATTTCAAGGTCAAAGCAAAAATGATTCATGGTTTCTCCACATATTTTAACGAGAAACAACATTTAAATCGTCATTTAAATTCTGACACTCCTCAGTAAATGCTCAGTGAAACTGCTTGGTTACATGTCTCCGATACTTTTGGCTCTTCTTCTGCTTAAAGCCGGTCGGACTGGATGTGAACATCTGATGGATGCAACCAGTTAAGTGAATCACAAGCATCTCTTAAAGACATGGAAATCTGGAAGATTTTGTCTTTGGACCAGAACCTTTGAAAAAAACAACCCGCTTAGTCAATCAGTTGATCTGGATGTTATTGAAATTGGCTTGAAGTGAAGAATCTCTGTGTTATTTTTGACAACATATAATTTAAATCCCATCTGAAGCAAGTTTCCAGGTTTGTCCTTGTTCCGTCTGCAGAATGTTGCCAAAAGTAGAAAGGTCCCGTCCAGGAGTGACGCTGAAACACTCGTTACGTCAAGGCTGGACCACTTTAACTCTTCACTGTCAGGAAGTCCAAAAGAAAATGCAGCTGAAAGCCTTCAGCTGATCCTGCATGCCGCAGCAAGAGCTCTGATGAAAATTAGAGAGAGATCGTGTTTCTCCTCTCTTAGCTTCCCTTTGTCGGCTCCTTGTTAAATCCAGAATAGAATTAAAGATTCTCCTTGTCGCAAATAAACCCCGAGGTCATCCTGAGCCATCTCTGTAAACGCTGCCATGGGCTCTGGCTGCTAGAGGACATAGCTACCACTTTTTGTCTTTGCTATGTTTTCCTACTACTCTCCAATTTTCATTATTTGTTGCTAGTTCAGCTTTTAACTTCATGTTGCCTCTGGGTTTTTTTTTTGTATCCTCTTCTTTAACATAGAAAGGACTCCTGGATCACTTTCTCCAGCCCGGTTCTGGTTCTGCTGGAGGTTTCTTCCTGTTAAAGGGGAGTTTTTCCTCTCCACTGTCGCTGCACGCTCATTATTTTTCGGCTAATCTGAGTCAAGGGGGGCTGATGAAACTCAGACAAGAACTGCTTTTAGATTTTATTTCTAAAAAGCAAAGCGAACCTACATATCATCTTCCTTCCATTTTACAATTATGCACCGCTTCGGTGTTGGCCTCCCACGCTCGACATTAACGGTTTATCAAAGCTGGGGCAGAGAAGTGAGGCTCGTCTCCGGGTCGGAGCATGTTCTGCATCATTACAGGAGTATGAGGGGAATTCCAGACAAAAACTCGCCGAGATCTGAAGGCATCACTGTTTACAAAACGCTTATAATCACCAGGCAGCAAAGCAGGTTTTTTTGGGGGTTTTTTTCTGTGATTTCTGCCAGTTTTGTTATTTTTGTCCAAACGTGATTCACTTTCGGTCCATGTAATTTGCTGGTAGAAAAATAAACTGAGAGGTGAGCACACTGGGGCAAACTGCGCGCTTACTGGCAAACGCTGCCGTCTACGGAGGTCGTCTCAGGGTAACGGCGCAGAAAAACATACGGGCCGGGTGACAATAACGGTTCAAGGATCCAAAATTAAAGAATGTTCTAGGAAAGACTGGAAGGAGTGAACACTGAATGTTTGCTGCGCTTGCAGGCTACGGCTCACCGGGTCACGTAAGGCCGCACTCTGCGACCGTACGGCGACCGAAACAGACCAACAAGCAAGAGAAAAAGTGCAATAGTCCTTTAAACGTTGAACGCCTGGTGAACGCATCGACTCAGAAATGAAGTTCTGAGCTCGGCAGTGCAAGATTAGGAGCTTCTCGAGTCCTTATGAAGACACAGCAACCTGTAATTGTTTTAACCAAATAAACAAGTGGAAATAAAATAATGAAAATAATAAGAAAGAAATTCATCTGTCATTATTTGTTGGTGTTGCTTTGTTTTGGAATCCGAAGGTGAAAAAAGCTTTCATCAGGTTTTTCGCAAAAACATGTAGAAAAATTCAATTTTCAGTTTTAGGATTTTTAATTAGTGGAAACAAACAAACAAACAAACAAACAAACAAAAACAAATTGTTTGTTTTTAAAAAAAATCAGGACCAGGCAACCAACACCAGACTGTGGGTCTTTTATCACCAGGGTTCCTAAGTAATCAATCAAAATGGATTGTTTCTGCAGTTTTGATGAACAGAGTGTTAGTGTCTTCTTTTATTTTGAAAAAAATAAAATAAAAATAATAATAAAAACCTTGGGTTCATGAGAAACAAAATAATTATTCAATAGAAAAGAACCCCATGCAAAGTGTAAAGTTATGGCGGAGGATGTGTGATGCTGTGGGCCGGTTTCTCTTCTCTGGGAAACGTTGTCAGACCGGATCGCATCACCACGTCTTTGAGGCGTCGTAAAAGAAATCTGGCGGTCTTAACTGGGTGAAACAGAAAGTGGGTCCTAATTGGGTCTGTCCAGGAGGTAATGATTAAAATCCAGACGAACACAGAAATGGTTCAAAAACACAAAATCTAAACGTGGGATGAACCGGACAGAAGAGGCGACCCAGGCAGGCGGTGGTGGGGATATTATTCAATTTGAAATTCTGATTGGATTTTAGCGTAATGTTATGCAACTGCAATGAAAGTATATTTAAGCCCGGGCTTTTTACACACACTGACAAATCGGAGCCACTGGAATGCATTGCTTTTATTGGTCACAAGTAATCCAGTTAAATTTATCCAAGTTCATTTATGGGTTTATTAATCGGTCGTGTCAAACAAACGTAACTAGTCTGACACAATTACTCGTGACCAATTATTATTATTATTTTTTTAAGTTTTATTTTTTTAGAACACCTTTTACTGCAATAAGTTTGGACGATGTTGTTTGTAAAAAAAAAAAATATTGGTTTGCAGCAAACCTTCAGAGTCAGGATCGTGTGCCAAAGCAACAGATGTGCCAAATTCCAGCGGCCTGCCCTCCGACCGGCGTTTCATCTAACCGCGCTGCCTCCTGCTTGTTTGTGTTTTATTTATTTCCTTCCTCTCTGCACACGTCAGCATGTATTTTTTGGTTGTTGTTGCGTCTCCTGGTGTAGGGGGAGGAGGGATGAGGGGGGGTTTCTGTGGGAGAAAATTGGGTTCATATGGCCTCGTCTGGTCTCAGGTCAGCTGCGATGTCTGGCTAGGTTCAGACGTCTCGTTTGTGTGCGGGAGACAGAAAGCGGAGGTATAAAATAAACAAAAAACAACAACAACAAAAAAAACGAGCGCCAATTACGTCATGACATCAGTCCGGAGATAAACAGGCCTGGCTTTTGGATGTGGCGTAAATGCCAAAGTTTAAGGTGGGAACACACATCATTCTGTTCCCAGCAAGGCTGCCCAACAAACCTCCGTTCATTTCCCAACACTGAGGCCATATATGGACGGTGACTGCAGCGTTTCTGAAACCCTGCTCACTTTAGACATAGGGATGGACAAACAGACTGCCAGGCAGCAGGAGGAGGAGGAGAGTTTCCACCTCTGTTCGAGTCGCCGAGCATCGGTCCAGAGAACCGAGTCTGCTGCAGAAGTAAAATGACACTTTTAATTTATGACAGCTAATAGGACCATTGTAGATAGTAAAAGAAAAAGAAAGAACAGTTTAAAATTTTCTTCAGGCAAGTGGAAAATTTAAGAGAAAAAAAATTCTGAGATTAATCTTGGAAATTTCCTGAGTTTGTGAAACTGATGTGCCTGAGTTTGTGAAACTGATGTGCTGGAAAAAAACTAATTTTTTTTTATTAATCCCAGAAATAAATTTTTTTTAAAAGTTTGTGAGCTTCAAATGTCAGAAATTTCCTCCAAACGCAGAATATAGAAATTTTCTAGAAAAAAAACTTTACTTTTTTTTTTACATTTTATATTTTTTAGCTCAGAAATGTTTTTTTTCTAAATATTTCTCAGATTAAACTCAAAATTCTGGAGTTTTTTTTTTCTTAACCTTTGGAGCTCAGAAATGTGGGTTTTTTTAAAAAAAAAAGTCTGACAATCTCATTTTAAGTATTTTGGCAAAAATTCACTTCTTTCTCTTCCAATACGCCGTCGTATTGGTGTACTAACCCTTTTTGGCACGACTTGAATGCAGTTCTTTGACTTTACGCAACGATTTACTGGACTCCTGAAATTCCTTATCGTGGTTTGCAACTTGGCAACCAGCTGAGACTCTAAAACCTTGTTAAAGGGCAAACGGTTGTAAAGATGTTCAAGTGAGGTATTTCAACGCAACCAGAAAAGAAGACGAAGGAGTGCAGGAAAAACCCTTGACAAGAACCACTTGGCTCTTTTAAGAGCATCGACAGCTCACCACAAGCAACAGAGAAAAAAGGAAAAGCTGCAGCTTTGGAGGGTTTGCATTTTTTGTGTGCATCTTATTCACCTTTAACAGCATCATATTAGATGTTATGGACCATGAATAAATTGTTACTCTGACCCGACAGAGGAAAGAGGTAATGCTGGTAATAAAATGTGTCAAATTCCACATTGTTGCCAATGGAAAAGCTGCAGTCATTATGAGTTCATCTTTTTTGAGACTGAGTCCAGACCTTCTGGACTCAGTGAGGCATACATGAGGGAAGCTGAAACACCTTGCTGCAAAGCTACTGAACACGCTGCTTGCTAGCATCTCCAAAGCAGCCGATCCTGAAGGGTCATCCATTTTCCTTGGAGCTGATTGGCTGCCTCCCCAAGAGCAAAAATAAGAAAGACTGTATATATTTGGTCCTGCAGGAGGGCTAAGATGGTTTATACTGTGTGTCAATTCATATCAAGTTAGACTTTGTGTTTTCAGCAAGTTTTAGAGAGTACTTTAGGATCCATTTGTTTACATGTAGAACTGCCAGGTCAGAAGCTGCCAGCTGAACTCATGCAACTGTGGCTGATCAAGTTTAGGTTAATTAAATGACCCAACAGTTGGTAGAAGTGTGGAGGCAAGGCCACAGCAAGGGGCAGCGCAATGTGATCCCTTGAAATGATTAATAAGAATATAATAAGAATTCTCAAGGCAATTCCGGCTAAATTTTCCTGGCTGACCCGCAGACAGAGAGACAAACCAACTATGGCGTTTTAACAGGCCACGGGGGTCAGCGCGGCTCCAGCTACCGGGAACCCGACGTTCTGCTTCCTGACCCTCGCTGGGTGAAGCAGAGTTGAGAAAACACCGATGATGGAAGCGCACGAACCAAAGATGAAAATAGTGCATGAAGAAGCGAACTGGCTGTGGCGCAAATGAGCCGTGTCCCTCCCCACAAAGGGATGACAGGACACTGGTTCTGGCTGAGTCCGCCTCGGCGGGCCGCTGCCTGCTGACTGCCTGATTCGGCCACAGCTGCGGCGGGCAGGGAGGGGTCGCCTGGATGTTTGTTTTGAGACTGACGTTGCACTTTTGCCGTTGCTGAGCCGCAGCCCGATCAGCCCTGGGCCTCCAGAGTCACCACAAGAGAGGGAGAGACAGAGAGAGAAACCGCGAGACGGGAATCTTCTGGATTCCAAAAATGTTGAGAGGAAAACAAGGCATGGAAGAAACGTGTAAGCTCCAACTATGATGCAGGGCTTTTTGGACAGACAGCTGGACTCGGGGGGGCGGTGGGGACGTGTAATCAGTGTGAGAAAAAAAGTCATAACTTTACAAGAATAAAGTCATACCATCATCACTATTTGATACAACTTTATTCTTGTGACATTATAGCTTTATTTTTGTATGACATGATTTTCATAACTTTATTTTATTTTTTTATGTGGCCCTAATACTCTCTAGTACTTTTTGTAAACTTCCATTTGACTTGTAATTTGTTTTTGCTTTTGCTCTGTGGTTAATTTGCTCAGTTCACGCCAAAACAATCTGAATCTCTCCACACTTGAAAAGAGCAAATTACCAAATGGAAAATATCTTGCAAGCCTAAGTGACCTAAAACACTAAACTCAGATGAAGGGGGAGGTTATGTTCTTTTTTTATTGAGCGCAAATAACTGGTGTCAGCTGCATGTTTCGGAGTCTCGGAGTAGCACATTTAGAATCTGTTTAGACGAGTGCGGTGCGCCGGGGAAGGCAAATAGTAAATGCAGGAACTGTGTTTAGAGAAAGGGGGCCTCCTCCATGGCTGTGATTGGGATCAGGGCCCGCGGTGCGTCCCTCCTCTCTCTCCCTTTACTTTAACTAGTCCGGACAAGCTCGCATGACTCGGGCCAGACGGAATCTGCTGCTCCGAATGTTTCTATCAATGCCTCAACTCATCTCGTCTGCAAATCTAATCTGCAAAAAAACCTGAAGCTCCAAAACAGACTACTTACCGCGCGCTCCTGACAAAAAGCTGGAGCCCTTCGCCATCTGATGTTGATGCTTCTTCCCATAATTGTGCCGAGTTGAAGGACTAAAATGCAGCCAGTCATCGCCGGCTGTTTTCCAGATAACATAGCGACGACAGACTGGCCCGATTCGAAGAGTCTCAGACTCAAACCTGCTCTCATCGCAGGAGTTTGGGATATTAATGAAACATGTGGCGGGGAAAATCTGCCGCTGAAAAGTTTGGCGTGAAATTGTATACATCCTCCCCGCCGAGCTGAAGTTTGAAGAATCACCTTTGGCTGCAGTTCGAGCCGAGGGACTTTTGGCTGTTTTACGTCTTCTATAGAGACGGACGCTTGTCCGTTTCTTTCTTTGTCCAGTGAACATTAACAGCTTTGTGTGTTGGATTAAAAGAGACACAAATATTTCCCTCTATTTGTCAGGAAATAGAAAACATTTTTAATATGTTTCTTGAATGTAAGCGTCTTGCTTATTTTGTCTGGAGACGTTTTTAAGAAATGTTGGGTTCATTGGTCTTAAGTGGCTTTATAGTTGGTGCAGGTTATACAAAAATGATGGTACTAAAGGAAATATCACAACTTTCACTTTGACGAATAAAAACAGAGTTTCTGCTTTTTTAAATAATTAACAACCCGACTGAGTCTTCCTCTCAGACAGGTTGCAACAATGTTGCGTGTTTTGTGGTAAGTTTTTAAATCTGTGTTTGTGTAAAATTCCAATGCCATAATGTACATCAATTGAAAAATGTGTTAAAAATAATTTAAAAGAAATGTCTCTCAAAGCTGGTTTGACCTATACATCAAAGGTCAAACTTTAAAAAATGTCATTATGAAATGACTAAATAATTTCACGATATTTCGGGTAGCAGTCCTTTCGAGGTTGCTCTGAATTTGCTGAAGAAACGCCTCTACGTAGCATAACTCTGCCACCACCATGCTTGATTGTGAAGGTGTTTCCACGTCGTTTTCCCCACCAGCAATGTCTTTATTTGTTGCCTTTTTCCCCATATTTTCCCAAACAAAATCATTGCAAATGTCTACAAATCCCAGAATGTTATGGATGCATCCGACTACCAGAACTTCTGATGATTCAATATTATTCCATGCAGTATTTGACTCTAATACTGCGTGAAGTCATGAAGTCCCAAGAAAATACATTGAACTTTGTGTTGGTAATATGAAAGCTCCATACTTTTGTGAATAATAATAATCTTTTTAAAAAAAAAAAAAAAAAGATAGAGGTTGGTATTTCAAGTATTATTTTTTGTTGGCATTTTTAAAGGAATTCTTTCTCCATGTTGAGGAAATAAATTTGTTGTTTGCAAGACTTCCTGTACTGGAGGTAAACAGAGCCTCCGGCTGAAGAGACTCAGTGTTACTTGGCGGAGGCTGTGATGTTATCCAGTACAGGGAGCGGTTCATGCAACTATCAGCTGTTAGGACTCCAAGAGACAAAGCCTGCCTCTTTTTTTAAAGTATGTCCCAGGCTCTGATGCTGCTACCCAAAGCCCCCCCAAAAAAAACCCATCTTTACCACAGATGAGACGCTGTTGTAGAAAAGCCAGGAGGTGAAAGTGACGAAGACCAAAGCTCAGATCGGGGTGAGAATAAGGGACAAGAGTCACCAGGCCCCAGAAGGCTCTGGTTTCTGAGAGCCAGTCCCAGATCCACAAGCAAGAATAATAAACTCCGGTTCTAGTGTGTTTATCAGAACAAATTCATTTCACTTGAGCGCAGCCCCATGAGCTGCCAGACTCTAGATTTGTTGTTTTCCTCTCACTGTGGGCTCCCTGCTCTGTGCCTGCACCACTCAGATCCACTCCCCAGTTGGACACACAGAGCACTGACTTGTTTACCCGATCGGTCTTGGACTCCGGGATGATGTAGACGACCACTAACGCGGTCTTACTCAAGAATGTGGAATTGCTTCACTTTGTAAAATGACTGCATCGGATGAGCTGTGCCTGTTTTTAAGAGCGCTGCAAACTCAATAAGTTTGAGTCCCATTAAAGCCAAAACTGTACAAAACCTTTAACATGTCAAATAAAGACTTTATAAAAAAAAAAAAAAGTGATTAGGGTTAGGATTTAGTAACAATACAGATAAAAAAAAAAAGATGCTATAAAGTTGGATTTAAGTTTGAAGTCTGGGATGGTCATGGAAGAAATTGGGTTTTTTGTTGTCTTACTGTTCATTTCTGTGTTGATTTGTGCAAATGTTGTCAATTATTCTTGGGAAGCAAATAAACTGGCCATTGCCTTTTTATGCAGTTCCATTCAATTCTCATCTTTCTTCCCAGGTCAGACTAGGATTTCTCCAATTGGCTTGGATTTGTCCAGTAGGATTTCTATCGGGCCAAACAACGTACAGAAGACAAAGTTGTGAACGATGACGTTGATTATCTGTACTGTTTTAGAACGGTAGTCTGCCTGTAGTTCTAGGTACGGTAACGAAGAAAGTGAATAAAGTTCAGTCCGTGTTTGCTACGCTTCCAAATATTGAATTAACATCAGCAGTCCCCTCGTTCGGCTCAGCGCTTCTCTCTTCGCAGAGGAGAATGGTTGTTTGCAGCGCAGGCAATTTCTGGTAAGCTTCATAGCGTCGAACTGGCAAATGTTAGCAGTTGGTTAACATTGAAAACTTCAACAGAGTCCACGACTCCAAGAAGCAACCGTTTCTCAATCACCAAGAGTCTAGGCTCTCTAATCAAAGTCAAACAAAGTCAAACAAAGAACAAGAATGACCCAATTTAAGCTATTTGGGGCGACGTTGGTATTTGAATGTCTGGATGAATGGCTGAATGTAGAGTGAAGCACTTTGGAGTTCTCTGGGCGAGACAAAGTGCTTTTCAATTACACTTCAGACATAAGATTTAGAGACAAGGGAGCCACTGTGGCTAGGTGGGTAGTGTAGGTTCAACTCCAGCAATCTCTCGTCTGATGTTGATGTGCCCCTGAACAAGGCACTAAAACCCAACTTGCCTACTCTTCTGATCTGAATATCGGTGTATTAACCTAAGTGCAAATTGAAGGAAGTGTCTCTAGTTTAAAACACTTTGAGTGGTCAGTATGACTAGAAAAGTTCTATATATTGTACAATTCAGCCTAATTGATGTATCTATGATGTTCTGGTTTTTCACAGGGTTCACAATGTCACTCCAACAAGGTTCCCACTGCTATTTCAAGAGCAACATCAACACCATACTTCATAATGGACATATCCCTCATATCTTTCATGCCAAGCTAACCAGGAGAGTTTGTTGCTAACCACAGCACAAAGTACCAGTTAAATTCCCAACAAACTCCACATGTTTATGTTCGCAGTGGTTGGACAGAAAATGCCTTTTTTCCCTAACAAGTGAAAGCAAGATGCTGCCTTGTGCTGCAGATTTGGCTGCAATTTTTTCAATTTTTTTTGTCACACTGAACAAGAGATCTGCGTTTCAGCTCCAACAATCCCAACCACTTCATTTGGCAGCCGCAGCCTCGATCGTTGCTGTGAACAGAACTACTAGAAATGCACAAAGTCAAAGCTGCACCAGCTTGTCCACCAACTTTGTTGCCTTTGTTTCTCTTACAAATCAGTAACCCGTGGTTTTACTTCCAGCATGTATAACTCTCTGATTGTTTGCACGTCTTTCCCCATTAGAAACTTCTTAGCGAAGCGTAAAACACAATCAGAAGGCCACCGCTTTTTTTTTTACCTGCAGAACTTGTGCTCAGGCCGTAAACTCAATTAACCTTCTATTTCGACAACAGGACCTGAATGGCCCTTTTATGTTACAGAACAACAGACGTGACTCTAACGGGGTTTCCAGGCAATGATTCACAAACAAATAAAATGGTGCATTATGCTGTGATGATCTGATTGTTTATTATTTGTTTCAGAGTTCATTTATATAGGATAGTTCAAGCCATAAATGCCTTGAACTATCCTACTACAGCATTCACACAGCTGCGACTCAAACATGGCAACATTGACAAAATAATATTGCCCAATCTTGTGCAACAAGAGTAGATTCCCCTTTCTGTGCAGGTGAAGATTCACTCACCTCAGAATGCCAGAACCTTGAAACTGACAGCATGACCTACTTCCTGGTTACTTTGGCTATTAATAGTCTAAACACTCAAGGCAGTCATAGACCACAAAGTTGTTGAAATGAACTTTAAATATGATAAAAGAGTGATGCTACAGCAAAATGTTCTTCATTGCACATGATTGATCCCAGCATGCACTGTTCAAAATGGTAAAAAAAAATCAAAAGGGACACAAATACTGCAAAGCCATTGCAGGACTTGATGTTCGAAAAACAATGTGCTTTGTTTCCTCCAGTTTAGATCTATGTGATATATGAAAAACAGCTTGAATGTGGCTTAAAGCTCGTGTTAGAGGAACCACAACAAAAATGGGTGTCTACCATCTTAAAACAACTTCAAATTTAAAAACCGTAGCAGTTTGTCCAAAGGCCAACGAGTGAAATGTCGACCCGCTTGAATTGGTTGCTAATTATTTAAAAACAAATCGTAGGTTGGAGGCTGTGCGCCACCAATTATCTTCCTGTGGGAAACACACTGGGAATGGAAGACAGAATGGAGGATCCGGGATACACAACAACATGAGTGAATATCGTGATAACAATATATCTTTCGATACGTTAGCTAAGAGCTAATGCCTTTGCGCTTTGGCTTCACAGCAAAGCAACGTCCCAGACAACCAGCAGTCGTATTTAATGCCTGGAAAATAAAATCAAATTCAGCTGCTTCCACGCCAACAAGGATTTCTTGAAAATTACTTTCGTTCTTGAAACAGTAGATTTTTTTTTTAACAACTTTACCAACTTTTTTTTTTTTTTTTAACTTTCTAAACTTTTTATGCTCCATTAAACAAAGGTCGAAACATATATTATCTACAGAGAACCTTTCTTTAAGATATGCATAATGATTGTATTAATATTGTGCAGCACTGCTCTAAATATTCAGAACTTTTCCTTTAAGACCAAAAGTGTACAGCATATTATAAACCAGTGCAGGAGCTAATGCTCGGGTCACCAGCTTACACAAACACGCTGCCTTTCAGCACTCAGACAACTTTTTTTTCTTCTTCTTCTTCTTCTTTTTTGATAAATGGAGGAAATGGACTTTCCTTCCAGCTAATCCCCACATGTCCAGGGAGCTGCTGGCTCCGTCTCATCCCGGCAGATGTCCCCCCCGTTCGGAGCTGGGAGCTTGACACAACAGGCATGCGGGTGGAAATGAATGAGGCACATCTCGGGAGAGCAGAAACAGGCGGAGAGTGAATCATGGAAAGCTCCTCGGGCCGGACAGAGCGGCGTTTTGGGTCGGCTCGTCCTGGCCCGCGTTCCCACCGGCTCCCCTCCACTCGTTACTCAACTTTTATTAAATCTGAAGAGGGGAGGGCAGGAGCGAAGGAGGAGGTTGCTGTTTCCTTCCCCCCCCCCAGCCCTCTTGTCCTCTGCTATCTGTTCAACACTTGAGAATGTCATGAAACGGGTGCCCAGCCTCAGACAGTTAATGCAGACAACATTCATTTCCTGCCGTTCATTCCAGTCGGAAACAAAAGTCTCAGAAAAAGAAAAAAAAAAAAAAGGAGGGCTTTAGTCCCTGCATTAAACTGGGCGTGTGTCCACTCCACCTTTCTGACTCAGCTTGTAAATCTATTTCCAGATTTCCCTGCTTTTAAAAAAAGAAGAAGAAGAGAGAGAAAAAAAAATCCCGGCTGGGTTTTTTTTTTTTAAATGTGTCTGGCAGGAGCGTTAGGACTCTGAGCACACTCTCAGACCTCACAGTTAAAAATCCAACGAATTGTCACCGAAACAGAAAGAATGGAGCGTTTCGGTTCGGCTCGGTTCGGATCAAAGAGCCGCGCCACAGCGGAGGGTTAACATTTGTAATATATCTTGTATGACAGCAATTTTCAGTGTGTTTTGTCAGGCTAACCAAATGAAAATCTTGACTTATGTCTGTGAATGTGGCTGATTGTGCGTTTGGGGTTTAATGGTTTAAGAAGTCCCCTCTTCCTGCACAAGCCTCTGGTTGCTAAATCAGATTACGCCTCTTTAAGACAATCTCTTTTTGTCTGCTGTTTGTCTGCCTTGCACGTTATCGCCGTGGCGTCCAGAATCACGTGTTGCTAAGATTTCATTTTGATTTGCTCTCAAATTATTATTTTTTATTTTTGTTGCACTGTTTTGCACAACTAACACTCCAGACACTCCGGCATCCGTATCATGACACCTGGTGATGCAAGCACGATGATGTGGGGATGCTTTTTTTTTTTTCCTCCTGAAGAAGAAAGTAAGAGTTAATTGTACAACGGAGGAGCTAAAATTAGAAGAAAAAAAAAATCTGTTAAAAATCTGTTGAAACTGGGGAAATAGATTCATTTTCCAGCAGTACATTCATCCCAGAATGTCCTAATCAAAGTCCAGGCATGACTTTGTTAGCTTATTTAATTGAGTAAGATTTCTTTATTACCAAGCAGATGTAAAACTGGTGTCCACAGCTGCTTTACATCTCATTCATCCAAACCGAACGAGAGGAATGAGAGACGATATTCAGCCTTTTGACTCGCAAAGGTAGCAGAGAGCGAACGCCGCAGGACCTGCAGCCGCGACTGCAGGCAGAGTTTGCGGTTCGAACACAAAAGCGTTGGCCGCTTTTTGTTTAACAAACAACATCTGAAAACCACGCATGATTTTTCCTTCCACCTCAATTACGCACTTTGTGTCGGTTTATTGCGTAAAAAAAAAAGAAAGAAAAGAAATCCTAATTAAACATCCTGAAGTTTGCGGTCGTGACAAAATGTGGAAAAGTTTAATAGTTTAAGGAGACTCTGTAAAAAGCAGGGTGGAGTGACAAGCTTCACCGGGTCATCTGTGAAAAACCGCCAGCCGCTGTCGTCATGCATCTCGCCTAATGATGGATGAAAACCCGACAATAACAGAAAAGAGGAGATGAAAAGAGAAATGAGGGAAAGAACAGCTACAAACTACTGCTAAAAAAAAAAAAAGAGATAGGGAGGTGGGGGTGGTGTTAGTTGGTGGGGAGGTGGGGGTAGGCCGGGATGTGAAGTGGTTAGCATGTGGGGGAATGATAAAGTCGAGGAGCGCAGGTCGGGGAGAGGCGCCTCAACTGAGCCGTGGTGGACCCCCCGGGAGAACGCTGCCATCCCAAACAAAAGGCAGAGCAGGAAAACAGGAGGTCTCTGACCCTCGCCGAGAGACCCTGTGGTGACCCAGAAGAGACAGGAAACAGGAAGTGCGACCCCTGACCTCCGCAGGGGAGGGATCCTGTTGTACGGCAGCGTGTGGCTGCGCCAAGCGATAACAGGCCCGGGCTGCGCGGGTCGAATCGGACGGGCAACAGGAAGACTCGGCTGTTTGTATTCCTTCAGCTTGACGGCTGAATGAGAAGAGAGGAAGGAAGAAAAAAAAAAAAAAACGTCTGCTGGCAAAGAGCAGAATTAGAAAAGAGATGATAAGACCTCAGCTGTGATTCCTGGGACTTTAGAAGACACTCAGGTTCTGCAGGTTTCACCAACTCAAATTTAAAACCTTTTAATATAATTAAGAGTGAAATATAAGACCCGTGTGATAGAAAATTAAGCGTGAACTCCCACAAAAAAAGATGAATTACATAGAATACAAGGTGAACTGTTTTCTACCAAAACAGAATCTAAGATGATAAATGTGATAAATGCATTTAATGCCGACTTACATATCTTTCAATGAATTTAAGACATTATAAGGTCTTAATTTAACATTTAGGGCTTAGAGGGGGTCTCGAAATCCTTTTTTTTTTTTTGCTTTCATGAACACGTGTTTTGCATCATACTTCACATAAAACTTATTGGACCACATCAAATGAATTAGTCTAACATTTTTATGAACACAATATTCAAGTATTCATTGAAAATGAAGAATTTTTTTAGGAGCATCATCAAAAAACATGAAGCTCCTTCACCTCCTCCTACTGCTTCTATTTCTGCCTGAAGAAATGCACCAAAACGACCAATCAGAGCCGTGGGAGGGCTTTAGCGCTGTCAATCACGCTCATGTACGCCGCTCAATGTGCTAATGGTGGAGAAACAACTCACCGTTACAGGAGAATCGTTTATTCCCCATGCTAACCAGTGTTAGCATTCTTAGCATGTTTGGTCTGACATGCAGCAACGTGAAAGGTGGAGCTTGTAAGCAGAGCGTAAACGAGAATGACCGACGGCGCTGAGGCCCTGATTGGTTGTTTCTGACTCAAATTATACAGTAACTGCACAATAATTTTAACAAAGATATAAAATAACTGTTTTTTTATTTTTTATAAAAGTTACAAACGGCAGCTTTAAAGAATTGTAATTTGCATTAGAAGAAGAATTTTACTGTGGTGGATAGGGCACTAAAACGGAGGCCCTCATCACTGTAGGTCCGGCCCTGCTCAGTCAGAGGATTGGTAGCGGGGTGTTAAGGGGGGGCAGAGAGAGAATGATGGTGGAGGGGGGATGAGAACGGGTGAAGTAGAGGCATGGAGGTGAGGAGGAGTGGATGGCAGCAGTAGAAGGGATGGTTGGGCCTCATTATGGACCAGACTAATTGGAAGGAAAAGGGCCCTCACATGCTCTGTCTGCCCTCTCAGTCAGCAGGGGAGGAAGCCAGGAGGAGAGGGCTCTGGGAGTGCACTGAGAGGTGGGGGGGCGGAGGAGAGGAGAGGCTGTTGTAAGTCAGATTTCTAGAGTCGAGGAAGTATAACCCGGCAGAAAGCAAAGGCGATGTGCGACGGTCGCAGGTTTACACCAGGTGTCACACTTCATTTAAACAACCCGCCTGGCTTATTCCTGCTCACAAACATGGCAGCGTTACAGCACCGCTTCTTCCACCCCCACACCTGCCCACCCACCCTGCTCTGCATCCTGAGCAGCCATACTTCACTTCACACACATAAAACCCAACCGAGCCAGAGGACCGAGGCCCTGAGGGAGCGTGTGTGTATTAAATGACGCTTCAAAAAGCCCTCGGTAAATAACATCAAACGGAGGTGAGGCTCTTTGACGCCGTCAGAAGGAGAGCATTTTACAGGACAGCAGGTCTGACACCTTTGGCGTCTGTGTGCAGCGGCTGCAGAGCGTCGCTTTATTTAAACCAAGCCGTTTCCACATCCCCGTTTATCGCAGCTTGTGAATGTCAATCTGCTGCAAGTTGCACTTGCAGATTACTCCCTGTGAATCACGTGGATGAGGAAAAGGCCGCGGCTCGAGCGGGTGATGCTGCTCACACGCTGGAGTGTCTTTGGTCTGCGGGATCACAGAAAGCGAGGTTGCGTGATGGAATTTTGCGGCTGGTTTGTTTTCCATCCCCGGATTCCTGTCCTGTATACCTGCAGGATTTTCCCAGGTTCTGGCTTCAATTAGGCTGGGAAGCCGCTGGCGCAGGGTGGGAGAGTGTTGGGAGTGGGTGGAGGGGCTGGAGGGGGTTTAGGTGAGGGGTGAGGGGGCGACAGCGCTGGAGTCTGTCACACACAACTCAGCACAGCTGTGGAGATGGAAAGGGAGGTGTCAAACATTCAGAGAGGGAAATAAAAAATCACAGCTCCGAATTCAAATGTGACGATTTTGAAAGTGAAGATGATCCAATAATAAAGAGTCACACCAAAACCACAAACTGCGATGTATTTAAGTGTTTTTATTCCCTCATCAAAAACATACCTAAAGTGTTGCTTTGATTCCTTCATGCATTTTTGAGAGATCCGTGAATCTCCCAGCTCTTTCAGACTCGCGGCAGCAACAATTAGCAAACACCTGTTGGATCTGAGCATCAGCTGAGCTGATCACAGGAGCAACATCTCAGTGAAACTCTGTTATTGGAAGATTAGTGTCTGAACACCAATTATAAAGTCTTAAAAATGGAAAACTGTAACAAAAAATGGTAAATAAGCAAAGTTAAGCCTGGTGGGGGAACAAGTGAAGCCTGGTGACCCGCCAGGCTCATAATACCTGGGGAAAACCTGAATAAATTGCATTATGTCCAGAAAACACACAACACTGCCCCTTTAAGATGAACACAAAGTGGTATGAAAGAAAAATAGTGCATGATTTTTAAGTATTTTTATTTTTCTTTTCAAATAAAAAAATGAAAATTGTGTCCTGCATGTACCTTCACCGTTTCTTTGCCTCAATACCGTCTGATCAAATCTACTTTTGACACTTTTTTTCACAAGATAAAACCAACTAGGTTGGACTTTTGAGCCGTTCTGGCACATGAACAGAGTACTGCCACCCCTTTACTTCACTGGTGCCCGTTGATCATCTCTGACCTGAAAACAGCCAATCAAAAAGATCAATGGGTATCAATATGATTGCTGTTTCCGTATCATTCCTCATGCAGCTCTACGCGGCGCATCAGACTGAAAAGAAGAGTCTGCTCGAATAATCCCACGAGGTTCTACCCTCCAAATGGCAAACTCATCTGACAAACGAAGCGCTCTGTAATCAAAAGCCAATCACATAATTGGCCTATTTTGCCACTAACTCCAACATCTCCTGCCAGATTAGTTACTCAGAGGAGAAACCTGATACCCTGGGAAGTTAAACAGATGTTTTCAGGGGGAGGAAGGGAAAAAAAAACAGAGAGAAAATAAACCAATCCCACCAGAACAAGAAGACATCTTCCAAATAAAAATCTTCTAATTTAGGCAGACTGTGTGCAGAAATTCACTCGGCCCCAAAAAATCAGTCTGGTTTGCTTTACTGGGAGAGAGAAAAAGAGAGAGAGAGAGAGAGAGAGAGAAAGAGGCTCGCCAGCGTGGCATCAGTTGTCTTCAAACTGACATGAAGAGGCGAGTTAAACGACGCCCGTCTTCATCTGCTTCAGCTGGCCGTGTGCACAGGCTGCCGGCACACGGACGGGGACCTCGCCATGGGAATTTGTTGCACAAATGGCCGTGTGGGAGACGGCGACCCGCAGCACGACGAGAGCGCTTTTGTTTAGAGATTCCTGGAGAAGAGGAGGCATTTCAACAAAGCCGAGAGCCGGCTCTCATCTCCCGTTTAGAAACGTTGCCGGCTCTCTTGGCCGAGGCTCAGTCATGACATCAACAGCCTTGGGCGTGAGAAAACAGTGTTTTACAAGCCGAGGCGACCGGCTCAGAGCGCTCTCTCTCTCTTTTTCTCTCTCTCTCTCTCTTCTTCTCTCTCTCTCTCTTGGTGTTAAGTTTATCTTCGCTCAGGCACAAAGGCAAAGGGCTCTGCCTGCCAAACCATAGGTGCCTCCACCGATTGCCCGATCAGCATCGACCACAGTTCAGTAGAAACTAGTTGCTTATTTACATTTGCTTGAGTAACTTTTTGGGAGGAAAAAAACATGTAATTTTCTGAGTATTTTTACTTGGGTAATTTTATTATGAAGTATCGCTACTTTTACTCGAGTAAAATTTCTGTCTTCTCGACTCACTGACTAAAAAAAAAACATGTTCTAACCAAATATTCAGAGAAACACACTTTTGCCTGATTTTTATTTTTTTTTTACTTATATAAATTCTTGTCATTTTGGTCCTTAAAACACAAAAGTGTAACTTTATATTTCGTTCAGCCTGTTTACATAAGTTTTAAATATTAAAGCATTGGTAGTTTGATCAGTAACTTCAGCAGACCTCTTACCGAATCATTTTTTGCTCTTATTTGAGTAGTTTATTGAACGTCTAGATTTGATCTTTTCCTGAATAAAAATATGTTTAAATCCAACTACTCTTACTTGAACACAGTTTTCAGGTACGTTTCCGACCTCTGACACCAACAACGTGAGAAGTGACACATTTCCGTCGCTGCGTCTCCGTACAGCCGTCGTTACGGAGCATTTACGACAGAAAAAACAAAACACCAAAACTTGTAGGGAAGTTGACTCTGGCCCCCGCCTTCGGTGTTTGACTGCGCAGTCCTTGGATTTTTTAAAAAGCACAGCCTGACATGCTGTGATCTGGGGCTAATTTGAAGCTTAAAAGTGGGTCAGCGCAAGCTGGAAGAACCACTGATTGTGCTCGGTGTTTCAGCCAAAAGGAAGAATATTGCTCATTGGAACAGAAAGTGTTTGCAGGATGAAGGCGTCTCAGAAGAGCCCTAAAGACCCTGAATGCATCGCTCGGCGACAACGCCTCGAAAAAGTGTTTATGCCCTTTGAGTTCGGTCCACATTTCATCACGTTTAAACCACAGATTTTAATGTATTTAATAGGACTTTGGATTGCAATGCGCAAGGCAAAGTGTTGTGTCCGTTTGCATTAAGGCCATTAATTTTTCTGCAAGACCATGTCATGGCAGAAACTTAAAAAAAAAAAGAATTTTTGCAACTATGACCTTTTGATAAATGAGCAAGTTTCAGCTGCGACAATCACAAAACATACGTCTCAACATCCTGCACCATACAGCGATGAAATATATTGTCCAGATCAAGCCATAGTCATGTGTTCAAAATGGCCCAGTCAAAGTCCAAGCCAACAATCGGTTTAGAATCAGCAAAGAAATTCAAGAACTGGCATTAAAAAAAAAAAATCATCTTAACATGCAACTCTAGTGGAAACACACCCCAAAAGAGAATCATTTTCTTCCCAATTTACAACAATAATGCAGATAAAGTTTTACAGGGTGCAAGTAGTTTTGCGGGTCGCTGCTTGTGCTCTGGATGCGGCCAAACCCAGGAGATCCGCCGGTGAGCAGCGCGGCACCGAGTTCCTCCACTTCCAGGAACATCATCACACATTATCTAACTTCTGGCCCGCCTTCATACACTTTGCAGAAAAACAACCAAGAAAAAGAAAAAGAAAAAGCAGGACATGAAAGTAATTATCTGTGCGCTGAGGGCTGCTCTCTCACATCAGATGGTTAATTAGTCTGTTCCCTTTCAGCCGAGCCTCATCCAGAGCCGCTGCTCTTTCAACTGGGTTGGAGGCGGAGGCCTTGTAAAACTGCTTTTAACTAAACAACATCACTTTCCCTGGTGCCCGCCGAGGATGTTTACAATACGCAAGCCCAGAGCAGACGGGGCCATGAAACGCAGAGGACAGTCAATAAACACTTAGCGGGATTAGAACGGTTTCGCCTCGCTGGTGACGAGTGACATCATATTTTCCCTTCGACAGAGTCGGTGGCGAATCTGAGGGGAAGTTTGCGCAGCTCCGCAGAAGTGAACAACTGCTCTTTTTTTTTTTTTTTAACAAAATCCCCCCGTTTTAATGATGGCGGCGGGGAGCTGAGACCCATCAGACCGGGTTCACGTTAAACAGATGTCTGCCTCAGGCTTTAACGGCTCCAGGTGTAAGAAGAAAAAAAAAAGAAGAAGAAGAAGAAGAAGAAGCCTGAATCAGCAGGGGCAACTTCTGTTAGTGTGCTGTGTGAAGATCCATCAGCAAACTCGAGGTTAAGGAACCAGCTGAGAACTGTGCTATGGAGGCAAAGCAGTCTCATTAGAAACAGACAGAGTCTTTATCCTTTGCAATGTTTATTACTTTTTTATTTTTTTACTTTAAATTTCACCTGAAAAAACTTGCCTGTAAATGTAGCGACCGTCAGTATCATGTATTTTCTAGACACAGACTCATTTTATAGCCCGATTAAGTAATATGTTGATTTCAGCTGCTACAAAAATGCTGGATGCATCAAATACAACTGAAAAGAAAATTGGCTTCATAATTCAACGCCTTGAAATTGGCCCTCTGTTGCTTTAAGTAACTTCTGCTCATTTTGCTTTTTGTTTCTGACGTTTTGTTTATTTGTGGACGTTTAAAATGTTTTTCCAGTGCAAAATGCTCCTCAGAATTTAAACTTCATTGATCTTTGAGAATGTGCTCTTGCGTTATCATGCCGGTAAAACAATATGACTTGAACATGGTCTCAAAACAACAGTGTTATCGTTTATCGCGATAACTTCTGGGATGATTTATCGTGCAGTAAATTCTTTCACAGCGACAGGCCAAAGAAAGACATTATGACCTGATATAAAGCTCAAAAGAGTCGATTTCACACAAACTGCCACTTGAACAGCTTGAACTCTTAGCAGCGCTACCGAGCTAACGAGCTGTCACGTGAATTAAGGAGAGTAATTTAATTGACCAAAACCTGGTCCGGTTTACTGTTATGTGCCTAAATGAGCAGAAATCCCCCAGACTGTGTTATCAGATGGTAAGACGGAAACATGCTAGCTTCATGAGATGGCAAAGGACTTGTTGACGTCATCCTGACAACCTTAAAAAAAAAAAAGATACAGAGAAAGGCAACTTATATGCTGGACTTAATTTGATTCGTTACTGCTGCGCAACACAGACAGGCATGTAAGACCAGCATAATGATGATTGGTTTGTTAAAAAAAAAAACTGTTTTCTGATTTTTGCAAAAATGAGAAAAAAAAGAAAGAAAGAAAAAGGAAAACACAGCTAGAAGCCAAACAGCCTCGCTGCACATAAAATACTCAATCAAGCGCAGCGATTCTTCTGTCAGATGTTCATCCAGCGCACTGAAGTGAAGATCTGATGAGAAGCTGGAGCTGAGAAAGAAACACTGAATTACTTCACTTTAAAGTCATCAGATATGACTGTAAAAGCTCCCATGTGGATATAAAACCTGCCGAAATATCACGAGGTCATGGAAACACCAATCAGAGGCCCCCCATAAATGTCAGCATGCGCCACACGTCACCCCATCGGCACGAGCCAATTAGAGAGCAGAACCGGGTTAGAGAGGGAGCACCTGATTTGAATGAGTCCATGTGTTTAAGGTATTTTGTGAATGGCTGTAGGAAGTAGAGCTCAGCCGTTTTACCAAACTACCTCTCTCTCTCTCTCTCTCTCTCTCTCTCTCTCTTTTTTTCTCCCCCTATCAAATCTCCACAAGAGCCAATCAGAAACCTGAGCTTCCCCAGTAAATGTGAAGGTGCGGAGACGACAGCTGGTCCCTGGAAGCGCTGGACGACGACCCCGGCAGAGTGTGTCCAGGGTTTTATGACTGAATGGTGACCGCCTGATGCAGTGTTTCAGAGTTTTTTCTTTTTTGTTTGCTTTTTGCTGTCACTCTCTCTTCAAAAATAATGTCATGAAAATGAAGATCAGTAAGGGAAATAGCATGTCCCACTTTCATGCTCGGGCGCGTTTCAGTTGTAAATGTTCGCAAAACTCGGTAGACCTGTCGCTAATATAAAAAAAACACACAATTTCGCAGTTGCTTCCATTTAAGGGACGGAATTTTCCTCATAGTGCTGATTTATAGCATATATATCGAATATGACTTAAAAGAAAGTTGACTTTGTAATTTCATGATGTGAAATTTGGCCTCTGTCTCTTTGAGAAACTCCTGCTCTTTCAGGAAGTCATCAACCCCTGAGGAGGTGCTTTGTCCTCGAAGGCGGAGCTAGGTCCACCCCGACGTTTTGCGCAGCTAAATGGTTGCCATGGAGATTAAAGGATTCCTCAAACGTGAATGAAAGAACCAGAGCACCAGGTATGTTTTAGATGAGGGAATAACATTATAATATAAAGCTCAAAAAAGTAAATTTTACATAACACATCCGTTGTTTTATTAATTTCTTGCTCCGTAACGTTACTTTGTGGTTTTTATCTCTGTATTAAAGTGCTTCAAAACCAACCTGCTGATGGGACTGCAGATGGAAATATCCCACCTGGCGATAATCTCAGGTATTTTCTTGTAAACATTTATTAATACATAATGTTCCATCCAAAATAAAACCTTAAAGATAGTTGGAGATAAAGACATGATAGAAGAAAACCTACAGTTTTGTTCTAAAACTTGAGGTTTTCTCCTTCCAGCAGAAAACCAGAGCTACAGTGGAACAGCTGACAGCAAAGCATATTCATGTTACAATGGTCCAGTTAAAGTTCAGACCAGCAATTTATTTAGCAGGCTAGACTGTAACAGCATCTAAAAATGACTCTGCTAAGCATTGACTCAAGAATATAAATAGAAAAAAGCCAGTTTTTGTAAGAGTTGTAGAAATAAAGTTGCAAAACCCGCTTCTCAAACCGCACTACTTTGTGTTGGTGAATCGCAATAATTCACAATAAAACTCACTCACTGTTTTTGGTGCGAAAGCGTTAAAAGGCTAAAAAAGGCGATTGCCTTTGCGAGGCACTGCAGCTGCGCTTTATTATGAAGCTCTTCTCTCAATTCACACCCTGCTCTCGACTTTCCGAAAGGTGACGTGGAACAGGAAGACTTACAGTACTTCAGATGTGCGTCTTATCCGCAGAGCCCTGGGCTGTTTAGCTTGGCGCTACAGTTTGGAAGCTGTTGCTGGTATTAGAGGATGTTTCTCAGGTGGAAGTTTTGAAAACTAGCCTGGGGCTTCAGGGGCCAAAGCCCTTCCAGAGTCAGATCTGCAGCAGATGCAGCAGATATGCACGGAGGCCCCGTGTGGAGGTGGCTGGGAGGGGAGTCTGCCGTGTAACAAATGGAGTAAAACAGCAAGAGTAACTGAGAGATGAAACACATTGTCATGCTTTCGTTGAGAGTCCTGGCTGTCAGTCAGAAGAGAGGCGACGGGGTTCCTCTGATCTGGCAAAACGGGCGGAGAAGGAGTGTAATCCATCGAGACGTGGCTCTGCTGCGCCAACAAAGCGCATGCATGTGAAGGTGGAAGAGTGGAGGTGGCCGGCTGGGTGTGTTGACAGCTACAAGTGGCGAGACGCTGACAGCTCCGGCTGACCTGCGGGGCTGATGCATCAATCTGAACGGGCGCAGTTTGATCTGGCAGCAATCTCCAGGCTCAAGTGGCGAAATCCAGAGGTCTCCATCAGAGACGAGCGGAGGCTGCATCTAACGATTATTTTAGTGATCGATTATTCTACAGATTCTTCCAGTGATTCATTTGTAAAAAAAATCTGCACCTTATGGCGATTTTTTTTTAACTTCTCCAATGTGATATTAGACAATATTAAAAGTCTATCTGCATCTAAAAGATGCAAATAAACAAAAAAAACAATTCCCTTTATAACTAAGAAAAGAAAAAAACAAAAAAGACAGATTTTACACTGGGTGAAGGTAAAATTTAAAATTGCTTCCTTTTCCACATTTCGAGTGCAAAATGTTTGTACTTTCTGGCCAGTTTTTGCTAAATTACTGCTATGGGCGTGTTTTTCTTTCAACAATCTGCCTTTTTTTGGAGACTATATCCTCCAGTTAATGATTAATCCGTTCCTAAATTAGCTGACGATAACTTCAATAATCGATTAATCTGGATTAATCGTTTCAGTCCTAGAAAACAGGCCACGAAGCAAGTTTGAAAAAACGTTCGTGGGTATAGATGTTGACGTTGAAGTGGAACTTATCTCTTCGTTTCAGGAGAGACGCAGGAACACGTCACGTTAAGGAACGCACAGAAAGTCCTGCTGCCAAAGCACGTTTGGTGCAAACAGAAACCGAAGCGCCGGGCCCTTAAGCTCACCTGGTTGATGTGTTTCAGTTTGTCAATGATCTGGCTGATGACCGGCTCCGGCTGCTTGTTGCTCTTAGACTCCGAGGCGGGATGAAGCCGTTTCTGGCTGGGCCCAACAAACCTGAGAGAAAAAAACAAACAAACAAACAAGAAAGAACAATAAATGTGTGTGTGTGTTTTTTTTTCCTGTAATCTGTGCTTGCAAAAAACCACAGTGAGCACTGCCACGTCTCCGTAAATACGGTGTTTATCACCATCTAGTGTCGGGAAAATTGATGACAGGTCCGAGACGTTTCCTTCCAGAAACATGAAAAGTCAATTTGTAACTGAGCTCTGAGTGAACGGAGAGCTGAGCCCTCAGTGGAGAAGAAGCATCTCTAAAGTTAGAAACAGTGTTCTCCAGGATTTAACGTCTTGAAATAGATTTAGTGGTAAATAAAAAAAAACAAAAAAAACAATGGAATCCAAATGGGATTTTCTGGACAAGGTTGAACATAAATCTGCACCAGCCTCAGCGTGTAATGGGTCTTAAGCTTCTAATAAGTGGATTTGCACACGCAGTTTATGCACATATTTTGTTGACGATAAAAAAAAATCCTCACACGGTTTCAGTCATTATGCAAAGTTGAGTTGGAGATTAATTTTATGCATATTAACTTCCCACTTAGCGTTGCTTTAATCATCCGTGTCGATGCAACAACTTCAATAGAGATGTGTTTCTGTGCTGCTGCTGCTGCAGCTTGGAGGGTGAATTTAGCTGCAAGCAGCAAACAGGCGAGTGCTTACAAGCCTCCATGTGTACCTTAGGAAGCGCTGCTCTGTTGACACACACACATGCTCGGGTGCATGTGTGTGTGTGTGTGTGTATGTGTTATCAAGAGGAGGAGGAGCTGCTGTGTCTTAAAGGTGTATCCTCTCCCCCCAGACTTTCATGCTCAGACGTTCCTGCACATGTTTGCCGAGTTCAGGCGGCGCCACGATTAACCCGTCCCCGCCCTTCAGATTAGCTGCTGCTTCCAGCTACGACCAGATCTAATGTCGTGGTAACGTGTCAAAAAGTGACACGGCGGACTGAACGGTGCGAGGTGGCGGCATCCCAGACAATAATGTAAACCAAAACAAACAAACAAAAAAATCATCAAATTTTGATATTTCAAAAAAACACAAAGGCTTCACAGAAACAGATTTTTAAAATCGGGATTATTCCATAGATTTGGAAACAAATTACATTTAAGGCACTGCAAGGCAACCTGTTTGTCTTTTTTATTTTACTTTTTGCAGATTGCGTTGTTTTTGTGATCAAACTTAACCTGAAACACAAATGTGGTTGTTTGCAACCCAAACACAGATCCGACTGGAGACGAACTTTCATTCTCTGCAGTAAATGATTGAAACCTGAAGTTCTAACTCTTCTTCTTCAAAGAAACTCAGTAAGCCTCAAAGAGCCTTGAGATAAAAATATACGAAGGCATATGTGTGTGTGTGTGTGTGTGTGTGTGTGCGTGTGCGTGTGTGTGAGGTCATTCTCTGCTCTCATCTCTGAGACTCTGACCTGACTGCTCGCTCGCCCTCACACACACACACACACACACACACACACACACACACACACACACACACACACACCTCTCTCCTGACGTCTGCACTCATCACTCTTTCCCTTTATACGCAAAGTCAGACTTTTCATTAAACTCGAATTACGTTCCGCCAGTTATTTATTCTCCTTATTAGCCATGATCTCATCCCCTCTCAGCTCCTAATTATCACATTAATAATGGAAAGATGTGTGATCAATTAGTCAGAGGAGAAAGAGAAAATATGGGTCGAGGAGGGAGGATGTGGGGGGAGGGAGCTGGAGTGGAGGCAGGTTAGCGTTTCATGTGATAAATGCCACTCAGATAATTTTACCACAGGATCATTTAACACGCATCGCCGCTTTTCCCCACCATCTCCCTCTCTCTCTGTTTGTTATCTGTTTGTTTTGCCGCCTGCAGAGCTGATCAGATGGGTAAACTCCTGCGATAAGCTCATCTAGTCACAATCCAATTACCACACTATTAGGCCCAGCCTGACCGGGACCAGCGCCTCCCACAACGGTACAAGCAGACGAGGAGGAAATGGGAGCCTGACGCGTTCATATCACGGTGCTGCCGCCGATGAAAGAGGAGACCAGTTTGACCTGGAAGGGTCGGCCATTGAAACTCAGCAGCAGCTTTATGAGCTTTCTGGCTCAGCGGTGACCTCACGCAGAACGGGTTTTGGTTATGTGTGCGTGCGTGAAAATATGTGCCAACACTCAAACATTTTTACGTGTTTTATTCATAGCTACATTTCTGGAAGCGATGGTTGTCATCTCCCTTTCGGTGGTTTTGTATGAGGGTCTAACAAAACACATGTTTTAAGATTTTTATGACCTCATTAAGAGAACTATGAATGAAATTTGACACCTGCATCACGGCAGAAATGCACGAGAAACAGCCAAAACTGATGTTTTTGCCCTTTTTTTTAAAAAAAAATTATTGCTTCACAGAATGAATGTGGCGTTGTTACGGGTTGGGAACGTAAAAGAAATAGTAGCAAGGACAAACTGCCAACCAACTGGTGTTAAATACGCACTTAAACCACAACAGTCGCAAAAAAGCTAGCTTGCTAGCTAGCTTTTCTCCTCCTGTTTTCGCTGGAGAAACCAGAACCAACGGTTGCTGCTAATTTAGTTGCTAATATAGATGCTAATATACAGTCGGTTAATTAATTTATTTAAAATGGGACGCTGTACAACGTTAAACCTGGAGAAATGCAATGAACAGGTTAGAGCTACAAATGCTAATTTCCACCTTTAGTGCCCAGATGGAAATTAGCTAGCAATCTAGTTAGCAAGGCTATCCTAGCACCTGGTTAGCTTCAACCTGCGTGAGTCATAGTAGCAGCTGCAATAAATAACTTTTTTTTAAGGTTTAG
This sequence comes from Poeciliopsis turneri, assembly GCA_922788865.1. NCBI lineage: Eukaryota > Metazoa > Chordata > Actinopteri > Cyprinodontiformes > Poeciliidae > Poeciliopsis > Poeciliopsis turneri. Next base: position 1,615,607 of record CAKLNU010000953.1, read on the forward strand.
TAACAAAAGGATAAACTTTTGTTTATCCTTATTGTTTATTCCTTTTAGCACGGAAAAGGAAGAATCCAGCACTGGTGTATGGACAGGATGGCTAAGTGACAAAAGAGGCAGAAACTCTAATCAAAAATAAAAACTAGCAATAAGTGGATGAGGACAACACAGACTCAGGTATTTAACGCTGATTATTACAGATTCCTAAGAACAAGGTTTGTTATTTAGTAAAACGTTACTGAAAACAAATCGAAGTCTCGTCTCATCTGATGACATATTCCGTATTTACTGGACACGTAACAAATGGCTTGTGTGTATTTAATATTTTTTCCAATATGGCTGAATTTAGAAAAAAGCAAATGTAACAGAAAGTTTTGCTGTGCTAAAGAGTTCAATGTTGGTTTATTTTTTTAAGTTTCAAAATTTTTATTTATTTTTTTTGTCAATTAATGTTACGGCTCCATATTTAGGCTCCAGACTGGAGCTCTTATCACTCCTTGTGATTTTCCAGCGTCGTTCGATCCAAAGCATTGACGGAAGCCGGATTCTGCATGAGGCGCTCTTTGATGTGGAGCAAAGTGTTGCTCCTCTGATCTCTGTTCCAGGTGGGGTGGTAAACACATGCCTGATTAATGAAAAGAAAAGAAAAAGCGCCTCATTTAGCTCCAAACACCGTTCCAACAGCATGTCAGAGGCGTTCAGCGGTCAACCTCTCCGGAGCTCGCCCCTTCCCCCTCCTCCCCGCTTCTTCTAAATTTAACAACCCGCCCGGTGCGGGTTTCTGGAGAAGGTCCTGAGAGGGAGGGGATAATGAACGACGATCCGGAATAGATTGAAAACGAATCCCGGCTATATTTGCAGGCGGAATGCCCTCGCAGGTGACACGGGAGAATTGCTTGCTGCAGGACATTGTAATCTCTCCATCATTTTGTCTCCTTTCTTGCCTCCCTGCTATCGCGCCGGTTCGGTCCGGCTCGTAATCATCCCCTTAGGACAGTTTTGCCCTCCTCTCGCCAAAAACTGATGTCTCCTTCACAGGCTGATGCCAGCTTTATGGAAAGATAAAAGAAGCTTGAGCAAAGATGGGAATTTAATCTTTGGAAGGCGAGAGGAAAAATATTCACCCGAAGGGGACTCCTAGCTCAGATTTGTTAAGACTCATAATTAACAAAACAGGCGAGGAAGAAACAGATGTGTGTATCTGCCCAGGCTAAAAGTATGAAATGTGTAAATGTTTTTATTTTTTTGTTTGTTTTTTACATATCTGTTAATCACTTTGTTGTGACAGTGAAATCCAAGACCAATAATCCGTGTAAAAATCGAGCTCATCTGTGTTTTCCCAGTGCTACTACAGAAACACAGAAAGAGCTCAGTCAGAAACTACCAATCAGAGTCAAGAGGATTATCTTAGCGCTGTCAATCAAGCTTCGGTGAGCATGGCTCACACCCTTCCCTTTCGCTCTCTGCTGCGGTGCAGCTTCTTCCCGACAGCAGAACCTGTTACTAATGCTAAGGCTAGTTAGCATAGTGGTGGATAAATAGTTTTCCTGTAACAATAAGTCATTTCTCCGCCATTAGCACATTTAGCAGCGCATACACGAGGATGATAGACAGTGCTAATACTAGGGTTGAAACAAGAAATATTGTGGGATGACGTAACAACTGACGGACTTGACCGCATTTTGGAGGTGCTGAGTTGGCAACTAAGCTAAGCCCCTCCTCTTGCCTATGATTGGTTGATTTTGATCGGGAGCTGTGCATTTTTTTTAAGCTTATTATAGTAGCTCAGGGAGGAGGTGGAGGATCGAGATTTTTCTTTCATAGATTATCTGTCTCACACCATATCTTCACAACATGGTGACAGTTTGAATCAGTCAAAACTGATTTAAAAACTAAATACATAAATAAATAAAAGTTACATTCTGCAGCTTTAATGGAAAAAAGTGTGCAACTGGAGCCACACAACAGGGAGCGAGTGAAAAAGCGCTCAAAGCAATCACAGTTCTGCAGGGTGCAAGAGATGTGCTGGAGGCGGAAACAGCAGTTAACTGTGCGAGGAGAAGGGGACAGCGCACCTGACATTTATAACATCCCATAGAGCCAAAGTCAAGATTTACACTCACACTCAGCTGGAGGAGAAGGAGAAGGGAGGAGGAAGCCCTTCAGCTGGGGGAAAACTTACCCTTCAAGTCACCGACGCACTCCGAGACGTGAAATCAACCCACTGGATCGAGAATTTGCTCGTGAGCCGATACGCTTTAAAACCACCGGGCTCCGTGGATTTCCCAGCAGATGCGCTCAGAAATAAATGCCATTATTAATTCGTACCTGTCTGTCATCTCCTGCCCGTTCCAGCAGAGGGAGTTGTTCGCCGCGGCGGGCTCCCGACTGCACAGCGCTTCCCCGAGGCCGCTGTAGAAGGAGCTGAAGCCTTTCAGGTTGGTGATGAACTCCCTGAGGTGAAACGGAGAGAGAGACAAAGAATAAAACTGTCACAGAGGAAGAGATAAAGAGAGAGAATTCAGCTTAATAAGACTCAGAGCAAGTTGATTAGATCCACCCCGGCGCCCCCCCATGAGACGCAGAGATTAAAAGGGGCCAGAATGGGCGGTTGTCTCTGCTCCTTAATTGACATTAATCTGACCATTTGGAGACTGAAGCCTGCAGTCCTGCTGGGCAATTACGGCGCTCAGCTGGGGTCTCAAGTGGAGAGAGTGTTAAAAGGAACCTGGTGAGTCTGTGAGGAGCCTTCAAGTTTCCTCACTAGAGAAGCTCCATGCATTTTACATTAGAGATCAAAAACAGCAGGGCATCACTGGGAATTTAAAAGAAAACAATACATTACATTTTAAAGTTTTCTGTTTAAAAATCTCTGCTATCCTGAAAAAAATCTTAAGAGTGTGGCATGCTTTTATTTTCAACCATTACGCTGATCCCCCGACATCAGCAAATCCGTCTGTGTAAATTATTTTATTGTTGAAAGAGCCACAAGAAGCCAAGAAGCATTGTTTCTTTTTCAAAACCTGTGCATGAAAAGGTAAAAAATGACTGAAGTAAATAAATACATAATAATAAACACTTTAATAAAGAAAAATAAAACATTTTTCTTAAAAAAAAAAAGTAAGGTAGATAAACAACAACTTTAGTCAATTCCTCCAGGATGTTGCATTTTCACAACTCAGCAGGTTTGCTGTGATTGGTCAGAAAAGAAAGAAATCCATAAAATTTTATGGCGATTGGTCAGATTTCTGGAAAAGTGGCGATGAATGGTGAAATTGCAAGTTTCCACAAAATATTTGAATGATCAATAAATTTGCGATAAAACTTGCGAAACACCATCACAACTTCCTGGAGGGACTGATTAATCGATGAAAGACAGCTGATCAGAGTTATTGACAAGGGGATTGGAGATAAATCCTTACTTCACATTATAAAGCTACTTTGTGTTGGTTTGTCTCATAAACTCTCATTAAACTTTGACAAAATATAAAACACTACAAAACAGGCAAATTCTCCCAACCAATTAAAGTATATTAAATTATTAGATTTTTAGCAAATTTGTTCAGAGCACAACCAGAAAATTCATCTTCCCGCTATTTTCAACTGCCCGCATCAAACCTCGTCACTGTTTCCAGTGGTTTCCTCACCTGCGGAGTCCAGCCAGCGTCTCATCGGAGTCTGAGGGCTGAGCGTCCCGGGTCGCAGTCGCAGCGGGAGGCTGATGAAGAGGTGGGGCCTCCACGGAGCGGGAGGCTCGCTTCGTAGCGTGTCCACACATGCCGCTCACCTGCGGAGCAGAGAGGAGGAGAAACCGACACCGAGTGAGCGAATTAACTCCCCTCTTCGCCCCTCCAGCTTCAACCTGTTTATTTTATCTCCTATAAGAAGGGATGCTTTAGAAAACAAGAACCTGTCAGCAGCCAAACCAGCGGCGCTTCTTCTTCTTTTTTTTTCCCCCACTGAGCCCCTCTGCAAACTGTCATCTGTTTTCTGTGTGTTTATTTTTGGTAAGGATGAAAGCAGTGGGGGTGAAGACGTGGAGGGCTGAAGGGGGGTATTGGATTTGCATAACAAACAATTCACTGGATCCTCTGCCAGCCGCCTTGTTCAAATTTGTAATCATAACTCTCCAAAAAAAAAAAAACACGAGCAGGAAACCGAGGCCTACGGTTCGTCCCGTCTGTCCCGCGCCGTGGCTGCCATTGTGTCGTCCATGTGGGATGACATTACAATAACAAATAAGGAGTCCCTCTCTGTCTCCAGGAGATAATGGAGCTGGCACATTCTTTTCAGGTGTAATAAAAATGCAAATGGCTGCTAATGTTTAGCTTGTGATTTAATGATTTGGCGGATCCTTAATTTCCCCCGGGGATGCCGGCCAAAGCTTAATTCTGCCATGTAATGTTAACAGCTAATTGTGCCCAGCTTCCCTTAAAGCGAGCTGCCTGGAGAGACTGCAGCTGAATACCAATGGGTCCGGATGGAACAGCACCGTAAGTCTTCATTTGGTTGTAGAAAAGGGCCACAAGCTCACACACACACACGAAATCGTGTTTTAACGACTTGTGTGGACTTCACATTGATTTCCATTCATTTTCAACAGCCCAACTCTTACCCTAACACTAACTTTCACATACCAAACCCCCCAACCCAAAAACAGTATTTCCCCGCATGAGGACCAAGAAAATGTCCCCACAAAGAAAAATAGTCCCCACAACCCACATTGTAGACAGAGATAGGTCCCCACAAGGATATCAAAACCAGACTCTCTCTCTCACACACACGCGCACACACACACGTATGGACATGGTCGTGCGCGATGATGTACATGTTTTACAGCTTAAACAAAAGTCCTTTCATCTATTATTCACTTGAGTAATGCACCTGAACCCATTAACATGACACTGTGCTACATCATATACACACACACACGCACATGCACACGCATACACACACGCACACACACACACACGCACACACACACACACACACACACACACACACACACACACACACACACGTTACTTAAGCATTTTTATTCAACAAATGCTGACGCGCTAAAGTGCTTATTACCAAGAACACAGATTTATCAGGGTTAATCTATTCAGAGCTGTCACAGCACATGCACACACGCGCACACACACACACACACACACTCCGCCCTAACAAACACCAGGTCATCACCATGGCGACTTCCCTTCACCTCAGAGCTGACATCTAACCATAACAATGTCCCCAGGCACAACGCAGAGTTCGCTGCCACTGGACTCCAATATTTTTTATTCTTTTTTTTTTAATAAAATAAATATATAAAATAAAAAATAAAATAGTTGTTATTTTTCATGAATTAAGTTTTTTCACTTGATCTTTATCGAGAGGGTCATGCAGCTCTAAGCTAATCATATTAGTAGAATGGAAGGTAAAAATGTCTCTGGGTTGCAAAGGCTCTGCTTCAGAGTGACGCATCATGTCTCCAATGAACAAGTCTGGGTTTGGCAGCTGCTAACAGGAGGCTACTTTCCTGAGTAAAGTTTGGTGGAAGGATATTCAGGTGTGGTGTTGCTGCCCCCTTAGTTCTGGTGACAGGATGTCTTGACGCAGCAGCAAAAACACTTATATATTTTGGTTTGTTTCATACTCCCAACTTTGGGAGCGACTCTCTGTAGTTGCTACATGACTGTACACCAGAGCACATAGCAAAGTCCATGAGGACACGGATGAGCAAGTTTGATGTGAGAGGACTTGACTGGCCTGCTGTCCTCAACCTGACAGAGCACCTCTGGGATGAATTAGAGCAGACACAATGAGCGAGGGCTTCTTTCCCAACGCTCTCCTGGAAAATCAGTCAAATATTTCGATAAACATGGCTTCAGAGTTTACGGACAGCTGTACCGCAAAGTAAACAGATGTTCATATGTATTAGTAAAATGCTTTGTATTTGTTTTTTTCTCCTTTATTTTGTCATGCGTTGTTGCTCACAACCAGCCTAAGATGTAACATCATCTCCAGTGACTTTGTGTATCCGCCTGACTCGACCAATCAATCAATCTGCAGACGCCTACAGCCGATTTACAATGTCTTCTAGATCAGACATAATAAACAGTTTGAATATTATCTGAAAGCATTTTTCTGAACCATCTGAATGACCTGCCCCAGTTCAGTATAAGTGTTCAAAGTTCATGGCGGTCATGTAATAAGCTATAACAACTTATTTCCTTACTCATTCACAGCATTAATGTCCTAAGCTAAAATACGTCTGCCCCGATGTTCCGCCTACATGAAAAACTATGTTAATAATTAAACCAGAAATAGCCGTGATTGCTTTACTGTGCAGCTCAATCACTTGTCATTCAGTCTGAGATGAGACAAAATCAGACAAGATTGATGAGGGAAAAAGAGTGTTGGAAAAATGCTAATTACACATTTATGCTCATCAAACAATGCAGTGACAGTATATAAAACCGAAAAGCAAAGAAACTTCATTCACTTACCTGTAAAGCCTGAGGGACAACATCAGAAGTAATGACGTCATATCTCTAATTTAAGCCAAATAGTCACTCCTTTATGCGACAGACTGGCGACCTGTCCAGGGTGAACCCCGCCTCTCGCCCGGAACGCAGCTGGAGAGGCACCAGCAACTCCCGACCCGTTAGGGAGAAGGGTGACGGAAAATTGATGGATGAATGGATAGTCACTCCTTTAGAGCAAACCAAACTATTCTGATACGTCAGACTTTATCTAAATAACAAGTCCCAGTTTAACTACAGATCCACATTTTATCAGTATTCTTTTCAAGTTGTCAAAAGGGCAGCAATATAAGCTATGTATCGGTAAATATCGGTTATCTGCCATGACAGCAGCACTAATATCGACCGTCAATATCAGCGCATGTTTAAAGGGGCAGTACTATGTGTTTTCCAGCCACATCTTGTCATTTTATAGCACAATGAAGTAATTGTGTAATAAAAAATGCCACATATAAAACATGACATAAAGTAAATTTGACTTTGCAATTTAACACCTTGAAATTGGGCGTCTGGATCTTTAAGAAGTCTCTACTCCTTCTGAGACTCCGTCTTCTGCACAGCAACATTCCTCCATTAAGTGTTTACAGATGTTCATCAAAGCACTAGACTGAGACGTAGTTCATCCAGTAATGAAGATGTGGAGTTCCACCAGATGTTTGCTAATTTCTGCTGGCTAGTCTGAAGGAGCTGAGGGAATAACGTTATAACATGATGCAAAGCTCAAAAAAGCTCCTTGAACTCCAACCCCTAAGTAAACCACCAACCTCTGCTGTCCAATGCATTAAATGAAACTGACATCTCTGATCACCAACAATCTAAACGACGTCCAGGCAGAAAATTCCAATGACACTGTAAGGTGCCTCTCTGTCCATTTCTCTGCCAGCTCATTTCCTCCCCTCACATCTTCCTCTCATGTAACTCTTTCATCCTTGCGGGGCCCGCAACGAGCGCCGCCGCTCCCGCAGGCCATGATTAATGCGATCGGAGCTGCGCTCGCCTTTTTGTTTACGTGTTCCCGGGAAGCCGTAGGGGACTTGTGGCACAAGCAGGGGAGGGCCCAGAGGGAAGCGGAGACTGATTCAGCACACACTCTGCCCTGCCCGATTGTTTCCGGATTCCTCCAGGAAGGAGGGGCCTCATTAGCCAAGCATGAGCATCATCCAAGGCCTGGACCGACACACCCAACAGGAGAGTCTGCCGATGGAGCCTGGCTGAGCGGGGAGAAGAGAAAATGTCCGCGAGCCTCTGTCTGTCCACCTCGCCGACACACACACGTTCTGCTCAGCGTCTGAGTGGCACTTTGCTCGTGCAAACACGCCGCAGAGATAATCTCTAAACAAATCGACGGGAATGCCCGTGGGCCAGGAACAAATTTATGATGAGGCTTTTACATTGTTCTTCATCATGACGGTTTACAGCAACTACAGAAAGAGAAAAGAGACTCTGTCCTTTGGTGAAGCTGGAGAATATCCGATGAGGACAAGATTGTCCTCATCGGAGGACCAGTCCTCCACCACTTCCTCCCTCTTCTTCTGCTGCTTCTTGTCTCCATGTGGTCAAACTGAAAGCTGGTGAAATCCACGTATTATTTCCGCTGAAGGCCTTTCAAAGCCTCAAATTAAGAGAAGAGGATGGGGGGGAAATTGTCTTTATATGAGTGAAAAGTCAAACAATATCCAGCTGTCACAGTTATCTCCAGAGGAAAGGAGCTCTGGCTGTGTTGAAAATGAAATATTGTCTTCCACAGTTTCATACTGATAAAAAAAAAGAAGGAAAAGAAGTTGCACTGCAAAGAAAAAGTTTCATTTAAAATCTTCCCAACCCCAAACTCAAATTTAAAAGTGGGTCTCTATTTCCTCTCAATAGGAATAACACTGTACGGATACTAGTCAGATGCTAGCTAGCATTAGCTTTCACTTGGTTGGTATCAAGGTGCACAGATGTCTCCAGTTCTTCTAGTTCTACATTAACTTCTGCTCCTTAATGTCTTTGTGTCCTCAACAGCGTGAACCATTTACTCCTCTACAGATCGTCACAACTTCATATTGTGCATTCTTGCTTGGTTTTCTCTCTGTTGGATGGACTGAAAACGTACTAAACTCGCCACTGAAGCCCGACACCGACCCGACCATCAAGCAGGAATTTCAGCTCGGGTTCGGCTCGGGCCATAAATCTAAACTCTCTGAGGATTGGCCTCTGGTGCTCCAACACAAGGAGCTGAAGAGTCGCCCACATTTCCCCAGGAAAGGGTTTATGGTCAGAGCAGAAAGTCCAGCCAGGCCACCGGCCGCTGACGGCTGCGAGGCGTTATAAAACGCTGCCATCCCCGGCGCCGAGGCAGTGGCCTACATGGAAGGTGCGAGAGCCGAGGAGAGACAGGAGTTGTATAACGAGAGCGACTACCAGGAGGAGCGATCGTCAGACTCACACCCGAGAAAAGGGCAAACGCAGTACCACCTCAGAGTGGAGCGCATTTCTCTCCACTCCCCTCTGAAAGAACCCGAGGAGCGTTTTCCACTTCCTGAGTTCATCCTTTTGTCTGGATTGCTCTGGTTATTTTTGGATAAGATGCAAGCAGGACATCGTCATGCTGCACGACAGTTTCACTTCAGGAAACTGAAAGGAAAAAATGCGATTCCCAGCAGCCAGTTCCTGTAGCCGTGTGTCACGTTAGCCAACTGCCATATTGTTGTCTTATGTTTGTCAAAAGAGATTTCCACCCCATGATTAGCAAAAGGTGAACACACACACACACACACACACACACACACACACACACACACACACACCACTCTATTTTAAGATCTTCTTTTTGAAAATAGCTGAGCTACACACAGGAAGCCCTTGGTAACTCCGGAGGAACCTCCGGGTACAAAATCCCTCAAGCTAACGTCTTTCTGAAGGAGAACGAAACTCAGTGCAGGGACGTGAGCGCTCGCGTTGTTCGCACTGCACACAAACTCGATGAAAAGACCCATCGAAGGGACACGGAGCACGACATTAATTTACACAAGCACAACTGCAGCTAATGCTGCGATCAATATTTTCAAGCAAATTTAGAACAATGAACAGCTGAACGGTGTTGAGAGACGTTGAACTAACGCGGGAGACGGGCTCTGTGTCCCTGCAGAAACAGTGTGAAAATGCTGGCTGGACGAGTAAAGAGAGTGTTGCGTTGTGCTGTGGAGGTTTTTAAACGTCGTCCAGGAAGGAGACGTCTGTGTGTCCTGATCTTAGTCCTATATAGCAAGATGGCCCACAAACCTGACCCAAAACACTTCAAAGGAAATCCAACTAAATACTGATAAAATTATAATTTGGAGAAAAGTAATAAAAGTCTTGTTATTCTGAAAATTGAGCAAATAAAAAATCCCAGTTTATCTAAAAGTTTCAAGCCTGATCACGTTTCCAGCATTCAAACTGGCGATCATGTTAATAAGCTCAATGGCTGAATTGATGTTCATTAACGTTGAAGCATTTTGCCGCCGTTTCCAGAGCAACGTCTATTAAACTAATTGGTTTTTGACGAGTCCTTCTTTTTTCTTCCCGTTTGTGTTTTAGCGGCTGGAAGGCCAAATTATTCATCTATTATCAGACGAGAAAACTGCTTTGTTTGTCAACATCAAGTGAACCACTTGGCTTTCAATTATTGTCAACAAAACAGCAAACAGATCCTTGGGGGGAGTTTCGAACAGCACGGCCCGCTTTCTGAAAAACTGGGTTAAACGTGACTTCATTGTGTCTGAACAATGAAAACACACGACGAATATTCAATAACTTTGATGATATTTTGCAGCTCCGGCGGCGTTTACATTTCAGTGGCTCCTACCACGTTGGAGCTCAGTAATCAGATAATAAATACATGATTAATTGCTCTGCCTTTGAAGCAACAAGTTGGATGTAATTTGAGCTCCTTGAGATCAAAGGTAAAATGAAAAAAAATATATATATTCTTGTATAATGCTGATTTAAAGTGTATTATTGAGAGAGAGAAACTCAAGGAGGTATTTGATATTTAACTTGGACAATTTGAATGGTCTTTTAATACAAATGTTACTACAGCTTTGTATTAAAAGTGTCATTCTTTACCAGATAATGCAAAATTGGCACTTTTAATAGACCTTTAATGCAACTTTACATTAAAGGTGTCACTATTTACCGAATGACACGTCATGATAACAATTGTAAACGTTCATAACTCCTTTATGACAGCACACCCCATCATGCAAAGCTGGTGCAGACAAACTTACTGTAGAAAACGTCTTGTGGAGTCATAAACATGTTTTGTAAACAATAATAATAATACAAAAAAAACATTTTATTTGTAAAACCTCTTAAGGGAGTGAAGGGGTGTCATGTAAAATCAACATTTTTCAGCTTTATGTTATGTTCATCATAAACATGCCTGGAGTGATGCTTTGATTCTTTCATGCATGTTTGAGAAATCCTTTAATCTCCTTGGCAACCGCAGTCAGAGGTTCCTAAACGCTAATTTTCATAAAGTGCCACCTATTTACATAAAACTGCTCTTTGGAGCCGAAGTCTCCAGCTCAGGTCCTCTAGACTAGCGGCAGCAGCAATTAGCAAACGGTGTAATAATGACTTCCTGTAGGCGGAGCATCGATGAGAGCCGGGGCTTCTTAAAGAGACAGAGGCCCAATTTCAAGGCATGCTTGTCAACATTTCTTTTGAATTCAGTTTGACATGCAGACATTTCAACAATCGCATGTGACATTGTTACTCGGTTGTACTGCATGGAAAATACTTTAACCGACACAAATCCTTTTCCCTTCCCAGTTACAGTCGTGCTCTACCTTGTGTTGGTCTTAAAAATTTGCAACGGTACCCTTAAAAAAATAAAACGGCGAGATTTACACAGACATGAATGATTTTCTAGCAACGTTTCAACGTGCAGAAAATCTCTGATCCCGCTCAAATCTGTCACATTTCCGGCCTCAACCTACTTCCCCTTCTTCATTCTCAGCCGAGCGGGTCACCAGGTGATGGATGCCTCTTCCACAATCTCCTGTCCTCCTCCCCCCCTTGGGCTCACTTTTACACCCCGCCCCCCCTCACCTCCTCCCCCACTCCCACACCGATCTTTTTCCTCCCCGGTTCTTTGTCACTCTTTTTCTCCTGTCCTTTTCCTCAGTAACTGGTAAAAATAGAGCTTCATAAATCATGTATTTTTTTCTCACAGCAGAGAGAGAGAGAGAGAAATGGGAAGGAAAAGAAATAAATGAGGGGATGAAGGAGTGGGAGAAAAAGATGTCGAGGGGAGACAGAGAGAGTCGGGCAGCGGATGGAATGAGAAAAACTCCAGGGGAGAGAAGGGAAGCTGACAGGGGAATAGATTGGAGCGGTCGGCCTCTCGGCTGCCCTCGCCGAGCCTCTTAACGTCGGTTGAATTACCCGGGAGTTGCTCTGGATGGAGGGACTGAATGTTAACGCGCCAGAGAGCGGGGCAGAGCGAGCCATGAGTGGTCATCTCGCCTGTGGAGCTGCTTGTTCCAAACCCGCTGCATCTCAAGGACTCTCTCACTCAGAAACGCAACCCGTCTGCCTCCTGGAGCTGCGGGGGCCTCAGTCCCACCGGAGGGCGGGTTAAGTGGGAGACAGAAACGACAACCACATGACACTTGGAGTCGCCGAGCGCCACAAAAGAAGGCTGCGATGCATTCAAGATGTTAGCGGTGTACGGCCGAGTCGCTCTGAAACACTGCAGGTTTCTCCTGGGCTCTTCAGACGCTCCGCTGATTCATTTCATCCCCTCCCACAGGCATTTTAGAAGAGCGTGGAAAATGGATTATATGCTGCTTAAATTGCTGTTATTCACACTGTGGTTGTGTGCTGAAACATACAAGGTTCCCATGTCACATCAGTCCAAAATGCGAATGTAGGATTGGTCTTAAACTGTGTAGAAAAACAAAACAAATAACCAAAAGCAGATTTGATTAAAGGGACGGTATAATGTGTCCCTAAGGCACATGGCGCCATTTTACACCACAACGGACTAAGTTACCTTCAGTAAAATATTCTATATATCAAATATGACTTCAAATAACTTTGACTTACAATTTGATGCTTTGAAATTGAGTCCCTGTCTCTTTAAGAAGCTCCTCCTCATTCTGAATCGCCATCACAACATTCCTCCATCAAGCGTTTTTTTGATTTTTGATTTTTATCAGTGTTTCATTGACAAGCAGCTTGTATAATGAGGTCAGCAGGTGTTTGCTAACTGGCTGCTGCCGCTAGTCTGAAGGAGCTGAGTGGGGGAGTCATTGTTTGTGAGGCGGGAGCTCAGCTGGAGGCCCGCAGCTCTGAGGAGGAGCTCTGTGGAAACAGGCGCCGCTTTGCGAGAGCGGGCGTTTTTACAAACCCGACCGGTTGCCATGGAGATTAAAGAATCTCTCAAACATGCACAAAAGAATCAAGCCAAAACACTCCAGGTTTGTTTTTTTCAAACTGGTTTAAATTTGAACGAGAATCCCAAGCAGCAAGCTGCTACAGTCTGCTGCTCACAGACACGAGCGCTCCCTCCCGCTGCAGAGTAAGTGAGGTCAACCTGTGTGTTAATAAATGATGGCTTCTGAGTGGAAACCTGGTCACCGCGGGGATTCGGGGCGCGAGAGTGAAAAGTTCAGCAAATATACAGGAGCGAGGAGCACATCCAAGCTCTGTGGCTCCAGAAGGAAACAAGGCCCTTCATATTTTATGAGCTCGCCTCTCCGCCTTCGCACGAGGGCTGCGAACTACACTGAGGGTTTTATCGCACTGCACATTACGGGTCACTGCCGCTTACCAGTTAGAGACAGATTTGAACAAGACATGCTGGGAGAACCTGCCTGCAGAAACAACTAGAGGGATTTTTATCTTCCACCTGTTTTTATTTTATGGTTCTTTCATGTGTTTTTACGACTCAAAAGCTTAGATGTGGTAACGTAACGCGACGCAAATACTTTATGTGTGTTGGACAAAGTAAAGACGTGTCTGATCAATGCTGTGGGGACAAGCATCCGTCTGGTCATGAACATTTCTTGGTCTGGTCTGTAACAAATTTCAAAATTTGTTACATTTTTAGTTGGTGCGATTCGGTTTCACAATGCACTGAGTCAAACGACCATTAGCCATTTCTCCTGTTAGCGCTACAAAGCAGCAAATGTCTGCTTTAGCTGTATCAACCCAGCTAAAGCAAAGCTGCTTTAGGGGTTTCTGCTTTAGGACCAGAGATCCCTTCGACTGAACCGAGACCAAGGTTTGCAGGCAGACCAGAGTTCACTGCTTTGGCCCACAGCAGAGTTTGATTGTTCCCAAACAAACCAGACTTTCTATTTCTAGGCAAGTGAGCTAGAGTTTGATTTAAACAGACCAAACAGGGCTGGTGCGGATCCACCCTGAGAGACAGTTTGCCAAATATCTCCTTAAACCTGACGGCATTTCCTCGTTTTGAAAAGACGCCGATATTTGGCCCCCCCCTGTTCTTCCCACTTTCATCGACTGTCTTAGGGAAATGCTCACACCCGGCAGCACTGCTACTCCAATTATTGTAATTCTCCTCTCTGTGGTTTGCCACACAAAAGCTATTAATAAGCTTCTATTAGTTCAGGCTACCGCTGCTCACAAGTTCACCAGAACCCCAACTAATGAGCAGGTTGCACATCTACCATCCTCTGCATCACATCCCATCCTGAACTCTCTCTCTGTTCCTCCAAGTATTTTACTACGACGTAATGACTTTAAATGACTTGGATCCTCATTATGCATAGGTTGTGTTTCTTTTTTCTGTCACTTATTTTTTTAAAAATCTGTTTATATTTGATTATGAATGACAAGAAATGAAGTTTTGATTTGAAACAAGCCGGTTAGAAGTACCAAAAACCCAACGTCTTTCCAATCAATGAAGAGGACGCTGTCACTTTAAACTTTTTATTTCGGTATCAATTGCTGGAAAAAAAACAACCCTTGAACTTTGCTCCAAGTGTACGGACTTGTCAGTGCTTCATTCAGGCGCTAGCTGCGCTAACAATGCTAGCTTCTAATCCTCTGTTGTTCATGTTTGTTACACCTTCTAAAACTAGGGGAAGACCGGGAAAAAAGATTTTCAAAGCGTTTAATTTTAGTTCTTGAATCTGACTGTGATGATTACTGTGCCTGATCTGGTTCTTCAATTAGGTGTCACTGAATGTGGGTTAATTTTCCAGTCACATTCCCACTGATGTTCGTGTTGTAAAGAAACCGTGTCAAAGGAGAATTTCTTTCTCATCTGGCTCAGACAATAAAGCACAATTATCTGCCAGAGAAGCAGTTGATCTGACTTTCTGCTTCAATAATTGAATGGCTACGGCATCTGTAGAAACACAGCTGAATGAATAAAATGAGCAACATTACACTAACCAAGTGAAAATATTCTGTTGCTTCATTAAAAAGGATTAAGAACACTTCCCCATGGAAACCAGGCCTGACAGCTTCAGGTAAAACAGCAGCTGCATATCTGAAAGCGCCTCTTTCTGATTTGGTTCAGACTGAACAGTGGCTCGCATGAACACACATGGAAAAAGTCTACAGACAGATAAAGGGTAGATATTTAGCTGCGGCATGCAGAGATGTGTGAAGTGCGCTAACTAGCGATAGCGCAGTGATGGTTAACTGCAGGTCTGGTGCAAACAGCAGTTCGCCGTAAATGAACAGAAATGGAAAATGCTAATGTGGAGAGAGAACAGAGGTACTCCAGCAGGGTGTTGGGCTGGTCATTCATCCGGCTGCCAGTCGTGTTTTTGATTTGAAAAATGTTTAAGGTTGACAGGAATTTTGAAAATATCACCTGATAGTTATGCATTATTGGAAGACTGCAAGATTAAGACCCAAACACAAACAATAAAATTAAAAAGTGTAAAGAAAAGAAAAGTATTTCTGTCTGTTTTGATTGGAAGGGCTTTAGAATAGCTGTGTAGCATCGTTATTGTTATTGAATTATATTTCTTTGAAGTAGCTAACACTCTTAACCTTGTAGCAGGTCCTTTGTTCAAGTCTTGATTGGCTTCAGGTGTGTGTGTGTGTGTGTGTGTGTGTGTGTGTGTGTGTGTGTGTGTGTGTGTGTTCGTGGTTGTTAGTGCTGTTTGTATGTGTGTCGTCTGGTGTCCCTGACTGCTGGTGTCCATCTCCAGTGGGATACCAGACTGTCAAGGTCACCACTGCCACCCATCACGGCTCGGCTGGGAGTACAAACTGAATGTATAGAACAACATTCTGGGGTTTCAGCAAACAGAACAAACCCAATTAATAGCGGTGCAACGATTGCAGTTTTCTAACCCGCCGCCGATTACTGATCTGTAAGAAGCCTGATCTGCCAATACCAATGTTGGGTGATGCTGATTTTTTTTTTTTTTTTGGTCTGAAATGTTGTTCAATATCCAAAAAAAGTCACTGAATTGGCAACAGTGAGGTGATTGTTGTAAACTACAAATGTGCAGATATTAGCTGATGGGCCGGTCTGTCAGTCAAACGCCTCTCCCAGCAGAGCAGAAGAGGACAATGGTTGAGTTGTAGATAAGATGTAAGTATCAGGCCGATCACATGGAGGAAATTCTGGCCGATAAATCAGCTGGCCGACTTATCAGTGCAACCCTACTAACTAAAGCTGCATCCATCACTGTGCCATGCATTTGGTTTTCAATCCCCCGTCTATAATGAGCCTTAGTGTGTTCAGCAGTTGACGTTATAACAAAAGCCAGAAGAACAGCTAAGTTTTGAGGATAATGTTGATGTAAATGAGAACCTGCAGGAATGTTCCTCCTAGTCAGAGCTGCTTTCAGTGTGACGGTTCGCCAGTGTGTGTCGGTGAATGATGCTCACCAGGGCGCTGAGGCGGCTGCGGGCGTTCACCGCCTGCTTCAGAGCCAGCTTGATCAGCGACGGCAGCCTGAGAACGACGGCCTCCATATCCTGCTCCCCTCTCATGCCACCTGCCAGCTTCCCCAGTCCGTCAATGTAGCTCCTCCAGTGGGGCTGAACCTCGGCGGCGCCCCCCAGGCAGCCCTGCATCGCCGTCTGACAGAAGCCTCTGCAGGCCGGCGGGCTGAGCATGCCCTGACAGTGCGGGCAGTACCACAGCCTCAGCAGGGCCCGGCCGCAGTCCCTGCTGGGCCGCAGATGGTCCGTGGTGTTGACCACCTCTATGCCCAGGTTGAGCGCCTGCAGGAAGACCCTCGTGGCCAGGAGGGAGCGAGACAGGCGGGTCATGATCAGCTTGGGGTAAGGCCCAAACGCTCCGGAGTCCTTCCAGGCTCCCCGCACGCACTCCTCGGACGCGGCGGACGCACCGCCGCCCAGCATCCGGCGGTACATGAGGGGAAAGAGTTTGCCGAAGAACGCCGCCACCATGTGGTCCACCGTGGAGTCGGAGCCGAGGATGTAGAGCGACATGTCCAGGAAGAGCTGCCCCACAGAGCTCTGCGCCCCGGGGAGGAGAGCCGGGAACTCCGACTTCAGCACGGTCAGGGTGGAGTTACGGCCGTGACGCAGCACCAAGTCGAAGGCCTCTGCAAGGAAACAACAGAGCAACGAGAACCAGTCAACCGAGGCGAAGCTCATTGTCATCCGCGTGGTGAATAACGTGCAAAAAGTGTTTACAGATGTGCCAAACTGTCAGAAATACAGATCATAAAATATGCAACACAGATAGATGCTTCTCCCTCCTCAACAATCACAAGAGAAAACCACACACTCTCCCACTCTTGTTCGATTTACCCGCTTTTTCTTCATCCACTGTTTTCTCTTAAGGGATTACTTCTACATGTCCAGATAAAAAAAAAAAAGAAAAAAAAAGAAAAAGGGAAAAACTGCACTAATGCATGACAACTTGAAACAAGTAGGCAACAGCAGCCTCAAAGAAAACCTTCGCCAGAGAAAAAGCATTTAGGTCGATAAATTTGTTTGGCCGTGAAGAGTTTCTTTGAGGAGAGAGAGGCATGCAGAACAAGCGGGGATTGTCGATGTGCAGAAAGGAAAAATATAATACTAATAATCAGGGCCATTTCCAGTCACAAAGAGACGTCTTATCAACAAGGTGGCACGAGGCGGGGGCGCGCCGCCATCGACCCGGTGCCGCGGCGACAGAGGGCCCAACAACAGAGGGGATTTAAAGCTCCATTACTGAACCTAGCAGGGGAGCTGAGAGTCGGTGAAATGAAGCTTTGGACCGGAGAATGGCTGCAGACGCCTGAAATCCCATTTACGCCGCAGCAAGGCCACTTAATCACTCCGCCGAAAGTGGCGGCCGCCAATCTGCTCTTTGAGGACGGAAACACTGGTTGAAGTGACGTTTCGACGGACTCGGGTTTTGTGCCGTTTCATCTTTCTCATTTGGTTTTCCTGCCTGGACAGTTTCATTTGTTTCTTGTCAGGCTTCTCTGGGGTCAAACGAGGCTCGTCTGCAGAGTTTTAGGTCTCTTGGAGGAAAAAAAAAAAAAAACTCAGAGAAACAATCCGACAGCTCTCTTTGTTGGTGGGGTTATGTTGAACTTGTAATGTGATTCTTTTTTTTTTTATTATTTATTTATTCTTTTGGCTTGCAAGTTCAAAGGCATCTGAAATTAATATCAGTTTTTCATTATGGAAGTGGAAATTTCATTTAACTCCGATAAACTCTGGGAAGAAGAAGGGAATTGTCGCTTCTAGCTTTTGGTTTTGCTGCGTTTGGGACTCAAAACAGAGACAGGAGAGGCAGAGTGACGGTAAAACAAAGATCGGTCACGACTCCTGTTCTTCCTGCCTGCTCAGACTCATTCCCTCGAAAGGTCCTTTCACTTCTTTAGGAATGGTTTTCTGTACGTGGACAGAGGTGGTGATCCACCTTCGCATTGATCAGGTTATGTGTTTTAAATCGGTCAATCAGCCTCAACGGTGCACGGTCCATCGAGAATTATAGGATCTTCACCCATCCATTATCTAACATCGGGTCATCGATTCGCTGGACGTCTGAAAGAGAAATCGTCTCACAGCACCACAGGTCCTCCTCTACAGAGAGGGCAAGGAGGGCGCAGTTATACATCTCTATGTTCCACATGAGATATTTGGTTGCAGAGAAGCTCAATCTGACACACGTCAAGCTATTGCACACCTGCTGCACGTTTCAGAGGCATTGGGAGACATGGTAACAATACTACGACCAATAATAATGAATCATTTTGCACACATTTTGATCACAAGGCTGCAACTGATTTAAAAAAAAAATCTATTTCTATTGCTAAAAACACAAGTTAAACCTAAATGATAACCCTACCAACAACCCAATAATAACATTTCTTAATGTCAAGGCCAGTTGAACCTGAAAGGCTTCCATGACTTCGGATTAATTTGCCTCATAGTCATAACCTCCAGAGTACAGAGTACGGTACAGTATTCAGAAACTTTTAAGAACAGACACGAACGTCACACACACGTGTTTGGTTCTCACTGTCACACACTGATAAGCAAAAGATTCCCCCATTCGAAGCGCAGCGTTAAATTTCCCCCAGTTGCAGGTTTACTTGTGTTCTTAACGAGGACGGAGACCCCTTCTCGACTCGCTGCGGAGCGAGAAGGAGGAGGGGAGACTGGGAGGATGTTTGGGAGCAGCTCACATCTGTTTGGCTTCCCGGGCTGCGGCCGCCCCGCTGCGTCTGGAAGCAGCTCCCTCTGTGATCACTGAGCAGGCAGATGTGCAGATTTCCCACCGAGACGAGAAAGCAGACCGAGAAGCTCAAACACGCAAAACTAAAAGACCTACTTTTGTGCACTACTTAGGAGCACAAAATTTTATTTTCCTGCATGGAAACGAGAAGACGTCTTTTCTCCTGTTAGGTTATTGATTGAAAACTGCAGGATGAAATTAAAGCTGTTTGCTTCTTCTCCTTCTTTCTTCTTCTCCTTCTTTCTTCTTCTCCTTCACGTTTATATATATATGTGTGTGTGTGTGTGTGTGCGTGTGTGTAAAACTATTCCAGCAAAGTGTGTAATTAAGCTACTATGTGTAACATCTCTTATATCCACTTTGCAGTGGTAAAGAGAAAGACTAGAGGGCTCTTCATAAATGCCTTTCAACGTCTCTGACTCACTGGGTTCATGGTGAGAGCCATTGTGAGTCCATTTCCTGCACTCATTCACTGTCATCAGTGAGAGCCTCTGCGGGATCAGGTATCGTTTAATGGAGGGGAGAGGGGCCGTGTGTCAGGGACCTGTGACATGCTGGATGCAACCACACGAGGTCAAGAGGCCCGCGCTTAAAATTAGCAGCCAGAGGTGGATCGACGCCTGCCGACAAAACCCGTTACTCGTCGCATCAGCCGAAGCCGGCGGAGGGAAATCTTCCTGGAACGTCCTTTACCTTCATTGGGGTACAGCAACCATCGACTAATGTTTACGCCGAGGATTCGAGGCCTCTCGGCTTACCGCCCTTATCAGATCCTCAAGACATAATCTGGTGTTTGTCAGGTGCTCCGTCACATGGTGATATATTATTTATGCATGCGACGTTCCCTTTGTGAACGCCTGCTGTCCAAATGCGTTTCTGCACAGCTTCTCGTTTTTCACCCACGGCAACCACATGGCAAAACGCAAAATCTCAACGAGTCATTTTGGTTCTACTGTCAAGAGCAAATATCTTAGCAAACTTGACTTACAAGTCGTTTTGTAGAGGCTTGTTTTAGGTCAATTATTCCTTAATATTTTTGGCAAAGTACTAACTCCATTGGCAGATTATTTAACTTTGAACAAAACATTTTTCCCATGTTATAAATTCATTAATCCATCAATGATACTAGTACTTTTTCTATATATTAAGGAATTATATGCTTAAAATAAGTTCCTATGTGTTGCTGAAAAGTTACTTGTAAGTTAGTTTAGTTTGCACTAGAAACTGGAGCAAAACTACTTGGTGCCAACAAGTTCATCCTGATTCGGCGACCGATGCGTCAAACTGAACTGGATGAAATAACGTCGCCGTCAGAGAACGTCGACAACCCCCCCCCCCCTCCCGGGTCACTCTGCGTGTCACATTAGCTAGACACTGATCCAGTCTTACATCAGGCCGATCTAATCATCAGTCACGACACTAAAGGTTCTATCGGTCTCGTCGCAGCGTCGCTCTCACGGCCTCTGACTGACCGTCGTCTGCGGTCGGCGCTGTGAAGACAGACGCGCTCCGTGTTGCCACATCCATCAGCCACTCGTACTCCCATTATCCCACAGGAGAGGAAAACATCAATAAATTACCAAGCCAATGAGAGAAACTCATTTGGTTGATGGAGCTTCACCTCTAGTTGACCCTGGAACGGATGGATGGATGGACAGACAGACTGATAGTCCATTTTAAAGAATCGTATCCTATGGCTGGAAAGCTTAAACTTTTTTACGCTAAAACCACTTGCTATAAAAATAGTATCTTTTTGCATTTTATGTGACTGGCCAACATAAAGCAGCTCGTGACGTGTGTGAAATAGAAGGAAAACGATTTTCACATTTTTAACAAATAAAACCCGAAATTTACATCTATATTCAAGTTTATATTGTTTTAATAGAGCTGACTGAGCGCAGACACGTCTGCAATGTGTGCAGCTTTATTACGCAACAGGAAGAGGACGGCGGCAAAGCAAAACCTCCCAAAGCACAGCCGAGGAGAGTGACTGGACAAGAGGCAGCGGTTGCTCTGGAGGAGCTGCGGAGAACACCAGCTCAGCTGATGTGTTTTCAATGAGCTCTGCGCTCCAGAGTCCTGGCAAGAAGAACGGCAGAAGAATTTCATTGTGTCGTTTCATCAAAGCAAAACTCTGCGTCCTGCACACAATGTCACCGTGACATGACACACTGTGGAAAAAGTTACAAAGGGGTATGAGCAGTTTTGAAAGGCACCGCATCCGCACAGTGAGCAGAAAAATGACAGACGTGTCCAAGCTGCCGCTGGATCCAGTCAGGAAGAAACGAACTGGCCAAAATCAGAACGGAGCGTAAACGACACGCTGCTGCGGGAGACGCATATTTATCCGGGGCAACCTGGTAACCCAAGACTGGCTCGACCCGAAGTCCCCTCTGTGGTGGGTCGGCTGTGCGTCCGAGAGCCGGAGGAGGGCGGGGCGAGACCGACCCGTTCCAGGAACAAAGCAGACAGGATGCCCGTAAGGCCCAGATAGCATCACCAGCCGACCGTGAGGGCCAATGGACAGCGGGGTGGAAATGAAGCATGGATTAGGTTACTCCATCTGTTAGAGAGCATGTCAGCTGACACACACACACACACACACACACGCACACACACACACACACACACACTGCAATCACAGCGCACAGCAGCAGCCAGGTGGTGACAGCGTGGGCGAACATTTGGCAAACCGTAGCTGGAGGTAAAGGTGTGAGTCAGGTGGAAGGACACACACACACACACACACGCACACACACGCCGACACACACACACATTTCTCTTTTCTTTCATTGAATTGAAATCCTTTCAGTTTCTGAAGGAAAAAAAAATCACAGCAAGACAGACTGAACCAATTTTTTTTATATTAAACTCAGGAATGTGACTTTTTTTTTCTTTTACAAAACGACGTCTCAGTTTCAAGGCTATTTTTGTTTCGTTTCTTTTTTTTCCCGCTACAGTCGAACCTCAACAACGGAGAAGTCGGTCGGCTGTAGGGAAGTAAACCTATTTTCTTCAGCCTTAGTTTATTTTCTCAAGATCTGATCTCTCCCTGCTGTCAGAAAATTGACTAAGTATGAAGAAAATATTTTTATTTTTTTAACAACAAACTCAAAAATTAATATTGGGGGAGGTGGAAGCTAAATTCCTAAACAAGTCTGTGACATCACAACGTATTGTAAAGGTCAGGGATCTGAATCCGAATATGTTTTTATCATTTCACAGTTCGGTGATACGACTAACAACATTTGGACACCCTGTTGAATGATTCATGTAGCCATCAACATTACTTTCTAGAACACTGAGGAATTCATGAAATATAAATAAACAACTGAGAGACATTTCTGGAAGGAAATTAATGAAGACATTCATGGCATTTATTCTCACTTCAAACACTAAACCGGTTATAAAATAAAAGAAAAAAGGCTTCTGACAACAGAGATGAAATGTAACTCTAGGTACGTAGAGTCCAACAGAGTGTTTATTATCCAGCCGCTAAGTAGTCTGGACTCTTCTCGCCATTTCCAGACCCGTGGAGCGTTCGTGGCCTCGTCTTTGCGTTTCTTCCGGTCTCCGTTTCTGCACAAACATCCTGACCCGCCGCCTCCCAAACGACTCAGACGCGGCCTCGTTGATAATGAGGAAGGTTTATTCACTGCTGTTTTCTGCGTTCGGTGTTTAACTCCTCACTTCATATCCTTCAACAATACCATATTTGGCTGAACGCAAATGCATGACCGCCATATTGTTTGTTAAAAACTATGCAGCCTTTCCCTTAACAATCACAATGTGTAACAAACTCGCACGTTTTTCTGCAAGTTTGTGACACAAAACCCCAAGAAAATCCATTCAGGTTTGAGCAGGAAATATTACACAGAATAATAATAATAATAATAATAATAATAATAATAATAATAATAAAACGCCGCCATGTTTCCTCCAGTCGGCGTTGACGCTGCTCATTTCCGGACGACACGATCCCCGCACAGGTCAAAGTTGAGTCAGGGCAGCGTTTGGAGGACACAGCGAGATGTGAAGGACGGAGGGAAAAGTGTACTGAAAACACACACACACACACACACCCATATTCAGCAGAGAGCTAGAAGGAGCGGGGTGGGGGAGGAGGTGGAGTGGGGTGATAGGAAACGCTGCCAGATCGTGTGGAGGGAAACATTCAGCGAGGCAGGCTTTGAAGCTGCATTCAAAGGCAAACGGAGTCAAGCAGCGCCAGAGCTGCGAGACACATCACACACACCTCTCGCCAAAACTCCGCCACAGCTGAGAGAGACCTGACACCCCAATCAAACACTCGCCTCGCAGACATAATACACATCCTCGCACTCCAAGGAATCCTGCAGCTGAGGAAAGTGATACTTGAGTGAAAGGCTATTCCAATAATGGATTTATTTCCAGCACGCAGGCGGACACACAAACACACCCGCAGCCCTCGCTGCTAACTGTGATTTGAGAATCTGGCAAAAGATGGAGAGGGGAAAAAAAACCCCACAAAAATGGCAACAACACACACAAAAAAAAAAAAAAACAGCCTGTAGCCCATCCAGAAGATGAGTGAGGTCACGACTAACACAGCTTGAGAACCCCAAATTAAGCCTCCCCGCTTTATTAATCCAATACGCGTCTTTGTGTGAACGCTGCGCTTTCAAATGAACACACACCCACTCGTTCAGCCTCAATCCAGCTTTCTCGCTCGCGACGCATCACGCCCATGCACCGGCTTAACGCTTTCACGCGGAAACAAACGTTACAGGGGAATTAACGCGCGAGGTGAAGAGCAGAAAAACTGCTGACAATCTCAGAGAATCATTGTCCCCCTTTCTTTAAAAGAAAAAGTTGGGTTTTTTGAGACAGCGGGCCGCAGTGACGGCGAGCTGAAGAGTAGCTGCTGGAGGACGGGCAGAGTGTTATTGAAGTTCTGGAAGCAGATGGGTGCGCAGTGTGTGACGGAAGACAAAACAAGAAGTGTGATAGATGGAGAGAAGCGGGTGGAGGGAAGCGGCGAGGCCGCCGCCTCGACTGGAACATGCTGCAGGCGGAATCCCTTTGAGTGGATTAGAAAGCGACGCCGCCATGATCACGGGAGAGTTTTCCATCCCTTCACCTGACCTCTGCTCTCTTTTTGTCGATGTCACCTTCAGACGGTGGACGCATTAAATCGGCTCGGCGCGATCGAGTAGTCGCTCTCTCTTGAGATGAGAGGGAAATAAACCAAGTTTTTAATTATGACCGGATGAATTTAATAACGCGGCAGGAACCACCGACTAGAACTTAAATGTGGAAACTGAAAAACATGTTCAATATTTCATTTTGTCACATGGCAAAAAACTTTGACTTGATTTACTGAAAAGCTTTGTCTCGTTGTGCTTCCAACCGCTTCACCCAAGAGACTCTTTAACTCGTCTTTATCACCGTTACTGGTATTAAAAAAAGAAGGGAAAAAACTACAATAAATAAATAAACAACGCTCAGCCTGGTGGAAGTGCACGTTAAGTCTGGTGGCCCGCCAGGCTGATAATGAACTCCGGAAAACCCTAGATGTTCAGAACTGGTAGACACTTTTTAAATGGTTATTTATACATATCAAAGTAGATGTGTGATAATAAACCACTTTGTCTTGGTCTATACCAGTGACATACATTAAAGTTTGTGGCTGTAAAGTGAAAAGAAGTTAAACGTTTCTTGGGGCACGAACAGTTGCAGCGCATATGAAACGTGACACGCTGCTGTATCGTGCATCCAAAAAGCTTCAGGACATCTTATTCTGCTCCTCGGATGGACTCAGAGCATCTGAAGGTCGAAGGACGTCAGTGACAGCCTCATTAGGAGGCGACGGAGTGAAGCGTTTGCTGGAGCTCCTGAATGCAACCCAAAACCCACGACTCGGTGTGACTTACCAAGGAAAAGAAGCAAATTAAACTCCAGGAAACCGTTTTTCTGTAGCTGAGCTGATAGGGGGCCTCTGGGACCGAAAGAGCAAACAGACTTTGATGTAGAACATGGTAATACAATGCTTTCATACTCACCGCAGTAAAAAAAAAAAAAAAAGTGCAGGAGAAAGGTGCAAGCTATGCCTTTTGTTGCAAGGCTGAAAAATAGCCTTAGCAGGCTTTTGAATGCTTGAACAGGATAAAATGTTGCAGCTCGCAGCATAGCGGTAGCTGTCACACAGAAGTGAATTATAAGGGCTAAAATGCGTGGTCAGGAGGGCGGCGAGGTCAGCCGAGGAGGACGAAACAGCTGGCTGAGCCGCAAAACGCCAGGGGCCGGGAAATAAAAACTGTGACAGTGACAGCCAAGCAGATCTATCTAGGAGAGGAGAAAAAAAAAACATGGAAAGTTATCAAAATAACTTGAACAACAAGTGGGAAATCTCTCCGAGTCGGAACGTTAGAGGATGGCGCCTTTACACCGGCTTCCTGACACGCAGATGAAAGCTAAAGAAGGTGAGCATTTAACGTTCATAAAAATCATTTTTCCCGCTTGTTCCTCTTCACACAAACAAGTTAAGAACGCAGGCGGCCGTGTCTAGACGACGCTCGTGACAGGTTTTCTGTTTGCAGCTTGTTTTTTTTTTTTTTGAGAAACGCAGCAGCACATGTAGCTGACAGCCCATCAGCCTCCTTACGGCTGTTTTCTCCAGTCAGAAGTCGTTACAGCTCTTATTATCTGCTGGAATCACGCATCTTCAAACGCTTTAAAACAAACAAACAAACAAAAAAAAAGTGCTCTATGCATGTAACTGTGGAAACTGTGTTGGAGCAAACTTTAAAACAAAAAGAAAAAAAAAAAAAGACAGCGTTGTGGAAAAGTAATTTTCCTCTTACAAATGTTATTGTTACACAAGCTGGTTTTAAATGGTCATTTTATTTGTCGACGGAGTAGTGATGTCATACTGAGAAAAATGCGAAAAATTACAAGAATAAAGTCAGAATATTAAAAGTCGTAAAAGAATAAAGTCATAATACGACGGCTTTTTTTTTCCTGTAATGTACATTTTTTGTATTTTATTAGTGTGACACAAATAAATGCAGCAAAAAAATAAATAAAAAGAGGAGGAACCTGAATAGGAGCAAACGCTTTTTCAGAGTGAAAGTGTTCGACAGCATCCCTGCATATAGGGGGCGACGTAGAGCCAAGCGTTTGAGCAGAACAGCGGCTTCTTGGACTCACAAACTGAAAAACGAACAGGCGTAATTAATGTGGTTAAGCAGTATTACACTAGTGTTGACTGCCTGCAGCTCCGGAGGTAATTACAGCAGACGCTACGCGGTGCAGATGTGTCTGCTGGAAAGGTAACGGTGACCTAACAGCTGGCGAATCCAGCAGGTTACCTGAGTATCATTCAGTCTGATTCAAACATGCCACACAGACGACCCAGAGAGGCTCGGCGTCATGCAGGCCTTTGTTTAGCTGCTGGAACAGAAAATAAATAAATAAAAATAAAAAATTGCTGATAAGAGGAAAACTGGCCTGCAGAATCCTTGGGAACGCCACGATCTCCTTGCATGTTTTTACTCTGACCTTTTTATAATAAAGGTGGAAAACTTTAGAGCCTGACATTGCAAAAGGCCTGTAGCCTGTGTGAGTGTTTTCTTCCATGAGACAAACATTGTGCCCATCAAGCTGACTTTGGCTCCAATGAGGTTGCAGGTAATTATCACTAACGATGAACCGCTCCACTTTTTTCACTTTCGATACCGATACCAATACCTGAGGTATCCAATACAGGAAAACAGGCGATGATTTGGCTGAAAATGTTTCTTTTCTAAACACAGATATAAATGTATTGAATTACAAATTTATTTGAGAAATTTGCACCAGCGCAGCCACTTCAATACACCAACAGGATGAGAAGAACGGTCAATCATGAAAAAAAACAACAACAAATCTTTAATTTGGTCAGCTGGTGTAATTAGGATGTAAAATAAATAATTTGACAAAAACAAAAGGTTGACTATTCTATGTTGATTTTGTTTTTTTTCCAATATTGAATTTTTTCTCAATATCGGGACCGACACACACTAACTACTAAGAATGAAGACCTTATAAAATTAAACCTTTCAGGTAGTTTCTGATGCATAAACAGCGATGATCTTGTTTCGTTTCCTATCGATGTGGAACTACTTACGTCAATCAAGGAACTTTTATTCCTTGGTAAATGTAGATGTGGATGGATTTTTTTCCCTCTCTTTTTATATTTTATATCTCAGAATCGTTCAAGAATTGGACTGCAGGGCATCTGATGGTAGAAGGTTTAATCTCCCTGTCGGTGCTTCAGGAACAACAAATATAAGCGTTCATTGATCCTCTGTTTCATCTCTCTGCGCAGCTCAGAGCACGGAGACTGAACACCCATCAAAGTTTATATATCGGATTTTATGATGTGTTTTTAGATATTTATGAAAGTCTCTATGTCTTTCACAAGCCTTCCTGATTTCTGTCTTGTTTGATGTCAATAATCGAGTTGCAAGATAATGAAACGTGCAAACAGAAAGTACTTTCTCGTCTAATCTACCTTTTCTTACAGAATAAACTTGGACTTGGGGAAAAAATGACTTCTGGACATCTCTGATAAGACTTGTCTGATCACAACGTAAAAAGAATGAGTGGATGTTTCTGCAAACAGATTTGATATTTTTACTTGATATAATTGAGACAACAGCTGTTGTGAGTCGACACTAATCCAGAAAGTTGCAACTTCTCTCACAAATTTTATGCGAACTTACAATTTTCATCTGTCATCGCAACTTGTCCTAACCGCTCACCTTCACATTTTCTGTATTTCCTTCTTTTCTGACCAATCACTGCAGCTCAGCTGCATTTTGACCAATCCTCTTCGCCCCGCTTTTAACTGAACTTCCTGTTTCACGACGTCTCTAGAAAGTTACAGCTGCGAGATGAAACTAAGCGATAACATTCAGCTTTTTTATTTATTTATTTTAGATGTTCTGCAGCATTTCCTAACACTGTGTAGATCACGGGTGTCAAACTCATTTTCGTTTTGACCCAACTTAAGATCATAAATGCTCTTAAAGGGCCGGTTGTGCTAGAATGTATTCATAAAACCTGCTCACTACTGTTAAAATATCAATGAATTCTTAAAATTAAATAACATTATTTAACATCTTTTCAGTCCCTGCAGGATTTTGTCATTCTTTTTGTGATTTTTTTTGTGTTTGTGATACTAATTTGGAAATATATTTGTGTTATTTGCACTTATTTGTGATGGTAAATTCGACTTTTTATTACTCGCTGCAGAGATCATGGACTATAATCTGACATCAATTGAAGCTGAGGAAGCTGTTTTGTACGAGGCAGAAAATTTTTGACCATTTTTGAGGAAAATCTGCAACAAACTCCCAATTATAAACACCAAAAAAATGCGGGGACTTGTTGAATTTGTGTGGATTTTCACGGTAATTCTCAAGAAACTGGAGGGTCGGATTGATATAATTCAGCAGTGAACAGATAAATTGATTTGATTGATAACCTAATGTTTAAGCACACTTAGTGTTGTTGAATCGAGAGTTTGAAATATGGGGTGTAAACGTAGTCCATGTTAACCTGAATGACCAATACGGCATTGACAACTTATCGGAACATGATTTTATTTGAACCAAGGATGTTGTTTCAAGAAGGTACTTTGAAGAATGTACTTTCACTTTAAATTGTATTATGGCAAAAAAATAAAAAAGTTGAAACAAAATTGTAGAAAAAGATGTTGGAACATCGATCACTTTTAGGCCACAACAATCACCAAAAAAAAGAAACATCACGACCTCCTGGAGTGAAAACACAAACTGAATTAAACCGAGTTGGATCCACCAGTGAGCACAACACCCTGGGAATTTGCTATATATAGATGAATCTCAGGCCTGAATGCAAAATGTTACAAAGGAGCCTCAGTTCTGACTCATCTCTTTTCTCCCGCTTTGCTCTTACATCATATCAGGGTTCCCATTAAGCATGCCTTGGTTTTTTTTTTGGTGTGCCGCTGTTGCATCAGTTCTCACCACATAGTATCATAATGTGAGAATACACTATCGCGACTTGTGGGATTAATTTGTGTGGATTTCTCAAACTGCGGTCTCTGGTTTCTGACACCTGAGGTGACCCCCTCTCTTGTCATCGCTACCAACTCGGCAGCAGTGGCTCGTAGCGCGCCGTCGGACATGTTGCACGAAAGAAATTAGTTTCATTTACTGTTTTACAGCATCTCAGTAAAATATTGATATGACACGATCCTCAAAGAGAGAGTTTAACAACCCCCCCAGTGTCTCCTATGAGCAGACCAGATGGCGGGAGATGGTGGAGTCTGTCAGCTCACGATAAAAAAAGAGAAAAATAAAAAGGCAAAAAACGGAGAGGAGAAGGAGGAATTTACGATCCGACACTGAAAGCTTTAGACAAATCTCTGTCTGGCCACAAACCCCTTTTATCTGTTGGCAATTATTTTCTTTAGCATGGCAGCACAGTGGTTGGCAAATGATAATGAACCATCACATTTAAATTTATGAAGAAAATAAAAGTAGCTCCGCAAACCAACTTGGCGCCGCGTTCAGCCGGCCAGGCAACAGGGCGAAGATCCCCGCGTCGCTCTGTGACGTCTGTCAAACACACATTCGCCTTCAAAACACAAATCTGGAGCCAATTTTACAAACATGCAAAATGCCGTGATTTCACCCCGGCTCGCAAAAATGGTCGCGGTCGACGCTCTCTCCTGAATTCGGCCACGTAGGAGAAGAAAGTAGTCTGGGATGAGTTAAAACCAAGAGCAGATATTGGAAAACAAGCTGACCTCTGACAAACACCATCCAAAACAAGATGGCTCAAGATTTCATGATGTGATGTGGTAAAGAAAAACACTAAAAGTGAGAAGATATAGAGTATTTTATTGGCCCAGCAACCTTCAGCTACTAAATTATTTATCTATTTCAAAACTTGTTTACTGTTTACTGAAATAGTTTCAATATTACGGCCTCTTTGCCTAAAGCAACAAGTGGTTAGCTAACGGGGTAATTTGCTAGTGAACGATCAGATGCTAACTGCTTTTATCCTCTAATCCATATGTGTTGTTTGTATCATCTTCCCATAAACAGCATTTTGTGCTAACATTTCTACGTACAGGACAATCTCAGCACACACTGTTGTCATGTCCTCCTTTTAGCCAGCTGACCATCCGTGCTCAGCAGTAGGACGGAGAGATTACTGCATTGTTCCTGAAATGTCAATTTCAGATTTCTGAATATGATGCACTTTTGGTTTTAGACGATTTGTTGGCATAAAGCCACCGTTTAATAAACTTCAGGTCATTTTACAATCTATTCAAAAGACAATAACAATTTTTCTTACAACAAAAACAGAGTTGCATCATCGGCAAATACAATGCACTCCAGATCAAACATAACTCTTTTTTTTATCATATATGGTTAAAAAAAAAGCAGTAATGTACCTGGTACCAAGCCCTGTGGTACACCACATGTTAGAGTCAGAAACTAAAAATCATGATTAATCACATGTACATAACGTTTGTTTGAATTAATAAGCCCCCAGTCATGGGGAAGACCTCTGAAGCCAGACTTGTTTAAGTTACATTAAAGTATTTAATGATCATCCGTGTCAAATATCTTTTTGTGGCTCCAAAAATTTCAAATATATTCTCTGTTATTTGTTTTCTGCCAAACATGGCAGCACAGTGGTTGGTACAAAATGCACCAGGTCCAGTGTGGCAGTCAGATTTGTGTCTAAGACTATAATCATTGACAGAGTGAAGATGTTTAGTGATTGAAGATTTTACAAAGTGATTCACAAATTGTCTCTGGGTGTTCTGAAGACTCGAGGTAACAATTAAATTTCTCTAGAAATTTGCTAATCACCAGATTGCCTATTTTTATTTTTCTTTCTTTTATCATCATTATTTTTGGGGAGATTCTCCAGCGGTCAGTGACTGGTCGCATGCCTTGACGCGTCATGGCGAGTCCCAGATCTCAGTGGCAGCATCTCAGCAGCTAATTTACTGGCGAATGAAAGCCCAACATGAACCATCTGAGCGCAGAGAGCTGTTCTGTCAGGAAACCGTCCACTTCTCGGTGTGTACTCACCTTTCCTATTTGCTCAACATGTTTGCGGCAGAATCTAATCTTCTCTGGTTAGCTTTTTCTGCCTTTCTGACGCATTTCCTTCTTAAACATCCTTTGTGCTGCTGTGGCGCCGGCCTTTTCCCATCAACCCCTTCACACAGGGAAGACCCAGGAGGCCGCCCTAACTTTGGGCGGCCCTTACAGCAAAGTGAAGCCATTTTGTCCGTTTGCCCGCAGTGATCTTATTAAGTCGTAGGAAGTTGTGATTGCTATGCCGGCCGCCTCAGCCAGGACTAATGATGCATGGAGCCGTAGCCTCTGGGTTGGATGTCAAGGGCCACGGGAAACCAGCCGGGCTCCTGCGAACGCCGTAATCCCTCATCCTTCGAAACATTAAGCACGTCAAAGGGTGTAATGGATCGGCCCAATTAGCATGTAGCTTTGACGGAGGCCACACTTGTTTATACATCCCTCTCCGACGCATCGCTCATTCGCCCGGCAATTGTCTCGAAGTCTCTCTTCACCAAGGTGGACGCAATTTCATTTCACAGTCGGGTCCTCGGCTCTGTCGGCAGACTATTAAAGCTGAGTGATTATTCCGAGTAGCAACAGACAATGAATTTACTCTGAGGAAAGAGGTGACATAATGCCTCACACCCTCCCTGCAGAAACTTCAGAGCCGTCTCCTACATCCAGGCTGGATTTCATTGTGAATGTGGTGTGTGTGTGTGTGTGTGTGTGTGTGTGTGTGTGTGTGTGTGTGTGTGTGTGTGTGCGTGTGTGTGTGTGTGTGTGTGTGTGTGTGTGTGCGGGTGTGTGTGCGTGTGTGCGCGTGTATAGTTGTGAGGTTTGACCCTGAAGTTCAAGGACAGTCTTGAATGTGCCGCCTCTGGCTGCTCCCGTCTGTACCCAAGCGGTTTTATTTAGGGACCTCGTCTGCCCACACTATCTCTCGCTCTCTCTCTCACACACACACACACACACACACACACACACACACACACACACACACACACGTACACTGTACTCACTCTTATTTCCTGTAGTTTATCCAGTTTTTGTTTGGATAAAAAACAAAACTTGTCTGGAGTATCTGTTCTGCTTCACACACACACACACACACACACACACACACACACACACACACACACACACACACACACACACCGTCTCACTCTGATACACTGTCCTGAAGCGCCCCTATGTCCTGCAACCTACTGGATTAATTACTCTCCCCGCTGCCTGTGATCCCCGAGAGCATCTGAGCCGCACTAGCCGGCCTCTGCCTCTCGCTGGTGGGCATGGAGATGGCAGCGCTCACCCATTCATCACCTTGACTCGCTGAAGAGCGGTACGAGGGATGAGAGGTGGGAGTTGTGGAGGAGGAGGAGGAGGGGGGGGCGGGGGGGGGGGGAAAAGTAACAAGGATGAAGGTGAGAGGAAGGTGGCGAGAACGGGGTGGGGAGTGAAATAATAGTAAAAAAAAAATAGGAAAAAACCCAAGTCCCCTCTGACTGAGGCCCTGATTAAAAATTAAAAGTGTTGCCATTTCTGTGGTTCCAGGGGTCCAGATTGTAATGAACGGCTGCAGATTTTATTCCTGAGGAAGAGGAGGAGGAGGAAGAGGAGGAGGAAGTACGTTTGAACGTTGGGAGAACAGAGGTGTAGCTTTACCTGAAGATAAATAACCTTACATTGCAAAGTGCAGGGACTGTTCTTATTATTTCCACACCCCTTCCCCCAACCAAAAAAAAAAAAAAAAAAACTCCCATTCATTTCTTTATCCTGTCATTTTTTCTCCCCCACAGGATGAAGGCTGGGACAGGAGGGGCGGCGAGGTTCAGGGCACGGCCAGGCCTGAGGAGCGTGGAAAGGCTCTGATGGCCAACAGGCTCTAATTAAGGATGACAAAAGACGAAGACAGGAGTAGGAAGGGGGAAAGTACGTAAGTATGTGTGTGTGTGTGTGTGTGTGTGTGTGTGTGTGTGTGTGGAGGCAAGGCAGCCTTTGATCAAACCTCTCGTCAGGCTGCGTTTGAGAGCTTCCGAGCCCCGGCGCGTCTCATTTATGTTCTGGTGGCGGAGACGAGCGCCGCGCAAAACTGGCATCAAGCTTAACAAGTGTGTTTCAGGGAGCAAACAAGGGAGTCCTGTTCTGCTGGAGGGATGAGAGACGAGTGAAAGGAGGGGAGAGGAGGAGACGTCTGTGTGCGCATGTGTGTGTGTGTGTGTGTGTCTTTAACCATTCAGGCAGCGTAGGCGTAGGGCTTTTATCTGCTTGCTAACACTCACAACAAAGAAGTTTTTACCAATTTTTTTTTCTCTGTCGAGTGAAATACTTTTTTTTTCTCTCATTCTCATTTATTTATAGAAACACAAGTGCACATGTATGGTACAGCCTGAATCTATCTATCTATCTATCTATCTATCTATCTATCTATCTATCTATCTATCTATCTCTTTCTCTCTCTCTCAGACAGTCTGTCTATCCATCCATCAGAGTACCTTTGCTTTGTGTTGGTTCAGGCGTTGTGCATTATGAATGTGCAGTAGCTGTGATGCTATCATGCCAATATGGACTGAAATCTGCGGCCCAGTCATCATCAAACTTGATTTGAAGCCCACATTAAAAATGAATGGAGCCTCATCCAGGATGTTGAAAGGCTCCAGTATCTGTCCTGCGTTGGACCAAATCACCGGTCAGCTGTCCCCCCCCCTCTCCTCCTCTCCGCTTTTCATCTCTTCCCCATCTTTTAATGTCACCCACATTAAAGACTTTTCTGGATTGATAAATGTTTTATTAGCACTCGCTCACCTATTTTACTTTTTTTTTTTTATTTGAAGGGTAAATACAAAGAGGAAGAGAGGGAAAAGTTGATATCTCCGTCTCCCCGTCGACTCCATTTCCATATCTGTCAGTCCACACGGTGACCCTCCTCATCTTCATTCGTCCCTAAACGCCTCTTCTCTTTCATTCAATCTCTCTCTTTTCCCATCTCACTTTACTGGAAACCAGCTCTTGGTCCATTAAAGACATGTATGAGTGAAATAATAAAAAAATGCAGGCTCAAGTTTCAGCACCTCATAAAAGCATAAAGAAAACCTAATTTTGGCTTTCAGCTGCTGCACCGCAGCAACAATCGCCCCATAGGTGAACAAGTATCTTTTATTAAATTTTCAAGCAGCTCAAATGAGTTTAAGGGCTCGGAGGACTTGCTGGTTGCACTTTGGAACGACTTGATTCCTCCGCTGCTCTGCTGAATCCGACATTCAGCCTGAGGCTTCTGGATGATAGTGTTTCCTGTGCTGGTAATGGCTGCCTGTCCTGTGGGGAGGCGTGCGCGCTCCCCGCCTCGCGGCACCCCTCGGCTCTGCTGCTGATTGCTGCTCCTCCCTGGATATGTGGGTCAGGTTACGCGGGCCGCGGCGTGACACCGACTCTCAAGTACGAAAAAGCCCATGTCAGAAACACGACGGCGTTCACGACGCTCATGACGCTCACAGGGCGCTTCGTCACGACTTGTGGCGCAGTGGAACTCGTTAGGATCGCGATAATTCTTTCAACGAGGTGTCAGAACCAAACCTCGGCTGTTATGGTCCATATTCACATACCGACGATATTAATAACATGAAGATACATCATTTTTGAAGCTTTGATGGGTGATGGGTTATTTGATATCGTGATGGCTTATCCTAACCCATCACGATAAATGATAAACGATAAATGATAAATGATAAATCCCCTCTCCTGTATTTGCATGACATTCTCTCTCAGCTGACATCTTGAGCTGCATATCAATATTCCCTTCTGCCTCATCCCAAAGACGCTCTATTGGATTGAGATCTGATGACTGTAGAGACCAGTAGAGGACTGGAAATTCATCGTCATGATGAAGACACTAGTAACCCCCCTGCCCCAGCACGCACACATTATTCCACAACCATCGATATGAGGCTGCAGGAATCAATGCTTTCGCGTCATTTACCTCAAATTCTGACCCTGGAGACTCGTCGGACCAGGCAACTTTTTCCGAATCTGTTATCCTCCGATTCTGGGGAGCCTGTGTGAATCGTTAGCCTTGGTTTCCGTCTGCCTCAGGGTTCAACACGTCGTATTCTGTTGTAAAGAGTTCGTGAATTTGAGCAACTGTTGCGTCCTTTTCATTTTGGACCAGTCTACCCATTCTCCTCTAAATTGCTCCTTCCAGTGAGCTGAAACCGTAACACGTCCGGTAACAGTGATTCAGGGTTATTGGCAAAATCCAAATTCTTTCTCAGAGGTCAGAAAGAAATTTAAAGAAGTTAGTGGTTTGGAGGTTGAGACAGACATGAAAATATTTTTGCTGGACTTCTTAGGAAGAATCTAAAACAGCACATAAAAATTCACTAGGGAATTTTAGTTTGTCCAGCGTTGCCTGTACTGGTCACAGTAACTACAAACCGATGGGAAAAGAACAGGTCTGCTTTAAGAGATCCAGCTCCAACTGCAGAAATGAACTGAGAAACGCACAGGAATGAACTCACGGCAACCGTTGCAGCAACGATGCACCCGGAGGACGGAATGATGTACAGCAAGACCTAATGCACATAAATGATGTGGAAATGATGGAAACACAAATGGAAACAAAAACCTAAACACAGAAACAATTGTGACATTTAACTTTCTCGCATATTTTCTCCTCCATAACAGAGCTGCAGGATCAAAATGATTCGACCTTCCTGCTGGTTGGAGAGAAAAACAAGTGCAGTGAACTCATAAAACTAACTTAACCATTAATAAACTTATGAAAACCCATAAATAGCATGACTGCAACTGCGGTGCCTGAATTCACTTAGGCTTACCTAAGTGGACTAATTGCTGCATTTTTGTGAAACCGACGGAAAATGAAAGTTTTCACTATTAGCGCCACAAAATGAAAAACATTTTAATTTTTAATTTTTTAATCAAACTGCTACTTCTAAGGTCAGCGGAGAATAATAATTATTTTTAATGTGACATTCTTTCATGACAAATTTCATTTTATTTCAGAAGAATAAGAGGGAAAAGGCAGAGGCGGGACAAAGAAAGCATAATTACCGCTGGGAAACACATCAAACATGGGAAGGTTAGGGCCTTGGAAAAAGAATGAAGGCATCAGTTTTTAACAGTTGGTTAATCCAAGCGTCTGTGATCTACTAACGTATCTATCAGCGAGTGAAAATATTTCCACAGGGCTGCGAGGATTCATTTGAAATATAATTTCTCCCCCCCCCCCATCTTCACAGTTATGATTGGATTGGACAATGGAAGATAATGTTGATGAAAACCAAACAGAAAAAATGTGATTCAGACAAAGGAGCAGCAAGTAAATATAATTCTATACACCAAAAAATATCATATAAGGTATTTCATATGCACTTTCTATCAAATGTACCACATGCCAATGTATTAAGTAGAGATAATTGACCACCACGATGGTCATAATTGGCAGGACAAAGACAGCAGGAATGAATACTGAACGTATGGTTTTGTTTTATTTTATCGTTTAAGCCATAAACCATTGAGTCAAATTTACAGATTTTTAAACAGTTTATTCAACTGAAATTCAACATGAAGCTGTATTACTGTCAAAGAAGTTCAGCCGGTATGTAAAACATTTCACTGAATCACTAACTATTTGGAAAGGACACACATATTCATGTTCAGAGCTACGGATTAAGAGAGACCCGAGAACACAGCCTTGCTGAACGCCGCATCTGATCTTTAGTTTACTACAACTTAAAAACATGCCCAATGAAATGGGCATGTTTTTATTTCATTTCAGTTCATTTCATTGGGGGCTCTTATCCAGTTTGTTTGGTGTTAGATGTTGGGAATTGAGTTACTAAATAGCTACTAGCTTGCCCAAAGATAGATTTTACCACATTCTCTGTAACTGGAATAACCGGTAACATGTTGACTATACAAAACTACTCACTACAAAACTTTTAAACAAAGAAGCAGTCAAAACCTGTCAGGTCAATAATAGATCTGGATAATTGCAGCTCCAACACTATTCAGTTGTGTAAAAACTAATGAAGCAAAAATTAAAACTCGGCGTCGCAGGCGGAGAGATCAGGAGATGAATAAATAATTATTGTTGGTCTACCTGATCATTACGAGTCCTCCCATCTGTTTCTCCATGTCAAAAAGAAAATCAGCCCCGTGATAAACTGCAGCCACATCGCTCATGAATAGATAAGCAACAAAGACGTGTCGCAAATTGCACTGATTGTTATTCCGCCGAAGAGAAACACAACAGATGCAGCCATATGGAGCGGTGCCAAGAGTGCAAAAGAACAAAGGGACATGTAAGGAATAATCATTCACCAAATGTAATCACAACAAACAAATTCAGAGCAGCCTGCAGTCTGTTAAAGATTCATCCCTGGAAAAAGCTGCAGCATGGCACACAGGGATCCCCGAAAATTACCCACCATGCTGGATGGCTGGTGGAGTATAGTCCAAAACCTCAGTGCATTACCGGCTCACAACATGCCATGTGACGTGATTAATCGATAACTAAAATAATTGTTAGTTGCAACTCTAAAGTCGGCTGCAGTCTGTAAAATTAATACAAAGTGTCACAAGGTTTTAGACACTACGCCTTTAAATATGTCTAGAAATTTTTAATTTTTACCATATTCTTGCTGTCACAGAAACTAAGCTACATGACAGCAGAGCTGCTCCATCTCAGCGAATCATAAACATTTATAAAAGCTCACTGATGACACATAAACCAGCAATGCTCCAGTTTTGCGATGTTATTAGGCGATACATTGGGACAACGCAGGCTGAAAACAAACGGGCCACATCCTGCAGGGAAGCAGAAAACGTGTTGCATGTATAAATCATGTTTAGCCTCTGATGTTGCTGCTGATCTTGTCAAACACACACTCGGCAGGATAAACCAATTTAAAAAAAAAAAAAGAAACATCAGAAGGTAAAGTGTCTCGAAATGGCGCCATTTTCAACCAGGAGTTTTTCCATTTCCCCTTGAAGGGATTTCCAGAAGCGGGGAGCACGCTTCCACCTGAGAAGAACATTACAGGAGCCTCTGTGGCTCTGATCACAAATTCACAGAGTGGAGAAACTTAAGAGACGCGTCGACAGCCTCCAGGCCTGCACTGCGAGAGCCCGAGTTCACGTCTCACTGGGGGGGCTCGTCACTTTTCTGTCTGTATTAAGTAACTCAGGCAGAGCAGATCACATGCATACAGAAACAAGCCAACACACACACACACATATATATATATATATATATATATATATATATATATATATATATATATATATATATGTATACAGGCGCTCAGAGACACCCACACACTTGTACGGTTGTTGTGTTGCTCCGGTCGGCGGTGTGTCTGTCACACAGTCTGTGCCGAGTCTGGCAGTCAGACTCCAGAGAGGAAATCTGGCTCAGGCAGCAAGTGGCGCCTGATCTTGTGGTGAGGCGGCCATTCCTCGCCGCGAGAACCCGAGGCTGGTGCAGCAGTCTGATATTTACCCAGAGAACTCTGACAATTTACTGAGAACCGAGAAACTCTCTCCTAATGCTGCGACCGGGACAACAAAATTCGGCGACTCGTCCATGTCCCAAAGTGTCCCGCACAGCGTCTGCGTGCCACATATGCTCCAATTTGTTCCAGCTAAGTGGAGCACAAAATGTAAAAATATGTCCTTCTCAGGTCAATGCCAACTCCAGAGAGCCGGAACAGGAGCGTCCAACATTTACTGCTGTCAGTAAACCTCCACCAACAGGAGAGGAAACGCGCTGTATGTGCTCTGAAACAACGCAGAGCGTTTTATTTGCAACACAGAATATTTTTTAATAAGGAAAAGACTGGAAGAGGCTGCCGCCTCACACTGCCACACAGAGCGGATAGTTGGAGGGATAGACGGATACGACATTTGAGCGGTGAGATAAGAAATAAGTCAGGAAATGGACTTTAAAAACAAACATATTTCTTTAGAACAAATCTACAGAATACATAGTTGCATTGTCCTGTGTCTTCCTGGCAGCAGTCAGTCACTGCCTGTTGGTTTGTTTCGCTACAATTAGTGCAAGACCTTCAATCTCCCAATCTGGTCAATAAAACCTGGAGGTCAAACTCTAGATTTCAACCCTTGATATGCGTTAAATCTGTCAAATTTGATAGGCATTTTAAATTGTACACCACTGACTAGGAATACGAATGTCGGTGCTGATGGATCGTGCAGTCCTACGACTAACTTACTCTGTAGCACACTGTATACTCTTATAGTAGGGCTGGACTATATGGCTGAAAAACCTAGCACAAAATAAAGGTTTCATTCTATATCGATAATTATTCATTTGCTTTTTTTTACTTATCCGTAAAACAACCAAACTGGTGGCGTTACCTTCCCTGTTTTAGCCAGTTTTCACTCCACACCGTTGTTTTATGTTATTTTTAGGCAGTTATGAGGCATGATGGCAAAATGTTAAACTGCTACTGAGCAATTACCTCAATGGGTTGTTGCTAGGTAACCAAAGAGTGAGTTGCTAGGTAACCAAAGAGTGAGAGAGGGAGTTGATTCCGCCAAGTCTTGCTAAGCAGCTAAAGTCTTTCTTCTGCCTACAGCTCCCAGAATGCTGTGCAGCTCCGGATCAGAGTGCAGTGAAATGATTGAATATTGTATCAGGTGCATTATCTATTGATATTGATCACAAGTCTCCTGTGATATATGCTGTCATCGATTCGTGTCGAATGTCTTCTCAATAGCTGAACAGAGCAGGGTCTGAAAGTCTGATCTCACAACCCATCACATCACATGCCAGACAGTTTTTATGCTAGGAAGCTTAATGGTTACGTTAAAATCTCACCGCAACTTTAATTAAGTTATTTTATCACCAAAATCTCACCAAACCTTTGGGAACAAACCACAATAATAAAAAAATAAAAGAGAAGCGCTTCAAGCAGAATGAAAAGCCTTTAATAGGCTGAAATGGACGAAGCCAAACAGAAGATGCTGCCGGGCAGGAAACCCAGGAAAACATAAGAAAACAAGGATCCAAAAATAATCAAGAGATTGGCGACAAGGCTGAACATACAGGTGGCGAGGCACACAGCGAGCTGGCAGGAAGAGGAGGGAAAATGTGCAGGATGTATATAGTGAGGGGTAGCAGGTGTGACAATCGCAAGGACCAGTTGTGCTGGGAGGACAGAAACTCAAACCAGGCTGAGGAGCAAAATGAGACACAAAAACAAGCAAATGTGTAACCCTGACGCATCTAAAAGACATAAAGCAACAACTGAAGTGCAAAAAAAGTTAACAATTACAGAAGAAGTCAAAGAAAAAAATCCACACACATCACAAGAGATGCGTCGAAGAAAGTTTTGCAGTAGACATTTAAATTTCCCTTTGGATCAAGAAAGTATTTTTGAATTTGAATTGAATCAAATAAGTAAAAATCAGACGCCAAAAGAATCACGATCGTTCAACATTCATCTTCAAAAATAAATTTAAAAAAATCAGTACGATCCATTAAAATCCTGATTGGTGCAAATCTACACAACACAATAAATCCTCAACAATGATCGACTCCAACATGCATCACTGATGGCCAGTATAAGAGTCTCCAGTTCTTATATAATTGGCAGATCCTGCAGTTACCAGGAGTTTGTTTGTGAATCTTCTGGCCCCAATTTGTCATCACCATTTTATGCCACTTAATTTTCTTTTCAGCTTCTCACCAAACCTTGCAACTTTAAAACAGTGACTCTGAAGTGAGTTCAACAGTTTGTCTGACATAACAAACAGGAAACAAAACCTCAAGGCGGTAATTACATAAAGGATTTCCCACTGTTGTCAAGTTTTCTTGCCAGCTTGTGCCGGCTCTATGATGAGACGTCCTACTTTTCTGCTTTACACTCCATTCCTATCCGATCTGCAGCAACGAGGGCAACTAATGAAGAAACAAAAAGCAAGCGTACAAAAATCAGATTGTGAGCAATATCACTGCAGAGACTTGAGCGCATCGAAGGGCAGAGAGCAGGACTGGGCCTGGTTCGCTTGGCAAAGCCAGGCTCGCAGACACAGAAGGTGAGGCTGATAACTATACCGAATGCCAAAAAAGATGAATGGAAGTCGTTCAATATTCAGAGGGCATAGCCCTTTGCCAAACGCATGAGAGTATTGTGGATCCAGGCCATAAATGAGCTCCAATGGGAGCAGAAGTCTCTGCAGGGCCTAAAAATACAAACCCCGATACCGTGTTACAGGAATTTATTCCTTGGAGCTACGCGACCAAAGGAGACGTTCCGTATGTGTGAAGATGCATACAGATTGGTCTAAAAGACTGGGATTCTCACTGAGACGTGGTCCCACAGAGACATCACCTAGTAGTTTTTACATTTTTTTACAGTTTTTCATATTTATTGAAATAGGTCATGACCCTATCAGTTCTGAACTGAACGGCTATTAATCTCGTCTTATTTTTAACAGATTGCATCATTTACTAGTGGGTCGGCTTAAAACACAAACTGCTTCAATAAGAAACTAAATGAAAAATCACACGTGACAAGTCATTAAAAACTATACTGCGCCACTGTTCTCCTACCACTTCCGGTCACGGTCTTCAACTTTTCCGCCAGTAGCAACAGCCGACTGTCAATTGAACCAAGAACCACCGCACCCTAGTGCAAAAACACTTTTTTTTCTCCATTGAGCAATTTCTTTTTCATAATTCCAGTTTGTGCAACTATTTGGTCAGTGGAAATGCAGCTGCTGCATCTCGTATTTGCGTTCCTCATTACGCTGAAGTATATTTGCGTTTGCATTTCTTCATGTCACTTGACATCCAGGGCTGCTGCTGCAGGGTTGGTGCTACGCTGCTGCAGCTCCTGACCTCTGCGGCGATCAGAGTATCAGAGCCCAGCAACGAGCATGCTTCCACGGTCAGAACAGAGTCAGGCGGTGGGACACTTCCACATGCTCCCTCCGAACTCGCTTTCATTAGAAAAACCTCAAAATTCATCTATAGGAAGCACAAGGAGGTCAAAGGTGAAATCCACCATTAAACTGAAAACACAGGAAGCAGCAGAGTGAGATATAGTCTTTGCAAGGACAACAATCAAAGCCAGAGTGAGGGTTTAAGACTTTTCAACAGAGGTTTTGTTAAGAAGCTGTAGGCGGTTAATTGCTTACCTACGGTAGATAAATCTGTCAAGGGCTTCAGT
Organism: Poeciliopsis turneri; assembly: GCA_922788865.1. Lineage (NCBI taxonomy): Eukaryota > Metazoa > Chordata > Actinopteri > Cyprinodontiformes > Poeciliidae > Poeciliopsis > Poeciliopsis turneri. The sequence goes on from CAKLNU010000953.1 coordinate 1,658,115, forward strand.
CAGTATAAATACAGAATAATTGGTTCGCTAAAGCTAACGGCTAGTCCAAGACGTATAAAGTTGACCTCTATCACCTTAAAACAACCACAGTCTCAAAGTAATTCATGGGCTAATGAATTCACTACTGAGTGAATTCTTAAAGCATCATCACAGTCACATTGTAGGTTTATTTACAAAGAGAGAGATGGTTATGTAGACAGGAAGTGTGTATCGGTGGTGCTTCACCAATAATCTTCCCACGTGAAACAAGTGAGGCGCGTCTCCAATTAGCGACACTAAGATTTAGAGTAACGGCCGAGTGTGAAAGTAAAACTTTGAGTTAAATTAATTTTCCCGTTTTTGACACTGCCTTCTGTTTCTTTTAGTTAATAACTTTGAAGGCAATTCACAAGCTCACTTCGGAAAACAACAGATTCTTTGTTTTTTGTTTATTCTTTTGTAATTTTAAAATCTTTTCAGTTTCCACTAACCCACAAACTAAAGAGCTCGACACATGGGAGGAAACAGTAAGCCTGTCACAATGCTCAATAGATCAATCAATCGATTAATCATATGATGAATTAAAAAGTCCCACCTGGTCGTTCTGCTTGTTTTAGCTGCCTGAGCCCAATTCATAGAGACTTCAGAATTCACTATATTGCATTTGGTTTTTATTTCTTTTTTTTTATTGCTTTTAGTCGTTTTTGGTTTTTGTTTTGTTTTAGATATTTAAAATCTCGTCCACTTCCAGTGTTATTTGCTCTTCAGGAATTACGGTTCATTGATCGTTGACTTTAAAACGTCTGCCGCTTCCTCTTCCATACACCTGATTGAGCTGCAGTCCAGCTGTACCATGTTTTTTCAATGGACTGTTTTTGATCCAAGAAGGAATTTCGAGTGTCTTTTGTGAGTCATCCAAGGCAACAGAAGCCTACGCTAACAGGCCAGCGTTTCAAACCTTGAACAAGAGACGGAAAAGATACATGAAGATGTTACTGTTTGCCCCAATCATTTCTGGGACAATATTTGGTCGGGTAGCTTGTAATAAGGACGGGCGAACCTACCAGCTTACTCCATTTAATCAGCTCTCAGTGTTCAGAGTGTGAGTGCAGGCTCTATGCCGCCACTCCAAGTTGAATCTGACGTTTTGAGCAACTTAAATGCGGTTCGGGTCTCGAGTCTGAATTTGAACCGCAGCAAAAACATTTTTTGTGACATTTGCCTTCTCGGCATTTCCAAACGGGCCACGCTGAGGCGCTCTCAATCAGAAAAAACCTGGATGAAATCTCTCATCTCAAGTCGGGGCAGATTTGAGCAGGAGCCTCGAAATGCCAGCGCGCGCCGGCCCGGTCTGTTTACGCAGCAATATGGCCGCCCGTGATGGTGAAAAGAAGCAATTTAAGTTTCCTCCTTCACACTCTTAACAGCATCATTTTTTTTTTGTTTTTTTTTTGACATTATGTTGTGGTATTTCGGTAATTGCATATTTCCGGACGCTTCGCGCGCCATTTTTCCCTCGCCGCTGGAAATCTTTCATCTCCTTTCTGACAAGAAATCTAATCAGGCGGTTTCAAGGTTAGCTCCAGTCACCGCGGGGCGAGTCCGGTGGCGCCGAAACTGAGTCGAGCCGAGCCCTTTTTCTTTTCTGATTAACTGATCAGCTTTCTCGCCCTGCTGTGGCCTCGGATAAACGCGGCTCGACTCCAGTTCGTTAAGACGCTTCAAAGGGAGGCTTTGAAAACGAGGCCATGGAAATGCCGGCGCTCCGGCGGAGCGTGGCGCTGTCCTTTAAAGTCTGCTCCTGGCTTCCTGGAGGCGCGTTAATGACGGAACAGATAACGTTGCTCGGATGACGTTTCTCCGTCTCAGCCGGGCGCTCGCGCGAGGACGGCGGGGCGCCTACGCGGCCGTCTGTCGGCTCGCCGGCGATGTGTCCGGCTGTGTTCTTTGGCCGGCGAAGCACAAAGGGGTTGCGGATGTGCGGCTCAGTCTGAGTGCGAGGCAGCAAGCAGTCGGTCTTATCGAGGAGAATGAGAGGTGGGTTGTGTAATTATTTTCGCTGGCTTTGATCCAGAGCGGTCTCTTCGAGACACCTGTTGGCCTCTGGCTCCTCTCAGAGGTCCGATAATTAGACCCACAACTACGAGAGCAAGAGGGTGCGCACACACACTCACACACACACACACACACACACGCACACACACACACAAGAGAGAGAGAGAGGAGCAGTTCTCTGCTCTGGTTTCCAATAATATTACCACAGAGCCTACAGAGAAGGAAGGAAATCCTTCTCTCGTTCCGCATGGAGCGAGTCTTTCCGAGGGAAAGCGACCGGTTAAAAGAGCCACAGGCCGCGTGACAGCCGTCCTCAGTAACACTGCAGCTCCTTACCTGTGAGGTAGATTTCATTTCTTCTGCGTTTCTCTCGCCTCCAAGCGCCGCATCCTCACGCGCTTCACTAAAGACTTTTTTCTTTCTTCCGGCCGCTACGACAAAAGGCGGCGGCTATTGATTATTCCTCCCTTAACAAGAAAACGGGATTTATTTCATTCGGATTTTTTGTTGCTATTTATGCTTGAGTTTTTTTTTGTTATTGTTGTTGTTTGTGTTCTTTAAAAAGGAAATAAAAAGCAGGCACCCGAGGGAGAACGGTCAGTGCTGCCTTAGAGAAAGGTTTTTACAGAGACACTAATTCAACAGGAAAGTCATTTCCTGACATGCTTTGTCTTGTTCTTTCATTTAACCACGTTCCCAAGGCTGCCTATTATTTTTATTTTTCAAACGACGTCTCTTTCTGCCACTCGAGCCGACAAGAAATTCACTGAATGGGCGGTCAAATCCACCCCAAAGCAAAGCTTTCGGTGAATGGCGTCGCTGGACTCATTTCACTCCGTGTTTTTTGAGAGAAACAGTTTTGATAAAACTCGGTTTTCATGTGGACAGGGCCTGATTGTTGGGGTGCGTTTGCACCAGCTTCTGTTCTGTTCGCTTCAATCGAACTCTGATTCGATTGTGTGGGGAGTCCAGACTGTTTGGGAACGTGTGAATGCGAAATCAAACTGCGATGCGGACCAAAAGAAGCGAACTCCGCGGTCCGCCTGCAAACATAGGTCGGGTTGGTTGAAGTGAACTCTGGTGCCAAGTGGACTGGAGGCTCCTCCAAAAGCAGGAAGCAGTCGAAAGTGCAGGGCATTCTGGGTAAATATAACCAAAACAAATGTGTGTAGTACTAGCGGGAAAAATTGTTTTTTACCAACGAGAACAAAAAAGGAAATCTAACGCTACTCCATTTTTGTTTGCACAAAGAAGTTGCGCTCATGTCTTCTTCAGTGGTTTTTGGGTCGTATCCTTCAGTAATTCTTGGCGCAGCGCCACCACAGGTGCGGATGGGTACAGGTTGCTCAAAGGGTTTGGTTTGTTTGACACAGTGAAGCTTGAAATTGAAGCGTAGGAGCTGAAAAATGTCACAACTTTGATCCCCAAATTTCGGTTCCCAATTGAACCAACTCCACTGAACTGTCAGGTAGTAAGAATCTAATCTGAACTGAACGCCCACAATCCGTCATCATATCAGGAGGATGTGGTGCTCCGTCCAGGCTGGAATGGTCAGGAGGGAATCATGGTGCAAAAAAATGGAAAAAAAAAAAAAAGTAAATAAGTTTGTTGCTCAGAATATTTTTCTGGGACTGGGCGTCCCTTTGCGTTGTGCAGTGAAAGAACCGCTGCTAACGAACAAGTGAAAAAATTAACCTACACATTTCGTCTTAAAGTTGCATATTTCACGCTTAAATATTTCTGTCAGTGTTCTTTTCCTTAGACAAAAAACAAAAACAAAAAAAAAACTCTGACTTTAAAACTCTCTGGTTTGTACTTCTGTCTCTGTTTCAAAGTTGGGTCTCCTCTGAATCAACAGCGATATACACCACATGTCAAACGTGACAGATTGTCTCTTTAAATAAAGTGGAGTTGTCTTTTATCTCATCGAATTAGACAAGAAGAGGAAGAGAGAAAAAAAAGACACTGCCCTAGAAAACAAACGCTCACTGTTGTTCACGAGATCTCATTTGGAAATCTCTCAGCAGGAGCTGGTTAGGTAAGTTTATCAGAACATTCTTTAATCTAAAAACAGCTGCAGGCTGCAGCTTAAAAACTGAGCTGACAAGAAGATATTGTGAGGTTATGAATGTAAATGAGCACTAAATAGAGTCCTAAAAGCTGTGCAAGACGCAATCTGAAGAGAACAGAGGACAATGGTTTCCCTCCAGGGATCCTAACTGGACCAAACCGTCGAACAATTTGCATCACCGTTTAATCAATTGTTGGTTAAAAGTCTGTTGATTTGTCCACCAAAGACTTAATATGCAAGTCTCCAACTGTCCCTCTCCTCTCTGCAGCTGCTGTCGAGCACGTTTTCCCTCACGTCGGTCATTAGCCCGCTGCACTTATCTAATTTTTACCCTCTTAGCCTAACGAGGGCGTCTGTACCCATGCCGCCGCGCTGTAAGGAGATCCAGTCACCAGCGCGCCCAGGGGTCTTGTCAACAGTTTGCTCTCAAATGTTGTGGTTAAAACCCAACACCTCTCGGGGGGGATTTCATCAGGATTTTGGACAGTTCCCGCTGTATGTGTGCCATCTGAATTGAATCAACCAGGAAGCTTAAATTTTGCAGCTACAGCATGGCCGCTCCTGTTGCGCCTGTTTCTTAAATGTTGGCTACGTAGCCGCGCCGAATGGGATATTTTTGCCACGTTCAAAACTGTTCAGATCAGAGGAGCTCAAGCAAACAGACGGGGAAGAACGTCTTTTGTGTTTGAAAACCCAAGATAATGCAGCGTCATCTACCCTCTGTACACATAAAGAACTAATTTCTTCAAAAAATTAACAAAGACAGATAGATCGAATGTAAGAAGACTTGCCTCAGATTTTTACATCAGACTTTCACAAGGTCAATCTTAACAAAACTAAGCGTCAGAGCTTTAAACCGTTCCATTGTTGCTCTGGTTGCTCAGAGATGTTTTCCTGCAAGAAACATCTGAACATCCAGATGTCAGTCTTTAGGAGATTTCAGAGGTTCCTCCAGGAAGAGTGTTTTGGCCGTCGGTAGCGCTGGGATATAAAATATTTAGCTCCACTTATTGTCCCATCAACTTTGATAAGCCCCCTATTCTCCACAGCATGATCCTGCCACCACTATGGTTTAATGTGGGAAATGATGAGTGCAGTGTGAGTTTTGAGTTTTGCCTGTAGGCTGATGACACATCTTACGTGGCTGTTCTTTCTCCATCTTGCCTTTTCTTTACTTTATCCCCACCGCAGGTCATTATATTATGAATATATTATATCCTATTATGACAGCATGCATTAGATTGCAAAAGTTAACTTCTATCAACATGAATTCATCAACCTTACTGCAGAGGGTCTATGAATAACAGACCATGTGCTCAGACACGTGAGCAACCGTTCAGGCTTTCCCAGGTGTGCTCGACTGTGCAGTTTTGGACAAAACACAGTCTGGCATCAAACAGAAATGCTGCATAAGATCCAACATCCTACAAGGTTTGCAATCCAAGCCGCCTGAGACAAAGCTGAAGATGAGAGGTAATCTGCAGTGGCTCAGGCAACCTGAAACTATTTTCTTTTCCCTTACCCGCACAGAAACGGCCCTTCCCTCCCGTCCCGGTTCGGTCCCGGCCATTAAAATGATGAGTACCCCTCACCTTTCTCTTTGATGAAGCGGGTTCAAAGCAGGACAGGGGAAAACTCTGCAGTTTAATGGGAGCGCGAGCGTCCCACAAACAGCTGTGACAAATCCCGCTCATCTTAGGAGAACAGAGAGCCTCCAGATAGCGGGAGGAGAGAGAAGAGAGACGAAGATAAAAAGAACATTTGACCTCAAGAGGTCAGTTTAAATCCTGCCTGATCTGTTGTGTTTAGTCACATCTTTTGTCTCCGCGGCGTATCCTCCACAATGGCGGGCCTTTACTCAAAGGATCGTTTGGCCGAGAGACGGATGTGAGGATCAATAGCGTATGACCTTGTATATCGCATATCTCCTATATGCACTGGGAATAAAGAGCTATCTGGCAGTTGGCTTATCACAAATGTAACTTTGAATGCTTCAGAGACAAACAAGATACGACAAGTTATTAGAAAAAACTTCAGCTGATGTGATTTATTTTTTATCTTCCCTTGTCCTCCTGTCTGTACAGTCGGCTTCTGAGTACGGACTCGGCTTCAGAGAACGATGTGAATTAATGGCAGATGCCATCAGCCTCAGGAGTTATGGCTCACCTGAACCGATCAGTTTTGGTACGCGTCAGGAAACCAACGGCTCAATGGCTCTGCTAGCTTACAAACACGAACGTCAATCTCTGCGATTCCCAAAAAGGCTCATCGTATCTCCAAATGCAACACGTTCCCTTACAGACAGAGGCTAAAAGCGAGTTGAGGAAATGAGTCACGGAAAACATGTTGTTTGCAACTCGCCTCTAAAAAAAAGGTTCAATGAAATTAATAGTATTGAGGTGATATTTTTGATTAGGATCAGCTACACTGTGATGATGGTGTGTCATCATCACAGATGATGATGTGTCATCATCATCACAGTCCAAATCCCTGTTCCTGAATTTTAGCTTCAGGGCGGTCACTGAAAGTCCATTCAAGAGTCCAAACATATTTCTGATTTGGACTGCAATAATTATTGTCTACTGCAATCAAAGTTTTAGAAACTTTTCATCCTAATGTGGTATTTAGTCAGGATAGTTTCAAGGCTCCATCACTCGACAAGAGTTTCATTTTAAATACCTCCTTGTACTTGTATACTTCCTCAAACATGATTTTTTATTCGCCACTGATGCTAAAAGTAGCTAACGATGATTCTTGCAGCATCTTCCACACCAAAAAGACTTGCAGCTTGCATGACCTTTTGCTTGTGCCATCGCTGATCACAAACAGATCTGACTTGAGTTTGTGACTGGTCTGGTTGGCCAAATTAATAATTGGCAGTCAGATGGCGGTCAACTGATTTTTTTCAGGCCACCTCTTAGTAAAACTATGAAGTCACAATTTGAGGGATGTTCTTGTTTTCCCTATTTTTAGATATGGGGCATATAAATATACCCATGGAGTTATTCCAAACGGGGCACGACATGAAAACTTGGGCAAAATAAAGAAGAAGGAAAACCTTATGCCGTAAATCCCTCTGTGATGTCGTGCTGTCAGCACTGTGAGAAAATATGTATAAAGGTTATTTACATTTTTTTAGTCATCTGCACTCCATCTGTTGATCTTTTGTTCAACTTATAAAATATTTATGCTGTGTTCCAGTTGGTCTCAGAACTGGGAAAGTCCAACTTCCCAGTCTGAAGTTGGGACCAATTCTGACTACCAGTGGGGAATAACTTATAAGGCCGACTTCGCCTTCCAATATGGCTGTTCCTCGCATCAACAGTGGCAAGATGAGGCGAAAATACGTTTATTTTACAAGACACACATGTAAGAGTGCGTCTAAAATGTTAAGTGTGGAGCCTGTAACTCTAAAAGTCGTGTTTGCTTATGGAAAGTAAAGCTTACGATGATGTTTGCTGGAGATACTGCAAACAATGATTATGGGCGTCGGTAACGCCATGTTGAAATTCCAACTTCTTAATTGGATCGCCGTCACCTCGGGTCTGACGTGAAACCCAGCTCCAAGTTCCCACACACAAGCAATATTTTTTAAAAATCGAAACAAAAATCTAAACATCTTGTAGACTGGGTGTGAGTGGAGCCCCCTAGAGGTCTGACATAGTTTCACAATTGAGATATATTTAATTTATTAGTCATAAATTGGTGTAAGACGCAGTAGGACGGTACAATTCATGCAAGAACTGCCTCTATTCCATGGAGAGCTTTCACCTTCTGTACTTTCCTTTAAGTGAAACAGAGTTGTTGTCAACCAGTTTAGTGACCCATAACCAATGAGATGCAACGCCTTCCAGAAGACATGATACATAAACCTAAAGGAAGAGAACCCTTCAAGTACAGAAGTGAACAGAGAAGCATGAGTGATACAGAATATATCAAGGGCGCATTACGTACTCTGACTTTGAGATTTCATGTTCATCCAAGGAGGAATTTAAGAAATCCAATAACGATAAGCAGATGGAGAAAAAAACAAAATTACTGGGAAAGCAAAAGAATGTGGAGGATGCCGGATGCAGGAGAAATGTTTATTACTTTTCTTTTTTATTGTGAAATAAATGTTACAACAGTATAGTTGTTTGTGGGGAAAAGTGCCTGAGCTTCCATTTCTCGAGGTCTGAACATTTGTGTTACCTAAATTACAGTGTGGTTGAGTTTTCGATTCATGAGTGTCGGGTTTAATGCCAGTAAGTCATAGATTTAGTGTGTTTTGCATCCCTTCTAGTTTGAATGAGTGTTGATGCCAGAGTGTTTATTTAGTTTCACAGTTCACCTCAGTGAAAAAGTATTTAGTAGACCTACTGTAATTCATATTGAAGAGGAGTACAACGTATTATAGCAACATAATATGAGTACGATTTTTCAATGAGTATGCCGCAATATTATGTATTTATGTCAAAAATAAATCTGTCTTAAAGCCACAGTGTGCAACTGATATATTTTTTTAATATTTATTGAAAGTGACGCTATGCAGTCGCATTATGGTATGAGACAGCTAATGTTTGAAAAAAATAAAAATTGAGCTCCTCTGCCTTCTTCCAGTGCAAACTAGAAACAACCAATCAGAGCTAGGGGGCAGGTCTTTCAATCACCCACGCATGCACCTGCTTCCTGCTTCCCCTCTGGTACGTCACTTGTTCTCACTGAAAGCAGAACTTGTCACGGATGCTAGGCTAGTTAGCATTAGCAAGAGCTCAGCAGATGCGCAGTTTCACCAGGTGTTTGCTAATTGCTTCTAGCTAGTCTGAAGGACTGTGAAGCTCAGACATTTGGAAACTGCAGCTCAGAGGAGGAGCTTTGTCCTGGAAAGCGGAGCTAGATCCACCCAGGCATTTTGCACAGCTGAATGGTTGCCATGGAGATTGAAGGATTTATCAAACATGCATGAAATAATCGACGCAACACTCCAGGTATGATCTCGATGAGGCAATAACATTTGAAATTTTATTTAAAACTGCCTCTTTAAAGATGTTTTTCTCGTATTCATTACGACTGAGTATCTATGTCCATCTCTTATGGACGGCCTGGGCTCTACATGCCTTAAAAAGCAGCGCTGAGAGGAAAGTAGCCCAGATTCTCCTGCGATAACACACGTCTCTGGTTTCTAGGAATCTCAAATGACAACATCTTACTTCGGCTGAATATGTTAGGCGATACAAAAACAAGAAATTGTGGAGGAGGTAAAAAAAAAAAAAATCTATGCTATTAAAGCTGCATAAAGTCTTGAACTCTGTCTGACTGCTCCACAGTCAGACAGAGTGCTCACGGAGGGAGTAAGGGCGAACATGTGGGCGAATGCCTGTCATTACCTTTGGAGTGGTGGGAGACAAAAAAATAGGTAGGCAGAGATTGGTCATTAGTCAACTTGGACCATTCACGGGTGCCAAATAAACAGCGCAAGCACTCATCAGCAGCATCCAGAGCGAGCAGATGAATAGCAGGGATATTTTTACTAATTGAAAAGGAGATAAAAATGAGTCACCGCTGCACGGACGGAGAATAATCGACCGAGGTTGACAGGTACGGGGCTGCACACTCTGACGGGTGAGGGGGAAGAAACCGACAGAAGAGCAGCACCCCTCTGGAAGCTCGGGGGGAGGCACCGCGGAGTGGGTGACACCGTCAGCTCCTCGGCGCTCTCCAGGGGAGCCCTGGAGCATGATCTGTTAAGTAAACAGCTGCAGCGCTGAGAGCTCCTCAAATATTAATGATTTGTGATCCCCTCCAGTTGCCCTGTTCAAGCTGACAACCCCTGAAGTGGACCCCGGTCAGGAGGAGACGTCCCCGCCCTTTGTGACACCTGCAGCACCCATCACACCTGACATGGTGCCGGTCAGTCCCTGGACTGCCGCCCCATGTGGAGGTGGAGGGCCCACCCACTACGCATCAGCAATCCCCCGGCGGCTTGTTATCATCACGTGAAAACTCTCCGTATTGCTAATGAAAATGTCCTAAAAAACGGAGCCCGACCCTCTTCCATCATCCATCTGCGCCTCATCAGACGGAGATGAATTATAAATGAAAGGGTGCTCAAACCAAGAGGATCAATACTAACAAGGTCCAAGTTAGCCGTGACACAGTTCTGCCTGTCTGTTTCCGCCTCCCACTCATCTGTCTCTCAGGCGCCGGAGAGAAACAGCAAGCCGACCCCTTAATGCACTGAAAAGTCAAGCTAATGAGGCAGAATTAACTACTTTTTAGAGCCTTCATTAGAAAGTTACTAAACAGCATACCCATGAAGGAGCGGGGAGATGACTGAGACCCCGGCTCTGTTCCCCTCTCTTCTGATGGACCTCCCGCTCCTCCCCCCAGCCTCCCCGATACCCACCCATCACCTCCTCACTGACAGGCCGACCAGGGGAATTGCCTGAGGAGAAGTAATGGAGCTTGTCGGAGAGCTCCTTGCTTCACACCACTTAGCCTCTTCTTCCAGTCGAGGGTTGGGGAGGCGGGGCGGTGGAGGGGTGGGCTTCCCGCTGATGAGGCTCCACCGGGACACGGGGCAGACTCCTCACCACCCAAACATTTCTCCTCACATCAGTCACGCCGTTCGGGCAGAGGAGCGCACTGCCACTCCCCGCTGCTCTCTCTTTTCTTTAAGTTGTTCGGCCCTGGGGCTGTTGGTGCGTTCCCGGCACCCGCCTGCTGGGGCATGGCGGTGTCCTGCTTCATCAATAATTCCTAGGGTTAATCACTCTCTTAAGGCCGAGTGTGTGCTGGGCTGCAACCTGAGCAGCGCGGACGTTTTCAGGACTGGGAACGAAGGAACCGTGGTTTCAGTCTCAGCTCATGGCATCGATGTAAAGCAGAGATCCAGAACGTTTTTTGCCATGTGCGCCAAAATTGTCCACAGGCCACAACAATCTGACATTTAAAGTGAGAAATTCAAAAGTAAATTTATTGCATGCTTTTTACAATAAACTAAACACTGCAACATGAGATAATTTGGGAAAAGATCGATCATTCCCCGTGTATGTGCTGCTAAATGTGCCAATGGCGGAGAAACTATTTACAGTTACAGGAAAGCTATCATTGGTCTCCATGCTAACTACACTAATTTACAAATGTATTCATGGGCCAGCAGCTCCGCTTTATTTCCAGCAAATTAGGATGTATAAAGGAAAAGTGCGCACGGCTTTATGCATCCGATTTTGTTTGTGCGCTGCACTTTTCCAAATGTTTCCGTACGCCAAGTTTTAGTGTGAAAACTGCACACTCTTATGCACGAGGCCCCTGGACTGAAAAGCGGTCAGTTTGGGGTATTTTGTCCTTGCTGTCAATTTCCGCTTTTTTGTTGCCGTCTAATCAAAAGTGTACAAGGTTGCTGCTTTGGCCTTCAAACTGGTAAGAAGATCAGGCGGTGATGCTGGACAGCAGCCAGATACTGACAGCTCAGTGTGTCCTGGGAGGCAGAAGCACATTTATGATCGCTCTTTAGTTGTAAAATCTAAATCCAGGTGATTGACTGTATACGTTTGGCCACAAGGGAGTTAAAACAGCCCTTTGATACAGTCATGCTCCTGTTTACCAGATTAACAGAGAAATCCCTCAATTATGTAAAATAAAGACAAAAATCTGTGCTATCATTTTTATTATTATGACTTCAAATTAGTCAAAACAAACCAACTCCAACTGAGCTTGTTTGTTTGTAAAATTCCTTTCTAAAACCAGACAAATCAATGACTTTAGTAAAGTTTGTCATTTGGATCGTTCAGAAAGCATAAAATATGCTTTCAAGTCCATATTTTATAACCAACTATAGAACCATGCAAAGATTAGATGAGTGTAAAATGTTGAAGAAAAACCTCTGCTTTACTCGTTGCTCACATGTTTAAAGGAGACGACGACAAAGTTATTGACATTTGAGAAATTGAGGAAAGCTCTCAGACTACTGAAGGAGTGTTTCACACGATCAGCCAATCAGAGGCCGGTTTCATTTATCGTCATTTAAATCCAGTGAAAGAAAAGACATGCTGGTCTCTTCATTTAATTCCAGCTAATTTAATTTTCAAACTCTTAAAGTCGTACCATTTTAATCAACCACTATGTATCAAACTATTGCAAACTATTTATGTTTTCGGAGGAATTATGGAGTCATATAATCAAATGTGAAATATATAACTTTTTACAATATACTCTATTTTCATGGACTTCGCTGCAGATCAGTGTTTGAAACATGATGGGTTTTAACCCCTGATTACATCGAGACAAGCTCCTCAACAACCTCCTGCTGGTCGCTATGATTTATTGACCACATTTGCTTAGACTATGAATATGTTATGGAAAATAACTTTAAATCATCGGCCGTCAAAGCAGAAACTCCCAAAGGCAAACCCCTCCAATGGAGCCGAGTGGGGGCCGCTGAAAATCCAAGGGAAGGACATCCAGCTAAACGCCACGTTGGAATAATAGTTTTACTGCACTGTCGCATATTAATGACATTGAAAATGACATATGGGCTTAAATAAATACTTTTAAAGTAGAAAATGCAAAGACTGGAATTCAAACCCAGAACCACTCTGCTGCTTGTCTGGATGTGAGGCTAGTGAGATGAAGTAGGGTTAAGTCAGACCCTACCAACAAAAATCCTATTGTGATAACAATGAAGTGAAATTGGGTGACTATTTGCTCACCAACAAACTGTAGAAAATAATAATTAAAAAACAAAAAAAACCACAGTCCTGATAGTCTGAATTTATAAGGATAATTGGTCCAAATTTTAATCATCATAAGAAATGTATTACGATAAATGAAAAACAATACTGCTGGATGGAAGAGCAAATTTATAGCAGCAGCCATCAAGTTCGAATTTTATCATGATTTAAAAAAGAAACATGTTTTTTTAGATAATTGCGTGACATTACTTTCAAACATGAATGCTGCTCTTGAAAACCATTCCTGTTTGAAATGAGTTACTTCAGGACGCCACAATCTGAACAAAGTGATTTATATCACCAAACTGCGAACAGACACTTCATTTAATCATATTTTAAAATGAGCTGATATTTACTGATGCTCTAGTCAAAAAAGAAAAGAAAAGAAAAAAAAACAGGGCGAAAATAGTAAAAGTAACATTTATGTTTTTTTAAACATTAACTGGAACTAAATCAAAAATCTTGACATGAAATGTTTCATAATAAATGATAAACGATACGATAAGTGTCCTCTCGATAAATATAAACGATATGATAAGTGTCCTCTCGATAAATGATAAATGATAGACGATAGATGATTACAGAGCCAGGTGAGTCGATGATCTTTAAAGGCAGCTCTGCTCTGCACGCTGCAGCTTTATACATAGACACGACTGGATCAGGTCAGTCTGGGTCTTAACCGTACCTTCCCAGTCACTGCAGCAAATCTCTAAAAAAAAAAAAATGTGATTGAATCAAACGGTATGTAAGTGAATCTGCTGCTGTAGTGAATGTGGGTCTGGTTTTCTCGAGCTCAGAGGTTGAAGTGGCCGCAGATCAACTCTGGCGTGTGGAAATCAGCCCTTCTGCCCCGACCCGACACGCTCGTTACGTCCGCACGGCTGAGTGCGTCTTGCGTAAGCGTTTTAATATTTCAAGGCCGGAGATGAAAAATGCATGTCTTTGAACTGTAAGTGCATGATTGGGGCTGGGCGAGAAGATCACGGCGGAAGGTGAAGGAGGAGGAGGAGGAGGAGGAGGAGGAGGAGGAGGAGGAGGGGGGAAGGGTTCACGGCGCACGAGCATTAAACGAGCGGCCTCCTGTTCTCGTTTCCGTCTGAAAAGGAAGAGAAACAAAATCTGACGGCATGAAAGCTCCCAGGGTTGTTGACAACTTCACTCAGTCAGGCGCGGGGACGCTTCCTCGCGAGCGCAGAGGCGTCGCGGTTTAATTCTGGGGCGGGGGGTCCCACGCCGCGGCCTGCCAAGCGCCGTGCACGAAAAGGTAAAGATTGACAAAACGCCTTCAGGTCTGCCTCCGCGGAGTCCCGTTCAAGAAATAAAAATAAAAAAAAGAAAGAAAGAAAGAAAGACACTTCAGAGGCCGCTTTGAAGGATGGTGGAGAGGAACTCAGAGGTTGCAGAGGATATGCTGTCTCAGGAGTCGGAAGGATGCAAACAAAGCGACGTCTAAGAATAGACTCCATTTGCGTTAGCGCGAAGACAAATGTGGACTTTCCGAGAGCGAGTGTCGTTAATAGATTTTGGCTGTTCGAGTTTGCATTGATTTAGCTCGGAGAGTGGCTTTGATTAAAAGGAACCGCGGGGGCATTTTGTGAGAGGAGCATTTGCGCCATTGGAGGGAAAAAGAAAACAGTCCCATGACGCACGGAGGCGATGGGCGACTGGTTTAAAGCCGCCCGTCTGGCCGATACGATACGCTGCGCAGTCGATGATCGGCTCCTCTCCTCTGCGCCCCAGCTGATGCAGCAGGAAACAAAAAGGCTCCTTCTCTCAGTTGGAGCTGGGAGGAGCCGTCAGTCCCTTCAGCTCTGCTTGACGATAGCATTTCAAGTGACACTTTGATCCTCGCTCCACGCTGTTTGTTTGTTTTGTTTTTTTTTCCCGGTGATGAAATTCAGCTGGAGAGGCGTGCAACATGGCGCATCGTTACGACGCGGAGCAAACAACCCGGGCTCGTCCCTAAAAAAAAAAAAAAAAAAAAGGCTTACCACAATTTTGTTTGTTTGTTTGTCACATCTGCTTAGAGGACGCCAGGCGGGGCGGGCAGACGCCCCCTTCGCCCTCCGCTGGGATTCCGCCGGGGCGACGCGCGGCTCCGGCGACGCGCATGTTTTTCTGCAGGTGCTGAGGGGGAAGCTGAGCATTTCGCTGAGGATGCTATGACATGTCTTTTTTTTCCCCTATTGTCATCAACACACACACGTTAGTATTGTTATTTTAATCGGACTGATTTGCATTCATTTGACTCTTAGACGTCAACACAAAGCTTTGAGTCATTCGCCAGATGACTTCCAGATAATACTACATTGTTGAGGCTGAAACAGCATTTATGACAAAGGGGATTTGTCATAAATCTCCTTTGTATTGATAGGGGTATTGATAGTATTGACCCTTTGCAGCTACATCACTTAATCATTGGAAGTGCCATGATGTTGGTCAGACGTTGTTTTTATCAGTTTGTTCAGGGTTTCTACTTGTTGGAATCAAACTCATTTGTCTGTGAACGTAACACACCTGGTCGGGGCTCCTAGACTGAAACATTGTTTGATTTGAGGTCTTTTGGGGTTTTGTCCCTCCAGACTGGTTGAATAATGTCTGAACATCAATTTACCAAGTAATTCCCAGCATCAAGTAGCTCTACCTGCATGTTCACGTGTCTTCTGGAGCTTTCAGGAGTTTTCACTCTCTAATTTGTGGAGTTTACAACTATCAGTTGTTCTGTCACCGGATTCTCCAACGAGTCGTGCATCTCTGCAGATAAAAACATCTTCAAATCTTCAAATCCACGAAGAGATTTATTTGTTTCCTTCACTGCTGATTGAAAACTCTCAAGGACACAAATTTGATGAACTGGACGAAACAAAGAAAAACAACACATTCCCCTCTTTTGAAGTAGATTTGTGCTTTCATCTTTTCTTCTTCCTCTTCTTTTATTTTTAATTTCTGTTTCTAAAAGATCAGAAGCGAAACTCAGCAATCCACAACGGGTCGTTTCACAGCTGTAGTAAACTGAATTTACTGAGTCTCAAGAAATGAGTCTTTGCTTAAAATAATAATGGTAACGAATAATATGAACGGCTCAACAAAAAAAAAAAAAAACAAAAAAAATATATATATATATATATATATATATTTTAAAAAATCCGTCTGGAAGTGTTGGCTCATTTCTTTCTGTAGTGATAATGCTCCCATTGAAGACTCCCACAGTCACAGCTGAAATAATATGCAAATATCCAACCCGTGGGGCGCTCACTCGCTGACACGGTATCAGCAAAGAGACAGCCGTCACTTTTTGGGGGCTTAAATGTGCCGGAATCAAAAGACGGAGGCATGATTAAAAAGGTGTACTGCAAGGCAGGCGAGACAACGGGATGCCAGCCCTGTTGGGAGCGCGCCGTTGAGGCATCCTGCAGAGCCGCAGCGCCTGGCAACCCAGACGAGGCTGCTGGAGATAAGACGGGGCAGTTTGGAAAGCTAAACAATGGGAAATGAGAGCATGGAAATGGGAAATGAAGTTTATCGGGGTGAATTAATAAGGAGACCTTTCAAACGATGCAGGGTGATACCCCTGCACGGCGTCCTCGCCTCGTCTGGGGGCCTCGATAACGGCAGTCGGTTGTGAGGGGCGACATGTCTGGAGAGAATCTTAGCCTGGAGTTTAAGCCTTGGGACACATGACCCCATTTCCAGGCTCAGCACAGCTCTACCCCACTCGACCCCACTCCACTCTGCACAGAACCTGGTCTGTTTCCACTGAGAAACTGAACTCTGAAGTGCTGGCTTGAAGCCCCGCCTCCAGAGTCATCCTCTCTTACACGTGATAATGACATTTTAGCCTGCTCAGTTCTTCCTGTTTTGAGTCGTTTTAAGGCGTCTTGTCACTTTATATCCAAACGAGCTGCTGCGGGCCACGCAAACAGATGAGCAAATATACAAGCGAACGTCTTTGAAAAGCAGAAGTGGAGCGTCCTGCACAACCAGTAAGAATGCAGCAAGTGGTTCCTGGATGGTAAGTCAACAACCAAACACTTTCTCCTTTCCAGCAGCCATTGTATAATGCATACAATGGTAAAACCAGCTGATCTTCTGTTTGCTGGTGTTCTGTTTGGGTTGCTCGGTAACGGTGCAATGCCCACCAATTGTTATTCTACAATCAGGAGGTTTCTGAAATGAGACACCAAAGTTATTCCCTAAAAGGCACTTTGACTGTTTTTAGAAGCAGCAGAGATCCAAATGGAAGAATGAAACATGCAAAGAGTGAACTCTGCATTATAGGTCTTGTTGAACTGCTGCTGTGTGAAATCATTAAGTTAAAAAAAAATCAACTAATTGATAAAGTAAGCCCTCCACTACATATTTTTAGTTTTTATGTATTACAGGTGGACATGTCTTTATTTGATGGCGTAGCTATTTAATTAATTTTGAATGAAACGGCTCTACATACTTTTGGACCTCCTCTGTAGCGAGATCCTGCCTTGTTTTTCACACTCTCAGTTGTCCAAAAACAACATTGCCAAGTTAGAGTAGCAATTTTCTCGCAGACCTTTCCTAACAAATCAAGAGAAATACCTCTCATTTCATTGAGCCGTTTTCTGATGAGACTCGAGACGATTTCCTGAGATACGATCTATTTCTGTACAAGAACTCAACTCCTGCCTGCGTACAGGTTTGTGTTACACCCCCAATGATTTGGAGGTTTTCAACAAATACCACCATCTGAACAAGGTTTTCCTGACAGAATTGGTGCATTGTGTTGCTTTGATGAAATTATATTTACGCTAGTTCTCTACATACATAAAGCAAATGCTGATGGGACAATTCCTCTTTTGAAGGAAAGGCTTTTATCTATTATGCAAAGACGACGCAAACACCAGCTAAGCACCATCGCCTCACGGCAAGGTCACTGTGTGTGTGTGTGTGTGTGTGTGTGTGTCTAAGTGAGTAGTTTTCATAGTCTCTTGGTGCTCGGGTTGATTTTTTTATTTTTATCTTTTCAGGTACCTGTTTCCTCCCACAGTCCAGTAGTAGCATGTCGGGTCCGCAGGTGGTTCTAAATTGACCCTCTATATGAAACCGAGACCTAGTCTGAGGTTGCCTCCTGATTTATAGAGGCAACCTCAACACAGATTATGCACAGTAGACTGGTTTACTTTGAGACCCCATAATCCAGTAGTTATCTCAACAAGGATAAATTTTTGGACAACTGCCTAACAGTGCCCTCTTTCTAAGAACCGACAGCAATCATTTTATGTGCATATGTAATGAAGACGACATGCAGACATTCTTGAAAGAATTTGGCGTCTTTAATGCGAAAAAGCACTTTAGCCAATCGAGCGTAAAGGCAGAAGGATAAAACAGTCCTGCTTCTGGATTTATTTTCATTAAAGTGAAAACATTCCTCTTATTCAACACCGAAAGACGTGCAAAACATGCACAGCGAAAAACGAAACTTTTTTGAATAAAATATTTATAAATATCACAGATTCTTAATGTACTGAGGCATAATGCAATGTAAGAGTGCATTGTTTCACTTTCAGAGAAGGAGATTGCATTCCTCTTTCTAATAAGTAAAAGAATAAAAGAAACAGAGCCTGAATCCATAATCACGACCACAAATCCCTCTGAGATCTAACGAGTGGAAGCACTCTGCAGTTGGAACCATTAAGATAAGATCCAAAAGCTGGGGCCCAATTTGCCTTGTTTGGGAAGTCGGGCTTTTTGTGGATCAAGTTTTGACTCATGAGGCCGCAGTAACCTGACAAGTGACATTACAGCTGCGGTGTGAGCATCATGTACCGCTGGGACAAACAGGAAGTCGCTGACCACCTGCAGAAACAACACGCTGGATGAGGCAGGAGACGAGATAATGATCGCCACGAAAGTTTCCACAGGATTTCTTTTTGTGCGGTTCATTTTGGCTGCAGGACGGCGAGAGAAAGCAAGACGGGTCAGTGGATAACAGGAAGGCTGAACATAGTTCAGCAGATTTGCTCTGTTTTAGGATCTTCAGCTTCCAACCTCCATGGGACTTGTTGGATTTAGAAACTTTGTCCACCTTTGGAAATCCTGAAGTTGAGGTAAGAATCTACATTCTAGAGTGAATGCAGCGCCGTTCTTGTAATGCTCATCCCTTTAAAAGTGCTAATCGCTAATCAAAGTTGACAGAAGCAGCTTAAAATGTTGTCTAAACATTTTACTGTAAGATATCAGTAAGGCGACTTTTACAGCAGCTTCTCACTAAGCTGGGAGGTTTGGCTTAGAGAAGCCCTGAACATAATATCTATTGTCATATGTTATGATATTATAGTTATTAAAGAAAAATCAGTATTGTCAACTCAAAGGCTTGGCTACGGAGCCTGACTATTGGGAATTGGCCACAACGTTATGATCAGTGCGTCTCAAATTAAAAAACAACAGCCTCCAGATGAGATCACAAACTAAATATCTCCAGAAATGAACGACTCTGACTCTTTAATGGACTATATTTGGAAGTAAAACAAGCTCCCTTACGGTTGTTTCCACCGCCTGAAACGCATCCATTTTAGTCTGTTGTACTTTGTCTCATTGTCTGCTTTAGGTGAACCGAGCAGAGAAAAGAAGCAGCAGGCTTCTCCCCGACACACAACGAGGGGGGAAACACGACATGCTGCAGCAAAACACATTTCAGATCTTAATTCGGCGGTAAACTGCACCCATCAACATCTACTTTGTATTTGCCTCTGGTGATATGAGTCTATTTCCCCAAACAGCAAACTGGATAATGAGAGTAAAAGATAAGAAGCGGCACCGATGGATTGCGCGTACCTAAAAAAATTTTTCTCCCCCTTTTTTTTTTTTTTTTTTTTTTTTTTTTTTTGAAGCTCTCTGGTGCTTCTGCACAGCTCTGTGTTGCTGCTGCGGATGCTTCCTTCCTCGGGCTCAAAAACGCGCTAAAAATGTTCCGCCAGGCTCACTCACAAGCAACAACATCCTTCCTTTTGTTGCTCCGAGTGAAACCTCAGAAGTCAGAGTTATGCTGCTTTATTAAGTATCAATCTGAGCTACAGTTTGCCGGCACAGCAGAGGGCTCAAAAAGTCTTGAAAATCCCATTACGGGGAAAACTAATAAGTTACACAAAATGATAAAACGCAGCAATTAGGTTAAAACCAAATTACGAGCGGATGGGAGAAGATGTGGTAATGGCTGGCGTACCCCATTGCGTCTGGTAAACGATGCTCGAAGGAGCCCATTGGACATCGGCAAAACTGCCTCTTCCCGAGTTATTAGATTAGCCCCGGGGCAGAAAGTAAACAACTTCAGACATCTCACAGCCGGCATACATCCCTCCAGCCCTCGCCGTTATTGGATTACTCAGGGAAACTTCTCCAGAAGACAAAACGACTCCGTGGAGAGAGCGAAGCAGGGGATGGTTATTGGCGGGCAGATGATGCAGAGAGCAGAGGGCCCGCTCGGCCCGAACGCCTGCAGCACTTAAGGATTGAGCGGATGGCTAACGAGCGGGGGAGTGGCCGTCAGGGGCCACCGGGGTCCCGGTCTGATTATTGGCTAACAGCAGTCGGGCTCCGGGCCCGCCAGGATCTGCGTCATCTGTCTCCTGTCACATTTGGGCCGCTGCCACGGCGAACGTCCACTCATCATTATCGGAGACAAACGAGGGCCAACCTCTCGCAAGGTCAACGGCCGTCTTCTCCCGGGCTCTGTGGGGGCTCAGAGGGCGGCTCTGTCATTCTAAAACCTGATACACTCAGAGTAATTAAAACCCAACGAGCGGAAGAAGCAGAAGTCGATGGAACTTTTTTTTTTTTTTTCGAGGCTGCTAATGAGATGCTAATTTGTTGGCCCGCTAGGAACGAGGTACGAGCAACTCAAGGACACGAAACCAGATTTATACACACATCTGAGGGGTAAACTTTTTCAATGATGATGTGAGCCGCTTCCAAACTCCAGATCGCTTACAGAGCGCCGGTGCCTCTGGGTCGGGGGAGCGTCTCAGCTCAGACGCCGTCGGATTGCCCTCATGCTGCCTGAAAGTAGTCCAATTCAGACCTGTTTTCGAACACCCCACTGAGCCAGCCCCTCTTTCTACACGTCGACTCATTCCAGGATCACCAGGCTGGCTGGCTGGCCCACTTTTTTTTTTTTTTTTTTTTTTTTAGCAGATATCACACAGACTCCCTGATATCTTCACACACATTTATAAACAGATCGCACAACCCTTCCCCACTTTCCCTTCCCCAACCCCCCAATCGGGCCAATCCTGTCCTCTCATGTTTATTAATCAGAGCTGCTCTTTGGACGAGCGCTCGCCTCCCTTCAGCCGGTGGCATGCATCTCAGGAGTGCTGAGCTGTGATGAAACCAAACAGACAGCTGTGTGGTCCCGCTCCCCCCAGCCGAGAGCTCGTTTTCTGATGTGTCAGTTTACATAAGACGCCCGCAACAACCCCGCCTGCACTGTCAGTCAACCCCATCGCGCCAAAGCAACTCCTGCGAATCATTTTTGTCTTAAAGGCTAAACAAATAGATGTCTTATTAACAAAGAAGAACAATTGGATCTTTAATCTGGCATCTCGGGGTCGCGCCGAAGAAGAATCCTGAAGGACGCCATTGCTGGGAGAACAATAATTAGAGCTGCCAATCATCCGTGGCGCCAGAAGACATTTTCGGTTGAACTTGTGCTTCATTGAGTGGTTACACCGGGGATGGAGAGAGAGGAGGATGTGGGGTAACGTGGCACATGAGAGATATCAGGTTAGCAAATATCAATCTGTGACTTTAACTCTGCATCAATGGAGAGTTTTTTTAGTTAGAAGAGGGGCAAGGATGGATTTATCATGGGAACTGCTCATTTAGCAGCTTTAACGGTCGACATATTTACCGTATTTTTCTGTCTTTGAACCATGCGGCTCGTAGAAGAAAATCAGATACAAATCGAAAATATTACTTTTGTGTGAATTTTGCAGATTTGTTAAAAACTGGAGGGACTTGTTGATGTAATTTGGAGGGCCACATAAAATCCTACAGCGGGCCAGATTTGGCCCCCGGGCCTCGAGTTTGACACGAGGTCCATACAGAAGGGACTCTGGAGCGACGTTCAGCCAAGACGACCAGCTGACTTTTCTCCAGATTTCAGCCAGTTTGGATGTTAAATTTTATTTTTCTTTATCCTAAAATAGAAAAAAACACACATTCAAGCTTTATTGCCACAAGAAACTTTTCTGTGAACTTTGCTTATTAAGTGTTTTTGGTGGAAACAGCTTAAGGCATGTGTTTGTGTTTTTTTTTCCCGTTAAAAAAATAATGCCGCAGTTGGCAGTGAATTTCACGGCAATAAACATAGTAAATAAATCCGTGTCATTTACTTGAAAAGGGGGAACTAAAACAGACACACTCTGAGGTGTGAGCGTTGTTTTTCAGCTGAGATGTTAATGCAGTGACGCAATTACACCAAATATCAATTTGCAGCAGGCAAAAGCAAAAAAAAACAAAAAAAAAACAAACAAAAACAAACTGTAACCATTAGAGCTGAAAAATCTCAGGTTGAATCTGTGCGAGAAAAGCAGCTAGTAAATAATCCTCCTTCACCAGCACCAGACCAGATCGACCGACGCTAAATAACGCTGGGCGAAAATTCAACTTTTCTTTTCTGGCTGTTTGTGTTCATTAGCGCTAAATCCCAAACAAGATTTACAAGGGGCATCTGTTCATTATTCAATGTTTTACCCAGAACTTTGCTTGTGCACTAATTTGCTTGTATTCTTCGTATGGGTGAATTACCTGGTGGAAATTTCACACCAATGGCCCCATTAGAAATGTTAAGGCTGAGACAATCGCTGACTTTCCATGCAGTGCAACAGTGTGGGACCCCATCAACTGTCTCTGTGCATTTTTTCAAGCTTATTAAAACCAATTCACGCCACTCTGGAGTATTTATTTTTCTTCTTCTTCTGCTTCTGCAACCAAAAGGTTTTCCCGCACACGTACGACATGATGCGCAGGGTAAACAAAGAAAAACAGTGGAAGCAAATCAAAATTCTTATGACAATAAAAATAAAATGACAACCAGCAATAAACAGTGTGATAACAGTTAGTTCATCTAAAGTGGATTTTCACACACTAATAGTCTGTAGTTGCATGACAGACTATTAAGTTACTACAGAATCACTTAAAAGACACTGCTGCTATTCCAGCTATTAAGCTTCATGTAATCTCAGTTTTATCGACTATTGAGAAAAGAAATACTAAAAGTTAGTCTGATGTGCAACTAAAAGTTAATGGATCGGGGAAGTTTGTCGATGCAAAATGGAGAAAATGGACTCCCGAAGAGCCAATATCAACCAACAGCATGCAGGAAAAGCAATATGCATTTGGGAAATCGGCTTGATGACCTCACTTATGTGAATGAAAATGAAATCTTTTCATCTGTCATGTCAGAAAGGATGCTGAAGTCCATCCATTACGTTGCGTATTGCTGATACTAAGAGATTAGCTTGCGCTCATTAGATGGTCAAATGGCACTTAAGACGTCCACAAGGGGCTACGCGTCATTAGAAATTCCCAACATAATACCTACCGTATTTCTCGATATCGATCACGAAGAAGCCTAACATTAAGGCTGCCAGTCATCTAAATGCTTTAAAGACAACCATTACTTTGCAGCTGTTTGGAGAAGTTGACATCAAAGGGGTGAAAACCTCGGGTGTGTTGTAGCGCTTGGGAAAGAGGAGCAGGTGGAGTCGGTGGGAGAGAGATGGGGGGACGCAGGGATGGCGAGAGCATACAGAGATGGGAGATAAAGGAGTACAGAGGGGAAGGCCTTTGATCTCCGGCAGGAGTCAGCGATGAAGAAAAGAGTCGGAAAGCAGCAGAGACGATTACAAACAAGGCATGCACTCAATTCCCAACAGCACCGCAAACGCAGGAGGAAGAGACAGACAGGGGGAGAAAGAAAAGTTGAGCAGATTGGGAGAGACAGGACAGGGTCACAGAACGAGAGATGGAGAAGAAAAGTGAGGATGAAAATGAGGCAGAGGGAAACAGATAAGACCAGGATGTTAAAAGGATTTCAGTCCAGAGGCTGTTTGGGGAGTTCTATCAAACGCTATGCTAAAGCAATTAGTATTGAGCCCCTTCTTGGAAAGTGAAGCCAAACCACAGCGGCAGTCTGTAACATAGTTAGGGCGTAACAACCAAGTCGAGCAAACCCCACGGTCCCCATTAAACCTCAAGTTTTAATTGGCGTGTCAGGATGGTGCTGCTTTTCACAGCCCACAAGTGGGCACGGTTGAAGAGGTTGGCCCTGCGAGCGAGCACATCCCGCTTCAAGAGGAAATCCCCGAGACAATAAACAGCGCTGCTTTGGCAGATTAAAAGGGTCTGTGTCAAGTGGCATCAAAAGCTCAATACCGAATGCAAAAGTGAAATCTGATGACAACAGTTGCTAGCATAACGGCAGGGAAACGCTACACAGCTGAGGCAAGTTTGAAACTATGGACTAATAAGGACTTTTATGATACAGTAAACACAGAGAAATCGAATTAAAAGCATGTAAACAAGAGGAGTCAAAGGAAAAAAACATGCCCTAACCAAGCCACGAAATATGTTAGCTAGTCCCAGAAGGCTACATGTTAGCTACCTTCAACAACCGGAGCAAAAATCCCAAAACCTCAATTTTACAAAGAGCTTCTAAGGTCTCGGGGGCGACACCTGGTGTCAAAACACACCCAATCATTTCTGCTTTTTGAAAGCTAGCAAGCAACCACTTCAAACTTTAAAATAACCCATAACAATGTCATATAATACAAGAATGCTAAATGCTACAGTTTGAAGCTTACAATTTATGTGATAATCGTTATTTCAGGGATGATGACGGTGAGTTAAAAGGACCTGACTGAATTATGCTGCAAGAAACAAATGAGGCAACATGTTGCTAGCTAGCTAATAAAGCTAACTGTTAGCTAACACTGAGAATCTCTGTCATTTTAAGATACAATCATGCAATGAGTCTGCAGGAAATGGTCAGTCTCTGGTGCAAATATTACTAACAAGTATCTGGACAGTAAATATGCGAAAACAGACAGAAGCAAGATGATCAAAATCTCCAACCTGAGATATATTAAAAACCTGTCAGTTTCTTTTTGTTGTTATTTTGTTTAGGATATTATCCACAGAAATGTGCGACTAACCCAAAAGCAACAGAACAAACATTTTTTCAGTGCTACAATCCATGACTAATCAACTGGAATATATTTCTCATTTACAATAAAGCATTTAAAATGTTAATGCAAAATAAGTGCATTTGATCTGAACTTGTTTTCTAGTTGCGGTGGGAAAAAAAAAATCCTGATTTACAGAACACAAAAAAAATGAAAATCTTCAGCCCTTGAGGGGAGGCATTAGCTTCATTATGAACTTCCAACCCAACGTTACCAGTTCACCAGCGTTGCTGTTGTTCAGCTCTGGATCTGAGATTATATCCCATCTCTCTGATGCGTCCAGATAATCTGATTGAGGTTCAGCTCATCTTTGTCTGCAGTCCATCAAGTACAAGTAGAACAGAATAAAAGTAATTCTGATATACATCAAGATTATAACCAGGCATGGCTGAATTAAAACTAACACAGTACATCTGCTTTCCAGGCCAGAGTGTGATTACATTACATTACTGTTCCTGTTATAAGAATCATAGTGTCAGGACTCTGGGTTTTTGGGTTGGTTTTGCTTCTCATTTTAGTTAATTTTGTGTTTTAGTTCATTTTAGTGTTGCCCTTCAGGATCCTTTTGATTATTATTATTTGAGGTATTTAGTAATTAAGAGTTGTCTGATTGCTCTCCTTACCTTTCAGTCCTTTAGTGTTTCTAGGTTATTCTTTAGTCCTGTCCTGGTTTGTCTGAGTCCATGTCAAGCCTTCTTTTATGACCACAGTTCAATTCTATTTTGTCCTTCTAGTTATTTCTTCTTTCAGCCTCCCTGTAGTGTTTCTAGTAATGTTTATTTCCTATTTCATCACCCTGGGTTCAGTTAGTCTTCCATATCCAAGTCTCTGTATATCTTCCTTTAGTAATTGTAAGTTGGATTATTTCTTTAATCCTCCTAGCTTTCCCTGTAGTGTTACTAATTCGTAATTTCTCTCTTTAGATTCAGTTAGTCTTTCTTTAGCAATTCTAGTTAGCTTATTTCTTTGTTTAGCTCTTCTAGTTTCTCTAGCTCTATGTTCCTTGGTTCTTATTGTTGAGATCAGCCTGGTTTCTATTTAAGTTCGTTTATGTTTTCCCTTCTCTTAGTCCATCAGGTTTTCCTTACTCTTAGTGTCTTTTGGTGTTAGTAGTATTTTTCAGTTCCCCGTTTCCTCCCTTTTGTGTTCCCAGCAGATCTCCTTAGTTTCCCTGTATCACCTTCTCCCCGCCCCTCACCAGCTCATGAGGTGATTGCAGGTATTACTCACACCTGCAATCACTCTTCTCATCTAGCTACAACATTGCTCCATTTACTACCTCCCAGTACTTCAGCCCTTCTGTCCCAGTCACTAGTTGCCAGTCCGTCTCGTCACCCTGTGTCACTTCCATGCTTCCTTTCCTGGTTTACCTGTTGTTGCCTCGTGTTTTTCAGTTCGTTTTGTTTTTCTGCATTTTCTTGTACCCCTTGGATTTAGGAATTTTTGTTGGTTAGTCTTCTTCATTAAAACATGTATTTAGATCTACGTCTACTGCGTGCAACACACCACGACATCACACACAGTTTATTATTAGAGGCAGTCGGTGCAATAAGGAGGATGCTGAAGAAACCAAATCTGACAAACAACAGGATGATTACTTTGTTCAAACATGTGAAAAAAATAACTGAAACCTTTCAAAAAGATCAGAAAGTGCAATTAGGAATTTTAAATATAAATAATACAACATGACGTTGCTTAGAGAACAAAACATAGATTTTGCCTCAATAGATCTGCCCTTATAAATCTGACTCATTGTTGTGACACCCGATCAAAAACGTTATTCTGGAATGGTACAGCTCTGGAAAAAAATAAAGAGCTCACTTAAAATGATCAGTTTCTCTGATTTTACTATTTATTGCTCTTTCAATTCTATGAACTACTGATAACATGTCTCTGAAAATCCAAGCAAAAAGTTTATATGTATTTGCAGGAAATGAGAAATGGTCAAAATAAGGAAAAAGACGCAGAGCTTTTTCTGCTCTGCGAGAAAACTCGTTTTCTTTGCAAAGAAAACGAGTTCATATTCATTTTGAAGCAACAATATAAATGTTTTAACTCAGGAAGAGTTCAGGAATCAACATCGGGTGGATTAACTATGAGCTCTTTCCAGAGGTGTATATTTATTTAAGCTTCGTTGTATTTTCAGTATACTTATACATTAACTGTTAAGCCAGATATCAGAGTCACAATGTGCTGCTTCCAGCCTCCTGTCTCCTCATTGTTCCCTCTTACAGCAGTCACTGCCTCCTTTGCCTTCAGCGTTTTTGTTCTCAGCCTGCAGAGCTCCAACTTCAGGGTCTCTGAAGTAGCACATTTTTTCACATCAGTCAGTTGTCATTTCGCATACATCTGTTAGCTTTAACCACAGACAACCAGTATCTGGTGGCCGCTCTGATCCAACAGTTCCTGGGCTCTTTCTCTCCCTCTCTCTCTGTGAAAAACACTCTGCAGCGTGCCAAGTCCCAGGAGGCTGTCACTTTCAGGAGAAACACGTCTGGGGGGGCCGACAGAACTACATCTAAAGTCACTCAAGCCGCATGTGTCTGCCATTCTAACATTTAGTTGAACAGCCGCTGAATGTCTACCCTCTTTCTGATTGTGCTTCTACTTTAATATGTGACTCCCCAGAGAAGCGAGTCCCAGACGCCAGAAAGGCAGCAAGGAGAGAAAAAAATGAACCCTGCGCAGATTTGAACTCATGCAACCTCCGTTTCAGGCGGTTACGGCCGCAGTGGCATCTTCTTGCTTACCTTGGAAGATCGCAGCGTTCTGGATGATGAGGCGTTTGAGATGAGCGCTGACTATCTGCAGCCCTGACTCCATGTTGCTGCGTGCGGCTACCTGATACCGCTCCTCCATCTTCTTGGAACAGCAGGTCGGGCCTTTGGGTTGGCAAACCTGCAGATCTGCACCTGGCAGTGAACCAGCAGAGACAGGATGAGATTAGGGAAGGAGCTGCAGAGCCACTCTTCGTTTCAGTTTTTATTCCAAGACAGAAGCCTCTTACAGCTCAAACACACACAACAACAACAACAACAAAAAAGACTGGGCATCATCCTCTGCAAGCTAAATGTAGAAAATGTAATTTTCTGCGCATTCTGCTCCCTTAATTAGTGTATTATTTCTGTGTACAGGCCCTGTTATCCGGCACAGCTGAAATCAAAAATAAATTGTGGTTTGAAAATGATTCATTTTGATGCACAGTCATGCAACACAGAAATGTTTTCCAGCTCCCCTAAGAGGTCGGTTTGGTCGACAGGAAACCTTTTCACCACTCAAGGCTATACTTGATCAAGAAAAAGTCATTTTAGGCACAAGCATCGGGAAGAGAAGACGTCAGTATGTTTGACATAGAAAATAGCCATAAATGAAACAACTCTGGTCCATCTGAATGTGAAAACTATTCACACAGGTAAGTAATTAGACTCCTGGAGCTTTAATGAACAAAACAGATGTATTAGTAAAGCGTAAGAGGAAGTCTTCATTGGACTGATGTAGCTGTACGAAACTAGAAAATCAACACTTTCACACAAGAGTAATTAACATGTTTGTGCACGGACATGACCCAGCAGGTAGAAATGATCCGGTACTAGGATCTAATGTATTCTGACAGCTCTAAATCATTTCTCCTTTTTTCCTGTTACTATGTGGTCTCAACATTTCATTTAACTGGAAACAAAAAAAAAACACAAAACAAATCGAAACCAGTGCAGGAAGTCAAAGTGGATGTGAGTCCCTGAACTTTTCTCCACAAGTCGAGGGGATTGGCGACTGTGCCTTTTAGTCAAGCTGAAGACCAAACATGTAAGACCAACAGTACTTTGTAAACGTAACCACATCGCCAATTGTTTTCACATTTTATCACATCTCTGTCACAAACCTCAAATGGTTCATTGGGATGTTTTTTGGAATAAATATAACAGAAAGTTAAGAGACACGTTGAGAATCTTGGTGTGGCTATGACACAATGTCACTAGTCTGAACTTCTTACGCAACGTTGTGGCACAACTCTGAGCCTGCAAAGAAAGAAAAACACACCGATAACTGGAACAGGTAGAAAAAAGAAGAATGGAGCTGTCCCTCAAACCACAAGACTAAATTTCTACAAACTGTTAAACTTGATTGTGTTATGTGATTATTTCGGTTGCGCTTGTTCATGAGGTTTCACACACATTCTAATGATTTCACTCTCGGTTACAAACTGCTCCACTGCAGGCTGGAGGCCTTGGTCTGGAGACACAAACAGAACCAGGTTGCTTCAAAAAGCAAAGACGGGTCCCCATAACCGTCACGGTCTTCTCTGTCAATACAAACTGAGATCCTGTACAAACACTTCATCACTTAAGAAATTTGACCCACATTTCAGATCTCGACTCAAAACTAGTATGTTTGTGTGAGCAAGGCTCAAAACTTTGGCTTACATGATTAGGAACAATTGGAAGAAAGATACAAGGTCATCTGCCATTACAGTTTTAACAAGACTTACAGAGATTTCAAGACTAGTGCTTACATTGACACTTTCTGGTCTAATCAACCGCCACTTTTGCACACTAATAGCTGCACAGGATATCACCATATCCACTTGTGCTTTATCACGATTAGGTGGATACTAAACTATAATAGTCACATAGAAAGTTGGAAGTCTTGGACTTAAACTCAACTGACTTCCTCTTTGGATGATTTTCCAATGGTACAATTATCTAATGGTTGTTTACAACAAAACATAGTAGAATGCACATTTTTGAGCCTTTACTAAAATATTTTCTTGCAGCAAAGCTGTTACCAAAGTTTGATGCTCATATGAGCCCATAAAAGATAGAAAAAGTGATCAGTTCCTTCCGTTCCAACTGGGAATTCACTTCAGCTTTTGTTGTACGCACTACTTAGGCAGTGCTGACGTCAGTGAAAGAAGTGTTCCTGGATTTCAGAGTCATGGGTTTTGGAGTGGTTGTTTTACAACAATAATTTCTGTGACGCCATGTTAAAGATGCCTTTTCAAAATGCAGGCAGCAAGTTTCCTTCTTTCACCCTACCTGCGTACACCGACGCATACAAAGACATGTAAGTAGGACTCCAGCACCCAATTTAGAAAACAAAAGGAGTTCCAGTGAAAATTATTCCCTTCAGTGCCTCCCCCTTCATGCCATGCAGCTGCCTGCAGATCAGTGGAGGCCGCAGTAATAATGTGCCAAGCTGCGTTGACGAGTTGTTTGCGGGATTGGCTCTTGAGAGGCATCAGTGACAAGGGGTCTGATTGATGGTTCAGTAAACAAACGTCAGGGGAGTCTGCCAGCTTCCATGCGGGATGTGCAGGATAAAGAGACAGAAGCAGAAAGATTTTGGAAGTTGGTTGGGGGGGGGGGGGGGGGGTTTAAGAAAAATGTCTGATAGCTTGCGTGTCAAAAGATAGGGAGGCATCTTTTGTCAAGTTGCAGGGTTTATCTTAACGACAGAGGGGATTCTGTTGGTGTGACGCCTTGAGAGCTTCAGAAAATAGAAACAATGCAGACATGAAGAAAGTTCATCTACCTGGAGACTGGATGATTAATAGGTGTGAAATCAAACAGAGGACTTCTGTAAACTGCTGACAGCCATCGAGGTTTAGGAGGTGCCGCCTAATGAGCAAAAGAGGCAATAAAGCTGTCAAACGGCACCTTTTGTATGCAAACTGACGGGCTTAATATCTCAAATCAATACCAACAAAAGACTCCTGACAGATAAGATCAAGTTAATTTCAGACTGCGGGGTAGAATTATTAAACTTTTACGTGAGGTGAGCCTGGTCGCAGCGGAGAGGAGACGGGGATTTGGCAATTATTTCCAGCAAAACAGACAGATTCATCTGCGCGTTTTGTCGTGCTGCAGATGATAAATGTGTTTCATTACACAAGTTCCACAGCAGTGAGGGGGGAAAGGGACAGGGTTCCCAATGGAGTTTCACAAATAATAAAATCACACCGTCTAAATATAAAGCCTTTCTTGTGACTGACAGATCAGTTGGGAATAAGCTTCCTCCGTCTCTCCTTTCGCTCAAGGCTCAGCTTTGGTTCTCCTCCCGCTGCTGTTCGTTGTCTTTTTTCAAAACTTTTTTTCTCTTTCAGCTGTGCAGTTTGGTGCTGAACTTGTTTTCACTTCTCCCACCTCGAGTTTAACAGCTACTGGGCACTGGAAGCAGCTTTCTATCAGCCTGATATTGTTTTCTCACTTTTGTGTGTGCAGGTGTGTGTATGAATACTGGTTTTTGTTGCCTCCTCAGGACCTTTAATGGTGTAACATCCAACCGCCTCGGGACTGATTGGACTTATGGACCAAAGTTCAAACCTGATGCAATAGAACATCATTTTTTTTTTACTTTAGGACAAAGCTAAGGTGTGAATTGACTAGAAATGTCTGGAATCTGACATATAAAATTGTGGAATTTTATAGAACTTGGTCATTTGTGTATTTCATGTAACAAACCTCCAAAAGATCTTTCATTGGCATACACAGTGAAAGAGCCGTAATTCAGAGCAGGTCTTGTCTGCAGTTGTTGCTCAGCTCTCCCTCTGATAAAGACCTGAATGCAGCATAAATCTATTTATTAGTACCCAAGACTCGCAAAGTGGCTCATTTACGACACAGGAAAACAGCTCTCATAATAAGTTTTGTCCAACACCAAAATGTTCTGATCCGAATGGTCAACTAGTTTCCTCTCATCACAGAGAGGAAACAAGCCAGCATTAGCTTACCAATACCATTTCTGTAAACTCTTGTCTTAGCAGAGATCCTAAGATGACCGTTTTTGACCATATTTGCTGAGTCAGGTTGCCATTTAGTAATAAATGATGAAGCTGCACCTATTTAAGCTGACATATTGTTCAAGCTAAAAAAGCTTATTAAAACTGAGTTGGCCCTATGTCAGACTGAAGAACAGCCACCAGAAATTCTAAAGGATGATATCCAATGGGGAAAGAAGAATATTTTTCTCTCCACAAAAGCCTCCTGTTCCTCACTGCAGTGCAAATTAGAACCCCTTTACAAAAGTTATCATTCTACAAAAGGGCAGTTTCTTGACTTACATGTGAAATTTATGTGCTACTATTCTTACAACAAAGATTGGGAGCGATATCTGACAAGGGGTTTACAAAAATCCAACCATTTATTTTCCTATTAGTCTGTTGAACTTGATTACATTAAGTATCTAATGAGATACTTTTTAAGGTTAAAGAATGAGCCCAAAGCCCAAGCCCCACAGCAAGAAGTGCTGCTTTTGGGTTATGAGTTATAAGATATGATTTGAGTGTAGGTTAGGTTTAGCCATGCCCCTGTGATGTTTAGATATAGGAAAACAGTCAGGCTTAGGTTAAAGAAAAGAATTAAAAATTAATAGAAGTCAATGCAAAGTCGCTGTGAAGATAGAAAGATATTCTACTTGTGTGTCCGTGTGCGTGCGTGCGTGCGTGCGTGCGTGCGTGTGTGTGGGTGAACGTATGTGTATGTGTGCGCATGAGACTGTGTTGGACAATTCTGTTAAACAAACTAAAGAAGGACAAAGATCCAGGCCAGGAGCAATTTACATGTAAATTCCCCCATCATACAACCTTGAGGCGACACCTTCGAGTCATTACATACATTCCATCAATACTCTGCAAGGTGTCCGTGTTGGACTGTTTCCCATGCAGAGCAGCTGCCAGAATGCAGGCACCTTGCAAAAGCATGAAAATCCCTTGAATGTATCTGCATTTTGTCAGAATATACTGAAATGTATCCTGTTGGTGAAATGTCTGTCTGAAATAAATTATCAAACAATCAAAACACACAACAGTATTTTATGATGACAATAACTGAATTGTCTGAATATTGAATTCATTATAACCTGAATAACAGAATTTGGAATTCATTTAATGGGCTAATTTTAAAAACATTTTTTATGTGTAAAAGAATAAAGAAGTCAAATTTTCCCTCCACTTTACAATTATGCACTACTTTGTGTTGGTCATATCATAATGAATAGAAATTCTTAAATGTAATGACACAAAATATGAGAGAGTATTAATTCTTTGTCACATGAAAGCCAAGAAATCTCTAATCAATTGAGATTCCTTACTTTGTGATGAATGTAGTTCTGAAACTTTGACTCCAATTTCTGCTTACAGTTCCTTCCTAAAGCATCCATGCAACTGAAGTTTACTCATAAACCTGAATGCAACATGTCTCCTACTAAACAAACTTGATGGACACTGAGGTTCACCTGCCAGCAAAACCACAACCCTTACCGTAAAGTCCAAGCTTCAATCGAATGGTTTAGATAATAACACATTCAGATGTTTAAATGGTCTAGTCAAAGCAAGGCTATTATAGTAAATAATAATTAGCCAATACCCAAAACTCTAAAACTAGCTGCATTAGATGAATAAAATGCCACATTAAAATCAAACTAAACTATCACAAGAAGCCCAAAACTATTACAACCCCGATTCAAAACCTAGATGAGAATAAAATAGTAAGAATGTTCATCTATAATTCCAGAAAGCTGGTAGAGAAGTGACTCATTAAGGCTGCATACATACTTTTATTTTCAAAGAAAATAGTTGAAAACCATATATCCTCTTCCCTCTGCATCAAAGCTACACGCTTTGTGCCAGTTTACCACTTAAAAACCCCGTAAAATACATTGAAGTTTGTGGTCGTGACACGAATATGAAAACTAAAATCAAGACACATCAATGCAGGCCACTATATTGTGATTTAAAACACAGTCTCCGTCAGACCATCCCTCGCCGCTTCCCTCTGTGGCTGAAATGTTCATTTTGGATGCGGAGAAAAGGAGCTTAAAAAGTCCAGGGTACACACACACAGACAAGACGAGTCCGTCTCCTCTCATCTTTTAACAAGCTCGGGGACTCCGAGTCAGGGGAGCGGGGGCATCCACAAATACAGTACGTGTCTAAGTTTTCCAGCGCCAATTAGAAAGCCATGGCCATGCAAGTTTAATGACAGAGAGCGGAGGAAGAAAAACAAGTGGTATTAAGATATAGAATATGCTAAAAGCCGTTCATTATGAGCATAAATTATACAGCAGCTCCCAGTGTAGAGGAGAGAAAGCACGCGGGAATCTGAAGCTGCCTCTGTGGGAGCAAATAAGTCGGTGTCACTTTGTAGAGACAATAAGTGAAACAAAGACAGAGCAATTTAGAGCCGACCAAAGGAATGCGAATATCATTACCTACTGGGGATTGCCATTGTTTCTTTGGAGTGGGGGGGTTGAGTATTTTTGGAGCTTTGTTCTCTGTTCTAGTTTAGTCATTTGATGAAGCAACAATTTGAAAGCTGGAAGCCCGAATGTGAAAGAGCTTTTTTTCTATATTTTATTTTTGAGCAAAACAAAACAATGATGCAGTAAACAGCAGCT
The DNA here is from genome assembly GCA_922788865.1 of Poeciliopsis turneri. Taxonomy (NCBI): domain Eukaryota; kingdom Metazoa; phylum Chordata; class Actinopteri; order Cyprinodontiformes; family Poeciliidae; genus Poeciliopsis; species Poeciliopsis turneri. The sequence continues at coordinate 1,692,539 of CAKLNU010000953.1, forward strand.
TGCCTTCATGAAAGGAAAAAGTGAAAATGCAGTTAAATTGGGGTTAGGCATCAGGAGCTGCAGCTGCACCTCAGAGTCGTGTCCACTGGTGTCTTTTCGATAGCGGAGTTATTGGAAATTTTATTACTTTAGTAACCCGTCCTAAAGGAGCGGTGTTTTATAAAATAAATTATTTTGAGCTTTAAGTCATGTCATAATGTTATTCCTTTATCAAAACACACCTGGAGTGTTGCTTTGATTCATTCATGCATGTTTGAGAAATCCTTAATCTCCATGGCAACCATTCAGGTGTGCAAAATACCCGGACAGAGCTAGCTCCGGCTTTGAGGTGCAGCTTCTCCTTCAAGGTGCAGTTTCCAAGCTTATGCTTCTCATATAGCAGTCCCACTCAGTTCCTTCAAACTAGCTAGCAGCAATTAGCAAACACCTGATGGAACTGCACATCTGCTGAGCTCATCATAGGAGCTACTGCTCAGTGAAATGCTGATTAAAAACGTTGTTAAAGGGTAAATAGAGGAGCCATGTTGTGATGACTTCCTGAAGGCGGAGTTTCAGAAAGAGCAGAAAAGAGACAGGGGCCCAATTTAAAGGCATTAAATGTATTTATTTCAAGTTAATTTGACACATTTTTCAACAACTGAAGGCAACAAAGTTAACTGACTGTGCACTAAAATGGCACATTGTCCCTGGAAAATACATAATATTGCACCATTAAAATTAATCTAAAAAAGAAAGAAAAAGTTGGATCTTCAGTAGCGTGTTACCGCTTCGCCGGTTACCAGCTGTAGCAGTGATATTAATATTGAATATTGTTATTGGTTGATTGTTATATTGGAGCAATGCTACTCTAAATGTAAGAATTTCTCTGACTGCTGATATCAAGTTATTACTTTCAATGGCATTAGCGTAGTTAAGGAAGGTAACAATGAGCGAAATGTCTGGTAATTACAATTGATACCCTGCAATATTCAGCATCAGAATTGCAGCTCTGTGTTTTCCTCATACTGCTTGCACCTTTTCAGGGTAAGCAATTCAATTGGAGGTGGTTGTGTAAAATATTCGTTTTTAAATCAAAGGCTCAAAAATGTGAAATGCAACTTAACTATGACGGAAATTCTGTAAAATGTGACATCAGCTAAAATACGACACTGAGTGACCAAAAGGACAGAGAAAAAGAAATGTGCACAAAGAGCTGCAAACACAAATAGAGAAAAACAGCCTTTCCAAATCAAAGCGTAAAACGATCCTGACCCACTGCGATAATTAATCAGCAAATTCTGTTTATGAGACGTCCATGATGTTATGAATTGAGCTGACAACCATGGTGGATCACGATGAAAAAAAAACAAATCTCCGTTGTTGTTTGAAGCTTGACAGTTAAGACAATTTTGTCCAATCAGGCACATTAAGAGTTGCTGACCCAATTCTCTGTGTTGACACTGACGTCCAGGCGGTCTTTTACCGACACTGCCTGATCCAGACGGACTTTGCGGCTGATTTGTTGAAGTTGCTGCTCCTTGCCCGAATCCCCTCTAATAAACCAGCCTGCACCCTTTTCCAGCTGCAGTGGAAAGAGTCCTGCTAGTGGCTTGTGAACTCATTCCACATGAGCGCCGGCTCTCCGACTGAAGGTTGCCTGACCTACTCTGCCTCGGCTTCGGGGAGGCTAAATATTTCTCTCAGCCCGCTGCGATGTTTCGCCCTCTGGCTGCCAGATAAAACGCTGGATGGCCCTGGCGGAAGGTGTGTGATTAAAGATGGATGTGTGGAGGAAAAAGGAGGGCTCAGCAGCTGGCCTAAGCCGGCGTTTACCTTTGCAAAGGGGGGGAAGGTGTAGCATGACAGAACGGGCTTCAAAGTGCATCTCGCTTTCCTCCCCCTTGCTGTTTAATTCGCACGGTGTTACCCGGTTTGTCTCGCTCTCTGGAGACGGCGGAGGGTTTGCGTCACCCGGGGAACCTCACCACGCTGACACGACACTAAAACACCCAATTAACATTTGCGGCCGGCTGCTGCTCAGCCGCACGAGCGGCTTCTGCATTTAAATGCTGAATCAGGGCGTAAAGCAACAGGCTCCGACACGCTGGTTTCTGCAGATCGGTGCTAAATTGATCACTTCTGATCGCATTCCGATGACAAATGTGACGGATTCTATGTGACGGACCAACACAAAGATGTAGCGATCAATTGAAAAGACAAAGAAAAGTTTGCAGGGGCGTGGGTTTGTATTCACCACCTCTTTTGCTCTGATACCCCTAAATAAAATTCAGCGTTACTCAAAAGCAAACAACATGATGGCGTATTAGGGCCATATTAAAAGAATTTTTTAAAATCTCAATATTATGACTTTATTCAAGTACAACTTTGCTTCTTGTAATATCATAACTTTATTTTCATAATAGTACAACTTTATTCCTCATATTTATTTCTTTTTAACATGGACCTAATACTACATCATACAAACTATGCTTGCAATTTAATCTCAGTGTAATTTAATCTGTTTGTTGGAGCACAAGCAGCGTTTGATGAAGTCCGCAGCTCAGGACTGTGACTTCTCAAATTTTGCTTTTACAGATCGGGAGATGAAAGGAGCAGAACAAAAGCCGGACCTGCTACAAGGCTGCAGGAGACTTGCAGTCTGGGTGAAAGTTCAGCTGTCAGGACAAAGGTTCACCTCATCCACACTTAAACCCCGTCGATCTGCGCCGGGGACTCGAAAACCGACGCTTTGTACCTTTATGAAATCGTCACAAAGTGTGGTTCAACGGTCTGCAACGCACAAGGGGCTGAATGCAAAAGCACACCACACCTTTCAGATTTATGTTGGTGAAAATCCATTCCTTTCACCAAACCAGAGTCTCATCAACAACAAAACCACTGAAGTTTGTGGTGAGATGTGAAAGTTCCTGGGATAATGAACACTTTTCCCAGACAGTATTTGTTTCTTGTTTTCCTCATGTCTCCACTCCCAACATCAGAGAACATTAAACTTAAGGGTTTCCAACAGCTGCAGGCAGATGTTGATATCTGCTTCCAGATTTCAGGCTGTAAAGAAATCGCCTCTCGCTCTCGTGTTTGGATCAATATCAGAACAAATTGATTCTCTATGAGCTTTGCAGACGGTACCGACTCGGCGCGGCTTTGACAAGATGCTCAACGTGGGCGATAGATTTTTTTTTTCTCCTCCTCCCCCTAGAGAATATTGGAGGAGATTCAGCCGAGGAGAATGAAGGAAAGCAGAGGATATAACTGAAGCGCATTCTGGAAGTTCAAATAAATAAAAATAAAAATAAAAGCAACACAAAAAACCTCGATGTGGAAGTTACCTGACACCGGGCTCTCAGGGACCCACTTGGAGCCCGGGTGCAGAGCGTGGAACGCCGCGCGCACCTCCTGGCAGTTTGGCGCCTGTCCGCCGGGAAGCGGGAACAGCTGGAGGAGGAGGGCGCACAGGAGGAGCGCTCCGTGGACTGATGCGGCCACCATGGCGGGGAGAACCGGAGCGAAACCGAACGTAACGGGAGGAGGAAAAAAAAAAAAAACTAGCCGAGGTGAACTTCCGCTCGTTGAAAAGTTACAGACGGAACAAGCCGGGTTGGCCCTGATGGAGAGAAGCTGCAGCTCCCGCTGACTCTGCTTGGATCAGCATCCTGATGTTTCCCTCCTCACTCAGCCTCCTGTTATTATCATTATTACTGTTGTTATTATTGGAAGCTGCAACACTGACGCTCCTTCTCCAAAACCACGCCGAGGACTGCAACTCAACCCGCGACCCTCTTACCTCCAAAAAAAAAAAAAAAAAAAAAAAAAGAGCGCGAGAGAGAGAGAAAATCACAGCTGTGTGCGCAAAAGGACCAGCCCACGGTATGTGTGCGCGCTCCCGCGTCGCGCGCGCCGCGACCTGAAGCGAAGCTGCTCCACTCTGGTTGTGGTAGTAGCTGGTGATGTGGGCTGATGCGCCCACCGGCCGCGCGTGGGTGGGTGCGTGAGTGGGCGCGCGAGGAGAGAATGGCTGCTGCCGTCCACTCGGATGGATGAAAGAGAAGCTCAACTTTTCTGGCTCAGTCACAAACAGCTGAGTTCAAAATGGCTAAGAAAAAAAAAAAAAAGGGAGTGAAGTGCAAAGTTCTTGCAATGCCAAAGCAACAATCTTCATATTGAAATCAGAAGGAAAAAATATTGTTTTTATAGCACAATCACATATAATATGTTGCCTTCAATTATATAAAAAATGGTATGTATATAAACTGCGAAACTGCGGCTTTGAGGAGGAGTCGCGTCTCGAAGGCGGAGCTAGGTCCACTCAGGTGTTTGCTGTGCCGCAGCATCTGGGTTGCCATGGGAGATTACATGATTCCTCAGACATGCATGAAATAATGAGGAAATATAAGAGGACATAAAGCTCAGTGAGGACATGGGGATGCAAGACTGTTCAAAGTATAAACATGAGATTTTTCACCTTCCTGTGAAGCTTTAACTAAATGTAACAGATGTTTCTGTGAAGTGCTACACATCTGTGCTGGAGTCAATCAACCTGCAGGTTCCAGATAAATTCACGACTCTCCAGAAATCCTCTTCATTTCTGTTTTGCCTCAGTTTGGAGTCATTGTGCCACTGAATCATCCACTTAAAAAAGCTTTTATTATTATTTTAACTCCAACATAACAACATCTGCAAGTGTTGATCCACTGTCTCAAACACACAAAAACAAAAAACATTCCAGGATTAGCTGCTATGTGGTTTTATTGTGCAAACAGATTGAGTGTAAAAGAATAATCTGGAACCGACAAATTAAAAGTTACATCAACCAACCTCATCTTTATCATTCTTATAATGAAATAATATATTATAACCTCACAATATAACAGTTCTAAGAATGATCCTTCAAAATTACATTTGTATATTAGTGTTAACGTCACATTGCAAAAAAAAAAAAAAAAAATTTTAATTTTTTTTTTAGATAAACTGTTACAATACACATATTACTGTAGAGCCAGAACAAATGAATGAACTATTCTGCTGTTGTAGTCATTTACCATTACAGTTGAAATGGCGCCATCTACTCTTCAGTCCGCCACACAGCAGCTCATCTGCTCTGAAAAAAAGAAAAAAAAAAATCACATTAGTTCAAATTCCCGCTTTCCACTCAGAGTGCTGCAACTTAATACATCTGCTTCGCCACATCTAATGGCTTCCACCATGTTAGGCACTGGAACTGTGACGTCCTCCATCAGAAAGCAGCAGCTTGTTCAGACATGTTGAAATACCTCCAACAACAACAACAACACAAACACCATGAGGGGCTCCTCTCTGGTGCCTGCAGTGACAGGCGTTTCCCGTCTGTTCAAGCGTTCCCTCAAAGCCCAGAGGAGGCGGGGAACAACAGCAACGCCTCTGTGCGCCTGAGCCGCGGAGAGCTTTGCATGGATTTGCACAGCGGACACGGAGAGAAGCTGAGAGCAAACCAACAAGACTCGCCGTCAGCCCGGCTCACTTCCAGCCCTTCACGGCAGCGCGGAGAGGAGGCGACCGGCAGTGCTTCAAGTGCTCAGACTGCAGTAGTGCTGGCTTTACTACCTGCACTGAGAGCACTTTTCAACTGCAGAGTCGACAGGACGGCCCGCTTAAACAATCTGAGGCAGGAATGTCTGTGCAAAGAACATACTGCTGGAAATGTGACGACGGCTAAAAACACTGCTTTAAAAAAAAAAAAAAAAGTTTATTCATAAATTTATGAAAAGTGCAACTTTATGATTAATGAAAATCCGGCTAATGATGCTGGTCAAAGATTAGGAAAAAAATAAATAAATAAACTAACTCGCTGTCTCGGAGAGGCAGAGTACAAATGCATGCCGCACTTTTCAGATTTTGCTTCGTAACATGTTCCCAAGACCAGTCTTCCTTCCACTTGATGTATCCTCACTTCATTAGCAAAGCGCATAAAAACCAAAACACAATACACAGACTTCATTGAACAAGCCCTCCAGCCAGAAGGAGCAACTAGGGCAGTAGATTCTGAAATAACTCACTAACTACACTAGATGCACCTTAACTAGAGGGCTGTGACAGGAAGAGGGAGGTTGACACCCAAACCAGGAACACCTGAAACACAACAAAGGCAAATGTCAGTGACAAATGATTCGAAATATGCAACTTGATGCTGCGCCCAAAGTCCGAGCAACACCGAGGCGTTCATCAGACATGAAATCGCGTGTAATGTAAAAATCGCACGTCTAGGACGAGCCTGGAGAGCGTTAAGCCAGAATATTTTGTCCCATTATTTAACAGGCCGACACAGAAAAATGCATATTCCTGAGGTGAACGTGAAATTAGAATTTTTAAAAATGTTTCCCATATTAAAATCTGAAAAGTGTGGCATGCATTTCTATCGAGTCAGTACTACAGGACGACCTATATGACCCAATCGTAGCCTTTTTTGGTCGACTCGTTTGCTGCGCTCCTTCACGATGCCGTTTGATTGACAATGTCCTCCGAGGCCTTCCTACCATGCGTCGATGTACACCAGGGGTCAGCGACCTTTACGTTTCAAAGGGACATTCTTGCCCTCCATCCGGCGAAAAGGAATTTGTGTGGACCTGCAAATGTTAAAACGACCTTTTGAAAAGAGAAAGAAAGACAGAGAGTTTTTGATAAATATGTACAATAGGAAATGCCATCTGTAATTTCCAACTTTTTATCCATTTACATAAAGGGGGGAAAAAAACAGGAGAAAGAGAATGAATACCTTTTCTTCAATTCGATGTCGATATTCGGGAAATGTCAACATCCAGCTAGCAAAAAAGAACATAAAGAGAAATGGCTTGGAAAAACATCACTTCTGCCTGCAGCATGTTTCTGCAATGTCTCTAATTATTGCATGCAAAAAAAAACCAAACTGACCTGCTGCAATGTGCAATTGTTACTACATTTATATGAAATGACATTTAGTTGGTTCTTCATCGTGTTTTCAAGCTCCAGGTTGCCATCGTAACGCCAAGACGTGAAATGGTCGCCACATACTTTTTAATGCTACACTCTGTTCAGGCGTTTTTGGAGACAGTGAAGCAGCAGCAGCTCCATTGCTGCTGCGCCCTGGTTGTCCGGTCTGTTGGACCCGGCGGAGCTTCCTCGAACCGGGGCGGAGTTTAAAGTCGGTGGGCTTCGTTCAGAACCGGAGACGGTGTCAACTCGGAACCCTTCAGTCTCTCTCTTATGCGGTTCGTGGTCTCGACCCGAGCTGCGTTTCTCGACGCTCGGCGTCAGTTGAGGGTTTTTTTTTTTTGTTTGTTTTTTTTAAAGCCCAGCTTTTAAAAGTGGCGCCCGCACGAGGCCTCTGTGGGGGTGCAATGCGCATGCGCACACCGCCAGACTCAATTAAAAAAAAAAAAAAATGGAGGCTAATTTATACAAACTCTACCAGCTGCTTCAACAGCGTGAACGTAAATATTGAGACTCAGACGATAAAAAACGAACTAAAGAGCGAAATGCGTTTCACTGACCAGTCAAATGCAGCACGAGAGCGTTTAGCTGCATTTTTTTTTTTTTTTTTACGTCTGAAAACGCGACTAAAGTGTGTTGTGAGCGCGTGAAAGCAGCCGGACTGACTGGGAGACAGCAAGCCTACCCTGGTCCTGAATGGAGCCATGTTGTCCTCTTCCTCTGCCAGAAACAAAAAGTCTCGTCATGCATAAAACTGGGAGAGCATCGGTCTTTAGTTGCTCCTCTCTCGGTGGGGGGTTGGAGGGGGACAGGAGTCCCATAAATCCTTCCCACGCCGAGGAAGTCCGTCTAAAACGAGGCTTCAGACGCTCCTCTCTGTGAAATCCACAGCTCTACGCCGGACACGCCAAAACACGGGATTTCTTTGATCCGTTTCCCTCCGCGGTCTTAATGCCGAGCTGGTCAAGGAAGCCCAAGAGGCTTGTGACCTGTGACCCCCCCTGTTGGAAACCCTGCCCCCACGTCCCACACCCACGCGGCCCCACTCAAGAGCTCAGTGGTGTCACAGAGCAGAGCCAGGAGAGCTGATAGATGTAGATCCTCTTGGTGACACTCCCCTTCTCTAAGGGAAAAGCGCTGCAGCTTTGCAGGCCTTCTTCTCCTGTTCAACTTTAACCCACTTTCCCATGCCGCAGCTATTTCCCTGATCGGATTGCGATTGGTGAACTCGAAGGGTCGCAGATGCCTTTTGTGTCACTCTGCCCTGATTTGATGGAGCCTGAAGGCGGACAGATTTCTTACGGTCTCATCCCGGGGAGAAGGGGGGGAAAAACAAACAAATCCGGGTGCAGTTTTGCAAAAAGAGTTTGAGCAGTCTCTTGTCAAATTCAAGGCTCTCTGAGGAAAGAAACTCAATGCACGTCAAGAGCAGGTTAAAGTCCAGGGTCCATATAGGGTTTCTCATGTCCAAAACTGAGTGCTTTACCAGACTCAAATTTCCAGATTAATTACTCCAATTGTAGCCCATTTTTCAAAAGTACATATAAAAAATAAAAAAAAATCAGCCCTAAATATGCAACCTGCAGTAGCCAGTCTAGATGGATGGGAGACAACTTTTGGAGACGGAATAACACTGTGGGAGGGGAAATTGTTTCTGGAAAACACTTTAATCAAGTCGTTTCCAGAATGTGCAGGAATCCTCAAAAGGTTGGGTTACGTTTCAGGCTCAACCTAAAGACACTGGGGACTTTAGAGAGAGAGGGGATGATCATCAGAAACACCCAGACGACTCCGTCTGGATCTCTGCACAGATGATTGTAGTTAAGCTTCCTTCCATGACGCCTTTGAAGTCTTATTCTGCAGGAAAAACCTGAGACTCTTTGAAGCATGTGCATGAGTTCTGGTGATAAGCCTGTCCTACCACAGCGTGGGGAGGAGAAAAGGAAAAAGTTGCAGACGCTGGTTCTGACTTTAAACATGGGGGGAGCACAGCTCTTTGGAGCTGTCCTGGCCGGCTTAGACGTGTGAAAGCTTGAAAAAAAAAGAGAAAAAAATAATAATCATGGGAACATTTTGAGTTCAACTGGTTCCAGCTAAAACGTTTTTATTAATTAAGAAAATCAGTTTCTTCCAAATATAGGACCAAAAATGACTTTAATATTTGAAACTGGAGCTTTAGCTATGAATAAATGAACAGAAATGTTCAGGGTTTGTTAAACCTGGATATCTTGATCTGGGTCATTTTGCGTCCTCGATGCCACCTTGGGGAGTGGGAGTGATTTTGACGAAAAGGTTCTTCACTCTTCCATGTTTTCTCCAGCTTTAGCTCTCCGGAATCCCGAAGCTTTGTGACGCTCTCTAGATAGTTTCCAAACAAGCCTGGTGGTGACACTTTGAACCCCAAATTTAAGCAGATACATTTTCTAAAAACCACAGTGAAGCCCACTGCGAAGATGTCAAACTGTAAGAAAACCCAGACGAAGGAAAGAAATCATTGTGAAGTTTATTGGGTTATGATGCCAGCACTTTACTGAATCTGAGAAAGAGATGCAGTATTGATCAAAACCTTAATTATGGCTTTTGAGGTACAAAGCTAGTGTCTTCAGCAGCCATGCCTCATTTGTGGTTTATTTTTGGTACATGGTCAGAGAAATGACTGCACATCCTTCTCAAATGCCGATTCTGGGTTTTTGTCCCGCTTACGTTACGGTTGTGAACATGAGCATAGAAAAATCCACGCAACACAACACAAGTCGCCAAAACACTTTATTTTCATAAATGCGTTCACACTTCAATTATCCTTTGTAATGTTATGTACACTTAATTTGCTCCCACGGTAAATAAAATATCCAGTGTGGAAAAAGTAAAGGGTGAAAAAGAGAAGGTAGCAAAATAAAGAAAAACTAAAAAGCATGAGAAAAAGGAAACTTAAAAAATAAAAAAATCAAGGAATATATACTATTGATCTTTAATAATTAAATTTGACGTATACATGGTATTGCCAGAGATGTACAGGACTGTGCAAAAGTCTTGAGCCATGTGTTAGAATTTGCTTTCAATGCTGTAAGTTTAAAGTGGGTCCAAGGATTGAACCCACTTCAATCCTTGGACTGAAGTGGGTTCAATCTTTTGTTTTTGTCTGACCATTTTTAGAAAAAAAATTTGTCACTTTTCTTAACCAAATAATCACCTCTGAACTCTTCAACATTAAAAAAAAATGCATTAAGTTCAGGCCAATCTGTCAGATAATTTATTCAATTTTCAGGTACTTGTTTTTCAGTATCAATCAAAGTGGGAGACTCTTGACACAGACAAGGAACTCAACACTTACATGTGTACTCCTGAAGAAATAACAGGGGGGCCTAACAGTAAGACCTCAGTCAGTCACGGCATAGACTACCTTTAATAACGCAAACTCTTGATTTTGCCTCATCTGTTGCAGTTTCGTTCTTATTTTTGAGTGCTTCAGTTCATCAGCAAAATATAAAGTGAAGACAGACTCTCTCTTACACAGTCCTGTGATATCTCCCTATAAGAGGTAGGGTTCCAGAAACTAGAAATGCTGCACTTGTACAACTTTAAGCAAGGTGCCCAGCTGTTGCCTACAGCGCCCCCTGGTGGGAATAGCTATGAACAACACATCCTTTTTTTTTTTTCTTCTTCAAAGTGCATGTCATGCCTGGACTTAAATCAAAAAAAAAAAAAAAACTTAAGGATTTTATATTTACATAATCGGCAAATAAAACATAAATGTGTTTAAAATAAAGTTAAATCGAAGTCTAATTTACTTTTGTTAGAAGCCAGTTTTAGTACTCCTAAACACAGGAAGATGTTTGAACTCCTGGGGATGTAAATTTAACCTCAATACAGATTTTGGCTTTTTTTTTTTTTTTTTTTTCCGTCTCTATGCATGTTAACAGAATTGTGCTTCACGTTGGGGAGTTACAAATTATTCTTTTAAAGAGATTTCTGCTTTACTTTCAGAAAATTACAAAACGACATCTCCCGTCATTGTGACTTTGGCTTATAAGCATGATCAGAGGCCCAGAGTCTTACGCAACCTTTACTATCAGTTATATTGTCTTTAAATAAGGCACCATCCATCACACGGTGGCACAACGCAATCCATTATGAATTTACAAGAGCTACACCAACCAGAGAAATATCAAAAACTTTCTTTACCACTGAGAAATTAAAGCGCCACAAAAATGCTTACGTACATGTGCTGTCTTCTTAAAATGTTCTAGTAAGGTGATAGATGACCATTTTCAAATGATAATTTCTTGACTTTCAGATTTTTAATGGCAATGGCAAGGAGAAAAGGTTTAAGATGAATCATTCTAGCAGAAATATTTGATGCACGTTAGCAGTAAAACCAGCACTGATCCCCAACGCCGCCCAAAGGGTCAGGCAGGCTACGTCCTTCAAACTGTCTTTCAGCAAACTGTCCTAATTTTACCATGTAGTGACATCTGACCTACCCCAGTATTATTATAACTTCAAACATATTAAGAGTCTATTTAAATTATTCTCCATAAGCAGAGATGCACTGACACAGCAGTTGGTGGCCTGAATAGGACGATTTTACGCTGCACCGTTTTTTTTTGTTTTTTTTTAAGTTTTTGCTCAGTGAACACATCACGTATGAGTTCGCTGGATATTGGTACTGAATCAAAAGGATTTAAACACGCCATCAGTAGAAGGAAGAAAAGCTTTAAGGCGATTCCAGAAAGAAAGGTATTTTCTAGAGACACGTCAGCTGCGACGGGAGGGAGTTGTTTAAACAAGGGAATAACAGGAGGGCTCCGTTTACTCTAACTCTGTTAGTCATGGAACGTTCTGAAAATGAAACGCAAATCTTTGGAAATATTAGAGTGAAGGTAAAGTTTTACTGACCGTAGAAATACTCACAGAGACTGCTGTTAGCAATGCTAACTGTGGTAATCCAAAGACTTTCAAACGTTACCTGTTGGTGTGAAGTGACATTAAAATTCTGCTCAACTGAAGAGCTGTGCAACAACAACAACAACATCGCACTCCCTCACACAGTGTGACGTCACCTCTGGTTCTAAAATAAATAGTTAATGAGTGATCACAGAAAGGCTGTTTAAGGCAATAAATAAATCAATGGCTTAACAAAACACCAGATAACAGCAAATATGCATTTTCTTCTGAAGTATTAAGTTGGACACTGATGTTATTTATTTTAAAATAATATTCCAGGAAAGAATTGGTGTCATGAAATAGGTGATGGGAAACTGGCCACCGGACTCTAATCGATGCATCGCTAAACATATTTAGATCAACAAAAACTAAAAACCAAACTGTTTGTCCAGTTGGGTCTGCAGCCATAAGTGCACCCATTACCATGCGAACAGCTGTTATTAGTTCTCAAGCTTTATTAATTTAGTACTTTGAGTATTCTGCATGTGGAAATGACATGGAGCGCTTTCCGCGAGATCAATTGTCTGGCTGGGAACCCTGCAGCGTTATTTGATTCTTTGTTTCTATTTCAGTCATGTAAGCGTTGCCGGACGCAACCTCAGAGTAATAATAATAATAATAATAATAATAATAATAAAAGAAAATAAAAATCCGCAACAGATTTGATCGATTCCTCGTCGCTTTTGACTAGTGCTCCCTGCATAGACAAATACAGCACTGCTGGATTTACGTCCCGACTGCTGCCAGACCTGCAAAAGCAACCGAAGACCCTGGCTGCAGACCCTGCCAACGAAGAGAGACACATGCCACTCTGCCGCGGCCGCATTTCAAAACGATCGTTTAACTCCCACACAGACAGACAGAGAAAATGTACAATAATGCAAATAATAACGCAAACTGGATCACTTAGAGGAAGCAGTTACATTAGAAAAATAATATATTTCACCTCTCAGCATTTCAATATCTTTATAATATAGACACGTTAAGGAAATTCGCCGTATGAGAACATCTCTAGAGCCCGTGGAAATGTTGGGAAGTTTTTAAGCAACAATCTACATGAAGGAGTAACAGTTTGAGATCCAACATTGCACAAGCAGAGTAAAGGCATTCCACTGTCACTAAATAAGAAGCACTGTGGTTTAAATAACAGTTCTCGGCCCACAGGGGTGACGTATGGACTCACCCCCGTATTCACGCTAAGCCAGAAAAAAAAAAAAAAAAAAGAGAAATCGAATCATCTTTTCCTATGTTTTTATATTTGAAATTATATTTTTAAAAGGTTTGTGTTCTTTCACTTTCGACTCACTCAGCCCTCCAGTGGCTCCAGACACCACCTCTACAACGCTACCGCCGGAGGGGAACGACGCGTTCCTCTCCGGCTCTAAGACTCCTCGGACGCGGTGGGTCTCTTCAGGTCGCGGATCTGCTTGATCAGGTAGTTCTTCTCGTCGCAGAACTGCTCGTCTTCGGACCGGTCCGTCTGGAAGTGGCTCAGGAAGTCCACCAGCTTGGCCTGGTTCTTCAGCAGGATGTCAAGTACTGGCTGCGTCTTGTTTGGGTTTGCAACAAAAACCTTAAGAAATAAAAAAAAAAAAAAAAAAAACATTTTCAATATAAATCATCTTCTATATGAACCAAAGGGGTAATATTTATTTGCATAACTTGCATAAAGGAAGGTGAATGATTTTATCCCAACTTGACAATAGGGTGGTATGAGAATCTTCACCTGACAATAATGTTAATTATCAAGTACAATACAGCATTTCTTCAGAATAATTTGATAATAAGACAGCACAACATATTGAATTGCTTTTTAAAAGTTTGTAATATTGCAATCTTAAACATGGTGTGTTCTGTGCATTGCACAATGGTAAAAATGGAGACGTGTCAGAAAAATTCTGGTTATTTGCAATTAGGGCTGAAACGATTCCTCAAATGATTCAAGTACCTTGATTATTAAAAATCCTCAAGGAAAGCTGATCTGCCTCGAAGCTTGGGTAAATGATCTTTTATTATGTAGTTCACCGTGTTCCAGCCGGATCATTATCTGTGGTGGGCAGCGCTCTCACTTCCGCCTATGAGTTGTCGAATTTTGCAGTGCAATGGTTGGACTATGACAGCGTCTGTGGTGTCGCAATCGCGTCGTCGCGGTTTTGGAGCGAACGGTAGGAATGGCAGGAAGGGAGAGAGAGAGAGAGCAGGAGAAAGAAAGAGAGACCCGATTCCACGGATAATTGTAAAAATATTCTGTGGAGTACTCGATTAGTGAAATATTCTTTTACAACAGCCCTAATCGCAATCAATATTTTCCACTTATACAAAATATTTTTTTATTCAAGTTACACGCTGAAGCTTCATGTGACATAATTATTAAATATTTTCCTGATATTAACCATTTCTTGATACAAAACAATGCAACAGATATTTTAGTTAAAGCACAGACACAAATTCTAAGAGGAAAAAAGCAAGAATGTTAAAAGTTTTCATGCCGTTCCTATGGTAATAATTTAGTCATTTCAGCCAAAAATTCAACGTCATTCTTCTCTCAACCCAGAACGCAACGAAGATGTCTGAGTGCAACTAAGACTTTTTCCTGATAGAAAACTGACAAAAAAATATATATATATAAGATTAAATAGTCTTGTCACAACAAAATTTAAGACCTAGAATTAAGGTATTTAAGACCAACTTACATCGTTTTATTAAAAGAACTTAAGACATTTCAAGATCTTAACTCCATCTGCATAAATGTAAGACTTTTAAGTGTTTTACTTTAAAACATAAACATTGAGTTTGTGCTCTTAGGTCTTTTTTGTGTCAATACAGGGAAACTGTGGTATTTTCAACCTCATCACACCGTGAGAGGTTGCGCACCTTAAAGACGTGGAATGCTTCAAACTGGATGTTGCGGCTGTTGTCTCGTAGGAGGTTCATCATCAGCTTCAGGTTCTCTGCTCGACTGATGTAACTTGTCATGACAGTGAAGTTGTGTCTATCCAGCAGGAGTTCCCCGAGGAGCTGGACAAGCAGTAAATGAATCCAGTAAAGCAAAAATGTACGGCCAAATCAAAGGGTAAATCAAACAGGACATGCATGTGAACCTTTAAAGACTGCCGCTTGGTGACGTAGTTATCAGAATGCAGCAGTTTTTCGTACTCTGTGAACACCTGGTGGAGATTTTAAAAGCTGGGTGAGCACAGAATAGGCAACGTTTGAATAAGTTCAGATGAGAAAAAAAAACAAATCACTCACCCTGTCATAGTTGTTCTCCAGAAAATCCGCACACATCATCTTGTGTCTTGTGAGAAGATCCTAGCAAGGACAAAAAAATAAATAAATAAGCAAAAGAGGACCAATTAGCCAGAAATAATTGGGCGTAGTTCGGTAGTTAAAAATAGAAATGGCGTACTTTGAAAGAGGCGAAGGCGTCCGAGGCGATGTCGAAGGTGGAGAGCTCCACGTAATGGAAGAAGCAGTAGAAATCCTCGGAGAAGAGCACCGACCTGGCCAGCGGCTCGTGACGCAGACACTCTCTCAACATCATGCCACAGTTCAGAGCCACTTCTGGGCTCTCGTATCTGCACAGGTTAACACATGTCAGCGTAGCCGAGAGCACAGTCACACACAAAGCTCAAAGCCCGAGCAATTAGACGAGACCACGCAGCAGATGAAACAAACGAAAAGCGCTCGGGCCCCTGAAACGCTTTTAATCCGACAACGAAATTTTATCTGCGGCTCTTCTTTCACATCAAGGTTGCTCGTTTGGACCCAACCGGGTAGCTGGCCAAAAAACACAGACAACCGCGCAGAGAGGAGAGTACATGAGTGGCGAAATAATTTACCGCATTGGCATTAAATGTCAACATTCCAAGTCTGCCCTCCCAACAATTACGGTAAAAGGTCTTCTTTGTTGACATGACATTTTAAGAGTTCAGGTTCAATCAAAAACTTGCAAAAAAATAATAACAATCCATCACACAGCTGCCTGGGATGGTATTTGATCTGCTGAAAGTTGCCTGAGATGGTCCCAGTTCAGAGCAGCTAAAACTGAATTTGGTTCTCTACAGCAGGCAGCATGGCCTTTCTTCCCCCCCCCCCCCCCCCAAAGAGTTGTAAAACCAGCGCTCTTCTATCTCTCCATCAGCATGTGAAACCACATAGGTGAGGGCGGCGAGTTCCTGCTTGTTCTTGAGGGAGCTGCCGAAACGCATACGCAAGTGCAACCTACCGCCATGTGTAAGGAGATCAGGAAAAACTAAAAAATGCAAACGCATGAAACGAAACAGTTTCGTTTCTCATTTGATTATGTTAATTTTTTTCACCTTAATGAAGGGACTTTTAAACACAAACCATCACATGAGAGCATTCAGGACTCACCCTTTCAGAAGCATGAAGAGGATTTCTGGGTGCGTGGAGATGTATTCGACTGTGGGCGTGCGGCTGCCAATCTGACGTCTCACAATATTGCTGAACAAATGGACCACATCCTTCTTGCCCTGCAATAAAATGACTCAGCTCAACATGTGGCGTTCAGATACGAACAGGAGCGTAGACTCTGATCGTTTCAGGTCTCTGCAAAGCTAACTTTAAAGAGGAAGTAAGTCGGTCCCCATCTCCCCTACCTCGAAATCAATCTTCTGCAGGTTTGCGATGAGTGCGATGAGAAGGTTGGTGTTGTATAATTCTTGCGCCAGCTGGGCCACAGCTTCAGTTTGAGGCTCCTTGTCCCCGGTCCCACTCAGCACTTCCTTCAGGGAAGCAAGGTTTTTGGACACTTCTTCCGCAACCTTGAAACAAGCAGGATAATTGGGTTGTGCAACGCAAATTAACAATGTGAAAAAGTAATCCGTTTCAAAACAAGCCAGATCAAAACAGCAGCAGTGAGAACGTCTCAAACCTTTTCACACTTTTTGCTGTCTGCGGCGTCCAACTTCTCCATGTGTGCAACATTCTCCTTCAAACTCCTGACTATTTCAGCTGGATTCTTCTGGGACTTCCCGAAAGGAAAAGGCATGACTGAAGACGGGTAATCCAATCCTAAAAAAATTAATTAATTAATTAATTAAAAAATAAATAAATTTTAAAAATTACTGCAGAAATAAAACGTTTTAATTATGAATGAGCAATATATGAACAACCGATGTTCATCCTGTTGTCATTTTTGTATGCGTTTCGGGAGGCGGATGAGGTCGGCCATATTTGTTTGGTCATGTGACTCTGATGCAACGCAGGACTGTGCTGTGCTTGCAGCAGAGAAGTGACCTCAGTGAGGTCCCCGACGTCAATTTTTTTTATCTTTTATTCCCCCAAAGTTGAAACAGTAGGAAAGTACACATGGAATATTGGTAACTACAAATCTTCACATTGTTTAAATATGATACACAGTTTCTGCAGGTTTCTCAAACACAAATTTAAGGGCTTTTTAAGACCATTGTGAATGGGATTTAAGAGCTATACTGCCAAGGAAATGTACGCACTCAGTCCCATCGACTGGTGACAAGTTTGCATTTACCCCACGATAGATACTAAAAAGCTAGCTCGGCAGCATCCTTGCAATGAAAATGTCTGAGTGTGACTCAAACTTTTGCCTGACAGAAAAGTCCAGCAAGAAAAAAAATTAAAATTAAATAGTCCTGTCAAGAGAACATTTGAGACCTGTGATTAATGTATTTAAGATCAACTCATTTTTTAAACTTATGAAAGATGACAGATTATAGCTTCTGTTTTTAACAAAAGTTACTCTACTAGTAGAAATTTAATGCAGTTACAGTAGACTACAAAAGATGACAGGCTTTTTTTTTATGTTATGAGAGCAGGAACAAAAGGATTCCCAGGCTGGAAGGAGCTTAAAAATTGTTAGAACACACTGTCCCTTGGAAGAAGGATCAATTTCAAAGCCAGTGGCAACAAAGGGGAAGAGTGGCCACCCCTACAAATTTTATGGCAAGCCCTTTATGCATAAACATATTTAATGCATATCAAAATTATTAATTTGAGACAGGAGAGAATGTGCTTAAAATAGCTGAAAAAGTTAATACATTTGTGCATTTCTATTCATTTATACTTGAGTACATTTTTGTTTTTATGAACTTAGAATATATATATATAATATCAACCTCTACGTACTACAACAACATGACAAAAAATTTTAATTCTGCTATGTCTTTTGGGTTTCTTGAGCCACCCTAATGTTATTAATTGCTGCCCTTTTGAGAACTTTCAAAAAGGACCTTTGGGCATGGCCAAAAATGGTCAAAATTACAACCACTTAAACTAGAAAAGCAGCAAAATTACCCACATCAAACAACTACAACAGGTCACACGATCAAACAGGAAATTCTAACCAACTAAAAGGTGCAAAAAAAAAAAAAAAACCAGCAAATAAAAATAAGTAACACGGCAGAGAGAGAAGGGGGGCTTGTGGGCACTTTGTTGCCCTTGGAGCCAGTTGTTTCATAATCCGTCCGTGGCTAAAGTTAGCTCTGAAAAATATCACAGCACCGGTAAACTTGAGCAACTTTCAACTTTTTGAAAGACAGTTTTGTGCTTTTGTATTACACACATTAATGTTTTGTGTACAATGACAATGTGGTGATATGCCAGGCGAGTGAAAGACGCCAACTTTCAGCAGCAACGTCAAGGAGGATGTTACGGCTGAAATGACGTTAAAATGTCAACGTTACATTCGGTCCCATCAGGAAAGTACAGCTAGCTTCTGACCTAGTTAGCAGCACCGAAGACCGGCCGAACTAACGACAAAAACACGTTTAAAAGTTGTAGAGAAACCTCACAGAAAAACAATAAATACAAATTTCAAGCTATCAAAACTCACCAAATGCGGTGTCGCCTTGAAACCGAAAGACAGTCGACCGCTAGAGGTTAGTTAGCGAGATAGCAAGTTGCCTCCACTTTCTTCACTGTGTGTCGTTACTCTAAACTGTGGGGAACGTTATCTGATAGTCCCGTAGCTGAGTGACATTCGCTAACTGACGGTCATAGCGCTGATTTTGCCACCTAAACCTGCCTTCTGAACTTGAACGGGGCCGAGTCGAACGGGGAGAGCTGCTGGGCTAGCCTGTCTGACAACTTCATTTCCCTGTTCTTTTTCTAGCGAAACAGCCGTCCTCTCTCATCCCGGGGACACTGGGCGGGTGTGTTGCGCTCTGCTTGTTCTGTAGAAAGTGACGATCACCAGCGTCAGCCAATCAGCGTGTCCGCGGCACAACTCAACGAGACGCCCTCTTTACTGCGGGGTGCGCCTGTTTTACGGCTCACGCTTTTTTTTCCGGGGCGGAGGGAAGTGCAAAGTCATCGATGGAAGCCCTTGTGACGGGCTGCCCTGCGAAGAAAATTAAGCGCATCTGATTTGTGTAAAAAAAAAAAAAAAACACAAGACCTGGGGCGATTTCATACCATTAATATAAAGGTTTAAAATAAAGATAAAGAAACTATTAAAAAAACTAGAAATGTTGGAGTCAAAAACTAAAGATATATTCATTTGTTCAAGGTACTTAGCAAAGATAATTATTAAAAATCAAGCAAGCAAAAATATATACAATTAAAATAATCTATTTCTTACACACTAGGCAAGTCAGTACATAAACTTAAAAAATGACATCTAAAAATTTAAATGAGTCAAGTAACAAGTAAATACATAAATAATTTTAATTAATGAAACTAACTGATTAACTACAACTATTTACTGATTTATTACACATGGCAGACAAACAAACAATTTAAAGTATTTATTTATTTGCTGCATGTAATTACATGATACTTTCATTTACAGGCTGTACAAGAAACTCCTGGATAATTATATATACATTAAAAAAAAAACAGGAAAATATTTAATTTAACCTGACTCAAAGCTTTTTACACACAAAAAAATACTAAAAAAACATCAGAGGTTATCTTTTTAATACTGTAGCTGAAAATATTGGTTCTTATTCTTGGGCTCCTTGGCGAAATCTCATCACATCAACATCTCACAAGCTGTGCAATTTTGCAAACAGTCTTGCTAGTTGCATGAATTATTGTTGCAATTTATTATTTAGCAGAGAGCTTGACTGACCAGATAAAGCTCCTGCATCCTAATCCAATCCTGAATTGCAAAAAATGTATACACTTTAATCTGCACGTAATTCCAAATAATACCTATAGGCAAAATAAAATTCTGCTAAATTTTCTTAAAACTAGAATGAACCAAACAATTCCACTAATTCAAAGCAAATGTGTTACACAAGGATTCTCACAACCTCTAGTATACATACAGTTTACATAAAATACTTATTAATAACTTGTATATTAATCTTGATGATTTCAGTGGCAGAGTCAATGACATATATACGATTGATGGATGCACTGCATCTACTGTATATTGGGATATGCTGATATATAGACATAAAATGCATTTTCTTAGATGAGTTGGAAGGGATGAACATAAGAATCATTTGAGAATCATAGCTATAGCATGTAGCTATGTCAATATACCCAGACTTAGTTAGGCATGCACCAACAGATTGTCATTATTTTCAATCCAAAATTAGAAAAAAAAACCCTAAAAAAAACTATAAATGAATAAATAATGAAGCATTGTGAAAAATAAATAAACCTAAACCTAGAAATCCTTTACTTCTTAGAAAAAAGAAAAAAAAAACTGCATATGCAGCAGAAAGAGAGTGCTTGTGGACTAACAAGCTGCTGCAACTGCTTGACTGACAGGAAACGAGGCCTGAGCAGCTGTCCTGTCAGCTTAAACAATGGGAAGGATTTGAAAATTCCTCGGATGAAGGAGCCACGACATGTTGGCTGCCGCGGTGCTTCTGGGGTTCAACGAGCAAGCATGCCGGGGAGGTTGGACCAATGGCTCGCAGAGTGAGAAAGAGGAGCGAGAGACATAGCAAACAGGTCTTTAAAAGAATCTGTTGGAGGAGAGAAAAAAAAATAAATCGGATTTCTTCAATTTCTTTCCAGCCAACTCTAAACACAAGAAGAAGAAGAAGAAGAAGAAGAAGAAAAGGTTTCAGTGACTGAAATAATGCTTAAAAATGAGTCAACATCTGAAAATGCAAGAAGCTAGTTTGGGTCTTAAAATGAAAGAAATTTACATTCATTATAATTGATTTATGTATTTCATAACAAATACCCTAACTGTAAGCTTCAGAAGAAAGGAAAGGTTTATACATGTAGTGCTAAAAGTAAACCTGCATCTATTACAAAAATGCATCTTGGTACAAGAGCAGCCTGATAACTGACAGATCAGCCTACATTTTCATCTTCAGAGGCTAAATTGACTAAAAAAACGTAAAGTATGAAGAAAACAAGCCGATTTACCCAGTTACTGACAACATGGAGATCAAGCAAAGAACCACGATATGTTTTTTATGCTGAATTAAACCATGAGGTCTCAAAGAAGTCTTTGAGAACTCTGAAGAATGTTTAGGGTGGACATTTCTGTGGATAATGACCAATGTGGTCAGAGCATTAAAACTATTCCTCCTGGACACGGTCCCGTGACATGGCCCAGCGAAACAGATAGGTGTGATTTTGATTGAACTGTGACACAGAGAGAAATGAAGTTGCTATCCTGCGAGGTTCATGTGTAAACTGCTAACCAAGAAACAAAAAAACATTCTGCGAACTGCTTGAATAATAGCTTTATCTCTAGGTTCACCAGGTCACAATAGTATGTCACCATTAATTTGATGCTTAATTTGAATGTCAATTTATTTAGACCATCCAGAAGTTGGAAAAACAGCAGTATACCAAGGTACTTAACATATCACTCACAGGAACCGTGTAAGGACCACGCTCCAGGTCAAGCTGAATGTGAAGATGTCTGGAGTCGGCAAAGTTGTGAAACAAACCGATTCACTTTTGGGAGACGTAAAACATAAAGGTGTGATGAGACAAATCAAAGACAACGTGTGACTTAATACATACAGAACATCAATATAAAAATACAGATTTAGAAAATGAAACATGAGAAAATAGTTTGATAAATCAAAACATTTGTCCATACTTATCCAGACCTGAAAAGTACAGAAAACCAGAGCCTGTTTGTGTCGTTTTTGCTGTTTTCCTTTTATGACTTAAAAACAGAACGAATATTAATCGTTTACCACACTTAAATTAAATTACGACCTTTAATACAGCTCCACTATTTTTTTTTCTTTTTGAAAGCCTTGCTAAATACTCGACTTTTATTCCGAAAGGCAGAGCCGGAAGTTGTGCTGTGCTGCGCCGCGGCTAGCTTCATGGCTAGTTGGGGGGGGGGGAAAAAGCACACAATCACTTCTGAAGGACGGAAAGAAACGCCGCCGTCGTCCGGAACGTTTCCCCACGTTTTGTACCTGCTCGGCACCGTAGGATAAAATCAGCAGGTAAGAAGCGAGCCGCGTCCCCACGGCTGGACGGTATCCTCCGCGCTCCGTGGCCTGGTGTCGGTTCAGGCCGAGCTGCTGGGGCTACGACGCCGAGCTGCTCGCTTTGAACACGGACTCCGCACGTATGGCGCTCTTTGCCTTCGAAACGACTCGCGAAGACCCGCGCCTGTCATGATAATTTCCCACATTTAAAGGGAAATAAACGCGGTTTCTTCGGGGGGACTTCCAGGCGGGGGAAAACAAAAAGAAACAACTCTCGTCGACCACGCAGCGACCCTTTATTTCCCCGCATCACTCTCCAGGCCTTGGGAGAACATTTCGGGGCTTCGCTGGAAATGTTCACGGAGAAAATAGTTTTCAGCTCGGGCTGCAGTTTGTTGGCGAAAAGAGTCACACGCCCCCTTTAATTCAAAACTTTGGAGGAGAAACGCAGAGCACTTCTCGTTTTCCTCGTCTCCTCCTCACCGCAGTCACTCAGCGACACCCCGGTTTGTTGCGGGACCGCGACACGGGAACGTTTCAGAGAGCAGAGGCTGAAATAAAGAGGGTTATTTGTTGTTTACTCGGGGCTCCGGCCGCGTTTTCGCCGCCGCAGTGAAAGCCTGGCCCTGCTATCATGGCTGTAATGGCTCTCAATCAAGGCGTCGCAGCACAGTGCTGTTTTGTTTTATTTATTTATATATACATATATAGATCTAGAAAAAAAAAAGCTACTTTTATTTATTTACAACAGATTGAATGGATTGTGTTAATCATTTATATTTACATTAATGGGGCTCTTCCTCACAGCATGGCTGAGGATTTCAGCAACACAGGTTTGATCTGTTGCGTTCATGCAGTGACTGCTTTGCATAAGACATTTTTTTTCAAAGTGCACTAATTGAAAATAAATATAAAATACATAAAAAGGAGTAGCACATATTACATTTTTAAGTTAAAGCTCAGACTTTTTGTAAAATCATCCAACCTCCTTTTAGAAAAAACAAAACAAAACTACACGTAAGGGTCAGTTTTGTTTGTGAAACGTCGTAATGGAGGTAAAGGCTACCTTTTAAAAGTCAAAACTTCAAAGCACCCAAATCTCTGGTGACGTCACATAAGGCAGCTGATCACAATTACTTTAATTCAATTTCTACTTCAGTTTTTCTTTTTTTTTTTGTCTTTTTTTTTTTTTTCCCCCAAATCAAATTCCTTTTTCAGAATTTTATTTAAAAATAACAGGACTTGTAGGTCTGCCCAGGAAATGACGTAATTCATGTGTTCCTAACAAACTGTAACACAGAAGACAAAAAATAAATGTAACAGCACATAAAACAATATCTGGGTTTTCTTCTCCTGATCTCAAGTTTGATTTAGATTTTTTGTTTTCAATTTAAAAAAACTAATAACTAATAAGTTATTAGTTATTGTCTAATAAGTTGTTGTCTAATAACTTATTAGTTATTAGACAATAACTAATAAGTATTGTCTATAAGCACATCAACTAAAAGAATGTGCTCCTATTTTATTTTTGAGTTTGATTTAAAAATCAGATCAGGTTAGTGCACAAAAATTGATAATCCCTACCTTCATGGACCCCCAGCGCATATTATTGTCTTTATATTTTAATTCTCTATGTATTACAACCCGTCATAATCAGCAAGTCAAAACAGCAGAATAAATGAAACGTGGCATCAGCCAAGAAATGTTTATTTGGTGGGCGGCTACATTTCTCCTGATTTGTTTTTATTTTTTTATTAAACTACTAAAAGTGCACGCTGTTTTTGTTTTATCATTATTTGCTGCTGATTTATTTAAAAATAGGAAAAAATGTTTGGGGAGTGTTTGAGTCAGCGATCAACAACCGGAGCCCTTCCAGTTAAAGTTTGACCAAATCAGATGTGCCATTTGCCGTCTTGTTTCACTGGAACCATCCGATCAGCTGGGCTCTCGACATCGAACGTCACAGATCCGCACAAATCGGAATTTGCTTGTTTTGCTTTGTGAAATCCTCCTGTTGAAATCTTTACTCAATCGCTCAGCTGTGTTTGTCTCGTCCTGGTGAATGTTTGGTGCGAGTTTGGAGAAAAAAAAAAGAAAATAACCACCGTATAGCATCTTTGAGAAGACAGTGTCGTAAAGAATGCAAGTGTGACACAGCAGTTCACAACATATTTCAGTTCTTTCACATGGATGTTTTAAGGAACGAGGCAGATGAAATATGGAGGAACGCTCATGCCGAGTGCAAAACAGGCCGCATCATTTTCAGAAACGTGGAGGGGGTGGGGGGGTTCCTGTCGTGGCACTAAACTAAAATATAACCTGCGTCTTCCTGAGTCATGCATCTGCTGATTTATCGTTGTCATTTCTGTAGCAGCGCAGAGGCTACGGTCATGTTTCCATTCACAAAACTGCAGTGGTTGAAAGGTCGCCTCCTAAAATTCAGCAGAAACGTCGACGACCTCTGGCTGTGGCGTGTCAGAAACGTTTTAGTTCCTCCACTTAGACGACGAACGTCTACATCACCAGGCTGTTAGGAGCTCATCCATATTTCAGCCGGATCAGCCGACGTCTCCCGTCCCGCGTTTGATCCACTCGAGGCTGTGCTGAGCTAAACCTGGTGGCTCTCGCGCACGGAGCAGCTCTGCTGTAACCTCCAGCGCTTCATTTCAAAGCGATTCAACGGCCGCTTGAGCCAAAGTTTACTGGGATCGCTTCTCCTCTCTGAAGGGTTTTATTTGTGATTGTAATACTTGTTGTGATTGTAATACTTGTACAACTTTTTACCCTGGTTTTTTTTTTCTTCTTCTTCTTCTTCTTTTGAGAGAAGGAATTTTAAGTGCTCAGAATGCAAACCGATGGATTAGCTATATATTTAATGACAGCAGTAAAAGTAAAAGGTTTTAAGAAAAATAATCTATTCTAGAGAGCCTGAATATTGCTGACAGATGACCACAAAACCTTCTAAATATTTTTTTAAAGCAGTAGTATACGGTCACAGAAAAAGTTTAGGGAGTTAAAACCTTTCATTTGAGTGCATTTACTGAAGAGGCGACGGCATTCTATGTTGGGAAATAATTGTTTTTCACAAAATCACTGGTGATGCAGTTAGCATTGCCAACAATCCCTTTATAACAAGTTTAACTGAAACACTTATTTTTGTTGAACTTTTTAAACTTAACAGTTTCTATGAATTTTGAATTAAATGTATTCAACTTTGAGTTTTCCCAGGATTTAGACGAGATATGACACAGATGATAGTTTATTTTAGCCTCGGGTCGCTGGGTTGGGAGAACATCTATAGTCTGGTGTCCATTACACACAGTGGAAAGGTAAAAAAATAAAAAATAAATAAAAAAGCCTGGGCCATAATCTGGGTTCTGCGCCGTACAAAGAGCAAGGCTGAAACGGTTAATCGTGATTAATTGATTATTGAATAAATCGTCAACTAATTTAGCAATTGAGTCATTGCTAACTGGACTATACAGACTGAGAAAAACAATCCCAACATATTCAGAGAGGTAATTAAGTCAAAGCTGTAGGCAAAACAAATACAGTTTGCATTTAAGACAAAAACAACTTTGTATATATATCTTAGCCAAAACTCCTTGAAGAGGACGAGTTTCAGCTTTTATTTTTATTTAAAAAAGTAATTGGGATTATTTATTTGCATCTTGCAAAGTATTTCTAATATTGTGTGGATCGACGGTTGCCGCTCCACCAAACAGTCGACACATCACAGTGCTGCAGTCGAAGAATTCAATTTAAGGTTTTGTTCACAGAACGTCCAACAAATGTGACCAATTGAAATGCAATGGATCCAAGAAGTTAAGATGATGGAAAAACCGCTTAACTCCTCTGAAAAATGTACAGGGCCCTTTTTTCTCTGTATTGGACGACGTCCTCGTGTTTTCACCTTCAAGCCTCTGATGGGTTTCTAATTGTCCTTTTCTTTTCGATCACAGTCTCTGCGGCGCGTTGGAAGCTTTGGAAATGTCCGGACAGAAGAGAGGAGCTGCAGCACGGCTGCCCAAATGTGCCTTCTGCAAGAGCAGCCGGGACAAGGAGTGCGGCCAGCTGCTGGTGTCCGACAGCCAGAAGGTGGCAGCTCACCACAAGTGCATGGTGAGAGGAGCTCCTTGTTCTCAACTTTTACTGCCTCGCATCCCTCAAGCGCGCGCATCTCATTTCCAAAAACCCTCCCACCAAGCCACTCTGTATGTAAGAGAAACAAACATTGCAGCCTAAATAGAGCCACTATTTCTGTGTGACTCGTGTAGAAACTGCCTCTATGGTTAACTCTGTGTCCAAATACAAGCCAGGATGTCCTTCTACTCCAAAACATAAAAAAAACCAAACCCAAAACTATCCGACAAATATTTCAGATTTCAAAGAAAAGACATGAAATCCAGCTGCTCGCTGTTCTGTTTCTCCTCTCTACAGCTTTTCTCTTCGGCTCTGGTCACGTCACACTCAGACAGCGAAAACATCGGAGGGTTTTCCGTCGATGATGTAAAAAAGGAGATCAAGAGGGGAAGCAAACTGGTGAGCTCCCACTTCTCACTATTGCATAATGTTAGTCGCTGCTGCACAGAGACGTTGTCTGGAAGCGGGCTTCAAATTTTCCATATTCCTCCATCTGTCACCTTGTTTTGTGTGCGTGTTGAATTTCATAGCAAGTGTCCTGATGCTTAAGTTAGCCAAGAAAAGAGTCTAGACATTTAAATCTGAAGAGTGCGGGACTTTAACCTTATAAAAGTGCATAGGAACCCTGATTATTTATTGTTTGACGGCAGAATGGATCAGCGCTGCAGAGGTTTAAGTAACTTGTGCACAGGGCTCACCTCATGGGTCCAATCAGCGAGGAAAACAAACATATGTGTCCAGAGATAGTTTGTTCACCTCGGGGGCTGGAGGAGGCTCGCCGGAGCCATCAAAACTCAGATGTTATTTGTTTTTATAAGTTTTGGCGTGTCTCTCCTTAACTCATGCCAACAGCGTGATGCATCGCTCCCTGCTGTGTGTGAGCGGAGAGAACTAAAAAGCAGTAATTGCCGAGTTGCAGTTCCTGAGTGAGCTAGGGATGCACCAATTGCAGTCTTCTGGCCGATCGCCGATTACCGATCTTTTAAGAAGTCTAACTTACTGATTCTGATTTTGACTGATGCCAATTTTTTTTGCCTGAAATGTTGCTCATGTTATCAACAAAGTTGCTGAATTAGCAACAATGAGGTGACTGTTGTTAACTGTAAATGTGCAGACATGACCTGGTCGGCCAGTTAAACCTCTCTCGCGGGAGAAAAGAAAAACACAGTGGTTGATTTTTAGACCTTTGCCAAGGTGGATAAGACCAGCTTCACATGTAAAAATCGGCCGATCGCCGATCTCCCAAAATTAAGAAAATCGGCACCAATAAATCGCTATACCCCTAGTTTTTATGGCTGATTTTCGCTTTTTGGCTGGGTTTAGCATCATAATCATCATGTTTAGCGGTTAATATTAGGACTAAAATGACTAAATTTACTAGCTTTAGCTATGTTTCCATCTAATTGTCATGTGAATTTTAAGCAACTTTTGAAATGTTGCAAAAAATGGGAAAAAAGGAAAACGTGAATGTTTTCATTTAACATGTCAGATGTTGATGCTGTGCACGGCTGTAATAAACGAGACGCAGAGGTTGCAAGCTAGCATGGATAATACATTTTTGAAAAATTGAGCGATTGAGTCTGAACTACAGCAAACCAAGCAGTTTTTCACAAATGTAATCTTTGTAAACATAAAATTCGATAAATGGATCAGATCCATTTATCGTCAGAAAATAAATAAATAAATGGAATCAACCAAAATCAGAATTATCAAGGTTTTTAAATAATCGCTGATCAGCCAGAAAACTGCAATCGGTGCCATTCTTGTTGCTGGAAATAGACTTTCCTGACCTGCCAAACAGAAAACGATCAACCCCAGAATATTTCAAATGTTACTGCTTTTATTTTAACAGTACAAATATTAGAGACCCTTTTTTGTTGTTTCAGATGTGTAGTGAGTTACTGAGCCCCTTTCTACATAAATCCAACACCTGCAAAACATTTGGAGGCCACCGCCCTCGACATTGTTGATCCTTTACTCTCAGATTTTTAAGAAATTGAATAGTCCTTGAGAAACCAGTCATGACTGGTATTTAATTTTAATTGGGATCATCAAAGTATATTTGAATCAGAATTTTAAGGTGAAGAAGAAAATTGTGCTGTTTTACATTCTGCCTTCCCATTATATTTTGGAGTGTTGCTCTCTCTTGCCCTCCTGCAGCCATATATTTTTTTCTACAACAATTTCTTTGAAGTAACTTCTTGCGCCGCTTTCCATTTTCTAAATGTAGTTTTAAACATGCTACTGATGCTCAAAATGGCTAAACTCGAGTTTTTATCCTTTTCACTTTCAGCATCAAGTGGCATTGTCAGCCCAGCCTGTTAGCATTTAACATGGTGTGTTCAGTGACTGGTTCTTTTGGGTTTCGAACAGACCGGCTGAACTGAAATCCTCTCCTGTCTCTAGCCAATCTCCAAGATGAAGATAAACCCTCTGAACTCTGAGAAACGTTACAAACCCAAACCGTCTTTTTCAAGGCTGCACTTGGAAAAGTTTTGCCACCAGTCAACATCAAACTTGGTGCGACTTTATCTGATTCCTGTAGTGATTCCAAAGCAGCAACTTTGTGTAAAATAGGATCATTCTGTAAGTTTTGTGTTCTCATTGTTATGGTCCAACTTACTCCTTCATTCTCCTCTCCGAAATCTGGATTTAATCCTCAAATTACAATATGCTGACTTACTTTCCGATGTTTGTCCAACACCGGAGTCTTGAGGTCTTTATTTTTCCACAATGTGAGTTCCTTTTAAAAGCTTGTTGGGGGGGAATAAATGCTAATTGCATTTATTCAGCTTGACACTTCACAGGTTTTTGATGCCTAAAGTCAGACTCACTTTTTACGTTGTTCGATATCCGTGGTGCTTTTCCTTTAAAGCCAAATTCCCCTTCAGGAACATGGCTTGATATTCAAAGGTGGCCTTTCTCTGGGGAGAAATTATTCATTTAAAGGTTCCGTCATTAGCTGTGTTTCCATTACATTCTACAATTGGGGTGTTTCCATTAAAGAAGAAATAACCCACTTGAATGAACTTGTTCACATAAGTCATTAAAAATTCATGGCAACATCTGCATTGGTGTAACAAGACGTGGGAGCGACTATGTATGCAGCGTTTTGGGAAAATTGTATTTGGTAGTTGTACAGAAGAGCTCTGGAGTCAGAGACTCTGGTGGAGTCCAGACAAAACTAAACCATAAACCACAAAGAAGACTACTTCCTGTCGTCTTCTTTGTTGCTTTCGCCAGTAGTAACATCTGGCTGTTGATCATGTGACTCCTGTGACACGAAGCGTTGCAGTTTTGTGAAATACAGCTATAACGACACGGCTGAAAAACCACACCTTGATGCTGCGCACGGCTGTAATAAACAACATGCGGAGGTTGCAAGCTAGCATGGATAACACATTTTTGAAATTGACGTTAACGGAAACGCAGCTACATGTCGGATGTTGGCTTTCGTTAAAGCCGTCCTGCTTTGAGCCTCAGCCGTATCTCTGCTTCCCTCCTCTTCAGATGTGCTCCTCCTGTCACCGGCCGGGCGCGACCATCGGCTGCGACGTCAAGACGTGCCGGAGGACGTATCACTATTT
The DNA here is from genome assembly GCA_922788865.1 of Poeciliopsis turneri. NCBI lineage: Eukaryota > Metazoa > Chordata > Actinopteri > Cyprinodontiformes > Poeciliidae > Poeciliopsis > Poeciliopsis turneri. The sequence goes on from CAKLNU010000953.1 coordinate 1,722,519, forward strand.
CTGCGCAGTGAACGACAAAGCCCAGATCAAAGAGAACCCGTCGCAGGGGATTTATCTGTGAGTTTAGTTCTGAACTCTTTGTTTTTTGTTTTTTTTTCCTCAGCAACGTAAGCAGATTGTTATTCCTTTGGCAGGTTCACTTCCACTAATTTCTTCTTTGTGTTGGCAGCGTTTACTGTCGCAAACACCGGGATGCGTCTCAGGATGATGTTCAAGGTGAACAAGAATTCGCTCTCTGCTACATGTCGAATCGGTCTAGATCCACTATAGTTGTGAATCTAAGCGTTTTATTGGGAACATTTCAGCAGACGCAGAAGAGGAAGGCGTGGCCAACGACTCAGACTCGTCGCCTCCGCAGAGTCGAGGCAGGGGCAGATTCGAGAAAAGCCGAGCTAAGGTGACGTCCCGCGGCCAGTCGGAAGAAACCCGCTCCACTTCCTCTTCGCAGGCTGCCGACGAGGAGAGCTCCTCCCACGTAAATGCACTCACCGGTTGAAAACCGATTCGTTTCGGTGCGCGTGAGCTCGGTTTGACCGGTATGTCGTGTTTCAGCGGGACAGGTCACCGCTTCGAACCAGCCTGGGAGACGCCGGCCAGCGCTGTGGCTTCTGCCACGCAGGCGACGAGGAAAACGAAACGAGAGGCGTGCTGCACACGGATAACTCCAAGAAAGTGGCCGCACACTACAAGTGCATGGTAGGATCAATCCTTCAGCCTCAGGAAATGCTTACACTGCCAATAGGAGCTTTATGTGATAGTCTAATATGGCGTTTCTTAATTATTTTGTCACACCCATGGAGGTTATTATTATTCCCGTCTTCCAGCTCATTTTATGTTTTTATGTCACAAACAATTTCCAATTTTGATTTAGTAATTAAAGCCAGTGATGTGCATTTCTAGACTTTACACAGGAACACATTTTAAAATAGCAAACATTGCCTACATGTCAGCTTCTTGAGCTTATTCTTTTTCTAAAGTTTTATAGCTCTTTAACATTTTTTGTGCAAAATTTGCAACAGTGTTGCTTATAACATATATCTATCTATCTATCTATCTAGTTTTTCATTCACAGTAAAGCCAAGGGTTATGTAGGCTTCGTTTATTTCCTGGTATTTTTCTAGGGTTAGACTAAGAGGTCTTTCCTCGTATATGGGAATGAAGTAATTTTATGATAACTCTACATACGCTGTGTTAAAATTAGGTCTATCTTGTGTCTTGTGAAGTTAAAGTTTACCGGTTTTACAAATGATTTTCAGCTTTGAAACTTATTTAAACGTCTTCAGAGAAAAAAAAACACGGACTTGCTGAGGTGTTCACGTCAGATCTAGATCATTCTATCAAAAGGTTTTTAGAGACGTAATTTTGCATCTTTATTCTGTGATCGTGTAATTGTTCTTGTAATATGAGTTTGCTCTCATATTATTATGACTTCATTTTTGTATTGTAAAACAATTATCTTAGTTCGGCCATAATACTCCATCATAATTGCTTTACTTACCTCTGTCGCTAATTTTCTTAGTTTTTTACAAATCTCTTCACCTCTTCTGATATTTCAAAACATATGAGCCTGTATCCTCCATCAGATCCATTTACGTCAGCATTAGGCAGCCGGTTGATTAATTTGAACACTGCTGCCACCTAGTGACCGGAAGCTTATTTTTAATCAGTCAGATAAGAATAAAGACAATACAATAAAGCCCTCCTGCTTCTCACGCCCCTCACTACTTGAAAACTACTGGTTTAATATATAGTTGGGCAGTTTTAGGAGCTTAAAGGACCTGATTCATGATTTTATTGACAAATAAATAAAGGTCTTTTTCCTTCCTCTTTACAATTATGCACTACTTTGTGTTGGCGAAGCATGTCAAATCTTTCTAAAACACATTGGCATTTCATAGTTGAAGTTCAAGGAATGAGACTACGCCTTCAGGGGTCACTGTGTATTTCTCAACATCTCTGACATGTTGCAGCTTTTCTCGTCGGGGACGGTGCAGCTCACGACTACATCGCGGGCCGAGTTTGGCAACTTCGACGTAAAGACGGTCATCCAGGAAATCAAGAGAGGCAAAAGAATGGTGGGAGCATTCATGCAAAATGCAGATTTTGGAGTTTGAAGCCAAAATCTGCTTCAAATTGCTTTGCCTGACTTACGTTAGCGTTTGTTTTTTTCTTTTCTTTTCCAGAAATGCACACTGTGCAGTCAGCTGGGTGCTACTATTGGGTGTGAAATTAAAGCCTGTGTGAAGACCTACCACTACCACTGTGGGCTACAGGACAAGGCAAAGTACATAGAAAACATGGCCCGCGGCATTTACAAGTGAGCTCAACATGAACTGCAACAGCAAACGCGTCAAATGTTTTGCTTTTAAATTTTCTGTAAAAGAATCAAGAGAAATTTCTGAGTGACGCCCGAGTGAACGCAGAGTTCAGATATAAAAGGGTAAATTTCTAAACGAAGGCCGATTCTTTTCATGTTTTGACCACATTATATCGGCTTTTTTTCTGTCAGCGTAATTTTAAAAACCAAATACTAAAATTATTTCTTGCAAAACTCATTACTTTTTTTTTTTTTCATAATTTTGATCTTGATGTCACTTCCTCCCCCCCCAAAACTTCCCAAAATCTGCATCAACTCAAGCCAAATTGATTTCAGAAAACATGCACAGCTATAATCCTGAATGCAAATTCAAACACTACAGGTAGTTTTTAAAAAAATTCAGTTTTTCTTTTGTGACTTTAATAAGTGTCCTAAGTTAATAAGAAAGGATCTGAAAGCAACTTGAATGTGTACCAAAACCAAATGTAAATTGCTGATAGCTGTGTAAGTCCTTCAGGTTCCTGATGTAGCTCTGGATGTTTTTTTAGTTACTAATTATAGTTACTGCTTCCATAGTGCAGAGTGAACAGGTGTAGAACTTTAAAACCACTGCAAAAATAAGATTCAAACGGTTCAAACCACTTTTGCTTTACCTGATGATTAAACAGTTTCAATGGTAGATAATGAAACTTGAAATATTGTCCCTTTTTTTTTTTTTTTTTAAACAGCTTTTTTTTTTGTGCTTCCTTTTTGTTCTTAGACTCTACTGTAAGAACCACAGCGGGAACGAGGAGCGGGATGAGGAGGACGAAGAGCGAGAGAGCCGCAGCAGAGAGAGGGCAGCGATCGACCACGGAGGAACACCGGCGACACAAGTAAACGGCAACTAGGTGGGGCTGCACCCAAGGCGCTGCTCTACACAGCAGAATGTCTTTTGGGATTTTGTTCCCTCAAAAAGCGCAAGTCACACACACAGCGATATGTATGAAGTGTTCGTTTTTGTTGACTATTAGTTACAGCTACTGAATGAATGTGTGAAGTCATTCCTGAAAGGGAAACATCACCAGCATGGGTGAAGGAGAAGAACTGGATTTGTTCCTCAGTGGTCCAAAAATCTGCTTTTCAGATTAAAGTAAAGTTTGCATTTCATTTGGAAATAAAGATCCCAGAGTCTGGAGAGGAGCAAGTGGAGAGGCTACGGATTCATGTTGCTGTGAAATTTTCACAGTCGTTGATGATGTGTTGTCCCAGTTTTGGTCCACTCTGCTTTGTGACGTTTACTACAATTAAACCAGAAATGTTAAAGATTTCTACCTGCCATTTTTTAATTTCTACTTTCCATCTGATCATTTCTCTCTTCTTTTTTCCACTATTCTTTTGATTTGTGTTGTGTGTTTTTTGAAGCATCTTTCATCTGGGCGGCATGGCCGAAAATATCCCGACATATCAGTCGATGTCGATAATCATTCAATAGTTTTTTATTTTTTTGTTTTAAATATCTGAACCAGACTGGTCATGTGATATTTCGAGCTGTTGTACTAATTTTCTCCTTTCTATTTACGTAGTTGTTCTTTTATATTTTTAAGCAGTTCGGAGGCGATAGGCAAAAACTTGAAATTGCTGCTGCGCCGTTTACTGAACAGGTTGTTGCTAGGTAACCAAAGAGTGAGCAAGTGAGTTGGTTGATCCTACCAGCCTTTCTTAGCTCGGTGAGAGGTTGAGCAGCTCAAGTTTTCCTTCAGCCTACATCCCCCAGAATTCTTTCTTCTTTTTCTTTTCTTTGTTTGTTTTTGCTTTATTCTTAAACTTGTTTAATTTTTATCTATTTGCTGTGTTTTCTCTTAAAGTGTGTTGTTTTTTACTTCTTTGTGTAATCAAAAAAATTTTATTTGTACAGTGCATTTCAGCAGCAAGGCATTTCAAAGTGCTTGACATCACAACAAACACAAAAACAGTCATGCAACAGAATCAACAATCAAAACATCACATTAAGTCACGTGCCATCATTAAATTCGGAATTGATTACGTTTCGAATATAATTAAACAGCTGGGTTTTTAGTTGAGATTTAAAGGCACTCAGTGTTTCAGGCGTTTTATAGTTTTCTGGAAGTTTGTTCCAGATTTGCAGTGCGTAGAAGCTGAATGCTGCTTCTCCTCGTTTTTTTTTTCCCCCCTTCCAATTAAAATAAGTTGATAACTTGTGATATTTTGTCTGTCCTTACAGGTTTGCGACGTGGAGAGAAGATGAACGTTTTTATACTAAATTTTAGCCGATTCACACAGTCCTGGTCCAGGAGCTCCCTTTGGCCTCCCACGTGATTTTTCTTTCTTTTTTTTAAAAAATACACTTCCCAGTAAAAAGACACAAGGTTCCAACGTGCACCAGATGTCGTCTTTATGAGAACCTGCCTGGAGTTGGCTGGGCAGATCAGTGTCGCCCTGTTGAACACTGGACCTTCAGAGCGGGATGAAAAGCGGTGGGCTAATCTGTCCCCAGACGTCATCATGGGGTGCAGATTAAAGGCATTAGCATGAACAGATGGACTGTCACTTTTTGCCCCTTCCCGCGCGCTTTCTCCTCCCCAGATCACATGAACCACACTCATGGAAAGCAGAGACTCCTTCCTGCCTCCGTTGGACTCACTTTTAAGAGGGGTCTGTTTGTTACTAGTCTTTCTGAAGTTGTGCAGTTTGATTACCTTGTTTCTGATACCATGTCTTAAGTACTCTTCATGTTAGCCTTTCTTTCTTGATAATGTAGTATTTTGCTACTGTACTCCCGATCATTAGTACTTTTGAATATCCGGATTTCAGACGGCGACGAGCTTTGCCAGCATGCACTTGGATTTTCCCACTGTTAAAGGTGGTGTTTATTTTTGTTTTGTTTTGTTTGTTTGTTTTTTTATCTGGTTGCTAAAGAGCAGCGTACAGCTCTTTAGGGGAAGGCGGGTGGACCTTGTTTTGGTGTACTGTTTACTTGTAACTCAAATGTATTCATGGAAGATTGGAATAGAAAATATTTTGTTTTACACATCGTCGGCTGAGCCGGGTCTTCATTTTCAGTCCTTGTACAGTTTCCTGGGAAAATGGCAGCTGCACCACCTTATTTCTGTACGTTACAGGAGTGCAGCTGTTTCTCACATCCCAATGTGAAAGCTAAAAGTTTGTACTGTACCACTTTTTACACTGCGTTCCTCAACTTTTGATAACTCAGTGGGAACATTCTAGTCATGAATATAGTTACAAAGAGTTTTTATGGTTATATTCAGAAGGCTTTTCTGCAAGGTCCTAAGCAAAACCAAATCTTGAATCTTCATTTTAGGCATTAAAAAAATCTTAATTATACCCAAAACTTCCACACCAGCCCTGAAAGGTGACAGATTGTGTGTTTTTGAACAGGTTATGATTGGTCTTTGGGCTCCACAAAACATGTTCATCACATTTTTTTTGGACAAAATAATTCTTAGATAATGAGAATGAGATGTTTTAGAGTGTCTTGTCACTTTAACTCCAAATAAGCTGCTCAAAGTTTACACTCGCTCGTGAAAATGTCTGCAAACATGCACAACTGTGCAACCGGACATCATTGAAAAGCAAAAGCGGAGCCTCCTGCATAACCAACAGGCATGTAGCAAGAGGTTTCTGAATGGTAAGTCAACAAAACTCGTCCTTTCCAGCAGCTGTTGTGCAGCGGTAAAGACAGCTGACCATATGTGCTGGAGTTCTGCTTGGAACTCTAGGTGACTCCACAAACAGAAGCATTTTTTTTTTCTTCTGGAGAGCAATATAACAGACTGAGGAGGTAATTCAACCATTTGGGAAAGCTGTGATGGAGCAGGGACACAGCAGACCTCTGGGTTTAATCGTATTAAAGTTAATGAAGCTGTGAAAATTGTATTAAACAATGAAATCATTGAATAAACTAGTAAAAAAAAACAAAAACAACTTTGACATAAATTATGGATACACAGGAAAAGTCTGGAAGAAAAAGACTCAGTCGAGTTGGTAAACATCGCAACTGTCTAATTCCAAGTGACAAAATTGCACAATTTGAGAAACTACCTCCAGTTACGCTTCTAACACTTCTAATTTTCGGTTTCAGCCAGGAGAGTCGTCAATTTCAAGTCGCAAATGAAAAAGTTTCGAAACTCACACAAATATTTGCGCTGATTTGAAACGGTAAATGCAACTTTTTAGTGCTCGCTGTGTAGATCTTCAAGCTGACGTCGGTAAAAGCTGAGGCAGCTGTTTAGTACAAGCAAGAAAGTCTTTGACCATTTTTAAAAAAGAGCTGCAATAAACTCCCAATTACTAGCCCAAAGGAAAAGTGCAGAGGTTTGGTGATTTACATGCATTGTCAAGAAGCTGGAGGGACTGATTGATATAATTTGGCAGTAAGCAGGTAAAAACTGCATTGATTTGACTGATAAGATATGGAAGCACAATTAGTGTTTCGTGTTGAATCTAGAGGGCCAGATAAAAAGCAACGGTGGGCCGGATTTGGCCCACGGGCCTTGAGTTTGACACCTGTTCACTAGATGGTATAAAAAGCTAAACATATACACAGCTCAAAAAAATAAAGGGAACACTCAAATAACACATCCTAGATCTGAATGAATGAAATATTCTCATTGAATACTTTGTCCTGTACAAAGTTGAATGTGCTGACAACAAAATCATTGTTGATTGTCAATCACTTTCTAAGTGGACAGTTTGATTTCACAGAAGTTTGATGTACTTGGAGTTATATTGTGTTGTTTGAGTGTTCCCTTTATGTTTTTTGAGCAGTATATATTTACATATAAGTAGGATTTAATTATTTTGTAGAGTTCATATAAAGATACGTCACTGGTATGGTATAGACACTCCATACCAGTAAGTGGCGGTAATGCTACTAAAAGTTCGTTGCCAACCGCCAGTAAATTCAACAACAAGAAGAAGAAGAAGAAGCTCCGGAAAGACACGAGCTCTGTTACGGTTCACTCACCTCCATGCCTGTCTGACGAGCCAGTGAAATTAACCCCAGCATAAAATTGTCGTCTTCTCCAGCAGAAGACCGAGCTTTAGCATTTAGCATCCAGACGCTGGGGGACCGACGCTGACATGGCGACGTCGAGCTCCTGTGTTGTGGTGAGTTCTTCCCTCCAGCGCAAGAGGAGACGGTCGGTGTTCGGGTTTTACCGCCGCCTGGGAGTAACACGCTGCGCCGAGACTCCGGGCTCACCGCATTTTACAGTTTAACGCTACTTGTGTTTTAAACTGTTTCACGTTCAGCCCTTAAAAGCGTAGCCTGCGGCTAGGGACAGGCACGCGCTCTCCACACTCAGCTCGGTGACGTAGGCGGGACATGGCTCGTCGTAAACTCTCAAAACAAAACGCGCGGGCTGCAGCTGTAATTGTTGCAATTACACAATTATTTAGAGTGAATCAGGCTGTTGGTGTGGTGACGTTTACTAGCAGGGGAACGTTCTTCAGAAAGACTTAATAGTCAAGCATTTGTAGTTGGTTATTAACCGAGGCATTGTAATTATTGATGTGCAGGGGCATTCTCGTGTTTTCACCCCAAATAAAGGCAATCGTTTCTGACATCAACACGGATTCTTTAAATTCTCTCGATAGTCGATCAACATCAGCGAGTTGATCGACATGCAGCATACTGCCTTCTGATTGGAGGCAGACTGTGAACTCACTGACTTCTGGGGCATTGGACTGGAGGCCCGTACACCCTGGAAACCTTTAGACACACATCACAGGGTGACCAAAGGGGAAAAACAACTTCACACGCATGACTTCTGGACTTAAAGCTGGAGGTGCACCAAAGAAGTCCTCCAGAGATCGCCAATCGACTTCTTTGATCATCTCAGTTTGTTGATCGGCTGGTAAAACACAAGAGAATCTGACGTTTTTGTTTTGGCCCTGCACATTAAATGTGTCAAAATTAAGACCTAAATGCGATGCCGTTTTCTGAGTGAAAATCGGATGCATGCAAGGGAGGATGGATAACAGGATGATTTTGTTTTTTCTTTTTTTTTTTTTTGCTGCACATGTAAAAAAAAAACACATGATTGCAACACACTTGTTTTCTTTGTGTGAGGAAAATTACATGGATCTTTCACATTTGGAAGAGGCATGTCAGACTTCACAGAAAACTAGTGCTTTTTAGGAGACAGAAAAAGCATGACTGGTGCATTTTACTTAACATCCCTGTATTTTCACTGTCTTTTAATCCTAATTAAGCAGGACATTTTTTTCTGTTTTTTTTTTGTTTTGTTTTGTTTTTTTAGTTCATCTTCTTTGTTTTTACCGCTGTTTTGTAAATCACTTCATCCGACACAACTAAATGAGAAAAATGTTGAACTCTGAGCTGAAGCATAATGGACATTTAGGTACTTTTAAGTTAATCTTATTAAATGGGTTAAGAAGAAAGAGCATGTGAATGTGAAGTCTTTATAAACAGCTTAATGTCCGCCCCAGGCAGATGGGTATAAATATCACAATTTCATTGCATTTACAAAAACTGTCGGAACGTGAAGTATGATTTTTAAAAAAAATCAAGGAGTCAGTATTTTGAATATTGGTCATAATAAAAATTTATGTACCGTGGAAGTGCTCTGAGCTTGGAGGTATTTGAACTCGTACGCCCCTTCGGTTGAATCAGGGCTTGTTTTGTGTTTGAACGTTTGCTTCAGGCTAAACTCTATTAAGGATGCCGCAGAGCAGAAATGCGTTCAACATGCAATGCGCCGTGTAGTTTCATATTCAGAGCACAAGATCCTGCGGTGTGCGAAGAGGCCGTTCGGTAATATTTGATTCACGGCGCTGTGACGAGCCCCACCCTGGAAAAAAGTCAAACAAATATCCAGTTCTCTGTTTTCCAAGAAATGGTCGACGCAGTTCAGATTGTGATTAGTGCTGGAAATGAAAACAGAAAAGCAAGTTTGCTTTGACTCTTTAGACACAGGAGTTTTTCTCTGCCGCATCAGATTTGAAAAAGCAGCATGTTTGTCAGTATAATCACATTCCTAAAGTGTTTTGTTTTTTTGTTCCTGTGACCTCAGATCAATGATTGTAGAAATAATCTCAGATCATGTGACATCAGAGCATCTGGGTTTTATTAGTCGTTATTTTTTGTAGCTGAACGGGTTTAATCCAGATATGTTTAGCATGCACCAGCCGGTCTACTGGAGCTCTATCACCTGATATGCTCTAAAGATTTCCACTTCCTCGCTGCATCTTTGCAGAACCGCATCCCATCATTCCCACACTCGCTTCCCAGTGTCACACGATTCCAATTATCCTGACTACTGGTTGACCCCAACAGGAAATAAAATTTTCTAAAATATAAATGGGAAAGGATCGAAGCATCATGGGAGTTTTCAGAGAATACTGTTGACGTGTTTTCTCTCTGGGACAAAGTGTGTTCTCAAAGGTAAACCCTGAGCAGTGAGCAGGTAGAAGGATGTCTGGAAATGTAAAGCCCTCTTTCAGAGCCCGGTTACTTGCTAATCTTTAACAAACGGGTCATGTTCTCTTATTTAGTGATGGATGAACTGTCTGAGTTGTAAAACAGAAGGTTTTACTGCCCTCTGTCTGGTGGATTATCTTTATAGGTGAACAACTTCCAAGATTTGAAGCATTTCTTACATTTTTTTGTTGTTGTTTTTGTTTGTTTCCAGATTAGCGATGAGGAGCAGGGTTACGACTTGGATCTTTTCTGTATACCCAAGCACTACGCTGCCGCCTTGGAGAAGGTTTATATTCCTCACGGACTCATCTTGGACAGGTGGGTCACCTTGTTCGTAATGACTCAAATCAAGTTCGTGAAAGCGGTCAATTTCAAGGTCGACAAAAGGTGGCTGCTCTGTTTAAATTGTGGATTAGATTATAACCCCTTTTACATAGAACGCAGAACACGGTGCAAATGCAGTTTCTCATATCTCGTTAAGAAGATTTGTCTCCCTTTAGATAAGACAGCTGTGCCTGTTGGAGCAAGAGGAAAATAAAGAGGAATTTTGGCTGACGGTTGCAGAAAACGGAGCTGATAATCCTAACTGTGTTTCCGTCTCTCCCCTGCGTTATCTCAGGACAGAGAGGCTGGCCCGGGAGATCATGAAGGAAATGGGGGGGCACCACATTGTGGCCCTTTGCGTTCTTAAAGGGGGTTACAAGTTTTTTGCTGACCTGCTGGACTACATCAAAGCCCTGAACAGGAACAGCGACCGCTCCATCCCCATGACAGTGGACTTCATTCGCCTCAAGAGTTACTGTGTAATGTATCGCTTCACCCTTTGTCGTCTGTGGCAGCTTGAATCGTGATTGCAAATAGTACATGAGGTGTTTCTCCAGCTTATCTGTGACCTGCTCAAGGTCGCCCAGGGTCTCCCAGGAGGCTGCATGGAAACTGAGATTAAAGTAAATTGCAGCATAAAAACAACCTCACAATCAAAATCACACGTTTTCATATGATGTTCAGTCATTTGCCCAAAAAAAAAAAAAAAAGTAGAACATCTCCAACATAAACCCAAAGATCCCTTGTACTGACTAATTCAGATTAACCATCGTCATTTAGGATTTACACAGTCTCTGTGTCGTAAAATAATTCAGATGATGGCAAGCGTAAAACATCAACACTGACATTGTAGATCTCACTCTTCTAGAAATTCATATGAATCTGCAGAATTTTATATGATTATAGTGATTTATTAAAGGGTTAATTTTTTACCATTTAAGTATCGTTATTATTTTATTATTATTCTGTTCCTCTTTTTTTTTTTTTCCATCATGGGTTATTTTTAAATTATGCCCTGTATTCAAAGGGTTGCAAAGTAAAACGGGTTCAAATTAAATATCCTACCCTACCGCATCGTTTTGAGGCAACAGATTGGATTGCTCTTTGCCAGCCCCAAGAACTTCAGTTTATTTAACAATACTCTTTAATTAAATGAGTTACAACGTTCATGTTTCATCAACATACCGGATAAAATTTTAAACAATTTCAACCAGGACAGGCACTGATTTTTGCTTGTACTTCCAGCTTCACCATGTGACAGCATGGCTCACCAGTCTTCTCGTCCTTACAGAACGACCAGTCGACCGGTGAAATCAAAGTGATCGGAGGAGACGATCTGTCGACTCTGACAGGAAAGGTCAGTGTGGAGAAGAGAGCATTGTTGGCACTTATGGCACTGCTCAGGATTATTGTTACAATTTTTAAATGTACAATGCAATGCATGTGTTTATGGTGTTGAACCGTTTTCCCACTGTCTCACTATCAAACCACAAACTTCATCCTGATACTTGATCACATTTCTCAAGTGAGAATATCAACAGAACAAACCTTTGTGTAATTTATTTAGATTTTGCGTAAAGCGCATGGAACGGATCAAATAAATGAGTGGTGAAGAGAAAAATCCACTGGGTTTTCTTTAGTTTTGTAATACAAATGCACATCTGTATATCCGTATGTTTTGGTTTTGTATGTTTCCATATTTCCACTGATTCCACTTGTAGCAAGTAGTACCCCACTGCCACAACAGATTGATGCGGACACAAATTATGTGATTAAATATTAACATTGTCTTCTTCTCTTTTCCACAGAACGTCCTAATTGTGGAGGTATCGTCTTTCTTCTCCTCTCATCCTGTAATAAAGCAAAGCGTCTCTTTGATCCCACCTTTCTAAGCTCCTCTCATGCTTTGTCTTCAGGATATAATTGACACAGGCAAGACTATGAAGACGTTATTGAAGCTACTCCAACAGTACAATCCCAAAATGGTTAAAGTAGCAAGGTACCTGAACCTTTTAATAGCAACACGTGTAAATTGCGCAGCAGTTTCTTCTTTGTGTTGATTGGTGCTTTGCTCCTAGTTTGCTGGTGAAGAGAACACCGAGGAGTGTCGGCTACCGACCGGACTGTAAGTGACTTTCTTCACACAGCTGCCAAAGTTTGGAAATTTGAGGATTTGTTGTATAGTGCCTTGACACTGATTAGATTGTTATACTATCCACAGTTGAGAAAATTGTTTTTCTTTTCTTCTTCTGTTTTTCTGCTGTAGTTGTAGGATTTGAGGTCCCTGATAAGTTTGTGGTGGGATACGCTTTAGACTACAACGAGTACTTCAGAGATCTGAACGTGAGTGTTATGTGAATGTCAAGTGGCTTCATTTGTGTTAAAAATAAGAAATATGTGTTTGATATGCGTCAACATTTTTCCATTTCAGCACATCTGCGTGATTAGTGAAACGGGGAAGGAGAAGTACAAGGCATGAGAAGCACTTCTGTACACTTTTTTTTTTTTTTTCAAAAAATGTATGGTTCGTTTTTTGTTTTTTTTTGTTGTTGTTGTTTTTTCCCTTTGCAATTCATTTTGTATTTGATTAGTTTATGTTGTGTCATAATGAATGCCGAGCCTGCTCAGGGTCCCAGAGGAGACACCGAGGAGGCTCTGTTTCCATCGCCGCGCTCCTGCACATGATTGCCTTAAGATAGAAACGAGCCCACCACAAATCAGTATGACGCTTTTATGTCCCCGCGCTGACATGTTTTAATGTTGTTTGTTTTTTTGTTTTTTTTAATTGAGTAATTTATTCAGGGAAATGCTGCTAGCGTAAATGTTAACAATTGAGCTATCAAAAGATTTACAGCCTCCTATTTTAAAAGAAACCAAAAAAAAAAAAAAAGAGAGGAAACCTTCTGCAGCCGTTTGGTTTGCGCTCTTACAGAAGACAAAATATTTCTGGAACATTTTTTCTTGGACAAAACCGCAACTCTTCTTTGGTACATGCATACGTGCGAAGGCTTTCTTTGAAATCTTTCTTGTCGTAATGGCTCCTACATGTCTGCTGTTGTCCCAAACGGGCATGCTAAACATTAACTATCCCTCAGTTGGACTGTAAAATTCTTCTCCATATACTCCCAGTAATTCTTTTTATTTGATTTTTTTTTAAATAGATGGGGAGCCCTTTAAATACCACAAAGCATCTTCAGTTTACAGGTGAAAAATGATGAGTTGTACTTGTTTGGATCACGTCACAATAAACGTTCTTGTTCACGTCTGCTGTAGTCCCGAGCATTTCTGCACAATTAAATGTTTTCACCCCTCCTCTGACCCGTGCACTTCTGTTCAAGGGTTATAGTTTATAACCAGATAGTCAAAATGCACCTTACTGTTACAACTGCATGTCTCCAGTCAGAGGCATCCGTTGAAGAACCAAAACAAAGGCTGCTGCAGGATACACCACTTCAATAAAAAAATTATTGAGAGCTTTAACATTTACTGCCCTTTAGATAAATTATAGAAGTTTTTCAAAGGTCCTGTGTATTTTCTTGACAAAAAGTACAACTGTTGTGTAATCTTGACACCAATATGGAGTTTTTGTTCCAAGTTTCTTTTATTTTGAAAGACATTTATTTGGAAAAAAAAAAATGTTCCTTTTACCTAATTTTGCTCTTTCCCACTTGTGCCATATTAATTATTTTAATATCCCACATAGCTGCAGATTTTTCTCGCTCCATCTGATGATGTCGGTTTTAAATATTAAGCGATTATGTTTTGAGCATGTCAGGAATGAATGGTTGTGTTTCCCTCCATCTCAGACGCACGCACGCGTGCTCGTGCACACAAACGTGAGGTTCAGGACGTTACTTGCATACATGTTAGGTAGAGGGTTAGGAACGGAACCGGAAGCTGTTGTCCTGGGCTGTTTTCCCGAGTTTCCCATGTGGAAGCGTGACGATGGACCTGCGCTGTAACGGTAAACTATTTCTCTGTTGTTCCAAAACGAAGTTAAAACTTGTTTAGCCTTGTTTAGGGGGGGGAAAGTCCGAGTTACTCAGTATTTGCGTAACCTTTTTTTTTTTTTAACAAATACTACTCTTACGTGGGTAATTTCTTGGACGGCCAGTGTCTACTTTTACTTGAGTAAATATATGTCGGGGTAATAATATTCTTATTTGAGTACAACTTTAGTTCCTGTGGCGTTAGAAGGAACGCCACATTTCACACCGTCCTGGTGTTGGTGCATTTTCTGCATGTTGGTGGTAGGCAGCCGCATGAAGCCCAAACACAGTTTTTCAGATTTAAAAACATAAAAAATTTTAAAAGCGGGGAAAGAAAACCCAAGTGTCGTCCAACTCACAGTGATTCGCTATTTTATGTTGGTCTATCGCAACAAAAATGCACTTGCGGTGTTTTGTTAGAATGTAACAAAACATAGAAAGATTATGTGCCTGCTTAAAAAAGCTACTTTGAAACAATAAAATTAGTGTATTTTTTCATTTCTACAGCTATTGACAAAAGTATAGAGTTTAATTGTATTTTTGTAAAATTATTAGCTACATAAATGGGGTGAAAAAAAGGTTGTTTTTTTTTTGCCTGCAGTATTTGCTGTCGCGCCGGCAAATGGAGCGACCTCATTGGACGGCCGTGCTGACGTTGAAAGGGGCGTGAAGTTTCGTGCTAACACCTAGCCTCGATGTAGTAAGCTGTTGGGACTCTGGTTCATTCTTGGCGGTACATAACTAGCAGAAACTATATCAATTGTGCTGCTGGTTCCAAGGGCAATATTCTCAGCAGACCGAGTCTAGTTAGTTCCGTGAGCCGCAGTGGTCAGCAGGTTGGCGGAAGAAAACAGCGTTTAGAGGAATAAGTGATGGCACTGAAATGCTAACGTTGCTAGTTAGCTCCTCTGGCTATCTAGCTCAACCATCTGGGTAGCGAAAATGAGTGGAGCACTAGCTGAGCTGCGCTAGCTAGGAGGTATGATAATCTTTTCATAGCAGCGTCGTTCCTCTTCAAGCTATCCAAATTAGGCTTACAAGAGCATTAAAGCTGCACATAAACCAACTATTGGGTCAGTGTGGCTAAACCTGGCTCATGTTAGGAGGCAAAGTGTAGTTATAACTCGGTTTGCACCAGCAGACTTAACGGGTCAGCAGCTAGCAGCTACTGGGCATTGTGTAGTATGTAGCCACAGCATGCTAACCATCCATCTGGGAAGTTTTTGACTGCTCAGAACGTGACGGTCAGAATTTGAGCAGCGTGATTTTAGCTGCATGTAAGGCGCATAAAAACGCTGTCATGGTGAGAAACCGTTGTTGACTTGTCCCGTCGGAGTGGGGGGCCCCCGCGCGCCGCTCTGGGTTGGCCGACATTGCGCTAGTTGGCTCGGCTTATGTCGCCTCAGCTCGATTGATTTGGCCGAAATTAATTTCAATCATGTAAAGCCGGGCGAAGTCCGAGGGTCAGTAATGTAGCTTTACTGAGCTGGGCCGCCATTTCAGGTTCACGAGTGCGTGACGGGCCGCATTGTCGAGCAAGAATGAACAACTCCGGAGTCATGCCACAGGAAAAGATGGAGCTGGACCTGGAAATCCCAGCTGCTTTGGTCCAAGGCGATGGACACCTGAGGAGATCAAACAGTGCACCCATGATTAATGGATTGAGGTTCTGCAATAGTTTCATTTTTTTATTATTATTCCACTCCTCCTCCACCTAAATCTCACTTCTTTCTTTGAATGAGTTTTTCCTCTTTACAACACAACACCAGTCGACTTTTACCACTTTGACTTGAAGGCTGATGTTTCGTTTTGTCGTTGCAGCGACAACGCTCAAGTCTTCCAGAGAGAGGTCCTACGTTGCCGCAGGAACAGCACCACGGTCGTCAACAGGCCCAACATGGTACGTTTCTGCAACTCGGTCACGGTCACGTTTCTGCGATGTAAGCCTGAATCCCACAGCACCATGTGTTCCTGCTGTGCTACAGGTCCCTTCATCTCCCATCCGCGTGCCCAGCACCAGGCTTCACCAGATAAAACAAGTAATTGTTCCTTTTTTTTTTTTTTTTTGTAAAACTAGATTTTTGTCCTAGCTGGATTTAGTTTGCCACATAAGGTTGTAAGCTTTGAGTCTGACAGCATTGATGTCTGAAGACTGCATTAAAATGTACAAAATGTCCTTTATTTCAATTGTAGAACACTGACTTTTGCACTCATTGCTTTTCTTATTCATCTTTCCAGGAAGAGGGAGTCGACTTGATGAACAGAGAAACTGCTCACGAGCGGTACGACCCCGTCAGCGGCGAAGATGTTGTTCTCGTGTGACAAGCTTACAAGCCTGACTTGCATATTTCTGTCCACACAGGGGAGTCCAAGTCGCCATGCAGATGAGCCACTCTTGGGAGGAAAGCCTCAGTCTGGTAAAAAAAAAAAACAACAACAACTTTAACCCTTGTGGTTGAACTGCTCTTGTTGATGGGGGACATTCCTCAGAGTCAGCAGCAGCTGTATTTGTGTGGTGCAGGCATGATTTTGGCCCAAGGCCATTTTTTGTCCTCTCTGTATGAATGTGGCGAGGACGAGTATAAAGCATGCTAGATGAACTTATGGGAGTTAACAGGGCCACCAGTCTTTCAAGTCCAGGCTGAGTCGGTAGTATAATACTCCCACAGTCTTTTGATATTTATTTATTTTTTACTCACAAACCCCGGGGATGTGTTAGGCCGTTCTGCGTCAGGGGAGTTACTCACTTTCAGCGTCTGGTGCTGTTGTGTCCGCAGAGCGACAACGACATGGAGAAGTCTTCGTCTCCGAAGCGGATCGACTTTGTTCCCGTGTCGCCTGCTCCGTCCCCGACCAGAGGAATAGGGAAAAAGGTGCGCAGTCTTACCAGGATCTATTGTGACGGCTCTTTGTCTTCAGCTTTTAAAACGCAAAATGTCTTGATGTTTTGAAAGTGAACGGTTAGCAGACCTCTGGTGACCTCACCATGTGTTTTGGTTTTCTTTGTGTGTGTGTGTTTCCCCGTCCCCTCAAGCAGCAGTGTTTCTCTCCTTCACTACAAATACTTGTCAGCAGCAACGGTCTAACGCCCAGCCCGATACCCAGCCCAACGCGCCGGTTCAGGTCAGTATGTGTTTTTGGAGTTGCAACTATTGTTAATCTGTTTTGTTTGTTTTTTTTTTTCTTAAAAAACAAACAAACAGGTGTCCAAACTTTTCGTCATGTGGGCCAAATAAACCAAACCAAAACAAAAAAAGCTCTACTAAAATCAAGCAAATAAGTTAGTCTTTTTGTTTAAGTAAAATGAACGTTGTACATACAAAACCCAAGAGGGATTTTGAAAGTTTGCTGTGTTTAAAAGAGGCCATCTAGTTTTCAATGAATCAATTCACGGTTCTAAGAACAGGATTCTGGTCACGTTCTTTCAAAATACTTGTTAGTTTAGCCAAGCTTAATAAAATATGCAAAAGCTGATTTGGATGCAGCAAAGTCGACCTTCCAGTAGAAATCTCCAGATAAAATGTGGCTCTACTTTTTGTATGAGTTTGGTCCTGAAAAGACAAAGACTTTGTGATGTACTTCATATTTTCCATTGCAAAAAAAAATTGTCAGTATTAATTTTACACCGATTAAAAATTGAAAAAGTTTGATAAATTTAAATCTTTCTTGAACTGGAGTTGGGGGAATAAATCAGCCCAAGGGCCACAAACGGCCCCCGAGCCGCACTTTGGACACCACACTCCTAGTCTGTATGGCGTCAAAACCTTCCCAAAAACCTCACATATACAAGATGATAATAAAACAAAAAAATTATGATTATAAATTTCTTAAGGATCAGTTAAACCAGTGCTGTATTTGCGATGCAGCATTTTCCAGATGTTTGCTGTTATTTTAACCTTTTGTTTTGGTAATGCACTCCAAGTTTTTAATGTTGGAAGGTCTCCTTACCACAACCCTAATCTTTGGCTCGTTCGACTGATTATAACAGAGCAAGAGCTGTCTTCTAAAGAGTCTTTGTGTGTAAATATGTCTTATATTCTTTGGCTTTGAATGATGGTGACCATCAAGAATGAATAAATCTCGATTTGGCAGATTTATCTATCTTTAGCGTCGCTTGTATTAAAGGTTTCAGGTGAATGTTTGTGCTCGACCGTATGGATTGGAATCGATCCAGCATAAAATTCAAGTGTTCAGTTCTGGTTTCTGAAAGTCTTAAAATGCATTTTCCTAAGGCTGTTGTCTGACGAGTGAATTTCTCAAAATATCATAACTTGAACAAACTGTAGCGTAAACGAAGCTGCCGACGTCCTAAACGTCTGCCGCCACACGCCGGTCAGAAACCTGCTTAACGCTCGACGCTTCTGCTCTCTTCAGCCGACGGAGTCAAAGTCCGATCAACTGCATCAGAGCCAGCATCCTCGGCCCGATGAAGCGCAAAGGTGAGAAATCGCTTCGTCCAAGTTTGACTTTGCAGTTCCGATGATTTTCTGCTCGGATCAGAGTGCGCTGATCGTTTCAAAGCTTACTTTCTCGACGCATACGGAGAAAAATCTATGTTTTTGTGTTGAGTTTAAAATTGGAAATTGCTGAGAAAATGAATGCAGTTTATGTTTGTTGACTACTTTATCTTTATAGCTAAAGATCTTTGTGAAAATACAGGAGAGATGGAGATGGAAAGCCAGCCTAAGAGACTCTTCCAGGGAACCACCACCATGCTGTCGTCTGACGTGTCCAACCTGTCAGACCTCGGCTCCTGGTAAGGGACAGACGCTGCGCGGTTTGGTGGGGGAAAAAATACAAATAAAATCATCTTCCTGTGTGAGGAGATCAGATTAAAACTTAGATGTAGTTTGAGCTAAAATCAGCAGATTGACTCAGGTAGTGTTGGTTTGGGAATGGAGGAAAACAGAAATAAACTGCACAAAAAGTTTGACATTCTCTCTCTTTTTTTATTTTATTTTTTTGTCTTAAATTCTGGTAACAAATCAGACCAGTAAATAGTGTCATGTTAAGCATTTTGAACATTTTTATCTCATTTGAACTCAATTGACATTTATTTTATCCCTACATATTTTATGTCTCGTCTCTATAAATGCATCAAACTCGAGGGCCAAATGTAGCCCGCCGTAACTTTTCATATGGCCCTTTAGACTCCAGGTTACATCAGTAAGTCCCTCCAGTTTTGCAAATTTCACAAAAAAATTGACATTTCTTCTGATTTTACTGCATTTTTTCCCCTCAAAATTGGTAAAATAAATAAAACATTGGTTTGAAATGACTGCTGCCTCAACCTTGCTCGATGTCAAGTTATAGTCCACGGCGATTAATACAATGTCACATTTAGCCCCATATATTGGCGCAAAACACACAAAATTCCTTACAAGTATTTCTAAATTGGCACCGTAACATCTGTGGTTTTGATTGCAAAAAATAAATAAATAAATCACGAAACGTTTCTTTGGTTTTAGTTAACTTGTGCGTCTTCCTCTCTTTTAGCCACTCTCCAGATTTACTGGACGGGAGTCTCAGCAGCATCGGCTCCTCCACGGACTCCCCGGGAAAGATGGAGGGCGTGTCCCCTTCGTCGTCCAGCAACTCGCCCTTCACCTCCCTGCAGGATTTGTCTCCGAAGTGACCAGCAGCGACGGCCACCGTCTTGTGCGTTTCAGGAAAAACTGCGTCTTCCTCGACCCGATCGATCCTGTTTCGGCCCGCATCTCGTTTACACGGACCTTTTCGTTTGTTTCCATATTTGCCTCCGTACCACTGTTGTCATGGCTACTCTCTCGGCGGCAGTAGACGGGTTGAGGAATCTAAAGCCACGCATCTGTCTGGGTATCGGAGGTTGCATCTGAGCAACACTGACTGAAGACACTGTGAGCACTGTGAGGTGGTGCCCGGCTGCTGAATGGTGTGGTGTATTACTGGCCATGTAGCCATTTTGTCCCACATGTCCCCAATCGCCTCAGAGAGACGCCGAATACTGGACAAAAAGACTGATCCTGTTTTAGTGCTGGAAAGCTTCGTCCTATATGTACACAGTCTGCAGATTTTCTTTTTTTTTCTTTTTTTTTTTTTGTGTGTAAGAAAAGATTTAACTTATTGTTTTCCTGCTTTGTTTTGTAAGTATGTACATATGAATCTAGTATGATATGTATAGTTTTGCATTTGGCTGTGAGGTGACTGTAGGCACTCGTTTTCTGGGGTACAGCTAACGGAGAGTTGCTCTTCTGTTTCCGTGTGCAGAAGACTTTCAGAATATTTTCTGCTTATAGACTGTGAACTGTGGTGACCCTTTTTTTGGGGCAGATTCTTAGTTCCCATTTGCTGCGACCGTAACAACCCAGACGGAGTGAGCGACACACCGAGCAGGAAATTGTGAACGAAAACCTGTTGATTTCTGGTAGTCTTTCAACACTAAGAGGTTCCTGTGTATCTTGTGGTTTTTGTAGATATGGAAAGTGTTAAAGATTACCCCCCGTTCTTCAGGCAAAGTGTTTATTTATGAAGATTTATGGACAAAATAGATATATATGCATATATATATGTAATTGAATGTTGATAGGTTTTGTCTTAAATCAGATAAAACTGCTAAAACGAAAACAGAACCATCCCATTGGGAATGAAGAGACTGCTGTCGCTGCCATGTTTTAGGAGCGTTGCACAGGATGCTCATCCTTGCTGCGCTCCAGCCTGTGTCCTAGTCTTGAGCAGGAAAGATGTAGAAGTTTTTTTTTTGTTTTGTTTTTTTTTTTGTTCTGAGGAAAAACAAAATGCAGAGATTGGAGCCTGCACTGTGATATTTTGCACCAAAATGTAACCGCTGGGTTCTCCTGGGTCCGTGTCCGTACTCCCCTGTGTTTACGCTTCCTCAGCCTCCATTGCTCTGCCGCCTTAAATGTTCATGTACAAAATGAATTGATTGTAAATCATTTCATGTAAGTGTTCCCTTTTAATTTAAAGAAAGGTTTGGTTTCAGATCTTTTACTGAATGACTTTGTTGTAACTCTTATTCTCTGGCAATGAATTTTTTTTTTTTTTTTTTTTTTTTTTTTTTGGTGGTGTTTATTGTGTAACGCTGCCTTTGATCGCTGGCCACATTGAATTATATAGCAAAAGAAATTCAAATGCAACTCAAGAGTCACTGTGGGAGGAAGGGTTTCCAGTAGCAGTCAGTCTTCCATCGGCTTGGAAGAAACTTCTGACTGAAGACTGTTGGTATGTGACCTGTGACAACATGCTAGCCACTTCATAACCAGACAGCAGATATTTCACAGATGAAACAGTTGATACTGCTAATCCACATGTTTTTTTTCCTGGATTGTCCTCCTGTAACATCTGCAGCTGGGTTTTTTGTTTTTTTTTTTTCATTTATTTTTTTTAAATACAGTGTAGATCCAAAGATTTGTTTTTGTTTCTATGGAAACCTTTTTCTGTGTTTTTTTTTGAGTCGTTAATCTGCTAAAAAAAAAAACAAATGACAACTCATTTTTAGTTTACTGGAAGAGACTGGGTTTTTATTCAAAACCTGTTTCAGATTTCGCGAGCTCACGCACTCACAACTAGATTCAGAGCCTGTGGAGGAGAAACAGGCCCGCAGCATCATAGATCCTCCACCTTGCTTAATGTTGGGGATATTCAGACATTTATTCAGACATTTGACATCAAGCCAGCTGGAGTGTTGAACTCCAATCTTCATCTCATGTGACCAAAGTTCCAGCAGAGGTAAGCAAGCTAAACATCGGTGATGGTTGGATTAAAAAAAATAAATGCACTTGAATTAAAGATTGGATTTTCTTGTTCCAATTTTTCAATATTGAATTATATTTATTACTGAAATGTAAAATCTATTTATTTTCATCCTATTAGAAAAGCAGTTTTTTTACCTAAAGCTACGGTAAGTTAATTAAGTTTTAGACAAGTTGTAAGAGACGAGTAAATGCAAACATTTCCATTAAGCGGAGTGTTTTCTAGCCTGATTTACGACTGCTGGACTGAATAGTCAGTGCATTTATGTGATGCTTTGAGAATCATGCTTTTTGATTGGAACTACTAGCACTACAGCATAGCTGTACTAAGACTTTATATTAAACATGAGCTTCAATGTTTCGTCAAACTCTGGTGAAATGCAAAAAGTATCTCAAGGGTTTGTTTTCGTGGGAGATGAAAGCAGCCACATGCGCTTGAATGCATCGTCTTCAGTCTTGAGCGACGAAAGCGACAAAACATCAACATGACGACAGTCAACAGGAGCATATCATGACGTTTTAATGGCTTTATGTACACGTTTGCATTTAGATTTCTTCACACTCAAGTTAACCATATTGAGTCACACAATGGCAATAAAATTACAAAGAATGCATGATGGTCCGGGCGACGTCTGCTCAGCAAGAGTTCCCATAGATCTTCCCGGTTTTTTTTTGTTGTTGTTTGTAACAGCCCAGAAAACATTATGTATTTGAAACCAATGTACTAAAATGTATTTGTCAGCCGACGGAGTTACGGAGCTCCACCAGAGCGCTGAGAGCTCTACACGTTGAAGTCGTGCCTCTGGTTGGACAATGTTCTCTTCATCGTTTAAAACTGTTTATCCTCGTCCTTTCAGCACAATGCACTTCATGTACGTAGGATGACCATAGTCAGAAGACCTGGAAAATAAACAGAAAAATTACCGTTTGCTGCAGCACTTAGAAGAAAAAAAAGATATTTTTTTACACGAGCCAACATAGAGATGCACCAGTTAGTCTCTCAAGCTTATCTTCAAGCACTGTAATACATGCATAGGTGCATTGTAGCAGGCAATGGGTGGGTTAATTGGGTGATAAATTAAAATGCGCTACATTAGGATGATTAAAAATTGTTTCAAGGCACTTTTGTTTACAAAGATAATCCATTTTATTTATCACTTTGGTTGTGTGTGTTGTTTCTGTTTATTTTTTAGTTGTGTTTTAATTAAAATGTCTTCGTTGTGTGTTTTGATTTTTTTTTTTTTCTTGCAGAATTGAAACTATCGCAATAATTACTGGCAATTGTGAGCAATTCTTAAAACAAGGACAAAATGATGGCAAAGTTGACTGGCATTTGCAATTTGTGTAGCTAACCGTAGTCAGTGCTGTTAGCATTACAGAAATCTCAGTCTGTGCGTACGCTGCACTTCAGCTCATTTTCCAGAAAAAATGTCCATCAATTTCTCTGATTTAGTGAGAGTTTTTACAGCCTTACCAAGAACATAAGCAGCTACCAGTTTCTTGTTAACACTTAAGTGGAGGTAGACAGGCACAGTGGATTCTTGCTCCCCCAGCGTTGGAAGCATCAGGGCGATCATGCACACGAGTCCCAGCAGCACTGTGAGCAGACTGGGTCCTCCAGCAACGGGACGGCTCTCTGTCAACACAGGAAGCAGCATCGGGATGAATGCCACGCATCACTTACCACAATTTACCTGGAATATTGTATATAGGTTATGATGACTTCAGAAATGTCTTGCAGCTCACAGACAATATTTTTGTCTTTGAGCAAAAGTTCAGTGTTAAAACACACAGTTCAAAGACAGAGACGGGGACATCTAGAGACAAATGAGAATGAGAGGTTGGGGAAAAGTTGCATTTCTTATTTTCCATTGCACCCTTGGTATTAGAGCATTTACTCAATATGTGGTATTAATTTGTCCGATACATATTTCAAAGTCTGAGTGGACGTGTGAAAAATTCTTTGAAGAGGACATGTTTTCAAAACATATTAAAAATGTTTTCATGCCCCCCGGATGATTGAAAGCACTGAGAAGTGGTTTTGTTGTAATTTGGCTCCATCCAGTGGCGGCACATTGCAACTGCCGCTTACCTGTCTGAAAGGCAGTCTGCTCGAAAAACTCGCTGTCCGCAAACTGCTCCTTAATCCGGCGCTCCTCGTCTTGGGTCCTGGCGCCGGGCGGCTCCTGCGAGGCCGAGGGACGGAGCGTGGCGGTCACCTCTTTGCGACCCAGCGCTTTCCGCTGACTTTGCTCCGACACCTGCAGTCGGAACTTGTCGTACACGCCATAGTGGCACGGCCGGACGTCTCTGTGGCGGATTACTCTGCGCAGACGTGTAAGAATTTGACTTGAATCGTCTTATTTGTGTTTTTGAGACAATAAGGGCTGAGACGAAAAAGATGCGAGCGCGAGGAGTTCACACTTACATGTCAACACAACACTGTGGCTTGACGGCTCCCGTGGAATCAACCACGGTGTACTTGTTTGGCGCTGTGCACAGCACTGAAAATGGGGTGGAAGGGGGGAAAAATCATCAAAATGAACATTTTCAATAACTTCATATGCCAAAAGAAAGAAATATGTCGACTATTTGCCCCCTACCTTTGAATTTGAGCGCGAACTCATAGGGATTGTAGAGGGTGAGCACCTGCTTATGAGACGACTGCTCATCCGCGTAGAAGACGAGCTCGGTCGGGAACACGAACACAGGAAGGTTTCCCTCCGCTAGCTGGTGCTGCTGCATTGGCTCCAGCTGAGCTCTGCCCCCTCCCTGTCCACTCTCTGACCGGGCCCCCCCAGTCTTCTCAAGCAACCACCCAACTGTGGAAACACGCCGACGGACGCGGGACAAGCTGGCGCCGCTCTTCTCAGCTCCTCAGGGCCATGACGTGCTCCTGCGACGAGCCACACACACACACACACACACACACACACACACACACACACACCAAAGGGTTACTGAAGACTTCCTACCAGGAACCGTCAATGAAACGCACCGTGAAGTTTCTGCACATAAAGCTGCCGTTCAGAAAAACATAATCACAACGGAACGTAAACAAGCTCATATTAATCTATCAAGTGCAAGCGAGTAATTGATTATTTGCTGATTATTACAGGCTTATCGGCGACAGAGAGCTTAACTTTTCAGCGTAACAGCGCTATCTGTGCAAGGCATTATATTAAATTAGAAATTTAATTCAAGAGTGTCTGCTGGGCACGAACCAAGCGGTGTAGCTTGGAGTCTTGCCCCAGCTGGTGGTATGTGCAGGTCATCTCGAGGAGTGGGAAGAGGAAGTGTGGTGTCGAAACAGAGTATAAATTTTGTTTCTGCCGGCGAGCAGCCAGAGCTTTGGGCAACATTACATATGTGACATTGCTCTTCCAGCCAGGACGAGATTTAATAAAACTCTCAGAGACAAAAGAATTCAGTTCTCGTTAGTTCCAGGCCATGACGTGCGTGACTTGACTCAAAAATGGGAATGATCTTTTTTTCTGCTTGATTCAAAGCTATAAAGCATGGAAAAGAACCTTGGGAATTTAACCCACAATCGTTTTCGCTCCTTATGTCTTGTGGTTCTCTGAAAAAAATCGAAATAGGTCAAAATTTGATTAAGTGGGTCAAGACCAGAAAGAAAACTGTGAAACAGTTTGGACAGGTAGAGGCTGATCAGAGCATCTTTTATCCATTAATACACATCCTGGAACAAAAGCCTTCACTTTAAATAAACTAGGTTTGGGGTAAAAAAAACAACAACCTGAAAATAGCTGGCAGGTAGTTGTGCTATTCTACTAAAAACTTGACAACTCCTCAAATATAAAGAATAAGAACGATTTCCTGATATTTTCATGTCTATAAGGCAGTATGATTGGGCAAACAAATGCCTCACGTAGCTCGACAAATACATTTCACACAAACGCAGGGTTGTTGGGTTAAAAAAAACAACAACAACAAACAGCGTTAGCATGTGGGGTAAGTCCCGATGAAAGCACATGATGTCGGACCCTTGAGACAGGTGGAGTCCGCGCGGCTGGTCACGTGACCCTCGGTGTGTTTACATGGTTACACGGTTGGAGCTCGCGAGCCCAGCCTTGTGTCGTCACACGTTTCATGTTATTATCATGGAATCACGACGATATTAGTAAAAAAATAAATAAATAAATAAAATTCTTGCTGGCTTTTCGATATGTGAATGTTTTCTTTTAATATCTAGTCGTATTTATGTTGGTTTTCATGCAGGCTACATAACCATAATATGCACGAATTCCCATTAAATTATTCCATAAGGGCTTACTCATAATTACGACACCGACATTTTACTTGTGGCGACTGTAAGCTATAAGTAACGTCACCGTGTTTTGACCCCGCCACCCGTTACAGCATGTCTTTATTGTGTCTCTGTTTACTAGCCTAGCGTTAGCCGGCTAGGCTATCTCCAGCTAACAACAACTTAACGTCGTACTGCTGCCGTGTCATAACTGAGGAGGAAGCATATAGTCGTTTAAAGGACACAAAAGGCAAGAACGACGCGTTACCTTGCTGTCAGCATACGTTTATGAAGAATACACCAGGCACAACAGGCGTCTGTAATCCCACCCTGTTGTCTCTCTTTAGCCTGTTTTTTTTTTTCTTCTTTATGCTGCAGACGGCGCAGTGCATGCTGGGACGGAGGAGGGCAGCGGTAACGTGTTTATTATCATTTCATAACGTCTGAAAACTACGGAAATCCCCCGTAACAACCGCAGCAAAAAGAAATGTCACCTTTAACAGACCAAATGTCACCTCAGATTCAGAGATCATTTGTTTTAGCGCTGCCAATTGGCCTGCAGGACCGGATTCGTGCTTTGAACTCCAGTGGACAGATTTGTTATTTTTCTTCTATAGATGAATGACAAAGATATTTGCCAGCCCAATTTGAGCAAAGACTTTCTGCAGGAGTTTATGCCTACTAAGCCTTAAGTTTATTGTTTGTGGAGGTATAAATGTACAAACACTCTAAACAGAACCACATATTTTCCAACTATTTCTAGCTTTTGCAAAATTAAATGGAACCTTGAATCTATATCAATAATAATAATAATAATAATAATAATAATAATAGTGATAAAAGTAATTATTTAATTTAGCAAGCCAAACAAATATGGTGTTTTCAATTCTGCTATGTATAAAAAATGTGAATTTCACATTTCCCTTGTAATTGAATGTTTGCCATTGCCCGAGGCAGACATTTATTAAAGCTGAACCTGTTGCTCATTTGATGTCTCCTGTGGAGAAAGCACCAGCATTCTTGCTGCATTTATTTAACATCTGATAAATATATATATATTTATTTTATTTTAATTTTTAATTTTTTTTACTTATTTGAGTAATCTATTTCTTGTCCTGCTGAATGTGACATTTTCTCCATTTTTTTTTTCTGCCGGTCTTCACGGCGTTAGAGTACGCTGTCATCCTCCGTTGCAATATCATCTGAACATGAGTTTAACATCGCGGTCATGTTGCGAAACGTGCTTCTCTCGCTGTGTTGTGGTATGTTCGCGGTCCTTCTGAAGCGCCTTGAACGCAGCACAAGAAGGGCAGCAGCTGCGTTGTTGTGCGAGGAGGCGGGATAAAGTGGGAACGGACAAGAAATGTCACTTCTTATTATGATCTCTATGTAAATACAACAAATAGTTTTTTGGGGTTTTTTTGTTTATCGTTTTAGCTATTTCAGCTCAGGAAAAACCTACTACTGGAGCAAACACATTTTACCAACAGTCTGTTAGTTCCACATATTGAACCTACTATTGATCACAGAGCGCAAACCGTTACTACCTCTTTATATAATTATATTTGCAGGGGGCGTGGCCAACAGACCGGGGCTTGGCCAATGGGCTTGCAGTTCGGGGAGCGGGGCGTTCCATTCGGTTAGGAGCAGAAGTTGAACAGCGCGAGCTGTGAAACAGCCTCAGAAAGGCAGACACAGAGAGGGCAGATGCATCGGCCCTCTGCTGGAGGGGGGGGCTTATTATAACAAATATATATATACACACATGAGTGAACTGTTTGGCTGCACGATAGCTCATATGTGGATAACAGTTATTTTAGAAAAGCATACCACCGCGGCTTTACATTTAAAATGCCTATTCTAGTTTTTCTGTTAGACACGTCCGCCTCTATGAATCAGCGCACTTATTTGGGTACGACGTATCTGGACGTTGCTAAAGGCGCGGTTGAGATCTTTATGAAGGTAAAGATGGATTCTACCCGGATTTTTTCAGCAAGCTTTGCACCTCTGGTGAGCTCAGGGTTCCTTGGCGAAAGTCGGTAAACATTAATATATGCTGTTTTGGTTTTCTTTTTTGACAGCTGCGTGCCCGAGACCCGGCTAGTAGAGGCGACAGGTACATGCTAGTTACATTCGATGAGCCGCCATACGGAGTGAAGGTAATTAGCAAATGATACCATTTTTACACTTCCAAGTCGAACGTGTTTGTCTGTAAGTGAGACTTTATTTTCCTTCAAGTTCGCCGGTGGCGAAAAAACGGACAATTACTGCTCCAAACAGCCGCAGACCCGGAGCCGCACTGCATCCGAACATCCAGCGGACATTTTGCTTTTGTGTCGAGAAAACTCTCGGGCGTTGAGATGGAGGCGGGGAAATTTATTATCCCTCGTGACGTCACCGGTTTTTCACAGAACCGCACGCAGGCTGGCCGAGGTCCCTGCCAATCATATTTCGCCCCGCCCCCTCCATCAAAGTTGCACTCCCATTGGCCGCTCCTGGATGAAAGTTGATAAGCCCCGTTCATCATGAGATTCTCTTTATGTTTGTACGACTTCGCTGGAACAGAATTATCATCATTCACATGATAATTATTTGTCAGACTGAAGCTGTGAGAGGCTTCCTGCATAGAAACCCCCGGTAATTGCTATACACAGAGAAAGCAGGACATGCAACCTCTCAATCTCTGCAGCAGTTCCCCCGCTTCCTGCCATAAAAACAGATGTACTCATCCCTATTCTATTGACTTGTTTATGGCTTGGCACACATCTCAGAGTTTTTCCTACCCCTTAAAGCACAATCCCAAGTATGCACACAAGCCCCCAAATTATGTAATTTCCTTCAGTGGTTGTTCCATATTGTGGAATTCATCAGGCTGGCCTAACTTGTGTCTACAGGCTGCAGCGTCTTGCAAAATTATTCACTTCCCTTTAACTTTTGCACATTTCATCACATCACAATGCATTCTCAAGGTGATTTTATAAAATACCAAAACAAAGTGGTGAACAATTGTGAAGTGCAATATAAAGGTTGCATGAGTATAAACTTTAATTTCCAGTGAAAAATGTGAAAAGTCTGGTGTGGATAAGTCATAGTTTTTTGTTTTTTTTTCTTCCTGTTTTACAAAATGCAAACAATACTGAGCTCATCTGAATGTTAAGGATTCGAAATATATATTTATCTTTAACTTTGCATCGTGTTTTAAGAAGTTTCAAATCAGATTTTTGCTTTGTGCACTTGAGTCACAAAACAAATCGCTATAATTAGCGTCCCAAAAGCCTTACAGTGCAATGCAAAATAATCTGAACCACAAACCTTTTTATTTGTTGAAGTGAAAGGAGAACAATACGTGGTTTTCAGAAATTAAAATCTGAAGTTTACAAAATGAATATACATATTCAACACCCCTAACTAAGATCCAGCACAACCAAACAAGCTTACCTGGATATATTTTTAATAAAAAAATGTAGCTTCTATGCAAATCTGAAGAAAAAAAAACCAATAGCTAATAAGATTTATTTTTAAAAAGCTAAAAGACTTACAGGACCTTATGGATTTATGATGACACTTTCTCAACTAGCAATACATTGATGTACAAAGCCCATCTGCAGACTGTTTGAAAAGACATATATGCTTCAGTATAACCGGAAACAATGCAAATGTTTCCGGTTGCCTTTATCATCTTCTAAAATTGCATAAATGATATTGACCCCAACCTACTTCCTTTCAGGCTGCGCGTATCGCTGGTCTAATTGAATCTTAAAAGTGTAACTTTATCCATGTGGTTTATAGTTTTGGTTTTTAATAGAACATTTATGGCGTTTAATTGTTTATTATTGTCCAGCACTAGCTCGGATCAAATATGCATGCGTCAGAGAGCGGCCTAGTCAAAGTCCAGGCTCAAATGGGCCTGTCGGTAACTAAAGAAAATGACTGAAATGACACTGAACGCATCAACCTTTTTCTTTCCTTTTCTATTATTTTTCTTCCCACGTAACCCACAGCAGAATAACTGTTTTTAGCTCATGTCCCCAGAGTGGGAGTTTCACTGCTCGCAAGTGTGAAACGGGTGCAAAGCAGTCGCAGGTCGGTGCTGTAGCTTTCGCAGCAATTTGTAAAAGCGACCAACAGACAAACACTTGTGCACAACACAACCTCGATCAAACAAACCAGGATGTGATCCTTGTCTGATAAAGCCGTCCGCGGCGCTGCCGTCTGACAGGGCTTTCCCTCGTCTGTGCAGCGGGGCTTGATCTGCTCTTTCTTCCCCTCCCTCCGGCTGTTTGTGGCCCGCTCCGTGAGCCGCGCCGAGCTTCACAATGACAAGATGAGGTGGTACTGATTGGGGCCGGTGTGTGATTGCACATTCACAGATGCAATGAATTGTTGATGTCGAGGAACGGGGAGAGGGAGAGAGAGGGAGAGAGAGAGAGAGAGCGCGAGCCGAAGAGACAGGCTTGGGCAGAAATATTCCGTAGTCTGAATTATTGAGCGCAGCGTTTCTTCTGATCTATACAGGATAGTCTGGCTCTGATGGGGCTGAAACGATTCACTGTCACGAACCCATTATTCAAATAATCGTCAGCTAACTTACTAATCAATTAATCATTAAATGGATTCAAAAAAGGCAAATTGCTGGCAAAAAACCCCCAACATATTCAGAGTATTTAAGCTGAAAGTGTCCAAAATATATATACATTTTGGACTTACGATGAAAACACCTTTGTATGTCAGGATGTTTTACCCAAAACGCCTCAAGTGCCAAAGTTGAAGCTTCACTCAGTTCAGATTCACTAAAGAAATGTTTATTTTCTCAGTAAAAAAAATGAATTGAATTATTTGTTTGTACATTTTAACATATTTCTAATATTGTGGTTAAATGAAAAATCTGTATAGTGCGCCAATTTTTTCATTAATTAATCCGATTAATTGTCAGAATAGAGAGTCGATCAGTAAAATAATTGTCACTTGCAGCCCTGGTGTTTGGTGACTTTAACGTCATCACTCTGAATGCATGACAGTTCTTAAACAGCCTCCTGTTGCTCATGTAGCTGAATGCACGTCCTACAAAAATCTATTGCTGATCACCTTTGTGTGTCTGCAACCTCTTGCCCTCCTTCTCTCAGCAGAGGGAGATGTAAGCTCATCCTTAGATTAAGCATAAAGCTGCAGCACTAAAGCAGTTGACCCGGTAGATAAAAGTGGAAAAGCAGTCGCACACTCGCGCTCCCTCCTGTGGGAGTGAAAGTCTCCCGCAGAGGACGTACAGCAGTGGGAAGTGTATTTCTGGATTCCTCTCACTCTTGAACTAAACAGCCGTCTCTGAACTTCAGCATTCGTCGGTTACGTTGTGTCACTCAGAACCAACTTCATTTTCTCCCCCGGCCACCAAAAAAGGATCTGAATCACTCAGTCGGTTCGATTTGCATGAGAACAAAACTGTTTTTCTTCTTCTTCTACTTTGTCATAACACAGAGTGCACACGTGGGTGTGCATCTATTTTAAGTCGGCAGACGTTTGCCAACTTCAAGCCTTTTCTCTCAACCTGAACTCAGTCTGTTTGGTTCCAGGCAGGCTGGAAGGAGAACCATGCTACCTTCATGTGCGAGCTGAAGAACCTGCAGGCGTCTGGGCTCACCACGCTGGGGCACGCGCTCCGCACAGCGTTCGACCTGCTCAACCTCAATCGCCTCGTCTCTGGCATCGACAACTATGGACAGGTATCGTGACGAGCCGCGATCACTGAGCTTTGAGGCAGCATTTTTCAGGTTGTTTTAGTTTTTACGTTTTGTTGCCTCCTGGTTGAATCGTTGATGTGCTTTTGGGCATCACTGTTCCATTTTTCTCTCCATTTATGGAAAACAGACACAAGTTGACTTTGTTTCTAATCTGTTTTTTGAACATTCTTGAGGTTGAGGCATGCTGTGTTGCTTTTTGAGATCTGTTAGCCTACTTCCTGTGCCAGACAGGTTCTTACTGAGTGATTTCTTGAATCTACAGGTCAAGAAATCACTTGACCTTTGCCTGGACGGCTAGTTGAGCTGAACCAAAACATTATAGTTTATCAGAGTTCATTTTGGATTTAACAGATGATTATATATTCAGTTTGATTTGACCAGTTTTTTAACCGTAATAAAGAATTACAAAATATATTTTAAAAAAAATAAACTGACCTGAAGTAGTTCAATGGTACATGAGGATGAAACGGTTTGTTTGCAAGTATGAACTATGGAAGTAGACTGGGACAAAATGGCAAAGCTGAGGTACAAAATGGGAGAAATATGACATGAAAGGCGTTTTCAACTAATTTAAGCAAGATTTGTAGCATAGACAAAAAAAATGAACCTTCTGATCCTTTTAATACAAGTTAGTAAGATTTTTTTTGTGTGTGTTTTTCTTACTTT
The DNA here is from genome assembly GCA_922788865.1 of Poeciliopsis turneri. Classification (NCBI taxonomy): domain Eukaryota; kingdom Metazoa; phylum Chordata; class Actinopteri; order Cyprinodontiformes; family Poeciliidae; genus Poeciliopsis; species Poeciliopsis turneri. The sequence goes on from CAKLNU010000953.1 coordinate 1,755,030, forward strand.
TATTCACTCTTTTGTCTAAAAATAGCGAGGGGAAAAGTGTCTTTTGGATGTTGCCTAATCCAATCAGCATTCCCCCCCTTTTTGTTGTCTCGCTCTCTCCGCTAGAAGGCAGAAATGGATTACAGTCTACAGTCAGACAACTTCTGCACATCAGGAGTGTGTGAATCTGCTGAGGCATTCCCCATGTGTGTGAATTAGAGGAGGCTGACCTCTGCTGCGCTGCCCTTGACTAGCAGCACAAGGACATCGTGACACAAAGCAAAGATTAGCCGCAGCTACAGAGGGCTCATGCTGGATATTACATGCTGATTTCTGTAAATATTATGTCATTAGTTTAAGCCAGCAAGAGGAATCTCTTTTGCTCAAAGTCCAGATTCAGGGTGTGGAGCGTAAAGGCAGGGCAGCAGAGTACGGAACCTAAATTCACTTGGCCTGGAATGATTAATCGTATTATTCACGATTAATCGATTATTTAAACAATTATCAACTGATTTAGTAATCGATTAATCATCAACTGGAGTATGTGGACTCCAACAAAGACTATTTACTGATGGAACAAGACACCCAGAGCTGTAATTAAGCAACAAACATAAAATATATATATATATGTATGAAAAATAAATAAAAAATCGCTTTGTAAATATGTTCTACCCAGAAATCCTAAAGTGGCATAGTTTTCGCTTCACCCGATTCAAATTCTGTAAAAACCTAAATCTCCCATTAAGCTTCTTCTGCTCTCCAATTATTAATCCTTGCATGCTCTTGATATAATCAAAGTGTTTGATTTATTACGGTATTTAAAAATGGATTTGTATTCCTTTTTCATTTGCATATTTTAATGTGTTTCTAGTGTTGCATATGAATATTCAAGTGGTTAAATGAAAAATGAGTATAATGTCTTAGACAGTTTTTTTTTTATACGACTAATCGATTAATGGTTCGAATGATCGATTACTGAAATAATCGTTAGTTGCAGCCCTAAAACGGACTCGCAGCTCTTCAGCCTGCTTGCTGAATGCGGCTGTTTCCCCCTTCAGGGCCGCAACCCGTTCTTCCTGGAGCCATCTGTGATCATTACCATCACTGATGGGAATAAGCTTACAAACAGCTCCGGGGTGCCAGAGGAGGTGAGTCACACACAGACACAAGTAACACCATCATCCTCTGTTTCATAGCAGCGCCAGCTGTACAGCTGCTGCTTCGGAAGCTTCTGAGCCCTTTGTGTTGTAGTAACGTTGAATGTCTCGAACCTCCGCGCAGCTTCACCTGCCCCTCAACTCCCCTCTGGCTGGCAGCGAGCTCACCAAAGAGCCTTTTCGTTGGGACCAGCGGCTGTTCGCGCTGGTGCTGAGGCTGCCGGGTGCAGCCGCGCCAGACAACGAGCAGCTCGGCAGCGTCCCCACAGACGAGTCAGCGATCACGCAGATGTGTGAAGTCACGGGAGGTCTGGCATTTTGTTTTTTTTTTTTTCTTCTTCGCCTTCTTCTTCGGTGCGTTAGTCGAGTTTCTCCCGCTGGACGAGAACTCATTGTGAAGTTTGATCCTCTCAGGACGGTCGTACTGCGTGCGAACGCAACGGATGCTAAACCAGTGTCTGGAGTCTCTGGTGCAAAAGGTTCAAAGCGGCGTCGTCATCAACTTTGAGAAGACCGGGCCGGATCCGCCTCTCGGAGAAGGTGAGTTTTTGACGCACGCGCAACTTGAAAGCTGCAGGTGGGACAATGCTTGCATCCACATGAAAAGGTTAAGACTGAGTCCGGTCAGGTGCATACGGTCAAATAGCACACGACCTCGTCACATTTCCTACAGGTAACTGATAATGCATAATGTTGACAGAAGGAAACAATATTTTTAACGTTTGAGCAAAACAACTGATTCCACCTCCTGGTTTGTTTCATTGATTGGTAACATGAGAGTTTCTACAAAAAAAAAAGCGTTGCAAAAGTATTTGCAGGAGAATGTATCTCATTACAACAACGTACCCTCATAGTGGCTATAGTGTGAACTGGAAATAAAACTGTTCCAGTATTTCACTACGATAACTTCAAATACAGTCCAATGAAAGCACAGGGTGCAACCTTAAAAAGTCTTGCAAAGCCTTAAATTCTCATGCATGCATTAAGGCCTTAAAATGTCTTGAATTTAGTTTAAAACCTCATTTTGCTTTTGATATGTTAATCACAGGTCTTAAATTTGATCTTGACAGGACTGATTAATGTCATATGTTCTGTTTCTGTTTCTCATGGGACTTTTCTGTTTGACAAAAGTTTGAGTCGGACTCAGAAGTCTACATTGCATTCTGTGACTCGGCACAGTTGAGGCTACCGCTAACTAGCTACTAATATTTCTTTGCTAGCTAGCTTTTTATTATGGACAAGTTAAATTTTATCCTCTCAGCCACCGGATGAAGTTTGTACATTTCTGTGGCGAGATGGGTCGTAATTTATAATCACAGTGGCCTTAAAAAGTCTTAAACTTGAGTTGGTGGGACCTGCAGAAACCCTAAAACCAACTGCCATCAGACCTAATTAGTAAAGAACATTAGTAAACAACATTCATCATGAAGGCCAAGAAGACAGATCATGAAGGAAGTTGTGGAGAATTTTTAATCAGGATTGCTTCATAGAACAATATTCCAAACCTTAATCATCTTCCCATCCAATCCATCATCTAAATATTGGAAAGTATGTCACAACGTTTGACTAAACCATCCACCTCAATCGTCAGGCCTTGTCATCAGAACTTGTAAAGATGGCAGGCAAGACGAGGCCCGTAATACTGTAGCTGGTTTGTCTGGCTTGTGGTTTTCCAAACAACAAACACAGCAAACATGTGGAAGAAGGTTGGTAGGATGAGTCAGACGTTAAACATTGTGTCCTACATGGACGATGTGATATAGATGCATAGAAAACCAATCCTGAATATGGGGCTTGCTTTTTAGATTTTTGTTTTTTATATAAAGTACCAATAAAATACATATAGGTTTGTAGTTACAATGTGACAAAATGTGGTACACAAAATGTGGTATAAGCTGTGTTAAAGATCCTAAATGGTACCAATATCTGCATATTCATTGGGTTTGTTCTGTTGTTTCTTGACCGTTTTAGACAATTCTGTGGAGTCCAGTCGTCCCGTTTCAACCTTCAACCCACAGCCCTGGCACAGCTGCCACAAACTAATCTACGTTCGACCAAACCCAAAGACGGGGGTCCCGGTCGGCCATTGGCCCATACCAGAGTCTTTCTGGCCGGACCAGAACTCTCCAACCCTGGTGAGCAGTTCTGTGTTAGTCTGCTGCTTTTATTTCGGCTTTCTCGTCTACTATTTTGTACCGATTTTTTTGGTTTTTCTTGGTGTATTTGAGGTGCTGTCAGAGTATCCAGCGATTCAGATCTTTGCGCTAAATTCCTGTGCTAAATTCACTTCTTCACGTTCCCCCCCAGCCGCCTCGCTCTGCTCACCCCGTGGTGCGTTTCTCCTGTGTGGACTGTGAGCCCATGGTGATCGACAAACTTCCCTTTGACAAATACGAGCTGGAGCCGTCCCCACTCACCCAGTACATCCTGGAAAGGAAATCCCCGCACATGTGCTGGCAGGTAGGCTGAACGCCAGCCGGGTTCCCCCCCCCCGTTTTTCTCGCTGTTGTGACGTTTATCGTGATGGTTTGACGCCTCGTTCTCAGGTTTTTGTTAGCAGCAGCGGGAAGCAAAACGACCTGGGGAAACCGTTTGGCTACCTCAAGGCCAGCACCACCCTGACCTGTGTTAATCTGTTTGTCATGCCTTACAACTATCCGGTCCTTCTTCCTCTCCTCGGTAAGACTCCACAGATCGCCTGGGTCAGTAGATCACAGCTGCTGCTAAATTCAAAATGGCTTCCTGGCCACAGCACCGACATTATTTATCAATTAACCGATTTTATCGAATGATTCCTCTATTTTATAGAGCGATTAATTGGTTTTATTAGTTGTTCTTTAGAGCTGGTGCTTCAATTCAATTCAAAACGGCTTCCTGATCATCACATCGATGTTATTGATCAATTAACTAATTTTATCCAATGACTCACCGATTTTAATTGATCGATTCATCTATTTTATCGAGCGATCAATTGGCTTTTTTCATCGTTTTTAGAGCTGGTGCTCAATTCAACGGCTTAATCAACTGAATAATCTATTTGCTCACTAACCCTGAGTTGCTGAAAATGTCTCAGACGACCGTTTGTTCTCCTTTCAGACGATTTATTTAAAGTTCACAAGTTCAAACCGAACCTGAAGTGGCGACAGGCCTTCGAGATGTACCTGAAGACGATGCCTCCGTACTACCTCCTGGTAAACACCACTCTGCGTTTTATCGGTTGATTTATTTCACCCTAACACTGTCCTGCTATCTGCTGACAGCCCTTAAAAAAGGCAATGAGGATGATGGGAGCGCCGAACCTCATCGCCGACACGATGGACTGCGGCTTGAGTTACAGTGTCATTTCCTACCTGAAGAAGCTCAGCCAGCAGGTAAGCAGCAGCCAGGCCTGGAGAAACATCCCAATGTAATCCAAACATACTAGTACTGTAAATGTCGATCCATTCTACCACATCCTGAACACGTCGGTTATGAATATTTAGTTCATTATCTCCGTATCTGTTATTTACTTGGGGATTTGTATAGGACATTTCAGCGACAAGGCAGTTAAAGTGCTTTCCACCAGAACGTGACCAGTTGTAAAACAAGCGCTTAACAGCACATTTTGTCAAATGTCATCATCGATGTCATCACGCAAATATACGTCAAATATATTGATCAATGTTCCTCTTCTGCTTATCAAAGGGAACTATGAATAGGTGGGATTTTGGCCATAATTTAAAGGACCTCTGTGTTTCAGCATATATTCAGTTTTCCGGAAGTTTGTTCCAGATTAGTGGAGCCATCTGAAACTCCACCATAGCAGCTTAACGTAAACAGCCTCATATTTTTGCTATTTAACTGAAAAATCATTATGCTCCACACAAATTCCCAACTCAGTCTCACACTTTCAGTTTTTCACAGTAGATTCCATAAGTATCAAAGCGTCTGGAAACTTTTGATTAATGCTCCATGACTTCCTGTTTCCGAGAAACATGAAAATGACTCGACACAGAGCCACTCTCCACACTGGGAAAGACTAGAAAACAGGATATTCAGTCAGAGCCAGTTGAAAGAGCTTCAAATGGATATGTTCCAGTCACATACTGGTAACCCAGTTAAGATCAGGTCACAGAAATGTTTTCAGAAAGTCTCAGACACTAAGAGTATCTGCAATAGTTACAGACTCAGTTTCTTAAACCTTGTTTTTTCATTCTGTCATAGTTTCAAGCCGCTACATTTTTGTTTCCTATTTTTTTGGTGTGTGTTTTTTCACTGAAGGCAAAAATTGAATCGGACCGCCTAATTGTGTCCGTGGGGAAAAAAGCGCCTCAAGAAACGGGCATAAAGGTGAAGAACCACTCCAGCGCTCTCTCTCTGGCCCACCGGCGGGACTTCAAGCAGCTGCTGCAGGGAATCACCGGAGAGGGGCCTCTCCGCCTGGTCGACATCAACTTCAAAGAGTTCGCCGGCTTCCAGATCGCTCTTCTCAACAAGGTGAGAACGGCGGCGCGCTTTCTGTGCAGAGAGGTCTGGCGTTCACTGAGCGCTTTCCCAACAATACCTCTCCGCAGGACGTGAAACCGCAAGCTTACCGGAACGCCTACGACATCCCGAGGCGAAACCTTCTGGATCAGCTCACCAGAATGCGGACCAACCTGCTGCGGACCTCGTTGAAGCTGATCCGAGGCCAGGACGAAGGTCCGACCGACGTCTTTGAAAAACAGGAGACGCAGACGTCCGTTTTGAATCTGAACGTGTTGACGTGAGTGTCTCTGTTGCTGTTAGACTTCCTGCATAGCATTCCAGTGGCCCAGATGGGAAACTACCAGGAGTACCTGAAGATGATGCCGTCTCCGTTGAGAGAGATCGATCCCGATCAACCCAAACGGCTTCACACGTTTGGGAATCCTTTCAAGCAGGATAAAAAGGTAAACATTCGCCGACCGCTGCAGTGTGCAGGCAATCCCTCGGGCATTTTCACATCCTGTCAAATCACAACCGCAACTCTAATTTGCTTTTATTGTGCGACAGACAAACTCTGAGCGCTGAGTTAATGGGAAGAGAACAGAAAATGATGCGCAGGTGTCAAATATTTTACGTGACAAATTTTGTTCCAAAACATCTCTGCCACATTTTTGGGATTTTGTTTCTAAAACTTTTGAAAACCACTCCTTGTTTTGCTTGTACTTCCTCCTGTCCTATGAATCCCTGTGCAGCGTGTCGTAGTCTACCCGGCCGGATACGGACCCGTTGTCTTGGTGCTCCAGCTCTGTTTTCTCCTCCCAAGGGCATGATGATCGACGAGGCAGACGAGTTCGTGGCCGGACCTCAGAACAAGAAGCGGGGCCACTCCGGCGACCCCAACTCCAGCGGCACCATGAAGCGAAGACGGAGCATGTCCCCGTTGCTGAGGCGACCTCAGAACCCGCCTGGCAGCACCAACCACGTGGCGGTGGGGAAGAGTCCAGGCCAGCAGAATCTCCTCAAACCCCCGTCACAGCACAAAGGTAGGATGAAGAAGGAAAGCCCGATTCTGATGTAGTTCAGAATAGAATAATAAAAAAAAATAAAAAAAAACTCAATTTTTTTATTTTTTTTTTGTGAACAGATGGGAACAACATGGTGCTCGCCGAGAGCAACGGCGACGGCGTCCTCTGCCTGGACTCTGGCGACATCTGGCCCGGCGAGGCGGACGCAGAGGCGCTCTGTCCGTCTCCGTTGATGCTGGAGGACAAGACGGGATTGGCGGCGCAGTTTCAGGCGGAAGACGCGAGCGTGGTGGAGGATGAAGATCACCTGGAGGAGCAGACGACGGAGGAGAGGCACAACTGCGACCGCCTGAGCCCGCAGAGCGAGCTGGACGGCAGCGAAGACGACTTCGCCGCGCTCGACACCATTTACATAACCCCGCTGGACAGCTGCCAAGCCGAGCTGAGGAGCAGAGTCATCAAGGAGGTCCGCAAACCTGGACGGAGTGAGTACAAACCAGGCAACCGGATCTCAGTGTGGGAATCCGTCAGTTCTTACCTTAATCTGTGTGTGTTTTTCCCCAGACTATAAATCCATACTCAGTCTGCTGCAGCAGGTGAAAGGACCGGTGAACGTTCGAAAGTACTTCATCCAGCATGCAATCAAAGAAGCTCTGAGGTAAGAAACATGAAGCTGTACTGTTTTTAATGATGAGCTTCACATCATTTTATAAAGTTATTCCCCCTCAAAAACACACTTGGAGTGTCGCTTTGATTCCTTGAAATCCTTTAATGTCCATGGCAACCAGCTCGGCAAAACGCCTGCTTGGACCTAGCTGCATCTTCTAGGCACATCTCCTTCTCAGAGCTGCGATTTCCAAACCTCAGAGCTTCCGCTTCACAGAGCAGCCCTTCCCCAGCTCCTTTAGACTAGCCAGAAGAAATTAGCAAACGCCTGGTGGAACTGCGCATTTGCTGAGCTCGTTATAGGAGCTACTTCTCAGTGCAATGCTGGTAAAAACGTTGTTAAAAGGTTAACAGAGGAGCCATGCTGTGATGACTTCCTGAAAGTGGCATTTCAGAAAGAGAAGGAGTTTCTTAAAGAGACAGAGGCCCAATTTAAAGGTGTTAAGATACAAAGTGACATTTAGGTCATATTTGTTACATGTAGCATTTTTATAGCAACTGAAGGTGACATAGTTACTTGATTATGCTACAACATGGCAGCCTGTGCTTGGAAAACACATATCGCTGCCCCTTTAAAGCAGATTCATGGGTTAAGAGTGGCCTAGTCAAAGTCTGGGTCTAAATAAATAATAGAAATGAATGTTCTACATCCAGTCTTATTGTGCCTGAACCAAAATAAAAGGTCTCATCTACCCAGCTGCTGCTGGGTTTCCCGTGGGTTACTTCCTCTCCTCTGAACCTTCAAGCCGCTCCGCTTCCCCAGACTTCCTGTCTGACTTCCTGCCGCCACCTCATGAAGCTTCGTTTCGTTTCGCCAGGTTCAAGAAGCGCGTGTTGATCCAGCAGCTGGAGACCGCCCTGGCCGAAGTGGAGGACGACTCGGCGCCGTGCTCTCCGCTTCCCAACGATCACGGCAGGTAGTAAACCCCACAGAAACCCACCGGCGTCCTGTCCCGTTTTTCATCGCCGCCGCCAAAACACCTCCGCCGCGAGCGGAGAACTCAGAGATGCAGAGAAGGAAAGCGCCGCCGTCGCGTTGTTGTCGTTTAACTGGATGGCGGGGAGGGGTCCGTCAAGAGCTGAGCCGCTTGCGACGAACACGGCGATGTCGACAGAGACCGTAAACACCCGGACGGCTTTTGTCAGTGAGGACAAGTCCAGCGGACTCACACACTCCTTTACACGAAAAGTCACACAGCTGGCCTGGTCCTCACATGTGTCATATACTGGTCATATACTGGTCATATACTGGTCATATACTGGTCATACACCCCGGCTGTTACAAACAGACCCGTTTTCAGCTGGTCTGAAAGTCGTTTTCGTTTATAAATATTCTTTTACACGACTAAAGAAAGAAAAAAAAAAAAAAAGCTTAAACATTCATGTAAAGTTGTGGCTGACAGGACGATTCGGGTTAAGCCAGATTACGTCTGCAACAAAAACACCGCACTGATTTTATTATATTTTATTTATTTATTTATTACGCTTTTTTTTTTTTTTATCTACGTTGATCCTGTTACCTAATATCTGACTATTTTTAGTTGATGCTGAGGGGTTGTGCAATATGGAAAAGAGCTTAACAAGAATAATAATAGGAAGAAATCTGGACATTCGACTAATATGATCAGTCCAATTAAAATAAAAGATGAATAATTTGGATCATTTGGCAACTAAATAAGTGTGATTATTATTTAAAGAGACGGTACGCAGGCTGAAAAAAATGACTCGCACACATAAACAGAGGAAAGCTTTGCTGATCAATGGCAGCAAATCCCTCAAATGTCCAAAAATTGTAACGAACAAAAATTATATATTATTTTAAAATAAATTAGCCTGTATTCTGATACTTCTTAGCTCATTGACACATTGCTCAACCTCAGTCAGTATTTGTTTTCCATATATATATATATATATATATATATATATATACATATATATATATATATATATATAAAATGGTTTAAAGCATCCAAATTGGATCACCTTTCTTACTATTTGGACATATTGTCAAACATGGTGTAACATGGTGTAAATCTTATTCAGTTTTTTTTTATTCCTTTTAAAATACACCAGCATTTGTATTTTGGGATACAGAAGTTGAGATCATTCTTGACTCTACAACACCCTTCAAAAGCTGTAAAATAATTTCCTCTTTCATTGCTGTAGCATTATCTCACACAGAAAAACAAATCTTTGAATGTGAGTGTCTTCACATCACTGTCCTGTTGAAGGACTTCAATGTTTTTATTTTACTCACCTGTTCGACCAGAAACTGGCCCACAGCATTACAAGTCCTCTACCCTACTTAACAGTGGGTGTGAGGTGCGTTACCATATTTTCATTCTTTCTTTCTCGCATATTGTGAAAAAGCTCAACCTTAGTCTCATGAAGCTCACGAGCTAAACCGGTGCAGATACGCAAAGTCAGAAAGGTTTTATTTTCTATTTTCCAAAGCAACTAAACAGGATCTATAATCCCAAGAAGTTTCTGCAGAATTGGCATTCAAAATTCAATCCTAAGTTTGAATTTTTCTCAGATTTCCTTTGTGAGATGAGTCTGCAGCAGTTCGAGGCGTTATCTTTACCAGAAATGTGGAGGCTGCTGTATCTGACACAAAGCAGACGACGGTGACTGGTTCTGAAAACGAGCTTTCTGGTCATCAGCTAGTACAGGTTGCGGCTAACTCTCACCGCCTGGCACCGCCACATACCACAAGTAACTGTCACAGCATCGGAGTCGCGCCGATGATCCGGTCGGTCCAGCGTTCCCAGCAGTTTTCCTCCTGGAGTCCAGGCTCAGCTCTTTTACCCTCCTCCTCTCTGCAGCTTTTCTTTGTTCTCCTGGTTGTTTCTACAAAATGTACACTACTTTTTAATGTTCATAGGCAAAATAGATTATTTTTGTGACTTTATGTCAGAGTTAAAGAAATATTTTGAAAGCCATTTTTTTGTAAACTGTTAAATCCATATATGAAGCACAAAGTTTTAAGATAATCTTTTTTTTTTTAAATAAAAGTTCAAACGAACCGTCTAAATTGGCGTTTAATGTTTAATGTTTTCATCTTACAGGAGGATTTTAGTCCTCCACATAAACAGAGAACCTACCAGCCAGTAACCATAAAAATTGGTTGTTTCTGATCTAACTGTCTTTTTATGCAGCTCAAACTGGGGAAAAAACAGAAGAGCTAATTTTTTTGTTTTTTTAAGATTATATGTCTCATGTCAACCGTCACAACATATGGACAGTTTTAACAAATGTCAAAGAAAATGACATTAAAGAAATACTGCAGCTAAAATTGCCATAATTTGCACAAGATTTGCATTCCTCATCTTTTCAAAACTTAAAAATGCAGTTTTGTCTTCTCAATGTAAATAATTTGTATTTCATTATGTTATAAACTCTTGCATTTGGTTAAATCAGTCTGAAAACATACTTTTCCATCTACCCACATTTGAACGTTTGAGGCTACTCTACTGCCCCCTAGTGCCCAACACCATCAACTACAATTTGTCTATCATCACATGAAGTGATCACAGCCCATAAACTACAATTATTCAGCCTCGAAGTCATAAAAATCATTTTTCATTTTTATCATCAAGTTAAAACATCAGCAGTAATTGAAATATATAAATAAAAACATCCACATTGTAAAACCAGTATGAATTTTATTAAATTAAAAACAGTCTGTAGGATGTCAACAAAACGTAAAAATAATGGAAAACAAAACTCGCAGAAATGAACGGAGTTGTTTGAATCTTAAGGTCCAAAGTGTCATTAGAAAGACTGTAATGTTTCCTGCTTTCACTTCTCACCATCCTAATAACAAACAACTTCCTTCGCAAACGGGATACACTGAGGCTGCAGGACGACATTCGGGGAAACAAGGGGGATCTTTTGTTTATAAAGCTCACATCTACAAACTTAAAACTTGGCCTGAGCAGTGGTGGGAGAGAAGTGAGAGGGTGAAATTAAACCACCGTGGAAAATAAATTCAAAAAGAGCAGTGCTATTCTAATTTAGTTCAAAAGAGAAAAGAAAAACAAAAAACATCTCGAGTGTCTTAAGACTCTAAAGCCATCATAGACACACACAAACAAATCTGCATGGAAAACAGAAGGGTTGGCACAGTCAGTGTCGATTATGGTGGTAACCACTTTATGGACAGAGATGCAAAGTTTGGACAGCATATTAGTTTATTAATAAATAAAACTTTTTTAAGTGGAAGAAGTTAAGTTCTCAGAGCCCTCCCCCTCACCCCGGCTAACAAAAACAAATCCTATCAGGGCAGAGAGAGGGTCTGAGGCGGGCGGGGCCCCGGCTCAGTGCTAATGCTCCAGCTTGCGTAGCCTGATGGGGTTGGGCAGAGCCTGCTGGTTGGAGGACGGCTCCTCCTTCGGCGTGCGGAACAGGACCCGACCTCGATGGTTGAAGAGGTAAAACGACGGGTGATTCCTCAGTGTGTCAAAAGTTCTGAAAAAAAAAAGAAAAAAAGAAAATATGGTTCTAGTTACCAAAAATACAGCTGAACACGAATCTCTAGGAGAGCCGGTGCTATCCTTACTTTAGACGAAGATGTATTATCATTAAAAAGACTGAAATCAGTTGTTTGGAAATCTAACAGGGCACCAACAATGCAAACAGGATGCTTCCATGTCATCGTGACTAATTGTCTGATTCACACTTTCTTCTCCGGAGAGTCGTTATATGAACTTCATTCATATGACACTCCTAAAGGTCCTAACAAGCCTTTAATCTAAGACCTGTGATATGCAAAGACAAATTGCATTTTATACAGAAATGGTTCTAGGGCTGCAGTGAACAGTTATCTTAGTGATTGATTAATCCATCAGTTATTCTGATGATAATCGGCTAAAAAAAATTGCACAGAGTTTTCATTTAACCACTTGAGCCATTTTTTTTATACAATATATACAAGACAGTGTATAAATATATAAATATTTCATTTGCTAAAATGCAACGACATAGCATTCATTTCACGAATTTGAGCTGGATGAAGCTAAAACTTCGCCACTGGAGTTTTGGCTAAAACCTATTTACAGACAAACATGTCCCAGTCTCAACCACACAGTACATGCAGAAACACTCATACCCGTCTAAAGCCTTTCCTGGACAAACTTTGCACAAGTGGTAATCTAATAACGTAGTTGAGACCTCTTTAAGAGACACTTCCTTGATTTTCCCAAGTCTTTACGCAAACTTAGACTAAATGAAAATACTGACCAAGACTGTAGGTTCTCTGCATTTTCCTGAAATGTTTGCTTCATTGCTAGTAGTGGTTGAAGTGGCACAGAAGATGCATCGTGGGGTAAACATTCATCTGGCTGCACAATAACAGCTGGCCTTGACGTAACGGCTGTGTTATGGGACTTTGGTTAATGTCTTGGGTTAAAGCCCAACAGAGCTGCGCCTCTAAATGCATCAGAAAGTGCGGAGGCTCCCCTGTGACAATGGGAACCAACAGCTCCCACATCAAGGGGATTGGTGCGCCGCTCTTACTTGTTTTTCAGCTCTGAGGAAGCATCCATGTCCTTGAACTCTCCAGCAATGTGGACAATCCCGTAACAGGTCATCACAAATGACAACAAGGTCTGCAGGACAATCTGAAACAGGGGAGAGGCAGCGAAAATGAATGAGATGAATATGTGACACTTATAAGTCTGACATTTATTTGTGTGCTTTCCTTCCTTAGTTTTCACTTGTGTTTTGCATCATTGACAAGTTTTAGCTGTACGTATGGGCACTTCAATGACTTCTAAACCGTGGAAAATTGACAAAACTGCATGCAGTGCAATTGTGTTGCATGATATCTTCTTTGGAAGAAAAGCCCTGAAGTTACTCACGTCAATCGGTAGCGTCTCGTGCTCCTTCTCTGTGAGCCGCATGTATGATCGATCTGCAGGGAGAGATGGGATTGAATGAGACCAGGAAGCACGACTCTTCCATCAATCAGGACCAAACGTAACGACATTTAAATGCTGCCGATCAAAGCCTTGACAACACAGAAATGTCACCGCGGGAGTGAATGCATCGGTGTCAAAGGTGAGTATTAATGCATTTCCGCCTCAGAGCTGACTGAGCGGAGCTAATCTGCCAGAGAGGCAGGCCCGCGGTGCCGATCTGCCGGTCAGACCGACCAGAACCAGCCGACGCCGGCGGGACAGCCGCCGCTACGCGGAGAGACTCACGCTGTGCCGCCGAGAAAGCCGCGTGGGCTAAGGCAAAGAGCCCCACGCCGACAACACCTTTCCAGAACGACGAAGCCATCTCGAAGCTGGGCGCAGGGGAACTGTGGGCACTGCCGCAAAACGTCACACAGCGTCGTAAGGAGTCGTAAATAACCACTGCGTCATAATGTTGGAAACGTAATGCCCGATGAATATATGGGACAAAAATCCATTGCGACACACAGAAAACTAATGACTCTAGTTTTCTGTGAAAATAAAAAATCATAATTGTTTTGGTAACTTTTTTGGGGCGGATAGCGGATTCAGCCAGACAGCCTTCAGGAATGGTGCTTTTTGTTAGCTCGGAAATAATAATTTCCAATGTCCCTGTTCTTATTTTTACTGTAATTAGTTTTTTCTTCTTATCTGTGACACATGCCTTTATCTTTAATTGTCAGTCTACTGATTAGTTGCACACAAAACTGTCAATAGATATACTTCTTAACATATATCTTGTTTACGTTTCTGGAATAATAATTTAAAAAGAATACCTCAAGAGCCGTTTGCCTGATAGGAAAGCAGAAATCCCGAGTTTTCCGTATGCATTGAACGCCCCACAACATCCTGTCTGCCCACCGCTTCTTCCTGTCCGCTAGCGCTGAGCTCTCATGTTCTACAGTTAAGCTTTTTTGGCACATTTGTCTCACTTATAACGCCGTGTAAAGCAAAAAAAAACCCAAAAACAAACATGGCAGAAGCCATTCAGAAGAAGTTAAAAGCGGAAGTTGAAAAGTATGCGCAGACACAGAAAGGTGAGGGCTTACGAGCCTGGTTGAGGCGGCTGCCATGCCGCACCAAGCTAGCGTCCCTTACCGGGGCTGTTAGCGGTGTATAAATACACCATATGAACGCGTTTATTTGTCGTGGTGGCGATCCAGCTGTGCTGACGAACCGCTGTCTGTTTCAGATGTCAGCAAGAGCGTTTCAGCCCGACAGAAGCTGGAGACACAGATGGCAGAGAACAACATCGTTAAAGAGGCAAGTCTTTCTCTGTTGACCGCAAATCAAACACCGAGCTTTGGGTTGTTACCGTAACGCGTCTCTGTCCAGGAGCTGGATCTGCTGGAGAGCTCAAACACCGTCTTCAAGCTCATCGGCCCGGTGTTGGTGAAACAAGACTTGGACGAGGCTAAAGCCACGGTGGCAAAACGACTGGAGTATATTAATGGAGAAATGTAAGGAAAAACATCCGTGCCTTTACTATACAGTCCATACGCTTCATATAGAGATGACATGCAGTGGCTTTTGAGTTTTATAATTGTGCAGTGTTTTACACTGGTCTGTCGAAAATAACATTTGGTGCAACAAATAGCTTTAAAAGAAAAAGTCATCCAATATTGTGTATTATGAGACTAGATGTGGAAAGGGTGGATTTCTGTTTTTTTTATTTGGGGGGAAGGAATCTATTTATGGACAACATGATAAAAAGGCCAGGGTCAAACTTAAAGACAATACCACAGAAGAAGAATTGAAAAGGAGAGGCTTCCCATCTTAAAGTAACATGGTTAAAACAATGACAGGGTTTTTTAGACGTGTTTCAGTAAGAAACAATACAAATCACCAAAAAAAAAAAAGACATTTTGTGTAATTATAACAAAAGGGCAATACAACCAGGTTGCATATACAAGATTTTCATTGGAATTATTCCCGACAGTGTGTCTATAAACAAGTTACGCTTTGCTATTTAAATCAGTGGGCCTCATGTTGTTATTCTTAATCCCAGTGAAACTCACACTTTATTCAGGTTCAAGTTTGAGATTAGCCATGATACTGAGGAGAATGATGAAACATTTGTTGAATAGGTAAAATAGCAGGAAATGGTTGACTGTTAAAGAAGTTGTTTGTTGTGTGAAATGTCTTTTCATGGTCCTTCCTACTTTCCCAAAATAGGAATATTGATACACAGCAAGTCAACAAACCGTACTGACAACCAGCTTGTTCTGAATGTCCCTTTAAGTCTCAAGACTTTGGCAGATTTTCCTCCGTGTTAGGCGTGTTTGGTCTGCTCTTACCTTGCGCCCCTTTCCTTCCTGTCCCGTTGCAGTCAGAGATACGAGACGCTCCTGAAAGACTATCACAAGAAATCTGAACAGCAGCGAGAAGTCCTGACCAGTTTACAGCAGGACCTGCAGAAAGCCCAAGGCCTCGCTCCTGCAAAAGTATGATCCGGGGACCCTGGCGCATGTCAAGCACGTTCAACACGCAGCCGAGGGACAATAACACAATGTACACCTGTTTCATGAGCTGAGTAAATTCTGCTTGTACCTTGTTGTTAATTTGCAATGTTCTTAATGTGACTGTTCTTCTGATGTTAATAAACATTTGTTTTCCATTTCCTTGTGTGTTTATTGGAGAGGTTTAAATAAACGAGTGTTATAATAATAATAAGGGAGAAAATGTTATCCCTCTTACTAACATTTAAACAAAACTAGTGGTTGGTTTTAAATTTAAAACGAGTGTTTACGATGATAAAGACGGAAAAAAACGAGACTTTCTTCAACTAAACACCCCAAGAGGTTTCGTTAGCTTGTCTACCGCTTTTATATGTTAGTTTTTCGGGCCGCACAGACTCCCGACTCAAACACAACACTGCGTCACTGCCGTGTTTTCCCGCACGAGCCGTTAACAGTGGCGCACGTGGGACAGCAGAGCAGTTTCTCACCTTCAGGTGCGGCGTTTTTGTAGCGCGCGAGCCCAGCGAGGGCCCGTAAAGACGACCGACGCGTGTCCATTGTTGTCGTTTTTCCCCTCGAACCCGGCTCGCGCGTCCTCAACGGGAAGAAATCCGGAGAAAGTCACTTCCGGTTGGTTCCTGTGCGTTTTAACTGGATTTAGCGGCCGAGGCCATTTCAGTAGGGCACTACGTACGTGACGGACTCGTCCCTGAGAATATAGCGAGTTGTTAAAGGTGTTTTTTTTTTAATGGTGTCCAGGTGACGCTGCTCCGTGGACAGGACTTTGCGTGGGGGGTTGCTATGTTGAAACGGAGCAGTGGAGCGTGGGAACCTGGAGCCTCAGGTGGTTCTGCTGCAGCCAAAAGGTGTTCGGTCACTTTTCCTTCATTGCCTTCTGTCTGCTGTGAG
Organism: Poeciliopsis turneri; assembly: GCA_922788865.1. Classification (NCBI taxonomy): domain Eukaryota; kingdom Metazoa; phylum Chordata; class Actinopteri; order Cyprinodontiformes; family Poeciliidae; genus Poeciliopsis; species Poeciliopsis turneri. The sequence goes on from CAKLNU010000953.1 coordinate 1,771,631, forward strand.
AACCATCAAACACTTGCTGGAGCCAACTGGGAACCAGTGTGACACTGTGGACATCTGCTCCTAAAGATCCAGCTGCATTAACACCTCTTGGTTTTGTGTTGATGGTTCTGCTGGGCCGGTTTAATCCGCGTTTAAGCCAATTCCTGCCCTAATGAAAGCCCTAATCTGATTCCAGCTTTAGTTGATTCACTTTCAGTCCTGTGTGGTCTTCTGTTTTTCTTCAGTTTAAAGCTGCCAGGGGCTCTGGAGAGCATCCTGCTCATCCCAGCGGGACTAACGCCTCTTTGGATGCGGATTGTTGTCAGGATGTAGACATATCCATCCATCCATCCATCCATCCATCCATCCATCCATCCATCCATCCATCCATCCATCCATCCATCCATCCATCCATCCACCCCAAAACAAAAAACAAAACAGAACAACAGCTAAAAAAAAAGAGCCTGTTGAGGACAATGGGGATTTATGAGGAATGCTTCCCTTGCTTTTGCCAGACTTTCTTTTTTTTTTTTTTTTTTAGAAATACATCATAAATATCAGCATTGAAATTCTATTAGTAAATTCATCCCTTAAAACAAAAAAAATACATTTTAGTTTTAGTTTATATATATATATATATATATATATATATATATATACACTTTAAAATGTCAATTCTGTCAGCACTAATTTGCAGTATGGAAAAAATATCCCCACCTAGTGGAAAACAGTAAAACCTGAAATCCTGAGAGACTTTTACACCAGGAAAATAGGAACGAATTGCAATGCAAATCAAATGCGGATCGGTTTTACAGAAAAACAATGCACACTCTGTTTAGTTTTGAAAAGCTTAAAGGATAATTGACTTCCATAAAAATGTAATTTCGTCCAAAGCGAGGCCACATTGCATTCACATTGCATTGAAAAAAAAATCAGATAATAATCAAAACACACAGAAACATGTCCTGTCTCTGTATTTTTCACATAGTCAAAAGTAAATTTGTGCTGATAGTAAAAATACTGATAAAAGAATATATTTAGAAAAACAAACAAAAAAACAGTGATGAACATTGATTCAGTTTTATTTCTTTATTTCTCTTTTAGGTGAATGAATTTCTATTGTCTGCCTTGTCTTGCATTCAGACCCACAAGTGCTTTGCAAACTTTCATTTCCATCACAGCTGGAAGGTTTCCTGAGGGGTGTCTCTTCCCCATCGTTGATTTGAGCAGCTCTCATTCCTGGACTTTGACTGGGCCGTTCTAACACATAAATATGCTTTGATCTGAACCGTTGTGTTGCAGCTTTGGCTGAACCCCCTCTGTCTCCAGTCTCAGGTCTTTCACAGTTTTCCTCCAGGATGGCTCAGTATTTAACTCCTCTTTGCTAAAGAAAGGAATCCTCTTAGCATGTACTGCTGGTAGTTTTCCATCAGACGCTATGATTTGCATTTAGATTAAAACAACTCACATTCAGTGTTATCTCACATTCCTCCACATGTTTACTGTATTTAGTACAAACTGAGCCAATAGGTTTCACTTTTCTATGAAGGGATTGATCTGTGGACAGTATTACTGATAGTTGTCCTGTTGACAGAGGCAATGCCAAGGGGGAGCTGAGGGGGCATGGGGCCCTCTAGAAAAATGCTGGCCAGCCCCAGATAATCATGTTTATGTCACAAAAAGGTACACAGAATAATTTCTTCAAATAAAACATGTATGTAAAACCCAATAAATAAATACAAAGTAACTATAGACAAAGTAAATAAATAAAACTGCTTTATTTTTAGCTATTGGGCTGGTCTGACCACCTCCTTATAAAAAACTCACACTTTTCATATTTCAATCATTTTCCTTCCAGTTCACAATTGTGCATTACTGTTTTGAATCACATCAAATAGCTATAAACCAGCTACAAAATAGTCATGAAATATTCTAATTAAGCATGATATTAATCTTTGTTACATGACTGAAACGTTTAAGAAGTTTAAACATTGTAGTTAAGTAAAAGCTCAGTGAGATACGGCAAAAAATAAAATCAAATCATGGCCTTTGTCACTTTTCTTTGGCAAAAGATGATTTAGGCAAAAAAGAAAAAAAAATCACTTTTGGCAAAAAAATAAAAATAAAAATGACGTAAATCACCAGCTTAGAAATGTGATGACATATCAGTTTACTGATATATAAATCTGGATGTATATTCCAGATCATGTGCACCTAGACAGAAATTAACAGGACAAACTTTGTGGACCAGAATCCTTTTTATTTTACCAAAAAAAGAAAAAAACACAAGAGTGTGAGTTTCCCTGCAAGATGAACCGGCTGGGTTTACGCCTCTCTGTGGATTAGATGCTGCCGAAGCGGTCTGCTCTCTGAACACGCGCGAATCACAGCAATCCTCTCCCACTCTACATGTGAAAAAAGTCGTCAGAACACCATTTAGGGACAGTGGCTCTCCCATCAACATGTCAATGGGCGTCATAATGCTGTCCAGTCTGGATGGAGTATGTGTTAATGTTCCTCTGCAGGCTCCACTCTCAGAAACTCTCAAGAGGCCACCTTGGAGGAAGGGCCAGGAAACTATGCTGAACGGAGGACAATCATGAAAGCACTCTGCTGATGTGTGTGTGTGTGAGAGAGCGAGAGAACAAAGCAACAACACACCACCACCCGGTATGTAAAGAAGGACCCTTCATGCATGAGGCAGGAGCCACAGTGCAAGAAAACAACACACAACAGCTTGAAAAGTCTACAACAGAAATTCACTGATATCAACGTCTGCATTGGTTATCATATTGAAAAACAATCTAGATCAGGTATTGGTGACAATATCATCCATGAAGGGAGATCTAGGCGGTCTAATTCTATGCTGTGTCATTTTCTGAACCACTTTAAAAAACCTTTGTTGGATTTTTTTTCCCACATGATTGACCAGCGTCCCTGGTTTACATAGGTACATTAAAAAAAAAATTTAAAAAAGGGGAAATACGTGAAAACGAAAGAAGCTCTGCGCCAAAAAGTGTCCCTGCTGTACAAATCTGTCGGTGAGTCCGTTATTTGGGCCAGGGTCTCCAGACTGACTCGGGGACCGTGGTGGAGGAGGGGAAGGAGAGCGTCTGCCTGGTTTCAGACTCTGGTAAGATGAGGTGCCGAGGGGAGAGAACGGCGGGGACGTCACCGGGGGCGACCACCGGGGACGCGCAGAGCGGGACCAGGGGGGAAACGGCCGGGGGGGGAACGGCCGGGGGGGAAACGGCCGTCGGCAACGCCGAGAGTTTCAGCGAGGCCTGCAGCGCGTTGGCCTCCTCCAGCTCCAGGCTCTTGCAGGCGATAAACTCGCTGACCCGCAGCAAGCAGGACCTCATGCCGTCATGGTAGCTGTGGTGGGGGCCGCCGGCGGGCCGCTGCTCCTCGAGAATCGCCTTCCTGGCGGCCCGGTGCTCCTTCTCCTTCTTCAGGAAGTCAACGACGCTCTCCAGGATCTCTGCCTTCTCCATCTTCGGGTTCTTCAGCTTCTGCAGCAGGAGAAACGTGAGAGAGAGACAAAAATGGAAAATCACTTAAAAATGTGGGTTTGAAAATGGCTGCAGGTCAATTCAACGAATTCTATAAACAGTAAAATTGCAATAGAGGTCAAACATTTAAGAGTAGCAGGAAGATTCAGTCCTATGAACGCTTGAAGTAATTTATTTATTTGCTCTATTTATTTACACCTAAAACATAAACCAAAAGTATAAAATTCAGATCACAAATCGCCAAAGTCTACAAAATGATACCATCGTTTTGGAGCCGTATTTTACAAGTGAACACATTTTGATTTAGACTCAAACTCTAAGCTGTTCATGTGAAACAGACGTTTCTGTGCATCGAAATGAGATTTTTGTTCTTTCCACAACACTGGATAAAAAAAACAAGTAACATTTAGTCACTTTTCATGTAGTTTACCATCAACAGATGCATTTATATATGAATGTATGTGACACTTTTGTGCTATTTTAAAGATCTAGTGTGAAGAGAACACATGTTTACCTGTAGATCAACTATTTATGTTTATAGAAAAATCCTATACAATTAAATAGAATTGAATCTTTTCATGTCTGCATTTAGAATAAATCTAAAATTATATATTTATATCATTTTAAATATACATATATATAGATCAAATCAGTTGCCTGGACGATAGGAAACTCGTCGTAGAATGCGACTTCTGTTTCGTGGCTGCAACCAAACGACCAAAGTTATGAAATGACTGAACCCCGAACCAAACTCCCCCCCGGTTCATTACATTACAGCTCAGCGCTGCTGAAATAAATCACCTACCTCGTTCTGGGTGTTTTCCAGCATCAGCAGCCGTAAGGTTTCCAGGCTGCTGTTGATTCGCTCCCGTCTGCGTTTCTCCATCACGGGTTTGGACGCCTGCAGGAGCCGAGAGGAAAACACTTTGTTTATTTGTTGTTGCTGTTGAATTGCAGTAGTTCATCACAGTTTGCTCTCCTCACCTTCCTCCTGGATTTCTGTCCCGGAGTCTCGGGTGTAGACAAGGTCTTCATGCTGCTTCCCTTCCTGAACCAACGCGCAAACTGAACGAACGGCGCGGAACGTTCCCTTTCATTGATTCTCTGTAGACGTCGCTGCTTCTTGGCCACGCCCCCAGTCGTCCTACGTCACTCGGAGGCCACAGAGAGACCACAGGGCTCACGTTGGGCCCGTTTTTGAATTGAGGTTCGATCCACAAAGTGATCAGAAATGGAAAACAAATGCAGCTTTTTTGTGAAAATATAGATGACATTTATTTTAGCTTTGGCTCGCTTTATTCTTCTTCTTCTTCTCCTTTTATCAGTATAACCATGCAGCATCATTTTATTCAGTGCTCATCTATTGCTCTCTTTAGAGCTGGGACTTTAAAAACAAAGTCAAACAAAACGACAAGCTGCAACATTTCCTTTTCCAAACTAGCTACTCTCATATCACCACCCTTTTTTTTTTTGCTAAACGTGAAAAACAACAACAAAAAAGAACCTGCACAAAATCCTTTTAAACAGTTTATCAGGCACAAAATCCCAGTTTAACCATGAAGCTTTTTAAAGACATGTAAGTAGCATTTCATAACCAGAGCAGCTGAAAATCTGCAGCTCATGAATCACTTCTCAAGTTTAGATATTATAGTTTTTCCAGTTCACACATTATTTATCTAATTTCTTTTTAAACCTTTTACATTTTACCTACATTTCTCATTGAATTTTACTCAATATGCTACGAAGCAGTGAACAGATGAAACATTCAATATATATATATATATATATATATATATATATATATATATATATATATATATATAATTTATTTAATTTATACTTCTTGAGTTTTTGTTTTCATACATTCATTTTACTTGTTCTTAAACAAACGATCTGGCATCAACACCCAGCATGAATACCTAATGCATATTGTATGTTTTTTTTTTTTTTTAACAGTTATAGCACTTTATCTCTTTTTTCTTTTTAATGTCCACAACTCTAGTACATTTTCAAAATGACTATTTATGACAGTTTGCACTCAGAAATGCTGTTTTACGTTCATTAATTATGTTTCTGGGGTGCTGTTCACCCTGCTGAAAGAGACCTTGACTTAAATCTTAAATAGGTTCCTTACCCAGTGAAATAAAGGTTATTAAGTAAAACAAATAATAATAATAGTAATAATAATAATAATAATAATAATAATAATAATAATAATAAAGAAAGCAAAAGGAAATTAGGATTTAATTTATTAAGGGATAAGCCCAATATGAACCAATCAGGCGACTGACCCCTGAACTCTGAGCCTGGCACAAACATCCGCTGTTTCCAATGAATAAAACTTAAAGCATCGAACAAAATACAAGTGACTCAATAAATCAGTTGAATTTTGGCATGATGCACCTAAACAGCGTCTCTGCGCCCCTACTGAGGTTTTTGGGTCTTTTTGGTGACGCGACGAACTGAAGAAATAATCTGATTTAAACTCGACAGAAAAAACAGCAACGACAACAAAAAAAAATCTTGCTAGAAATGTGCAAAAGCCTCGTTGCATTTTTAGGCCCCCTAAAACCGAGGCTTTTCAGTCTTACCTGAACGACTTACCTGCAATCAGCTTATTGAAACTAAAGAACCCGGATCTACGTCTCGGCTGTGCAGGCGCAGGATTTTCCTCTCTGCTCCACATTTGCATCATTTAAAGCTTTAAACTTAGTTTGTGCACGAAGGGATAAAAAAAAATAAAAAAATAAAAAAATAAAATAATAATAATAATAATAATAATAATAATAATAATAATAATAATAATAATAATAATAATAATAATAATAAAAACATTTTATACAGGCACAGAAGGGGTAATTAATAATTAATAAAACGTGGGTGGGGTTTTGTGTAACTTTTAAAAAAAATGTTTTTTCTTCACACTACGTGTTCATGCATTGAACGGAACATGAAATGATCTCATAAAAATGATCACATTTAGATTGGTTCGTGGTCTGACAGAAACATCAAGTAAAGCAACAATAAAACAGATCATAGATGTGGGCTCCCCTCCACTTCCTCTGCAGTGACACCGGGATGATCGGGTCAGGACGCCCCGCGGGGATCGAGTGTCCTTTCAAGCGGGCGACCCTTCCGTTTTACATCAAAGAGCGCAGAGACCGGCGTCGGTCGCCATGGCAGCGGGGCGGGACGCCGGGGACGCCGAGAGTCAAGCGGCGCGTTCAGAACCGCTGGACTCGTCCTGAAAAGCGGGGCGGAAAAAAAAAGTGCCGGCGGCGCGAGCCCTAAATGCTCCGGGACACGCGCGCACACCCTGTTAACAAACCCTCAAAGTGCGCTCGCGCTGCAGCGCGTGGAAACTAACGGGGTTGAAATCCGCTTTTTGGTCGCGGAGAAAACACGCGAGCGCCTGCGTCTCGTATCGCGTGTGTCACCAAGAGCAACGAGGAGGAAGATGAAGATGAAGGAGGGAAGGGAGCAAAGAGGAGACGCGAACAACAGGCTCGGGGTTCAGGGATGTTGTGGGAAAGAGCTGCACACTTAACACCCAGGTGTAACAATCCTCCTCGCGCGGCCCGCCGCCGCGTCTCTCTGCGACCTTTTGCCCCGTGGAGCCGCTTCGTGTCTGCAGACGTTTCCATGCAATCCGTCCGGGAAATCAAGCGCAAACCCGCCGAACCGTCAAAACGCACCCACGCTCCGCGTTTTGTTCCCCTTTATCCATTTATTTATTCATTTATTTTAATGATCGCGAGCGGAGCCTCATTGTCTCACACGTCATAAAACGCAGCCATGGCCTCACTTTCTCACTTTGTTTCGGTTCCCACGAGTGGAGAGGGACGAGTTCCCAGGGTCTCACTTCTCCACTCTGTCCACAGGGACGTGTTAAAAGAAACCAGGAGGATTTGCAACCATTTGCAAACAAGTGAAAAATTATGTTATTTATGTCATGACCGCTTTCAAGCATTTGAACTATAATCTATCTATCTATCTATCTATCTATCTATCTATCTATCTATCTATCTATCTATCTATCTATCTATCTATCTATCTATCTATCTATCTATCTATCTATCTATCTATCTATCTATCTAGTGGCAGTCATTCTGCTGCCACTAGAGGGCAGCAGAATGACCTAAAGTCACTAAAAATCTGAAATATTAACACTTAATGTGATTCTGTTGAAGATTTGATTTATTTATTTTGTATTATTTTGGAGGTATTTGGGTGTTAGTGAATTTTTTTTCTATCTATCTATCTATCTATCTATCTATCTATCTATCTATCTATCTATCTATCTATCTATCTATCTATCTATCTATCTATCTATCTATCTATCTATCTATCTATCTATCTATCTATCTATCTATTGATCTGTCTACAAGCAGTCCCATTTGCAGTTTGTCACAAATAAAACCAAAAATCTAACTTTTGCGTCCGAACATATCGAATTCTATCCTCCCTGTGGTGAAACACGGCAGCGGCAGCCTTATGCTGCGGGGAACAGCAGGTCAGCGCATCAGAAGGCAAAAGTCATCTACTGAGTTAAAAAACAAACAAACAAAAGAAAGCAAGTAGACATCTGTGCATCTTTAAGTTTGAAAACTCTCCCTGGAACGTTTCAGCGTTCGTTTTAGTGTCACGTTGCAGGAACGAGCCTCGACGGATTCTACGGCAATTTCATGTCAAGAGAACGTGCAAAGGACGGCGCACGGCTGTGAAGACGGTGGAAAAATGACACACAGCTGCTTATGAGTAAAAAAATCTGGAAAGAGTGGCACGCGTTTGACTGTAAATAAAACCAAGTGGGATTTTTCTCCAGAAGTGGAAGAATGTTGAAAGAAAAAGAAGAAACCAGCAAAGATCTGAGACCAAACCTAAACTTTCTGCTATGTGGCAGCAAACTAACTCCATACATCAGCTGGAAGGTGACGCCTGGCAGAGTAGCCAAAAATTAACGTTATTTTACACAAGAAAAGATAAAAATAGAGAAGAAATTACTAAAGAGTAGAAAGAATATTTTGTAACAAGGATACAAAGCGTCGGTCATCCAATGTTTAAAAATGACATCATTGGTGTAAAACTGTAAAACTGTTTGGTCTTTCAAATTTTGATATTTGAAAGACCAAAATGAAAATGACATGATGACAAAATAGTGAAGCTAAAGAAACATTTTTTGACAATTTCCATTTCTTTCTTCTTACAATTCATTTAGTTTTGACTCACAGTGTGTAGAGGATCCAGAACGTTTACTGAAGTAAGAGTATACACGCTGTAACAGTATTGCTCAAATAAAGGTGAAAAGTACAGTGTAGTGAAAATAATTTGTTTTCTAAAACGTACTCAATTAATTGTCACACACACTCGTCACGCAGGAGTGTGTGTGACTCACATTTCCCCTTCAGAGGCAGGAGAACTGGTCAAGTTATATCCAAAAAACTTACAGATAATCACAGCAAAACTAGTTCTACGCCAAGGACTGACTTGACGGGACTTTGCTGTTTTACAGTTAAATTTCCAGAAAACGTAGAGAATCGTCTGTTGATTATCTCATGAAAGTCACGTCAAACCTCAATAAAACACACTGACTGTTGCAGCTGCAATGCAGCAAAAGGTTTGGCCCACAATAAACGTCTTCCCCCAAGCGACCTCACTCACACCCGCCAGCCAATCAGGAGCAGGCTTCATGAACCTATTTATAAGCAGCCGCTGCCATCAGGGCTGCTTCCCCCCCCAAACGTCTGCAGAGAGTCTTTGGACAACATGACCAGGAAGCTACGAACTCCTGAAGACGAGAAGAGCAGAAAAAGGGTAGGAAACTTATTTCTTTTTGGTGGCACCAAGAGGCGAGCATTTCTGTTTCCAATGACGTTCCTTTGTGTTTGACTCATTTTATTGTTTGATCTTTGTGATGCTCTGTCACTTTTAAGCCGGCTCTTGGGTTGCCAACTTGAAGTCCTCTTGCAGGTTTGTTCAAAGGACCGTCTGACCTTTCTGACCTTCTAGGGAGAAACGAAAAACAAAAGAGAGTTTCGGATCCGAAACGATCTCCATAACGTTTACGATAAAGCCCAGTGGCTTATCGGCACAGCAAGTATCTTTACCTGCTTTGTAAAGCCCCGAAAACTTCAATTTACCTGTTTTTAGATTTTGAAGCCAGTTGTGGAGAAGAAGAGAAGGGATCGAATAAATCAAAGTCTCGCTGAGCTGAGACGTTTGCTGTTGCTTTCCACGTCCGATACCGTGAGTCAAGTCAAAGCCGTCACCTCAGCTCCTGCTGCGCCGTGCAAAAAGTCTTAAGGTCAATGATGTTTTTGTGTTTCTTCCCCTTTTCACTTCACCCCAATTGCGGACCCCAGCGACTCCAGAATCCTAAAATAGAGAAAGCAGAGATTCTGAACTTGGCTGTGGAGTACCTTAAGAAGTGGGCTGATAGGAAGGACCTGAACAATGGTCAGTTGTGTCAGACAGTTCACCACCTCCTCACAGTTCATGTGTTTGACGGTAGGGCTTTGAGATTGTGCGTTGCTGTTTCTCTTTATTCCCACTCTGCTTTCTCCCGGTGCAGACTTGCGGACTCCCGCGGCTTTGGGGAAACTTGGACCCGCTGAGTCCAGATTTGCCCCTCTGGTCAGCAGTGAGAGCGCAGGCTTCCAGCAGTGCATGGCCCGGCTGAACAGCTACATGCACAGGATCCCGCCCACGCAGAGGACCAGCCTCACCGAGGGGCTGAGGCATCACTCGGCGAGTCGGGAGCCCACCCTCAACTCCGTCCACGGTGTCTGGAGAGAGCCGGAAGCTGCGTCCGGGGAGGCGGCTTGTACCTCAGAGGGCAGAGGGGAGTCTCCCTGGCTGCTCTTCCCTCCCCACCCCTCCTTCCAGCCTCTCTCCTGCTCCACACCGTGCCACGACTACCTCTCCCCGCCTCGCCTCCTTTCCCGTCCCCCCCCCCACCTCCGTCCCCACCTCCAATGCCTCCTTCCTCAGGAGCATCTCCCCCACACTTCCTCACGCCAGCCCTCTTGGCCTCCACGTCCCCCCGTTAACGTCGTTAATGCCCCCGCTGCACCTCCCACACAGGGAGGTGTCGCCGGCAGACTCTCTGTCACCCGTCTGGAGGCCCTGGATGGGATGAGAGGCCGGACACCTGACACAGCGATAGCAGAGGCACCTAGAGGGAGTTCTGTGCAACTGCGGGAAGCGACTCCCCCTGACTGTATAGTGTACAAAATGAACTAAACTGCCAATATTTTCTATTTACCCTTGTGAATAAATTCATTTATGTATCTAAAGCGGACAAAGCTCTCTGTACGTTTATTGATGTAAACACGAATGTACCTGACTGTAGGCTGAACGGTGGTGGAACTGCTTGTGTTGTTGAAGGCAGCAAAAAGGAGTCCAGTAGAGCCCCCAGTAAAAAAAAGAGAGTTTCGGATCCGAAACGATCTCCATATCGTCATATACATATTTCTATACATTTATGTATAGAAATGTATTTATCTATACATAACATATAGATAGTCATATGATATATACTCCCCCACCTTCCCTCTAGAGAATCAGGCACACATCTTCAAAAGGCACAGAACCCAATTAATGCATTTATAAAATTAAAAATGAATTGAAAAAAAATATATATATATATATATATATATATATATATATATATATACTGCTCTGGAAAATAAATTAAAGTCCACTACACTGAACCCCAGTGAACCTCCTGGTTATTCCACCCAATATTGATTCCTGAACTCTGAGTTAAAACATTAAGCATTGTTGCTTCTTAATTAATATGAACTTGTTTTATTTGCCCTGCATCTTTTGACCGTTTCTCATTTTCTGCAAACAAACACTAAATGTTTGTTTGAAATTTCAGTGACATGTTGTCAGTAGCTCATAGAATAAAAGAGCAATGTTCATTTTACTCAAACATATACCTATGAAAAGTAAAATTAGAGAAACTGATCATTTTGCGGTGGTCTCTTAATTTTTTCCAGAGCTGTATGTGTCTTATGGACATGTTTGTACAGAAGAATTGTCCACATGTCAGAGCATTTTATTTCATTTTTAATCTTATACTTTCATTTATTTTTTGGGTTTTACATCTGTGTGTTGATTGGAGAAGATGACTCTGTGTGGCTTCCTATAGGCTGAACATGATTTTCTGGGTGGGTCACGGCCTCCCGTCTTCCCCCTCTTGAGGACGCCACTGTTGGAATTCTGATTTCGCATCTTTCTGCTTGGAGTTTACTTATACAAACTTTTATCTTTCATTGTAGGAAATGCAGAGGCCAGGTAAAATCTGCAGTTATGAACTGTTAATATTAAAAATAAGGACTAAACAGGAAAAAAGAAAAATTTACCTGGTTGAGGATAAAATCCATACGCCTTGTTTTTTTTTTTGTTTGTTTTTTTTTTTTATTTCATCCAAACCCCTACCTTATGCTCACCTTACGTCATTTCTCATTTTATTTAATTTCGTTTCTCTCAGAGACAGTGCATTCTGATCCGTGGTCAACAGAGGGGAGCATTGACACGCCGATGAGCTCCGCAGCGCGCTGTGGGTCAGGATCTCTGCTGAAGGGGTCAGAACCGGGGGGAGGCGGGACGCCGCCGAGCCGCTCCATCAGCGATGAAGAGTCCGACATGCCTCTTCATCATTCCTCACTCTCTCACTGCTCGGCTCGGCCCGAGTCTCAAGATTAAATCTCCATTTACGAGCTCTAAATATTTTTCCAGCGAGGAGGAATCAAAAGATTTGGCCTGAGAAAACAGAATTTAGCGCGTGACACAACATGTCTTTGGATGATTGTTACTTTTTTTGCTTGTTTGTTTCTCTTGCCCTCTTTGCGTCCCTGGAGGAACTTTCTCCGGGCCATTTCGGTTATGAGGCGGCCATTGTTCTTTGTCAGGGACACAAGCGGGCCGGCACGTCTCGGGAAGCCCTCGTCTCCACGCTGCGTGTCTCCTGAAAGCAGAGAAGGTCGTACGGCGAGAAGAGGAAGTTTTCTGCGGCTCGACGCATAATTAATAGGGAAAGAAACGACGACTCGGAGTGACCTGACAGTGGCTGAAAACTCCCTGGCATTTTCTCAGGAGAATAGAGCCGATCCTGTTACCCTCTTTAATCATTGCTTCTTCTTCTTCTCTTTTTTCTCCCCCTTTCCTTTCTTCCTTTCGCTTGCGTGCATTCCTGATTTAAAGGTGTCGGGCTGTGAAGATGTCTTGGGGTGTCACGTCATGGCCTACTGAGAGTCTTTGAATTCCTGCATGTTGGTGCATTTCGCGAAACTAAATGCGGAGACAATGCTGGTGTCAGCTCCGTCCATCTCACATGTACACACTTGCAGTCCTGCACAGCGTACGCGGTAAACAGCGTGCGTTCTTTCTTTGAGCAGGCTTCTGGCTCACTGGGACATTGGCTTGTGTTGTCATGTCTTGTTGTAGATCATTTCTGTTTAGGTTCGTCACATCGGCTCCCTCAGTGGCACAAGAGATCTGGCAGCAGAAGCCGTACTCTTATGTGGGGCTTATTTCACCCCTTCCTAATGGATTTTATGTGTGCTCAGAAATTTGACGCTCTGTTGTCCTAGTTTTAGTGAGAAGACGGGCAGCAGCAGCAGCAGCAGCAGCAGCATTCTGGATCGCCTGCAGTCGCCCGATGGAAATGTTATGGAAGGCCGACTTTGTAACCATGTCTATGTGTCTCCAGAGGCTCCTGCATATTCATCTCCACCTGTCACTGGAAGAGCGGAGGAGCTGTATACTAACCAGGTCATCAATTTATTTATAACAGGGTGATATGAATACTTTTCAGAGGGAAATGCTACATTCAGTCTTTGAAATATGAAAAGAGGCTGTGACATTTAATGTTACCTTTCAGCAAATTGACCTTTTGTCTCACATATATTCCCCCCCTTCAATCACATCATATGAGTATTTTTATGCAGGGCTATGAATAACTGATTAAAATATGAAATCAACTTTTGTGAGCGTTACATGATGTTACGATCACACCTGGAGTGTTGCCTTGATTCTTTCATGCATGTTTGAGAAACGATTTAATCTCCAACGCTGGTACAAAAAAACAAAACAAAACAAAAAAAAAAACGTTACTACAGGGTTAGTGGAGGAGCCATGTTTTGATGACTTCCTGAAGGTGGAGCTTCAGAAAGAGCAGGAGCTTCTTAAAGAGACAGAGACCCAATTTCAAGACGCTAAACTACAAAGTAAAGTTTTGTTTAGGTCATTTTTGATATGAGCTGCATTTTTTTTAACAACTGAAGTTAACAGTTAATTGACTCTGATATAAGATGGCACCATGTGCAAGGAAAATACACAACCCTGCCCTGTCGAACAATGAGCCTGGGTAACACGCTTTTACTTAAAGAATAACTCTAAACAATTATTGACCGCAATTGTCAGCAACTGCGTGTAAACGATGTGTTAGATTAAAAACATATTGAGCTCCACTACAAAGATTCTCTGTGTTTATTGCAGGATGTGGTAAATCCATGATGACACACTGATGACTGCATCACTTGTGGCTGCTGTGCTTCAAGAGACCTTGACCTCTTTTTTTTCCAAAAGGAACAAGAAAATGCCAAAAATATATTGGACTATGCGGTGTCTTTTTTTTTTTATGTACATGTTGAGCCTTGAACTCTGCAGTCTGGTGTGTTATCTGTCTATTTGTGCAGGAGTGACTGTGCATTCTTTTGGAGTTGAGTCAATTTGTTTGACTTTGCTGTTTTCTGGAAGCCGGCCCGCGCGCTCGCCGCTTTTCTTTTCTTTTCTTTTATTATTTATTTTATCAGTGATGTGTAAAAAAAAAACAAAAAAAAAACCTCTGCAGCCTCGGACAGCATCCCCAGTGGAGGAGGACTCCTCGCTCAGATCGCGTGTCAATACTCAAGAATGTAGATCTGTCACTACCCACAACTAAATATCTTTTTTTTCTTCTTCTTTTTTGTTTTCCCGCCTCCCTTTCATTTCTCGCCCTTTCTCCGTTTTTCTCCCTCTTTCTTTTTTCTTCGCAAAGGCTCTTTGAAGTAAACGGCGAAAGGATCCCAGACTGTAGCAAATTACCTGAGGACTGAAACATTTTTGACATAAGTCCTGAGAGACGGGAGCGGGCCACTTTTCCCGGCGGCCTCTTTGGCGTTTTTCTTTCTTTTTTTTTTTCGTTCCTTCTTCTTTTTTTGCAATCCGAAGGCCGAGGGAGATGGCGGCGCTGACAGAATGACGGGACGGCTGGACATGCTTCCAGGCCAGGAGCAACTGGCAGAGCAAAATCCAGGATAAGGGCCACTGCCGACGTCTCAGCACGGAGCCAGGAGCCACGGACAGACGACCGGAGCGGGACGGAGCATGAAAGGAGACGGGATAAGAAGGAAGACATCGGATTAGAATGATAATTAGTTGTTCTTTTTTTAAGTTTAAATGTCCAGCATTCAGGGAAAAAAACAAAACCCAAACAATATATGCAGATGTCACAGTAGACGGCAGAAGACAGCAAATCTACAATTAGTTTAAACGTAGCGAGCACCACGTTGGTGAATATGTCTCCGGGTACTCTGGCATCTTCTGTGCGCAGACGCTTTACGGTGTGAGATTCAGCAGAGGTCACGTGCAACACCGTGAAAAAGAAAGAACACAAAAAGAAGAAATATTTCAGAAGGTCACTTATTTTGTCCGGAGGAAAAACAGTCCCTGTGCCCTGACCCGGTCAGTAACCAGTGAAAACTGCTGCTGAATTGACTCTGATGTGATATTTGTATGGTTTGAAACACTCTGGTTTTAGCGTTTTGTCACTTTTTTCCTCCAGCTTTGTGGTAAATCTTGAAACCAGGTCAGCAAAAGGTGCAAAAATGCAGACTAGTGATATGTTTCTCCATCATGTAAAGAAAAAACACAATCCATCCATTTTCTGTTCACCCTTGTCCAGAGTGGGGTCAGGAGTTGCTGGTGCCTCTCCAGCTGCGTTCCGGGCTGGGAATCGAACACAGGACCTTCTTGCTGCAAGGCAACAGTGCTACCAACTGCTCCACTGTGCAGCCCATACAAACACAAATCATAAATTGGAGCAAGTTACTACAACTCGCAGCACTTCTTGTTCAAATTGTTCTCTCTGTCTTTGGGTCAAATTGAAAAATTGAGCTCCTGTCAATTTTTATTCGGAGAACGTTTTGTTTATTTCGCCGCATTTGGCCGTGAACGACGACACCGAGGGGTGAGGGGGAGGTTCGGGTTTGTTCCCAAAGAGGCGCTGAGGATGTCCCTTTCTTCTGGTGTAACCTCATACTGCTGAGAAAATGTCAGAGTGCAGGAGAAAGCGTGTGTGGACATCAGATTGTCTGGGACCTTCGGGGGCCCAGACAATCTGAGCAGTCACTCCTTATCGGCTCTAACAACCCGAGACTTCGCCGTCTCAAAGTCGATTTCTGACCAATTGAGCGGAGATGAAGAAGAACCCAGGATCTGAGCTGGTCGCGCCTCCCGGCTAAAGCTGCTGCTGCTGCCGAGGCAGGATGTGATGATGAAGCAGGTTCTTTACCGCGCGCTTGTTCTGAATTCACCACCTGGAGGCTGAGTTCAGAACCAGCAATGAAAACAGCAATTCATAGAGTAACATAAGAACGCATCATCAGCGGGAGAAAATGTGTTTTTCTAGTCAAACAGTTCATTGGTTCGTCATCAAGGTAGCTCCGCAACATGTGAACATTGTGATTTGTATCACCCAGTTCTTAGATATTTGACCTGAAATGTTTGTGTGCGGCTAAAACGTCACAGCTCAGCTACGATTTAGCCGCACAATCCGGAAACATTGGAAGACTGAACATAACTGCATCCGTTAGACATTGATGAGCCGTGCAACCTGTTGTTCGCTGATGCGTCCCACTGATCAACTCACTTGGCTTCCACAATGTGTATCTCACTAAACCCTGCAGGACTCCTTGGAGGTCCTGTGGTCCATGCAATTTCAAAAAAATTCAAATCTGCAAACTTTCCAGCAGCGTAGCAACAATGTTACCGTGTGTCCCTACAAATAACATTAACATCCCTCACACACACACACACACACACACACACACACACACACACACACACACACACACACACACACACACACACACACACACACACACAGAAAGACTCAGGCCAGGACTGGAACCCACAACCTTCTGGCTGTCAACTCAGACACAGGAAGACGGCTGCAAACAGATGCACCGTTATACAACTGTACATCTTTGATAAGGAGAAGTGGAGCCTCCTGCGCAACCAACGAGAGTGCAGAGTGGTTTCTGGATGGTAAGTCAACAGCAAAACAATTGTCTTTTCCAGCAGCCGTTTTACAGCAGTTTTACTTGATTGGTGCAAACATGGAAAAAAGTAGATCTAAGATTAGTTAGATAGTCTGGGTTGTTCTCAAAGTCCCCAAACAAGCATGAGGTGTGACTCAGGTTCTTTCTCACAAATATCCTTGTTGGACCCTCTTTGCCAATGACTTGAACTATCCTGCCACGATAATTCACCAGCTCCAGCCTGAATGAAAAAAAAAGAAAAAGAAAAAAGAATATGCCTGGGTGTTTTTGCAAATTGAAAAGAAAAGAGTGTAAAATCTCTGCTTTCCTCGGTCTGCTTCAAACTCACGCTACCATCATGTGTGCGATAGACATCTAGTGACATCCTGAGTCATTATCGCAGACCCAGGGAGGAGGACGCAGCATCCGCACCTCCTGAGACGAAGTCTGACCTCCAGACAAGAACAGTCAGCTCAGCTTGAGGTTGTCCTCTTCTGTGTTTATTTGTGACGGTGACAACTCCCTGCATCTTCACCCCCTTTTTAAACCTCCACAAAAGCTTCGAGAGACGAGTTCTCTATCTCTGTCTGAGAAGTGGGACAACTTGTGCCGTTTACAGGAGCTTTTCTTTCTTTTTCGCCCTTTTCATCCAACTCCTCGTTTCCGAGCTCCACACAACACCCAAAAGATGCCTCAGCCCGAATGAGATGACACTTATCTGCCATTGTGGTTTGGCCCAAACGCTCAGACCACCAACTTCTCGTCTCTCCCAAAGAGCAAAGACAAGCAGATATGATGAAACAGAAGAGACTGTGCTCAGAGCTACGGGACCTGGTGGTACTTTGTCTGGCCCATCTCGATCGTCCTGATAGGACGCGGCGATAAGAAACATGAAAGTACCCTGTCATCAGCTCTTTCTCCTTCATCTTTTCCACGACCTGCGACATCACAGCAAGCGGAGGAGACAATGCTTGGCGCTGCGTCTCGGAGAGGACACGTCGGTGGCTTCAAACGAACCCGAAAGGACGGAGCAACACAGGCTCAGCCGCGACGTGCACCCGAGGCTGGCGGCGAGGAGGTCAAAGAGTCGGGCGTGTTTCTGCCAATGATCTGATGCGCTTTCAAATTAAGCCTGGGATCCTGGCTGCCAGTGCCGGGGCAGCTGGGCTTGTGTGATCTACGGTGAGGTCTGGCTGTTGTGCCAAGCGTATTTTCACTCTTCTTTGTTGGTCTTAAAACAGCAGTTCTTCAAAGCTGGCTAATCTGACTTTATCTCCAGATAGCTGCGATGGCTGACTGTGAGACTTAGGGGCCTGTTTCATGTTGCGCTGAACAATCACGCCGCTCTTTCTGCAGCACCTTATCCGCTGCATAAATCTGCCTTTTGACTTGGGGACAAATTTGTGGTGGCCTTGAATTTAATTTTTTATTCACATCTTCTCTCGTTCCAACCACAGGCCTGTTTCACGACAAAACGTTTTAAGTGTTGGTTGGCACACAGGGGCCACAGCTCAGATTGGGAAATTTCCTCAGACAACTATTCAATCAATCAATCAGTCAGTCAATCAAGTTTAATGATATACAATATATCCACATACTTGCTTTGGCACAATTTGATTAATTTATACATTTATATATTCTAATAAGCTGTTTAAAGGTAGTTCAACTTATATATCAATGAGTCTAACCATCTGACGCCATGTTTAATTCTTAATCGGAAGTTGAGGTTGTGTTGAAGCAATCTGATTGGCTGACAGGTTTTCACTGTGCGCTGCACTGCCCCCTAGCGGCAGTGCAGCGCACAATGCTGATGGGTGAAATTGTGCAGGTTTCTGTAATAGATAAATAATCCAACCAAATATATCTATTACTTTGAGTTATTAATTTCTTTATATTTTTAAAGACTAAATCTTGTTTTTCTTTAACCTTAAACTGCCCACACTCTGCCAGACCTCCATAACAACAAACAACAGGCATGTTTCCACAACCAGCGGTCACAAGCTAACCACTGAGGTTAACCATCTTAACCAGCCAATCAAGTCACAATCTCACTTTGTGACCAACCTTTTACATCAGCGTTGCCATGATTGCTACGTTCATTTTTTTTTTCTCCTTTTTTCTCTTCTTACCAAAAGCAAAGAAACGAGGCAGCCGCTGTGAAAATAAACATTAACCACGAGACGTATCACACCTGATTGCAAAACATCCACCAATGACAACATAAACCCTCGCCTATCTCCCTCCAGGGCCTGGGATTGGAGGTGCCACCATGATTGGTCAGCGCAGGTGAGGCCTGCGAGGGAAACGGCATGCCTCTCTCCTTTACAGAAAACTTCCTTTGTTTGCCTCTGACATGGGGAATGTGCGGCTGAGCGTCGATGTGGCCCCGTGAGGGCTGGGTCCGAGTCCCCCCGTGTTTCCCTAATGCGCACGGAGAAATACTTTGATCCCACCAGGCGGGTGGGAGTCTCCGGCTGAGACACGGTTTACGAACCGCCGTGGCTCATTTCTCCTGATGGAGGATTCGGTTAATTTTTCACTTCGTTTGAACCGAGAGGTTGTTGAGTTTCACACTTGAAGTCGGCTTCAATGTGATAAAACGTTTAGGATTCATACAGTCAGACTGTTTGGTGTTTTTCCTTTCTTTTTTCCAGGGGTAAACACTAAACCCTGAGTTATCTACTGGTCTGCTTACTGGTTGCTGAGCGCAACCAGGTGAATGAGGCTCCAGCGTAAAATGATTGGAGTCGTCAGGATCATCAGGAAAATGTTGCATAAACAGAGACTGAGCTGAAACGTTCATATTGATGCCCAGATGAAATTTCACAAAAATTGTGAGCGTAACTTGGTTTGGTGTGAAACTGACACAGCTCTCCACCTCGTTATTCGTTCATTTCAAAATGTTACAGTTTAAAAACGCAATTTTTGGTTTGAAGAAAAACACGAGTTCAACAACTAACGATTTAGCTCAGAAATATTTCCATAGAAGCTAAAAATTTTGTTTGACAAACTCAATAATCAGCAACAGAATCAGTTTTTACATCTATTTACTATTTAGATCGCAAGATAAACATTTAGCTTGAAACGAAACATTTAGAAACTCAGTATTTAGTTTGACGTTAGACATTTATTTTATAATGTAAGCAGTAAATAGGTGCAAATATTTTGTTTGAGTAAATACTTTGCTTCAAACTAAACATTTATTGAAGGTTTTTGCCTTTAGCTTGCAAGGCAAATATTCAGTTTGCGAGGAAAAATATTTACCACGCTTATCTAACATCCAGTTTGCATTTGTAAATACTAAAACCATCCAAGGAAGTCCTCCCTTCCCTCTGCCTGCTTCCAGATCTTGAGGAATGCGTCTATTCCCTCCAATACTCCTTCTTCCTGGTCAAAGCGTGGGGGCTGTGGGATCTTGAAGGGCTCAAGTGAAGCTCTAGAAAGCCTGAATATGATATTTCCTGTGCACTCAGCTCCTCTCTTCCAGGCCAGATCTGTTGGGTGATTAGTTACTGGGATGTGAAGAGGTATGCATGGTCTGTGAGCAGGAGGAAGAGGAGGTAGAGGCCAGAGCCTCAACACAACCCCTCTGTGTCCAACAACTGCTAATCTGTGTGTTCTTGTTAGACCGGTCAGTGAACTGTGACGGGCTCTCAGCAGCCCGGGTGTATGTTACCCCCTGGCATATCGGCGCTGTCATTACTCCTGCTGACATTCTACTCGGAGTGAAAGTTGTGGTTTATTGGACGACCGTCAGTGTTAGCAGTGAGGAAGCTAACTGTTTTGATTGGTGGAACTGAGCATCAGCTGAGCTCATTATATGAACTAAAAACGTTGATGAAGAACTGATAGAGGAGCCATGTTGTGACGACTTCCTGGAGGCGGAGTTTCAGAAAAAGCAGACGCTTCTTAAAGAGACAGAAGCCCAAATTCAAGGCGTTCATTTACAAAGTCAAATTTCTTTTGAGTCATATTTGACATATACAGCATTTTTATAACAAATGAAGGCAACACAGTTACTTGGTTGGGCTAATAAAAGGCACCGTGTGCCCCTTTAAAGGTAGTTGGGTCGGATTGGGCTCAGACACAGTGGCTGCAGCCTGGTGCCGGGTCGGGTTGGATGTTTTGAGCTCAATCTAAACTCTACTCTCCGACACTTTTCATCCACCTGGTGTCTGTTCTAGATGGACCAGCTCTTGGCAAATCCAACCCCTCGCTGCCTTATCACTGAACCACATGTGTACCAAAGGACACTAAAACTGGATACCTTTTAAAACGCTGTTGTTTTAGATTTCCTGCATTACATTTCATCTGTGCGTTTGGGGTTATTTAAATCTGATGCAGCTTTGGTTAAACACGC
Source organism: Poeciliopsis turneri (assembly GCA_922788865.1). NCBI lineage: Eukaryota > Metazoa > Chordata > Actinopteri > Cyprinodontiformes > Poeciliidae > Poeciliopsis > Poeciliopsis turneri. The sequence goes on from CAKLNU010000953.1 coordinate 1,792,792, forward strand.
CCTGTAAAGCTGCCTGCTGTGCTACACCAGCCTTGGCGTGGCCTCGGCAGTGGAGAGATGTTTCTCTCTCTCTCTCTCTCTCTGTCTTTGGGTCAGGGGATTTCCATCTTCCAGAAGCGCTCAAAGTTATTACTGTGGAGGAGGATCTAAGCCCTGCTGCAAAGCCCGTTTGATGTTCCCCACAACATTACGGCCCGCTAACACTCCCAGAGATCACAGCGGCGCAGTCAAAGTGCAAGTGAGCTCACACACCACCATTTTAATTAAACAATCACTGTAATCTGAGGCTACAGAGTATCCTGACAGTTTGGGTGGGGGGCGCTGAATTCACTTTCACCCAGCTGTTGTGTTTTGCATGTTGCACAACACACATGTAGAAAGATAACATGGCATTTCTAGTAAAGTGTAAGAAATGTGTATTTGGTTCGGTTGTCTGGTTTTATTCCTTTCAACAACAACAACAAAAAAAAACTCGCCAGGACTTGTTTTGGCGTAGCTCTGTGATTTATGCAATGTGGTGTTAGAGAACTACAGATTATTGCACTAAACGGATAGTTCTGTTTACTTTGACTACGACAAAAATTTAAAACGGAAGAGATGTGGGTCTAAAGCGACTCAAAACACAAAATTATTCAAACTCATTTTGTCTCATAATCAAGTTAAATTCAAATTAAAAAGAGTCCTGAGAGAAAAGCTAAAGTGCTTCTAAGCTGCATTCTATCCAGCGGCCTGTAGGGGGCCTATTTGTCCCTTTGCTGAAAGGTCATAAACATATCAATCCATAAAAGAAAATGTTGTTCTTTATTTAAATGATTGAAAAGCAATGTTTCCTTATAATCGGAGGTTCTACACAGATAGTTTCTTGTTCTTTTGTTACATAATCACTTTGTAAATTGTGGGTTTACTTAGTTTAGGTAACGAAGTAGACGACGCTTCAAGACAGTAATCCGGATCAGCTATTTCTATAGCGCCAATTCACAACAAATGTTCTCTCGAGGTACTTTACCTAAAGAAATAATTTCAGTTCAATCACACATACATTACGATTGATCCTCGCTATAATGCGGCACAATTAGTATTCAGTTTGGATCAAGTGTGAGTCGTCAAATGTTGAACGTACCCCAAAGTTCTCTCAGCGTTTGACACTGACCATGACCTACGCTGCTATGTTCCTCTTTCTGTCTGAAGACTTGAAACTAGTCAATAAAACTTCATTTATGTGTCACTTTTCGTTCTTGACAAGTCTGTACAATGGTCGGTTTTTATGGCCGTGTTTATGCGGTTAGCCTGGTCAATGCCTTCCTGCACAACTCGATTCTCATTGAATGGATTTCAGTAGACCTCCGACCAGGCCGATCAGTGAACAGGAGAAGTTGTGAACAATGACGATGATTTTCTAGAGTTGTGGTCTTGGAGTGGCAACACAGGAAGTGAACCAAGTCATTCAATCCATGTCGGCCTCCAAATCTTGAAGTGACATCAACAGGGATCTGATTCAGTTCAGCTCTTCTCTCTTCACAGTTTCCCTAAACCAATCAGAGCTGTAGATACAAGATTTTATTGCAGTAGATAACGCAGGAAAGTTACAACAAACTATTGAAAGACGTTTGTTGGACACAAAATGTCTGACACAGTTGCAAAGGAAATTCTACAAAATACTAAGGAGATGTCGAGAAATGTTTGAACTTTAAGAAAGTACAGACAACAGTCCTTGACAAAATGACTTATTAAAAAAATGTTAATTGAAGAATCTCACTAATCTGGCATTTAGCAATTGGCAGACGCTCGCATACAAGATCCGCAAAAATGTTGCGTGATGCTGGTGAATGCTTGGCCTTCAGAGCATGTTTGGTCCTTTTGCACTAACGCTCAATTTGTTTACAAGTGTCGTGAGAAACGGTGACAGCTTGGAGTCTGTTCCAGAGCGAGGAGTCAATCAAGCGGTGAAAAAACGCTGAAATGTTGCTGTTATTATCTCAAAACACGCAGTTGGTGTTTTCAGGTCTGGGAAGACATCGTTTTAAGCCTGCAAGAATGTTCTGCGGTCACACGCAGAAATAATTAGCGGTATTCTCCCGGGTCTGGACGGTGGCCAACACCAGCATTTCATCTGCCACAGTTAGCTAAACGTATTTGGGTTCAAACGAGCTGAAATCGCCAGTAGAAGTGCAGGATTTCATGGCGAATTCTTCTCTCGTATCGTTTTTCTCCCCCCCTTGCCTTTAAGTCTCTCACTCTAAGCCCTCTTTTCTCTTCTTCTCCCCTTGTTTTTTTTTTTCCTTTTCTTTTTTTTTTTTTTTTTGTACCTGGGAGGTGCAGGTGTGAAAGGGCGAGGCCGTGGAAAAACATTCGATTCTGCAAACTTGTCTTGAAGGAATCCATTTACTGACCTCTGCGTCTTGGCACACAAAGACAAATGGGTTCGCAATTTTCCGCCTGACTGGGGGGCAACAAAGCACATTTCCACTTTCACCGGTAGTCAGGGTGCCAAAGTACAGTCTGCCTGTAGAGCGCTGTTAAACCGGGGACAGGGAGCCTTTTGGCTTTGCTTACCTAATGGTCAGAATAGACTGCTACACCCGGAGTGAAGCATCAAGACGAACAAAAGTCTGACTTCACAGGATGAGCTCATCTGCTGATGAGTTATTTTTCTTGACTTTTAAAGCAGGTTTTTGTTCCGTAAATTAAAGCATTTATTGCAGCAGTTAACACAAATATTAAAGACATCTATGGCTACTATAAGATAATCCAGTCTCAGTCAGGGTTTTGAATATGGTTTCATCTAAACCATATTCCATTGTAGCCCGGGTCGTATTTGTTACAGTTCTGCTGGAAGGTGAAGCTCTAGCTTCTTCTTCTTTTGTGGACTTTCGTCAAGTGACTGACTTGATTTAACTCACAAAATTAATGACAGAAAAGGTTTTCAACTAGACTTACAGTGCATTCATCGACGAGGCTTTGGACTTCTTCTACTTGATATCTCAGCACCAAGCAGAACAGCAGAATTTCACACAGCTGTGTGTTTTTCCAAGATAACTGCTTTTTATTTAAAGTGCCCTCAAAATATTTGTGATTATCGCCACATAAATCCACGATAGATCATATTTGCGAATGACATTTCATGCTGTGTGCGTCCCACTGGAACCAACCAGCTCAGTCGTAATCTCCTGTACGGATGAGTCGTCATTATGCTGAGGGTCTATTTGATGTCTGATGTTATTTAGTGGGGAATTACCACGTTTAGTCATCAAGCTCGGATTTCCCAGAGGAAAACCCAAATGGCAGCTCTGCAGAGACTCCCACACAGTCTGGGTCAGCAGGTGGGAGGGGAGGGGAGCGGGGTCCAATCAAATCTAGATATTAATAAAATGCATCGATCCACTACTATTTAATAAAACGGAATTTATTGAATTCAATTTATTATCGTGTTAGAACTACAATAAGGGTATTAAGAGATTTTCTGTTATAGTTCTTTCACCATCACTGCTCACTTATGAATATTGACTGCAGAATAAATCAAAGTGGTGCAAAAACACAGCAAGTCCATTTTTACTCTTCAAACTGCAGGTTTGAATGCCTGAACTTTCTGATATTTTCTTTGCCGCAAGTGCCAAAGAGAGAAATGATTATTACATTTATGAATATGATAAGGAAACGAAACCTTTTATTCCCCCAACAAGCAGTATTTTCTTTATTGGTGCAATATTATGGACTGTTTATATGTGTATGCAGCATTTAGCAAAGCTGATTTCAAGCTCGTCTCACTTTTTAGTTCTCTTACAACTACTTGATTTTTAGTTCAATTTAACATTTATTTATTTAGTTATTCAGGCTTCTTAAACTGGGACCTGAGTCTGAATTTTGCACTGTAGACAGGTAAATGTGAGCTGGTATGAGAAGGAAAGAAAGCAACACAAGTAAAACTGGTGTGTGCCAGTGACAACTTCCGGTTTCCGGAACCGGCAAGTTTAAATAATATCGCAGATTTATCGCGATAAACAAATTTCGATACGGACCAAAAACAAAAACTTTTTGCCCCTCTCCAAAACTGGCACGTTTCCAATTTACTTTCTGAATGTGGAAACCATCAAATGCAAACACGTCACTGTCTTGTTCGCAGAGACACCGATGTGTGCTTTCTTCCTCTTCTTCTTCTTCTTCTACTGCTCCTTTTCTTGTGCAGCAACACCTGCACGTCGCTGTTTTCTGCTCGAGTCTCCATGGAGACGCAAACAGGAGCATATTTTCCACCTCAGCTGGCAGCTTAGCAGCGCGGACTGTCAGTGAATCAGGTGTGTTGCCGTAATTGCCACTTGCAAACGACACACTAAAAAAAAAACAGAAGACGAAAAGAAAATCTTTTTGACACAGTAAATGGAATAAACCCCTAAAGCAGAACGCGTGAAGGAGACATTCCTTCTGACTACATAAAAGCAAACAAACAAAAAAAGAACATCGAAATTGACACTGTTGATTGGGTGGACTCTCATTAACAGCCTGGAAAACCCATCCACGTGGATAGCTCTATACTTACACTTCTGCCTACTGTAATCCCCATAAACATGCATGCAGCTAATAATTTGTGCGCACAGCAATTTTACTAAGCAAAAAACAAACAACAAAGAGCCTGAAATCAATAGTTGCAGGATTGCGACGACACGAAGTTGCAGACGCCGTCCCCGGTGCGCAAAACACACTCTTTAGAAGTGGGGCCCCTCGCTTTAAAGCAACAGGTGAGCTCCGCGCGGCACCTCCCCTGTCTTTCCCCAGTGAGGCTCTCTAAATATAGAAATTATGCTCCGTGGTAATTGGGGGCAGACAACAAAGCCAGCAATATTTCCACCCTCCTCCTCCTCCTCTTGTGTTGCTGCTGCTGCGAAGTCGCATCTCCAGCTGGCAAACAGCAGGGCCCGACATCGGGGAACACCTGCGCTGGCTGGCCGGGGCTGCGAGGATAGACAAGGAAGATCACTGACTTCCACACCTGCCAGGTTGTCCCCACGCCGCATACGCGTTTGATATTGACGCGCGCGCACACACACACACACGCACACACACGCACACCACGCGCACTTGGTTCGTTTTCCTCGAGAGTCTGACGAGGCGAGGCGCTGAAAGTCGGGGATCTACCGTTTAAGTGTTTTTTTTTTTTTTTTTTTCTGTGAGAAGCCGTGGAAGACCACCTGCAGCAGGAGGAGGAGGAGGAGTAATGTGGGGAACCCAAAAAAAATAAAAATAAAAAAAGAAAGCAATCTGCAGACTGCAAAAACACCAGTTAAACAGGTGCCAAAAAGCACTTGTGGGCATCAGGTATCACAGGTCAGGATTTGCAGTGTTTAGAGAGAGATCACCCTGAAAAAACGTCAAAGGGAACACAGGGAGGTGGGGGGGTGGAAGCTGGGTGGTGTTGGGGGGTAACAGGCTTTGATTTGCACACTTTTCACAGGGTGAAACTCTAGACTTTCTCGGAGGGGCAAAAAGAAGAAGAAGCAACAACAACACACGACTGTGATTAATGCAAGACTCGTCAACTTGAAAAGCTGCAATAAAAACTGAGTTCTTTTTTCCTTTTTCTTCTTGTTAACAAGTAGTGAAAACAACCAGACGCACCCCCACTCTTTTCCCCTGGATGACGGACGGGGGATGTCCAAGAGTTGTTATCCACTCCTGGATGCTGCCATTAATCGACGGCAAGAAGCTGCGAGGTGTGTGCGGGTGTGGAGAGTCCCCCCACCCAACCACCCCCCACCCATCCCATCCCACCCCCATCACCGCCCCGCCGCGCCGGCGTGGAGCTGCAGAGGCAGGAGGAGAGGAGTCGGTAGCAGAGCTGCCTGCCCATATCGAGACACCCCACTGACTCACACAGTCACAGATCACACACGGAGCTTTTCATGCTTCAGCACAGGTCTGCCGTCAGCCGTGAAGGAAACCTGCGTGGAAAAAAAAATCAATGACAAATTCTGGAAAGTCTTCTCAGATATGTAGATAAAAAATAAAAAAATAAAAAAAAATAAAAAGAGCGAGAGAGAGAGAGAGGGGGAGAGAGAGGGGGGCAAACATGGCCTACTTAAAGTCTCATCTGCCTCCTCTTCCACTGTTTAATACGATGTGTCAACAAGTGGTCTCTAACCCGGTTACTTACTCCTTATCGCTCTGACCTCCACTTTTATTCATCTGCTTAAAGTCGCAGAGCCTCAGTTAAAGGTCAGACTTTATTTGGCCCTGATTGGCTGCTCTGCGCTCGCGACGCTCCGCTTTGAAGTTTTTCTCTTTTTTTTTTACGTTCGCGCCGAGTCTGTCGGCGTAACAGCGTCCATAAAGAAAGACAACACTGGTCTCGTAAGCGGGTTTACGTGTTTAAACGCTCAAAGTCAAAGTCAACCACTAAAGCAGAGGTTTTATTATTATTATAACTATTATTTTTTTTTTTTATGTCTGTTAAAAGTTAAAAGGTTTGGTATTTTGACAATAGTGTCAACTCCAGGGCAAAAACTGAAAAGAAATAATTTTTGTTCCTAAATGGAGGCTTCTGGTCAGAAAAATTTGTTTCTTTTTTTTTTTTTACTTCAGGCATTTTCAAAAATGTCTGAAGTCCAGTTTTTTTTTTTTTTTTTTTTTTGGGATCAGTTTGTACAAATTGAACAGTTATGATTAGAAAACCTTTTACATCAGAATTTGCTTGTTTAATTAACAAAGTCTGCAAAGGGAAGAAAAATGCAACATCTATCATCTGCTGCTCATCTCCAGCGATCAATACCTGCGTTTCATTTGACCGTGTGACTGGATTTAGGAAAAATACAGTTGCTCAATGGAAACAAGGCAATTGAAAAAACAAACAAACAAAAAACTTATGTTGCATGTTTGTAGATAAAAAAGTTTTTCGGTGGCTTTTATTGAAACTAGTGTAAACTGAATTAGAAAGGATTATTTTTTTTCCCGCATCACAAGAGTCGCATGATCAACAACCGGATGTTACTACAGGAGAAAACCACAAAGAAGAAGAAGACGACAGGATGTGGCAGGAGGATAATGGTTGTTTTTTTTTTCCGTTTTTTTTTTAAAATCATTTCGACAAACTTATTCACTTGTGATTGTGATCAGGTTTCTTATTTAATGTAAACATGGCAACTGTCAATTTTCCAATATTGACAATATTCCCACATTAGCAGAATATTGACAAAGTTTGACACACATTTGGATGCAGCTAAAGCGGACAGGTCTGTAGTCCAACACGGGTCAGACAACATTTAGAGAGACATGTCTTGTTTGTGGAATGTAGGAGGAAGTCAGAGTACCTGGTGAGAACATGCAATATATATATTAGTTTACAGATAAAAATGAATGTTTTGTGCATTTGGTAATTAGCCTCTAATACAAACTGCCTTCAGACATACTTGGTAAGGTATTAAATGTCGCCCGTAAATCCAGCCGCTGTGCGAAGGCCTCAAAGGTTTGTTAGGGAACACTAGTGAACAAAACGCTTCACAAATATCAACAAACACAGGTTGTAAAAGGTCAGGGAGAAAGACGTGGAGGAGTTTGAAACGAGGCTGGGTGACAGCCAAGTATGTCGATCCCCAAAGAGTGATGTTTAATCCTTCAGCCGACAACGGAAGACAGGGTAGCACAACAAGGCTGTTAGCCTGAGCTAACAGGCTGAGTGAAGGGCGTGCATCAGGGAATCATCTGGGAAGCAAACTTATTTGCAGTGTGCTTCCCAAACTGCTGGAAAAGAAAAAAGAAAAAAAAAAAAAGTAAGCTGAATAGTGTGGCATGCTTTTGAATTCAACTCCCTTTACTCCAATGCACCTGAACTAAATCCAATGCATTTCATTTGCCTTCAGAAATCTCCAGAGCTCACCAATGTGAACATTACATAATATATTCCCCATGGGATGCTATCAGGCTACATGCTAAGGCTGTAAAAAGTTAAGTCTTTGAGAGTCCACTCCCCCCACCCCACTTGTTGCTGAGCACTGGTGGTCAGCTGGCAGAAAAGGAAAGCTGCCACATCATTTCCTAAAAAAAAAAAAAAAAAAACAACCGAATAGCACGTTTACTTGAAAAAAAAAAGTAATTAGGCACGTGTTTGTTTTATGCTTTTTATTACACCTGAAAGATTTGTCACATTATTTTCAAGTTTGGAAGAAAGAATTATGTTTTAAAATTTGCACTAATAAATCGATTTGGATCTTTTTGGTAAACATTGTGACAGCGTTTAATTTTGACTCAGCGTTGAATGGTGGCGTCCCTGTGTGACGCCTTACAACAGCATGGCCATAAATCACTCATTAAAGGAGACATACGATTAAAAGCTGGGAGAGAGTACATGTCAAATTGGGAGAGATTCTCAACAAGTTTTAAAATTTGGTCAAATTACAGAGCATCACTGGGTAAAACGGCTATTTTTCCAGGTATAAAGATAAAATATATATATAGATATATCGTCTCCGTCTTTGTATAGTTGACATGGTTCCAAGTGGGGATTGTTTTTTGTTTTTTTTCTATATGGCGTGATTCTACTTGTAAAAATATATTCTCCAATAAATAAATATATAAAGATAAATATGTGTATCTAAAAAGAATAAATAGACTTTTACATCATATTTAGAAACAAAAAAAAAAAAAAAAAAACTTCAAAGTCCTTCTCAACCAACAGCAGGTTCTCACTCGGAAAAAAAAATAAAAAAGAAGAAGAAAGGATCGCCATGCAGATCCGCGGCGGGGCTCCTGGGCTCTTCCCTGCTCGTCCCCCCTGGGCTCCTCTTGGGACGGGACGGTCCGGCCTCCGGAACAAACGAGCCCCTCATGCCGAGGCATTCTCGCCTGTCTTCGTGGCCGCTGAGAGAGATGATGGCCACTGTGCATTCCTATGAGAGGCCTCTTCCTCCTCCTCATCCTCATCGTCCCCCCAGTTGCCTGTCATGGTCCGCCATGCCTGTGCCAAGGCATCGTCTTCGGCCTCGCTTTTGTTTTCGCTTCTTTTCTTTTATTATTACTATTAGTATTTCGCACCCTGCCGAACAGGGGCCGTTCAAGCAGCTCCTCCCCGATCAGGGGACTACTTTGCCGTCTCAGCTGTGTCCCAGGATCTCCTTGTACAGCTCCGGCACTCTCTCCGGGTCCACGGGCCTGGGCAGGAAGTGCGTGAACTTCTGGTGCCGTCGGGACTTGGTCCCGTCCCTTGGAGTCCCGTCCTTGTTCAAAGCCACAAAGTAACGCGTCCCTTTGTCTCCGTGCTTGTAGAGGTTGGACGAGTAGGTGTTGTACCAGTTTTCCTCAAACTGTTCCCTGAAGACGCACTCGGCTGTGAGCTTGTCCTGAAAACAAACAGGCAAACAAACAAACAAACAAACAAATAAAAAGCAGAAGTTTTGTCTCAGCAAAAAACAAACCAAACTCCTGTTGCGACTCTGTAAAGGGGTGAAAACGTGAGGGGTCATATGGGTCTGCATGACCTGCAAACATCTATTTATTTTTGGTAATTTAGTTCAATTTCCAAACTCAAATTTAAGAAACAAAACAAAAAAGAAAAAAAAAAAACGTTTCAAAACAGAAATATTATGCTGGGGTCAAGTCATGGCCTCCGTAGTCATGGAGACGAGACAATTGCTCAGCAGATAGTCCCTCCAAAAATAGGGAAGCTGAAAAATGTCATAGGTATGGCTGCTGGCTGGTCACAAAGTGTCCTCTAAAAAATAAAAAATAAAAAAATAATGACGTTTTTTTTTTTTTTAAATCAATGGAAAGTTGAGTGGAAGGATAAACTGTGCTAGAAAAAGGTGCACAAGCTTTTTTTTTTGTTGAAAGTTGTAAACTCGGGACGGCAAACACAACGTCCGCTACAACCACTAAAACAATGATTACTAGAATAATTTTAAAAATAATAACAATCTTGCAGTCACACCTCACAACAGGTGAATTCTTCAACATCAAATGTCTCCATGTGACACGGAATGCAAGTGGAATGCGAATGTGTTCAAACTTGGTGTAAAGCAGAAACAAATATTCAAGTTTAAAGAGCATCATAAAACATTTCTGTTCCACAGCATCCCACGTTTTCACAGCAGAAGGAAGAGTCTCTGATTTCAAGTTCAAGATAAGAAAAGTCATCCTCACTTTTCTTCCTCCCTCTAAACACGCATTTAAAATAAACTAAATTAATAATTATTTATGAATTTTTTTTAGTCAACATTGATCCAAGGAGATGCGGTACTTACAGAGCCATAGAGCTCCCCTTTGTCGTTCATGCCCAGGTAAAGCCCGCTGTCCACTCCTTTTATGCTTATCAGTCCCACAGCGAGGCTTATGAATTCCAAAATACCTGCAGAAGAATAACACAGTTGTTCTGCGCATGATCAAAAGAAGCTCAGGGAAGAAAAAAAAAAAAAAAATCTGGTTTCAACTGCGACTCCGACTGAATCCGGTCAGATTTTCCCCTGACTTGTTGTTTGCGTTAATGTGGCTAAAAATCGGAATCTGCTGTCTACGTGATTGGATTATACCGACTCGATCAACGTGACTAGAGTCGCGCGAAGAGTCCCGACTGACAATTTGCTGTGAGCCACGGCGCTCTGGAAACCGCCGATACGGATTTTTAATATTTACCATGGCGACTGTGGTCCTTCCTGGTCCCCTGCACCGTGCCGTCCGGGAGTATTTCCAGATGAAACCCCGTCCTGCAGTACAGCTGCCGCCTCCTCAGAATGCCCTTTAAGTGCTTCAGATCCGGCGTGGTCGGCAGGTACCGCCTGTCCCCGGGGGCGAGGTGGTGCTCCCCCAGCAGAGGCGGCCCGTCTCCTGGAGGCGTGAGGACGAAATGGGAGCCGACGTGGACGACGCCGTCGATGCCGTGCAGGACGCCTCCAACTTCCCCGAGAGTGGCGGCTGCCATCGCGTCAAGGAGCGGCTGGGGTGGGGTAAAGTTCAGCAGGTACGCGGAGGTCCGGTGGGAGCGCTCTGGCGTGGCGGCGGACCTGGATGCCGCCTACTGCATGTTTGTGTCCTCCGTTACTTAGCGCACGTCCCCCGCGGCGGCGCGGGGAAAACACTCGCCGCTTTCCCCTCCGCCGCAGAGAGAGTTGGTCCTGGATGGAGGCGGGCTGCAGTCAGCGGCCGTCGGCGCTCATGTTCGGTCACCTGTCCGCAGCGTCGGGCCCCGGCGGTTCGCCTCGGAGGAAGCGCTCAGTGCTGGCTGCAGGTGAAGCAATCCCTGGAGGTCTGAGCTCAAAGTGGCTGGGTTGGTGAGGCAGGTGTAAGAACCACAGCGCTGGAGATGGGCGTGCCCTGGCAGGCGATTTTTAACCCCCCTTCTCCTGAGGCACGGAGTGGAAGAGACACGAGAGATATGGGCTGGTGGAGGAAAAAACATGACAGCTGTTTAGATCTAAAGCAAGCATCGACATTAGTTTGGGACTCAACCAACACTCTGAAGAAGATTGGGGGCCACTGGGGGAAAAACAACCACAAAAAACAAGACTCTGAGCTTAATCTGAATTCTGAGGAGAAAAATCTCAGTAAATTATCAAATAATCAAATTTTTTTGGTTCTAAAGCTTTAACTCTCCAGGAGTCGTCAAGTTGTGCAACTTTGTTTGTTTGTGACCCTTATTTATTTATTTATTTATTTACTTATTTATTTATTTACTTATTTATTTTTTGCCTTAAAGTGAAACTCATCGATTTTGAAAGCCTGTTTTTACAAGAGTGTTCTGGGTTATCCAGCAGCACAACGAGCTGAAAAAAAGACAATTTCAAAACACGACTCTTACAAAGCAAATCACATGAAACACCTAACAGTCAGCGGTTCCTGTCACTTTGTGATTGTGGAGACCTTTGAAACCGTTCGATAAAACCATATCCTCAGTCGTTAGATCCTTCTGTAACTGGTTCCAGTGATGAGGTGCTGGGTGTTGAAAAGCTTTCTGTCCTGGTCTTTGGTTCACACAGAGAAACAGCATCTTGGAAATGAATCCGTAACCACCTGAACTCGTTTGGATGCATAAGTGTGAAGACTGACTGCAGTCAGACCATCCGACAGCTGAGTGGAGTTGACAATAGTGAGTTTGAGATTTGAGATTTGATGTTCTGTCATTAAAAAGACGATGGACCAACGCAAGCAGGTGGTGCTGAAACTTTGCTCTATGACTTTCATTCTGGAATCTAGTAAAGATATAAAACATGAACATATTTGAAAACACAAAAAGTGGTTGAGACCTGAACTTCAACTCATTTTCAAGCTGGATCCTGGAACCAAGACATAAAAAGCCTTAAAAATAATATCTGAATAAATATCTGCAAACTCAAACCTATGTTTCATAGAAATTAGCTTAACTGTAGGATAACACTATTCAGATTTGACCAGTCATGCTGGATCATGTTCAAAGCAGCGAAAAAGTATTTCAATTTAGAACATTATCATTTCATTTAGGCAGTTTTCTCAATTACTTTTTTGCCCTGTTTGTGGTCGTTTAGTTTGTTTAATCGCAAAGGGTCACAATTAGACAAGAAATAAAGATTAAATAAAAAAAAATATGCATATTAAAATTTTCACAATGTATATTTTTAGGAATCACACACTGACTTTTCTGTAACCTTTTAAATGGCATAAAATAATTCCAGTTCAGCTCTAGGTGTTTGATTAGCAGGTAGTCCGGAGTCGCTAAGAGCAATGAAATAGCGCTTTTAGAGAAGCGCTGAATCTACGTGCCACCCCCTCATCTCGTCTCATCTCGTCGCCCCCACCGCTTCTCGCGATGTCCGAGATGTCAGAATAAACAACCATGGCCGCCGCCCTGCGCAGGCTGGTCGCTGCTCTCGGCAGCGGCGCGTCAAACGGCAGGAGGGTCGCGGCCGGCGCTTGCGTCGCGGCCGCGGCCGGCGCTGCGGCTCTCTACTGCGGCTCGGTGGTCGGCGTGGGCCGGGCGCCGCGTCGAGGCTCGGCTCGGACACCTGGCGCTGCCAACTGTCTCTGCCGCTGATAAGGTACCGTGAGGACCCGATCCGTCAACGCAGCCGGCGGCGTTCAGTTCGGGAGCTGAACGCCGACAGCGGCGCTTTCTCTTTATTTATCGCTCACATGTGTGTTGTTGTTGTTTTTTTGAGGCGAGGTTAACTTTTCTCCGGCTGGTCGTCGTCTCTTCCGGGAGCTATCCGCGACCTCTCGGTGCTGAACAGACTGAACGGCCATCCGCTCTCACGTGACCAAGTGGGTTTTTATCGAATCCGTGATGCTTTTTGTCAACGTCGTTCACACCGGAAATGGACAAAACGTCACAACTAGATGACACACGGAGACGTTGCTGATGTTTCAGATCATCAGTCCCTCGAAGTTTTCCATGCAAAGATCTTTCAAACCGGATGTATCGAGACACAAAACATGTTATTTCATTGCATGAGGTGTATCACAGTTTGACACTGATGCTAAATAATCAACATACTTGTTGCTGTACAAGAACTCAGTAATTGGAGCAACTATTTAACATAAATCGATTGCACAGCTATTTTTGTAAATAGACTTTGATTACTTGTTGGCTAGAAAAAAACATAGCTGCTCTTTATTGCCCAGAAACAACCGGTCAGGTGAGCCAGTTGGTGACCTTGAATGGGTCCAGACTGAGTCGAAACGTCACCATGTTGCTGCTGATGTTCCTCGGCTTTCTTAAATCCGAACTGCACAGAGAGCAGACACCAGTCAGACGCAGCATCGTGACCTCTGACAGGTCTGTCTCTTTACATGATGGCATACGGGATTAAAAAAAAAATAATAATCTGTCCTCGAAGCTGGTGTTTCAGAAGCAGAGGAACTGTGTCTTTAAAAAGGTGGGTGCCGGCAAATGTCAAAGCAACATCAGAATTGGGCCTGAGTTCTACTGGACGATAAATTGTCCCTGAAGTTATTGCTGTGACGTTGTTACTTTGAGTCAGTTTTCAAGCAATGTAGTGGTAAAATAATACAAGAACATATTCACTTTAACGTTTGAATGAGCATTTAATACTGCATCTGGAAGACATTTCAAATAACCAAAATAAACAACAGGAAAAAATAAAATAATAAAATAAGTGCATTGTGAAGTCTGTGTGAACAAAATGGACCTTCAAAAAAACAGGGCTGGTTAGATTGAAGACTCTTATCATCCAGTTTTCAGTAGAAAGAGACAAACAATGAATTATGCAAATGGAAACGACTGAACTTGTTTTTAATTTATCATGCGATTAAGTGATTTATCATTTATTGTGACAGGCCTAATCAGAATACACAGCACATCGAGTTTTGCTCCATATAGGTCTGCATGGTTCCAGACCAATCAGGCTGTGGTCTCTTTCAGTAGGATTATGCAAACTGCCACAATGGAGAGAAAAATGGCTCAGCAATGCTTAGAGGGTCAAAACGACAGGTTTAGAGTGTCGGGTTAATCTCCAAATATCCTAAATCTGAGTCCAATCAAGTATTTGTGGGATGGTTCTCAGGTGGTTATTGTTTCACAGCGTAATGATTTCAGCCGAAGGCGGTCCGGGTATTACCATTGTGTAGGAAAAGTAATCAAAAATGTCATGAAAAACCAACCTTGATTCAGTAACGAAGTAAACCCAGCGTCCTTCCTCCCAATATGCAAACCTATCTTTATGCTGAACGCTAGATTTTTCAGAAAACGCCGTCTGTATACACATGAACGGAAGAAAATAGTGCTGACATCAGCTGTACAGTCTGTCTCTGCCATCTTTAAAACCTTTGCGCAGCGCTCCGCAGCTCCATTTGAACTCCGTGCACTATTTCTCCAAACTCATGTAGCTGCGTAATTAGATAAGATCCACCAAATCTCTATAGCTCTGGCACATGCTGAAAATGCTCAGGGACTAACAAGGCATGCACGCTTAATTCCCCGCAGAGGAACAGTTTCCTTGTTGGATATTAGTCGGTATGAGCCGGGGATTGCTGCCCGGTGTCCTTACACAGAAGCTATCCAGGGACACAAGAAACTGGACGCTCTGGCTTGGCAGAGGGCCTGATATTTGAAGAGGTGGGGTGGGTGGTGGTGAGAGGAGGGGGGGTTAATGGTTAAGCAGAGGGGGGCACACATTCCCTTGGTGTTTGCAATGTGCCCAGTGGACCTGGCAGTGGGCCACCTCACAGAGAGATCCACTCTGTCTTCACCCATCCAGCCGTCTGATCCTGCTGAGTCGGAGCAGTTGTAGGGGCATTATCTACTGTAGTGGGATGAAAAAGAAGGCAGGCTGCCCATTACTGGACCAAGAGAGGCATTTTGTGAAGGAAAGCTTCAGGGGATTTTGCAAGGTGGATCTTTCCGACAGGCTTATCACTGAAATGAGTCAGTGTTTCTACGAGCTGTAAGGTGAGAAAAATAAACATTCGAAAAGGTACGGATGCGATGAGTTTCCCCAAGTGCAAAGAATGGAGGTCTGTCATTTTTATTGTAGATATACGACAGCTTTCACTTGAAAATAATGCATAACTTTTGAATAGTTAGTTTGAATGTGGTTCAATGGAGAAATAGAACTTAGTATTGTGGAAGTAAGTACTAACTTACAGAGGTTGGGTATTTCCAGTAGCTCTTGACCAGGTTTCACTCGGCAGCAGTGGCTCATTCCTGCACATCTCCTCCAGATCTCTCAGCATTCAGGGCAAACCAGAGTTTCAGTTCCCTCCAAAGACTTTCTTTCTGTTGGGTTCAGGTCTGGAGACGGGCTGGGTCACTCCAGGACCTTTGTCTTACGGAGCCGCTCCAGAGTTTACCCTTGCTGCGTGTGTCGGGTCACTGTCATGCTGGAAGACTGACCCACGACCCATCTGCAACGAGGAGGTTGTTACCCAGAATGTTATGGTACACGCTCCCGTCTAGCAGAACAGTCATGCTTCACAAATGACGTTTCAATGCTTCCAGTTGGGGATGGTGGTCTTCAGACTGCACTCACTCCTCTTCTTTTTGGTGAGTGAAGTTTATACCAGAAAGCTCTACTTTGGTCTCATTTGGATCATCCAAATTGTCATTGGAAAACTTCAGACATGTCTGGACATGTGCCGGCTTGAGCAGGGGAACCTTGTGCGCACTGTAGCATTTTAGTCTATAACGGTTAGTGTGTTACTATGGTAACCTATCAGACTGAGGGGTCAGCTTTCTGCAGGTCATTGACCAGGTCCTACCATGTACTTCTGGGCCGATCCCTCATCTTTCCTATGGTTGTTGACACAGAAAAGATCAGTCTTTCCTGTGTCCAAGACGGGGAGGTCGTCCTCCATGGACCTCAAGTTCAAGGGACACTGATGACAGTCTTCTTGAGTTTCTTCTATTTTCTAATAATTGTGCCCTCAGTTGTTGCCTTCTCATCAAGCTGTTGGCTTACTGTCCTGTAGACCATCCCAGCCTTGTGCAGCTCTACAGTTTTTCCTTAGACAACTCGTTGATGTTGCCTTTAAAGCCTTTTCTGGTTGGCAGGAGATCAAATACATATTTCATGCAATAAAATGCATTACATTTTCTGTGATTTTCTAGAGGTGTACATACAATGAAAACCACAAACCTCTCCGTTCTTTGTAAGTAGAGAAGTTTTAAAAACCAGCGGCCTGTCGGGTACTTATGTTCCCGCTGTGTGTGTGTTTCCAGGCGAAGGCCTACGACCTGGACGATGGGGACGCTTACATGTCGACCTACGAGAACAGATTCCGGCTCTTCAGCTCAGTGGAGTGCGAAGGCCAGCTCTACATGACTCCTCTAAACTTCATTGAGTCCGTCACTCTGAACGAACCAAGGAGTGAGTCAACCTGTAGCACCGTCATCCCCGCCGATAAACTAAATACAGGAGTCAGCTAACATGTTCAATACGTGGGCTCATCTACCCCTCTGTCAAATATGGAGAGTCTGTTCACTCATAGTAAACTCTTCTTCTCATTTAACACAATGTTTTTATGTACAGAGTTCAAAATTAAAAAGAAGTTGAACTTTTTGGCTGGCATCCAATCAAGCACTACTGTAGATTAGCCTTTGCAAAAATCTCAATGAAATTACATTGTTTCTGATGGTTGTAATGCTACAGCCACATATATAGTGCCATTTCATAGCACAGCTACATTACCTTCTGTTGTTAAACTCAACAGAAATGTATATATCATTTAAAATAAATTTCTTTCAAATATAATCTAAAAGATGCCCTGCGACAGACTGGCGACCTGTCCAGGGTGTACCCCGCCTCTCGCCCGGAACGCAGCTGGAGATAGGCACCAGCAACTCCCGACCCCGTTAGGGAGAAGGGTGACGGAAAATGGATGGATGGATGGATGGATGGATGGATGGATGGATGGATGGATGGATGGATGGATGGATGGATAATCTAAAAGAAATTTGACTTCGTAATTTAACTCCTTGAAATTGGGCCTCTGTCTCTTTAAGAAGCTCCTGCTCTTTCTGAAGCTCCGCCTTCAGGAAGGCGTCACAACATGGCTCCTATATTAGTCCTTTAACAACATTTTTTACCAGCGTTGTGCTGAGAAGCAGCTACTACAACGAGCTCAGCTGATGCTCAGCTAATTTCTGCTGGCTAGTCTGAAGGAGCCGAGTGGGGGAGCCGCAGGGGAGGGCCGATCTGTTCCACCAATGCTTTTGAATGGTTGCCATGGAGATTACAGGATTATTCAAACATGCACGAAAGAATCAAAGCAACCATCCAGGAATGTTTTTGGATGAGAGAACAACATTATAACATGATGTAAAGCTAAAAAAGAAAGTCAATTTTGCACAACACTGCCTCTTTAAAATACGTTTCTAAAAGTTCAAGAGGCATGGATACTTCAGCAGGGCGCTGTAAAGTATCCACTGTCAACTAATTATACCTCTATCAAAACACATCCCAACCCTGCTTAGTTATGCAACGCTTTAATAACAGTTTTACCGAGCGCTGCTTCCTGGAACAGTCTTGCTGCTGAGAGCTTCTGAAGTGTCATCGGACAATAAGTCAGGGCTTGAAGTGCTTCAGTCATAACACCTGCATAAAGATAGACATCTTTACCAGCAACCCTACTTTTATGGCTCATTTATGTGGCAACAAACTTGCAGGGACCCACGGAGACCGAATTACTCTGCACGGATGCCGTAAATGTCACGATAAGACAGTGTTGCCCTGTGATGTATGGTGTGCGGCCGGCCATAATGCGCTGGGCGTGGCTTTCCCCTGGCGAACAGCAAACAGCACTATAACACATAAGGCCTCATTATCGTCACGTCGCTAATTGCTCATTTGTCGTAAAATGACAGTTATGGCGCTTTACGGCGGTGTTGTGGCGGGTGTTCAGGAAGGCGAAACAGACGGAGGGAAAGGAAAAATCACAAGGCGACTTTTGAGAACTTTGTCACCAAGTATTTCACATTCATAATGTTTTTCAGCCTAGGAAACAAGGATAGAAATCGACTCTTTCATTTAAATGTTTCCCTAGAAGGTCGATGTTAATGTTATGAAAAGTTACCTCCCTGTCAGATTTTAATTTTTTATGGAATAGCGACACACCTCTCTTATCTGCTGCTTTTACGGGCCACTGGAATGTGTTCATCACGATCCGCAGCACAGGTTTCTGTCCATGCAGACGCCTGTTTTCGCTTTTGCTTCTCCGATTTCTTTATAACCCTCACTTTCTTTCCCCCCTCCTCTGCAAGCCACAACATTAACTTTGACTCTTTCTTTGTTCAGGCAGGAGAGGATGGAAGTCCCTCACTAAAAAGGTGAGTTTTCACCCCATCAAAGCTCCTGAATCTCCTCTTTATCTGCGCAGAGCAGCTGTAATTACTGTAATGCTGACAAACGTCGGGATTACTCAGCGATCCGGGATTTTCTTCTATTTCCCCAGGAGTTAGACAAGGTGCTGTCGGATACTCCGCCTGTTTGGAAAGGATCATCCAATTTGTTCAGAAACCTTCGAGAAAGAGGTAGACCCCTCGCCCCTCTCGCTTGATTCACTGCAGACACAAATCCCTCCGATGTAAACAATTCCCGTTTGCACGTTTTTTTTTTTAAGCTCTCGGGGTCGCCTCACTCCGAGGAGCCTCTGCTGTCGTACATGTCTGGGATCCGCAGCTGAACGCTGTCTTATCTCTCCATCAGTCTGCTTGTAGACATTCCCAGCTAGACCTTGAATGAAAGAAGCAAGGGTTTAATGTGAAGATGCACGAAGTACAGAAAAACTGAAATAAACCAAATCAGCCGAATAGTCCTTAACCATTGTTTATCTTTTTAGGTTAATTAGACGAAGAGCTTTTAATTTGTAATCAAGGATTTTTTCCAGCAGTCTAAATGTGGAATAACAGAGGACGAGTTCTCTCTTCAAAATGGAAAAGACAGGAGAACACCTCGTCTATTGAGCGTATAGACTATGTTTCGCTATTATGATGATGAATATAAAGTTAAGAGACAATTTTAGTGTTTAAACGACCAAAAAAAACAAGCATTCAAAGGATTTTTCTTATTTATTGAAAAAAAAAAAAAAAACTGATTTTTTTTTTTTCATTTGAATTTTTGGTTAAAACATTTTTGCCTTTTTCATCCAGCGGGTAGAAAATTCAGGTGTTTTACTCAAGTAAAAGTCGCAATACTTCATCAAATTACTCAACTAAAAGCAAAAAAAGTTCAGTGTACATTAAAAATACTCAGAAGTAATTTCTTTCAAAAACAAAGCTAACGTCATCGAGTTAATGTAAGTTATTTACCACCCAACTCTGCTCGTTTGCATTGGCGGCCATGTTGTCTCTGGATCTCGATTGTTTTGGGTCAATAGTCGTCCTCAGTAATCTGGTCTTATGGCTTCAAAAAGCATTTATGTAGAAGAGAAGCCGGTTTCCCCTCCATGCAGGTTGTCACAGTAAATTTACATGAACTCTGCAGTGAAATGAGTGAAACTCCTTTTAGGCACCTGGGCTTCCCCTCCTCCTCCCATCGGTGTCTCAGGTGAACTCTTCCGCTCGGTGCCCTGTTGCTTCAACTAAGTGCCGATGCCGGGACTCGGGACTTTTAATCCTGCTGCTGTTAAACACTACAGCTTTGTCAAGGCAAAAAGAAAGAAAGAAATTGGATTGATCTGCGCACAAAGCGCTACTTTAGAGAATGAGGCCGCCGTTTGAACCCTGCTGTGTCAAGACATGTCCCGTCGGCCACCGCGGACATTACGAAGCCAGGGAGCAGCGTTGGATTACATCTCCGGGTCTGCCACTCCGTATGAAGTGTTTCTGAGGAATTCTGTCTTTGTATTGTCTGAAAACATCTACTTGAGCTGAGAGGCGGAGTGAAGGTGTGTGGTATGGAGACACGGCAGAAATCTCAAGAGATTTCTCCTGAAGTTTAAGCTCCACAGCCTGTGACAGTCAGAGGGAGATAAGTTGTCATTAGAGGAGCTATGACGGAGTTTAAAAAATATATGTATATACAACTTGCCTAATTAAAAGCTGAAAACCTTTTTATAAACGCGTATGACAGCAGCACTGTTTTTCCTCAGATGACATATTTTGTTTGTATTGTCGTTTCTTCTCCTGGGTGTTCTGTCTTCCCCCGTTCCCGAGCTCTTTTCCCATAACACCCCGCGCAGTCACCCGGAACTATCTGCGCTCGATTCGCTATCATCCCTCGCAAACAAAAGCTCGGGAATGCTTTCAGAGGCAGGAGGGAGAAGCCTCGCCGAGTCGGCTGAGATGTCTCCCTGACACTTTACTCTTCCAGCCTCCGTGTCGCGCAACAAAAGGCCCGAATCGGCCATTCTCAATCAGTGACTGATCACCCGAGAATGTATCACACCGCGTCGCCCAACAGAACCTGTTTGGGGTTGTTGTTTTTTTTTGTGCAAGGGGAACGCTGAGCGTGAGCTAGAAGGCACCTTTTAAGATGCTATCAGGAGATTACTTACTTACGGAGGCGTGCCCTTGTTTCTGTGGACGGCTTACTCACTTTGAACATCTGTAAACACCTGGAGCGAACCGATTAATGCCGCCCCGGGTGCAAAATAAGGGGGGACATTCTGGCTTTTGTTTCATGCTCAGCCTCATCGCCCCCTCTCTCTTTGTTCCAGGTGCCATCAGTTACACAGAGTATCTGTTTCTTCTCTGCATTCTAACAAGTCAGTATTCACCCGAACCGAGTCCAACACAACGATGCTGACAAGCCTCCTGATGCTTTAAGGTGTTCGTTTCTTTCCAATGGCAGAGCCCCACGCGGGATTTCGGATCGCGTTCAACATGTTCGACGCAGATGGCAACGAAATGGTGGACAAACGGGAGTTCTTGGTGGTATGAAGCTGCGGAGCTACATTGGGGCCATAAAGTTTGTAAAAAATAAAAAAAGCAACTGAAATGAGAAGATACTTGATTGAACAATGATTTTTGAAAAAAGGATGTGAAACTAGAGAAAATGTTTTTAAAATTAAATGGGGTTTTTTCCCCCGTTTATATTTTTGTTTCAAACTAATTTTTCAGTTTCAAATCTTATTTTAATTTTTGTAGTTTCAGCTTTTTCATTTTATTTTTACCAAACTTTATGAGCCCACTGTAGCTCCATATAGACCAGCGGTCTCTTCTGTACCGACTTCTCCTTGACGTTCGTTTCCTTTCTTAGCTGGAGGAAATTTTCCGTAAGAAAAAGGATAGAAAAGAAGTTGCTGACGACGTTCAGAGACTGGAGGATCAAGTAAGTTTTTGTCCATCTTGGTGCTATTCCACATGGAAAAATTATTCTATAATGATTTTAAAGTTGGGACACAAATAGTGGGTTGATCTCTTCCTCTTATTGCCTGCTGCTACTGTTGGGGAAATTTAAGATATCAAACGTGTTTGATATAAATTTAGTGTTTGCCACTTAAATCTCCTTCTGTATTTAAAAATCGAAAAACCTTTTTTTTAAAAAATTTATTTCTGTTATTTTAGTTTGCTAGTCCTGTAAAGTTAAAATCAACAGCGTTAGTAACACTGGTGTGATGCAAGCTAATTACAAATGACGCTAATGATAGCAGGTGTGCTGCACACACCGAGTAGCTTAGGAATGATGAAACATCTGGTGTTGGTACATGGGGGGACCAGGATGAGGCTTAGGGCCCCAAAAAGACTTGGGCCGGCCCTGCTGCCATCCTCTGACTGAGTTGCCGTGGTTCCCATCTGCCTCCACGTTACAATAGTTGACTGTTGAGGTGCAAGAACATTGCAAAAGCTGTAGCACAGGTAGCATCCTGTCTCGGTCCCACGCCGGAACAGTTCTTTCATCAACTTGCAGCAGCCCTGGAGGGAACGGCGGCTGCACTGAGGTGACTGTGGTCATGCAGGGTAAAACATGCCTGAGGCTTTCATCTCCTTAGGCCTTCTTACGCTACATGCAGGTGGATGTAAACAGACGGGCCAAGCAGAGCGATAAGAGATACTCTTTGAGGTCTTATCGCGCTAAACAAACAACGCCGCGGAGCTCACTCCTCCAGGGCAAACGTTAGCATCTCTGGACGGCCCAGAATGAATCTTACACCCGTATGAGTATCAAAAAGATCATTAGAAAGGGCACTTTAGATTTGGGAACCTGAGCGCGGAAGGGTTTTGGTGGATTCAGGAAAACTCAGGAGCGTTTCTGGTCTCTGCTCCCGTTTAAAGTCCCGTCAAATCAGTCAGACGGCTTCGAAAACGCATCCCTGTGCGTTTTGACAAATGTATTTACTTTTGCTTCTCTCCTTTGCATTTTAGAGCCTGCAGCTTTACGGTCACCGCAAATCCCAGGCGAACAGTGTATGTATTGTTCTTTTCCCGTGAAGGAAAATGAACCGTTATGCTTGTTGCATGGCTTTTTTTTTCTGTTTTGGATTCATTCTTTCCAATCTGAACGAATGATAGAAAACACTCGAGCTGACACCACCCGCACGTCTCCCTTTTCCTCAGCTGCATTTGCTGAAGTTAAAATACGTCACCCTGCACATCAATATTTCTTGACATATTGGCTCTATATATATGTGTGTGTGTGTGTGTGTGTGTGTGTAGTAGAGCAGGAGTTAAAATACAGATGATTTATGCTCTCACCTTTCCACAACATTGGGCAACAGATTCCACTTCAGAACACCCTCAGCCCCTTGCTGGAGACTGACACCGTTTCTGTCTGGACCCACATGTTCCTCCGTTACCGTGGCGTTCGGGTTCAGGTTACCTTTTCAGATGGGTTTGACCATGAAGCTGCCAGCGAGTCAGACAAGGAAGCAGCAGCAGTAGCAGCACATGCAGGCTTTGGTTTTAATTCTTGCTACTTTATTTTAGGGACTCCTCCAGAGTTCAGTCGGGTCTTTTCCAGAACGCGTCCTGCGACAGACCCACCTCCGGTGCTGCGGTTGGGTTTTTCCCCTCAGCATATCCTAATTACTGTTTCAGGAGGGGGCAAGGGAGGGGGAGTTGGGCAGCATCGGGGCAACAGAGTGAGTTGTAACGTAATTAGTTGCGGGATTGAGTCGTAAATCTCCGCTAAAAAGCGGTGAGGCGCAGAGGAAGAGCTAGTTAGAATCAGCGCCGCGCGTCAGGCTCCGAGGGACTCCAATCCAAACCGGATGCGTAAATGTAATTAACTGCAAGATCAAGCGAGGCATCAGCCGCAGCTGACTGTTCTGATGTCTTGTTCTGTGTGTGCATGTCGAGCAGAAGGGGGGAGGAAGAAAAAGAATCCAAAACACACTGTTTTGGTGTGGAAATCACAGTTTTGTGTTTCTCACCACACACGCAGAAAACAGACACCAATTACTCCACAGCATAACATTAACAGCCAAATGATTTTCAGCAGTTGTGTTTGACAGCGAGTAAACTGCAATGATCATAATAACCAGGTGATTCTTCACAAAAAGCACGAGGAAAACACAGTGGCTTGTTGCATCGAGCGGCACATGTGGAGCAGAGGAGAGAGCAAAAGCCACGCTCCACATGGAAAGGTTTTGGTAACCTGCGCTCACTTTGCAGCTCAGCATCCAATCGCGACTCTTGACGGGGCTCGACTGCACGGAGCCTCGCTCAGGTCTGGTGCATCGCGCGGTGCGGACATGTGCTGTAAACCCTAACGCTGCGGCGCCCGGCCAAAAGGCTGCACGCATCGCTGCACGCATCGCTGCACGCATCGCTGCACGCATCGCTGCACGCATCGCTGCACGCATCGCTGCACGCATCGCTGCACGCATCGCTGCAGAACAGGCTCGTGTCAGACCCACGCTGCTCCTGCATGCGCCTCGCATGCGCCTGTGCTCTGAGAGGCGACCCGCACTCCCTCGATGACATATTCAGAGCTTGTTTGTTTGTTTTTGAATTATTCTTCACTGTTGCGAACTTGAATGGTTGACGGAACGTTGTGTGTCGTTGCAAAGTGGAAGGAAAGATGACGCACTGTTTTCCCAATTTTTTTTACAGATAAAATAATCCGATAAAGTGTGACAAAGCATGTATGTTCATCTCCTCTTACTCTGGTGCCCTGAAATAAAGTAGGGCCGAAGGCAAAGTGAAACATGGTGGCTGTCCAGACAGTCGGTTTAACTTAATTTCTTATTTTTATTTATTTATTCTAAGACCCCAGAATAAAGCATTGGAGGTCGCCATTGCTAACTGTTGGCAAATTGCTAAATAACACTCCTCAGCCCTCCTGCCTCTCACTTTGTTCTCTGTCAGATTTTGCTCTTGCCTCTAACATGTACAAGACGTCTTTTTGTCCTCCTAACCCTGCTGTGCTTCAACTGCGGTCACAGGTTCGTAAAAAAGACGCCCAGCATGCGGGGACCCCGGGCATGTGGGACGTTCTCAGGCGCGGCACGAGTCAAGTCCTGTTCTCTGATCTCACTGAGGTAGCCGGTGACTCTTTAAGGTTCAATGAACACATAGAGAAACTGGACTGATTAATGTTTCTGCTCTGTGAGCAAAAGTTGATTCTGAAAGCAGGTCATCGTTTCCCTTGCTGAGAAACGAGCATATCCTTAAAAAGTCTTAAATTCAGTGTGTTCTGTAACTCGGGGATCCCTGCGTGGCATGTTTAGTTGCATGGCATGTATTTGGATCATGACATGAGGGGAAAAAGGCCACAAGTGATTGATTTCTGAATTATTAACTACATTACTCCACATGAGGAGCTCGACGTGCCTCTGACATCAGGACGCCTGCATATCCTTAAATTCATTTATCTAAAATTAAGGCCTTGAAAAAAAATTTTTTTTTTAAATGTAAGTTGATCTTTGATATGTAAATCACTTGTCTTAAATTTTTTGTACTGTGACTATTTGATCTCACACGATGTTTATTTTTCTTGCATGACTTGTCCGTCAGGGCCAGCATATGGAACTGCAAAATTGCCACAAATCGCTACTTCTGCTACACATCCTGGCTCAGAAAAATCACGCAAAAACCCTCAGATTTATGACTTGGGGATGCCATAAAATGCAGCAAAAATCCCATCAAAACTCCACTTTTTACAGTCATTAGACTATATTCTGAAGGCTGAAAATGATGGCGTTTATTTGGGTCATTGAACGCTGCTTTGAATGCTGTCAAAAAAAAATAAAGTGGCGTTCACTGACCTGAATAAATGAGGTGTTTCTTGACATTCAGAAGCTAATCCTGCAAAGGCGTAAAAAGTGGCGTTTTGACAGGATTTCTGCTGTATTTTGCGGCGTCCCAAGTAATAATCCGGTGTTGGAGTGAAAGTGGTGATTTGTGTCCGTTCTGGCCTTCCATACATGCAGACATCTTCACTGTGTTCTGTAACTCGAGGCGTTTGAGGCTACTGCTAACTAACCGCTATCGTACCCTTTCTAGCTAACTAGCATTTTTACATCTTTTAGGGTTAATTGTAGATTTATTGCCACTGCCTCTCTTCTGTTGCCACAATGTTATGCACATTCTCTGCAAAAAACTTGTCCGTGCGAGATGAAATATGTAGTTTTATTTTGGACATTTCTGTGATCATTCAGGCCTTAAATTTCATCTTAAAAAGCCTTAAATTTGAGTTGATGAAACCTGCAGGAAACCTGAACGTGCTTAGGCTATCTATGAGGTCAAATAATACTTCACTTTGTGTGTTCTGTATAGAAAGTCTCTCTGTGTTAACTTTGCTGAAAACCGTGACGGTCTGCTGTATTTTTAAATCGAAGCTTTTACTCGCTGGTAACCGTTTTAACTCCCTCTTGCAGCACGTGGACGAGAAAACGGAGACGACGCTGCTTGTGCACTTCTTTGGAAGAAAAGGCAAAGCCGAGTTAAAATTTGAAGATTTCTACAAGTGAGTTAAGAAACCTTTAATCCATACCGTTTCTTCGATAGAATAATTTTGTACTTATCCACAATAAGGCCACAAAGCAGTCTCTGGTAAGTATTTGTCGTGCTCTTTCAGGTTCATGGACAACCTGCAGACAGAGGTGCTCGAGATAGAGTTCCTCTCTTACTCCAAAGGCATGCCCACCATCAGCGAGGAAGACTTCGCTCGCATTCTTCTCCGCTACACGGACGTGGACGACGTCAGCGGGTACATGGAGAACGTGCGCCACAGCATGCCGGAAGAAAAGGTGGGACTTTTTGTTCCTTCGAGGCTCACTTTGCTGGTCCTCATTCGCCACACGTCCCAGAATGCTGTGCGGTTCTGGACCGGAGTTCAGTGAAATCATTCAACATTCTGTCGGATCTATTGATCACGTGTCTGTTGCTCCACGTGTTGTTACTGATTTATTGTCCTTCTCTTGCTAAATCTAAGTAAAAAAACATAGCAGCTTCCCTAAATATTAGATTATAAATTTTATTCTGAACTCCTGTCAAACTCCAATCTTTACATAAAAAAATAAAAATAAAAATCACCCAGCGTTTTTTTATTTTTTAAATCTAATGACCTCCGACCGCTTCGCCCATCAGACACAAGCGATGCATTTCCTTCCGTTCTGCCTTCTTCATTTGAATGATTTCTAAAGGCGTTAGTGTTGCTGGACGTGGAAACGTTTAACACCGTCTCTTTGGAGGACATGAATTGGCTGTTGAGTGAAGCGGCCTCATTTCCCGCCTTAATGCGCCTCTCCTCTCGGCACCGCTGACCTCCGTGGAAACGCTGCCGGCTGCCTCGAGTAGCCTGTTGCTAGATCTCCATTGACAATCAAGTGGAACTCGTCGTCACGCTAAGTGATATTTTATGTTTCCCCGCATTGTTAGAACAGCAAAGCGTCACAGATTAGTCATTACTCCATTTGTTAGGCGCTGCGTGTCGTCTGTTCACCCCCCCTCCCAAACCCCTCTGAGCCCCCGGCAGTAAGAAACGGCTAGTAGCCGCAGGACGGTTGAGTGGACATCAATGGGCTCAGCGTTTGAGTCATCAGCCGAGCCTGAGATGTTTGGGGATTCATCACTTTTGTTTTTATTTACTTAAGTATCAGGTTAATCTGCCTTAGAAAAGTCTGCAAGCCGCCTGACCTCTTCCCAAAAACCTCAAATCCCCCCCATCACCCCGCTGCTGACAGCTCGGCGTGTCCATACTGCGCTGGGAAAATCCAGCAATGTATACTTAGTCTGTTTGGGTGTGTTATCTATCTGACGGCCTCAAACTTCCCTCACACACACACACACACACACACACACACACACACTAAAGGGATTCCTGTGGAGAGATGAAAGGAGCCCGATTATGTTTTGTGTGAATTTTGGCACCGACCTCTTGAAGGAGTGTTGACACATGGAGCTCGTCCTCTCCATCATCTGGGTCCTGGATAAAAAGCGCAGCTACGATTTCCGGGTCTTTCTGTTTCTTAGGGAATCAGTTTCGAGGAGTTCAGGTCCTTCTTTCAGTTCCTGAACAACCTGGAGGATTTCACCATCGCCATGCAGATGTACAACTTCGCCCACCGCTCTGTCGGTCAAGGTAAACGATCACAGCATCGTCATTTTAATGCCAGTCTTTAAGAAAATGTGTTTGAAAGCTTTACAAGTTTTCTTTTAATTTAAATCCAGCTTCTGTAGCAATGATGCGACTGATTTATCAGTCTGCAAAAACAAGTATTTTCAGTCTAGATTCTTGTGCTTAAAATAAGAAAAAATGACTCAAATCTTTCAGCAAAATATAGGAGCTTGTTTTAAATAAATAATTTCTTAATATTTATGACAATTTACTGGTTTCCCTGGCAAATTATTTCACTTAAAATATGGGAATAATCTTAAAAAAATGAAATAATCTTCCAGTGTAACTTTCATGAATATTAAACAATTTTTTACTTAAAACAAGCTCCTATAGCTTTCTAAAAAAGTAACTTGTAAGTTAGTTTAGTCTCATTTCAAGTTTACAAGATATTTGCACCAGAAACTATGCAAAAATAAGTGTTTATATAAATAGGTTAAAATTAAATTCTTGATTTCGCAGTGCAGATTTTTATTCTCAAATTGAGTTTGACAAATGGGGGCTTGTCCGGTATCATTTGTCACAAGCTGGCTCGAGAGGACATGAAAATTAAGGGAGACCCACCGATATTAAAGGGAAACGTTATTTATGATCTCAATGAAGCCCAAATAGAAAATGAGTTTGACACCTTTACAATATGGCTGCCAGTAGGACCCAAATCAACCACTTGCGGGAGACAAGACGGGCCGGCCAAGAGGCCTCTGATGTGCAGGAGAAAACATCCAGGAATGATTAACATTTTGCAGACTGAAGGCAAAAGTAGCAAAAGTCTCAGAAATCCTGAGGAACTTCTAAAATGTTTGATTCGTTTCAGTGGGCCACAGAAATGGACATAATGCAAAAAAATGCATGCAAACTCAAATTTGAAGTTTTGTCTTGTTCTAGTAACTTATTTTGTGGCGTTGATACCTCTTTATTTATTTTTTTTTTTTTTAAAGAAACACTTGATAAGTTTTTTTTTAAATCTTTTTCTCAGACGAATTCACCCGGGCGGTTTACGTCGCCACTGGTATCAAGCTGAGTCACCACTTGGTCAATACCGTCTTCAAGATCTTCGACGAGGACCACGACGGCAAACTGAGCCACAAGGAGTTCATCGGAGTCATGAAGGACCGCCTGCACCGCGGAGACGGGGTGAGACGCCCTCCATGTTCCTCCCAAAGCTGAAACGGGACACTCTCCTCCCTCTCCTCCCTCCTCCTCCCTCTCCTCCCTCCTCCTCCCTCTCCTCCCTCTCCTCCCTCCTCCTCCCTCTCCTCCCTCTCCTCCCTCTCCTCCCTCTCCTCCCCTCCCCCTCTCCTCCCCCTCCCTCTCCTCCCTCTCTTCCCTCTCCTCCGCGGGCCGAGTGGGGAGCAGCAGGTGGCGTGTTTGTTACCGGATCACACCGCCACCGACTGGACGTTGACTTGAGGCTCTACTGCCATCTGTTGGGGCAAAATGTCATCGTTTCCTGCTCGCTCACCCTCATCTCTCACATCCTCAGGGTGTTAAAGCGGAGGAGAAGTTCATCTCTTTCAAATCCTGCATGAAGAAGGAGCTGTCAAGAAAATAGGTAAGAAAGATGTTCACATTTTTGTCACTTTTATTCAAACGAGCCAGCGAAAGTAAAACAAATAAGAATGATTTGTTGAGAAAAAAAAAAAGCCGACTCAGTGTTTCTGAAGGTCCAGGTAGTTTGCAGATGAGGCCCACGCTCTCCTGGCCTCAAGCATTGAGTTACACTGTAATATTAACGCCTGAACAGCTGCCACCGGACACCGGCTTAGGTCTGCATACGTGAGCAGCGAGCGGCGCGGTTTAAAGCTGTATAAGTGTTTCAAAGAGAAGGCACCTCACAGGGGGAAGGCTTAATAATCACCCTCAGTAATGAGGAATGAGGAAGAGGTTGATGCCTTTTGAGGAAAAAAAAACAAAACAAAAAAAAAAACAGGCTCTCTGAAATCAAAAATCATTTCTAGAGAAGAGAAAATGGAGATAAGATTTGACATTTTCTCTTTGATGATTTAATAGAAGAGGATGTTTATTTGAACTTGCATTTGAAGACGTGAATGTGCAGGTTTTTATTTTTGATGGAAATAAATGGGACCCGGGTCGTTTCAGACGCTTTTCAGCGTGAGGTCTGGCCTGTGCAATTCAACGTTTTCTGCAGGGTTCTTTAGTTAACTCCTCCCATGAGCTACAAACAACCTAATAAACCATAAAAGACAGAAAGGGAGCGAGAGAAAGAAATATCGTCTTAGCCAGTTTATCACTAAACCTCCCATCTGTCTGTAAAGAAACAAAAGATTACATTTTTCAGCACAACCATGATAAGCATTAATGCAAAACAAAAGAACAGTGTCACTGTGAACAACGCAGGCTGTTAGAGTTAGAAACCTTTTACGAGGTGAACTGGACAAATATTGTCCAGTGGAAGTTTATGGATGAGGGATGCTTCAGAAATCCAAACTATTTGCATCATGTTACTTTGACGAAGAGGATGTCTGACTTCTTGAAGATGTAATAATTGTGTTTGTGTCGTCGCCAGATGAAGACCCAGTCACAACTGCACGTCTTTACGGACGAGTCGTGCCTTCCCTTTCCTGTGTGTGTGTGTGTGTGTGTGTGCGTGTGTGTGTGTGTGTGTGTGTGTGTGTGTGTGTGTGTGTGTGTGTGTGTGTGTGTGTGTGTGTGTGCGTGTGCCGAAGCAGGAATTCATGCATGCTGCAGCATCTCAGAGCAAAGACGCAGAGCTCTGGGAACCTTCACAGAAAGTAAATTAAGAAACATGGAGACACCCAACAACTTTACTGCGCGTTAGTTTGTGTTTATAGGAAATATTTATTACCATACATATTTATTTATTTATTTATTTATTTATCTGACTACACATATTGTGAAAAAGAAAACCAACCATTTAGCTTATTGGTGAGACAATAATTATAAAAATGTCAGTTTCCTGCTCCGTCAGCTTGCTTTGCTCCAATTGAATCCCAACTGTGGTTCTGTTTCAGACGCAGAATGCTCATATTCTTTGTTCCTCGGTTATCTGCAGCCCCCTTCTCCCCGCCGCTCCTGCAAAATTACCTTTGTCCACCCCCCACCCTGAGTCCTTGTACTTCCTCCAGAGCGCCGCAGCTGGAATCCTCCAGAGGAAGCAGACCTGAACACGCTCGCTCGATCCGAGCTCACTTTTTGACCGCGGCCAGCCAGCACCGTTAATCATTTCTCAGCTGATACAGAGAAATGGCATTGATGAGCAGAAAATCCAAAAAAACAAAACAAAACAAAAGCATAAAAAAGAACGTGTGTGATGTTTAAGTCATTGTTGGTTTTCAAAGGAATTCATCTAAGTGAGATTCTGGCTGAGGAGTGATTCCCTCTGTACGCATCTGAGGATCTGTGTTGGACGAGAAAACACTACAGTGTCACTTAGAGTAAATGGACCGTATCCGAGACGACTGGTTGCTCCGCCCCGTTTCCCGTAAAGCCTGGCTTTGACTGTTACGCTTTCCCACTGATACGTTTCAATAAATCTGACGTACTGTTCCGCTGGCTTTTCTGCTCTGCTTTGTTACTTTCACACAGGTCAGCTGGTAAACTGGCACATTTTCACCTCTCTGCGTGTCTTGTTTGTTTCCAAATGATCCGCTTCAGCTGCAGCCTGAAGGAAAATCATTAACGCTATTAATCACATGGAAACTCAGGTTTTTGTGTGGTCGCTCGAGACTTACCACAAACTTTGTTTTTATCTTTAAATGATTAATCCAGCAGGGATAATCATTTCCCCACAAGCTGGTTTCTCCGCCCGGCGTACAAACACCGGCAGAAGAAGAGAAGAAGAAGTTAGTTTTCATATTATTTCTGGTGTACTAAAATACATGCACTAGAAACTAAACCAGAATTATGTTTTTTTTTTACAGTGTTGGTCTTGGATGCGTTAATCACAGGCGTGACTATTTAATTTTGTGAATGTAGTTTTGTTTCTCGTTCCTGCCAGATGCTCGGACATCATCGCCAGTGGGCTGGACGAAGTTCGCCCATTTCCTTGAGGATGAATAAACGTATTAACTTCCAGTCATCAAGGTCTTAAATTTGAGTTAGCAAAGCCTGCAGAAACCCTGCAGAGACGCAACCACACACACTCAACCTGCTGCCAAGTCAAAGCTAAAAATAACATTCGAGTCAATGAGCTGTAGGCGAAACGCCTCACTTTCGGCTGACCTGAAATTGTCAAAAGTGATGGTTTCAGCCCAGACTGTTTGCCGCGCAGCAGATAAAGTAGGTCTCTGGGACTGAGGGGCTCAGAAAGACTTGTTTGCTTAAAAAAGAAAAAAAAAAAAAACAGTGAATGAATAGGTTGGTGCTTGCAGAATAAAGTCCCGTTGGCCGAGTTAAAATCCACTGCAGAGATTTGAGAAAACGATGTAATGATTTACAGGGTTTACAAGCAGTCAAAAATGGCATGTAGGAATATTTTTAGCATTTTTTTCATAATAAAAGCTCATTTTAAACATCACTGTGGATCTGTATGAATCTCCTCTAAGGGGGTAAAACCTTCACAATGTTTCTGATTTGATGGTTATGCAGGTTTTTCTGTTTCCTCTTGATGTATTTGGGGATTCTCCAGGAGCTGCTGGTTTATGTATTTGTCGGCTCTAAATCAAACCTGGAAGGGCTTGTAATCATTAATCTGGTTTGCCAGTCTGATAGACTGGTGACATTGAGAGGCAGAAAATGTCATAATGTTCTGTGAAGCTTTTTATTACCGTCACAGTAAATACTTTGTTTCCCAAAACAAAGTACATCTAAAACACTTTGTTGGGTTGTGTCATGAATAGTTTGAGCTTCAAAAATATCTCTAACTTTGTCAATAATAAAATCCATAAACTTTTTAAAAACAACAATAGGATGTTTTTTTTCCAGCAGGTATTTCAGCTGCATAACTGGCAACGAACTCAAATATTGACTCATTTTAGGAAAAAAAATAAATTATTTGACATGTATTAGAGAAACAATAAAATAATTTTCCGAGACTCATTTCAGATAAATGAGTCCTGTTTTGCTTCTCTCAAAAATGTGTCAATGTGTTATTTATCCACATTAATGCTTTTGTTTTAGTTTTTAAAATACAAGGATTGGAGGATAATTGTGTACTTTTAGCTTATCTGATGACATTTTCTGTTCATTTTCTCAGTAATTAAATAGCCCTGTGGTGGGTCTGATGCCACCCGCCGATGAGATGTCGCCCTGGGTAGTTGCCAGGGCCCACTAAATCAGACTCTGCCACTGATAGAAACTGCACATAATGCACAACGTTTTCTTTATTTAAAGAATTAAAACAGGTTGAGCAAAAATATGAGTCAATATGTCTTTTTAGTTTGAATAATTTCTCAACGCTGTGTCCCGTTACTCTTTCTGCTGGGGCAAACTACAAACTTACAGCGCAGAGCTAGTGGTTGCTAACTGACTCTACGTGGTAAAATTGTAGTTATTTACATACTGGTGGATTATGGGGTGTTTGGTCGCCAATAGCGACGGACGGAGCGGGACTCGAACCAGCGACCTGCCGAGTACGAGACGAACGTTCCGGGTCGAAAGAGCAAAGGCCAGAGTCCTGCTGAGACACGGAACGCGTATGTAAAGCAGATGTTTGATGACGTAGGCAGGAGACTGCGTCTAATAAATATGAAACGGCGAAAACGCGGGGCATGATGGGAGGTGGCTGCCTTCACTACGACTGGACGAACTGGTCCAATACACGTGAGTGTGTAGGTGTGTGAGTGTGTAGGTGTGTGTGTGTGTGTGTGTGTGTGCGCGTATACATCCAGTCTGAACTCATTGAACCTATGTCCTGCGCGCGCATGAAAAATGTGCCAGGCTTGCAGCATCCCGCGGACGTCATGGCAACGTGTCGCTCTCAGTCAGACTTGCGTCTGTCTGCGCGCGTGCGCTTGTGTGTGAGAACGCGCGCGGGAAGCCGTCTGATGTCGTCTTATCCGTAGTAGGACAGAGAGAGAGAAGAGAGAGAGAGAGAGAGAGAGAGAGAGAGAGAGAGAGGCAGAGAGGAGGGGGCGCGGTGCGGTGCGGCAGAGAGGCATCAGCGGAGCCCGGCGGGGATGTTGCGACTGAGCTCCCGGTGAGGCTGATGATCGCACTACGATGCAGTGACGAGGAGAAGCAGGAGACACGCGCCGCGAGAGAAGAGGAGCAGCACGCGAATGCGCACGGTGCGATGATCGGCTCGTCGTAGACCATGGCGCCGTCGGGTCCACGGAGCATCAAGCGGGGCTGTCAGAGAGTCCTCTACTGGATCCCGGTCCTGTTCATCGCCCTCATAGTGGCGTGGTCCTACTACGCCTATGTCTTGCAGCTTTGCATAGGTAAGAGCCGGCTGTCTGGGTTCTATGAGGATGTGTGTGTGTGTGTGTGTGTGTGTGTGTGTGTGTGTGTGTGTGTGTGTGTGTGTGTGTGTGTGTGTGTGTGTGTGTGTGTGTGTATCTGAGGGGGATATAGAAAGGGGAACACCTCTGTCTGGTATTTTGTCTCTTTTGTTATTGAGGGGGAAAAAAACGGGTTTCATTTTTGTTTTGGGTCCGAGACTGTTTGTTTTTCTCTTGTAATGGTGCAGGCTGGGGCCAAGGCATAAGCAAACAAAGCTGCTTAGGTCCCCTGGAGCCCAACAGGGGACGGGTCTTCACAGCAGTAGTACTGTAATGAAAGTCAGTCAATTGACATTCAACATTTCCTTCCATTAGGGTTCAGCGTTTTATTTATTTTGTTGTTTATTTGATATGGACAGATATAGACTTATATCACAACACTCGTTCCTAGGAGGGTCTTTAATGGTTCATTAAAGTGTAAAGTTAAGATTAACAGTAAAATAAATAATATTTTAAAATGAGGACAATTCTTTAGTCTTTTCTTTACCCTCAAAATAAATATTTAAACATCTGTTCAAGACCTCAAAAATTTTTCAGCCCCTTTGAGCTGTTTGTCACATTTCAACCACAGCCTTTACTGCAGCTTTTACTTTCATAGACCAACAGAAGGTAGTGTTTGATAGCGGCGTGCAAAGGAAGGGGTTGAATGTTATCAAAAACTTCTGGAGTTAAAAATCTGAAAAATGTGGCCAGGATTTTTGTTTTTCTCACAACAGATCCCTGACTTTTTGCAGCGTGTCTGACTGAATGGTTAGAGCATAATGGACGGTGAACTTTAAGGCGAACCTGCACCTTTTGCAGCATTTAGCTCATAGTTCTAACCAGCGCCCCTGAAACGTCCCCGCAGCATGATACAGCCACCGCTTTGCTTACTTTCAAGCCATCTTTCTCTGACCTTCCTCCACATACTGCTTACCGCATGGCTTGAGTCAAAATGTAAAATCTCAGTTGTCATAAGCTCTGTTATCACAGCCATAAAGAGCTAGCTTGATGCTAAAGAAAATGTCAGAATATTTTCGAAATGTGGCTTTTTTGAAAGATCGTCTCTTCTGAGAGTCGTTTGACAAGTAGATTTTTTGAGTAACTACAATAATATAGTCAAACAACAAAATTATATTATTGTTCTGAGGGAAAAAAAGCTTAGATACAGTGATCAACATTTGACGTCTGTCTGTGTGGTTCTATTTTCAAAACAGTTATTTGTTTCAAACTCCAGATTATTAGCAATAGTTTGATGCTAATGGGTTAAAAGATTATGTATTTCTAATAAGGATCATATGAACCAAAGCGTACTCACATATATGCAGTCTTAGACCAAAGTATAACTTCACAAAATGCCTAATTCCTTGTTTTGCTTGTTATTTTTCATGTTGGGACTTCTCATAAAATTGCACATTTATTCAGGTGACATTTCGACTGTATTCTTGAAATGTCACGTCCTTTTTTCTTGTAATTTAAAAAAAAAAAAAAAAAAAAGAAAATCTTAGCCTGACCCTAATATTAAAGCCCAAATAAAAATAGAATCTGTAAAACAAGATGGCGGTTCTGGGCGTGCTGACGTCATTCTTGACCATGGAAACCCAAAAATTTCAATGGTGGAAAAAAAATAAATCAAATCTTCACCCGGTCTAATGTGGAACAGGAAGACCCGCTAGCTTTCCCCAACAACGATCAAAACGACTGTGATTATATTTATTTTACTTTTTATCAGTTTTAACGGTTATTGGACAGAGTACTTGCGATTAATAGTTAATCAGTAGCGCTTCATGTTAGCTAAAAAGCCCCGACATTCAATCACCGCCTTCCATGACGTGATGACAGTCATATGCTAGCATCTGCAGTTTTACATGCTGACGTAAAAACAACAGGACAATAATAAACCAGTGTGTTTGAGGCGCAGTTTGTCGACCGGTGCAGCGTGACGGGATATAAGAAACGGATTAGACCATCTGATTCTCCCTCTGCCACTTCATCATCACCAGCTTAAAGTCTTACAGTGGAAGCTTCGGGCTCATGTGCTCACCCCACACCCGCCGTCCAAATTTATATCCACCAGCACAGACACAATCAGCATTATTGGCTGGCGAAAAGCCGGGCCCCTAATGGCTTTTTGTTTTTTCTGCGCGCACTCGTACCGGGCTTCCTGAGTTTACTAGGTTGACCTGGGTAGTAATGGTTTTCTAGGATGTCTCGCTCGCGAGAAGTCAGAAGGAAAGTCAAAAAAAAAAAAAAAGTGGGGTGGGGGGATGAAATGGAGAGGAGAGGATGTTCTGACAGCTTGTTCCCGAAATATTAACCTTCTTCACAGAATCAAACCTTTGCAGATCAGTGAGCACTGGAGAAAAATCCTAAATAAACCCTCCATCGGCAGGCTGTTCTTCTTCTTCTGTAAACCGTGTTCCTTCGCATGCCTCGTCACAAGACTGAAATTGTGATGCATTCAGGTCATAGATGAAAACAACAAGCAGCTGCTCCCCCCCCTCTCACTCGGCAGCAGACAGGACACACAGAGTCGGTTGTGTGAAAGTATCATCAGCTGATGCTCATCCGATCACTTAATCCCATTGTCTGGTTTGCATAACTCGCCTCCAGAAATCTGCGGTCGACCCATTTTCCGTCACAGCGATACCAAACAACGTCAGCCTTTGAACCGAGAGCCTGGATCAGGTGGAAATTTGGTCGCCGGAGATCAAAAACAGAAGCGCGTTGGTGTTGCTTCTACAGACATGTCAATATGACATCCGTGCAACTGCCGTTAAAGGAGTGGCATTGGATGCTTTACCAGGCACATGGCGCCACTTTATAGCACAATCAAGTATGTTAACTTCAATTGTTATAAAACTGGTACCTCAAATATTGCTTAAATGAAATCTGGTTATTGTAATTTAACACCTTGCAATTGGGCTTCTGTCTCTTTAAGAAGCTCCTGCTCTTTCTGAAGCTCCGCCTTCAGGAAGTTGTCACAACACAGCTCCTCTATTAGCCGTTTATGAGACGTTTTCACCAGTGTTGCATTGAGAAGTAGCTCCTATAATGAGATGCTCAGTTCCACCAGGTGTTTGCTAATTTCTACTGGCTAGTCTGAAGGAGCCGAGCGGGAGAGTCACATGAGACTCTCCCGCTCTCCCCCTCAAAAGGGGGGGAAGCTCTGCAGGTGGAGGAGCTTCGTCTTCAGAGGCGGGGCTAGGTCAAACCAGGCGTTTTGCACAGCTGAGTTGTTGCCATGGAGATGAAAGGCTTTCTCAAACAAGCATGAAAGAATCGAGGCAACATTTCAGGGAACAACATTATAACATGATGTAAAGCTAAAAAAAAAAAAAAAAAAGTTGATTTTAGATGATCCTGCATATTGATTTCGCGTCTGAGCGGACTGAGCTCAGGAACCGAAGGCTCCGCCGGCTCAGCGTTTATTCCCTTCCATCTCTCTGAAGTCAAAACGCTCGGCTTTTCCTCCAGCAGCGCTGCACTCACCCACAGCACGTTTCCTTCGCGCTGACTGTCTTTTTTTTCAATGGTTTGTTTTCCAGAATCCATCGAGGACACAGGAGAAAAGGGTAAGAGATCCACAAACATCCTGCCAGTCGAAAATAATGCGATGACTGGTCACAACTAATTGAATTAAACTGATCAAACGTACTTTATTTATATCTATCTAGCATGACAGTTTCATAAATTGACAAAGTATTCACACCCCGGAGACATTTCCTTGCTTTGTCATGTTACAGAGATTTATTTGGGAGGACTTCATAGAACAAACAGCATCATGCACTGAAAAGTAAATAAATCTTTGAAATCTCTCTAGTTTGTTATCGCTAATTTGATCAGTTTTGCTCTAACTGTACTTCTGATTTGATTGAAGATTTGATTGGAACTCAACACCAGATGGTGCCACATAAAAAATAAAAAAAAAATCTCTAATTTACTGTAAAATACTGGCAGCTGTGGTTGCCATTGTTTTGCAGCATAAATACGGTGTAGAGGCCCAACAGCCGTACAAAAATTCTGGCAATTCTGAAAATGTGTTTTTCAGACAGTAGCTTGGCTCTCAGGTGTTTGTTTTTTTTCCCTCTTACTTAACCAGTTTGTTCATCATATTTATCCAAATGGAGCCTTCTGACCTGTATGGAGCTAAATTGGGGCCATAAAGTTTGTGCCCAATTTTATTTTGTCTGAAAGTGAAAAAACTTGCTGCGGAGGAATGATTTTGAAACTGAGAGAAATCTAACTAAATAAAGTGGGAAAAAGAGGTTCACAGCTATCGTTCAAATTTAGGTCTTATTTAAGCATAAGATGCTTTTCTTTAGTTTGAACTTTTTTTTAGTTAAAAAAAAGAGAATGAGCAAACTTTTTGGCCCCAATTTAGTTCCATGCTATTATAAATACGTTAACTAAACTTTGGTCAAATCACTGCAAAAAAAAAAAAAAAAAAACATCTGAAAGCTGTTTGTATTATCAACTGAAGTAATTATTTTTCCTAATGATGAGTTGGTACCACTTCACAATAATTGATGGCTTTTAAATAGTTTTTAGATATGTTGTTAATTAATCTCTAAACTCTTTATAACTGTTAATAACTGTTTATTATGCATTAATGAAGGGTGAGAAGGAGCCAAAATCTACCCGTTTCTTGCCAAGGTAATAGTGAACCAAGTCAGTTCACTAATACCATTTACATAGAGTTAAACATTTTGGATTACCTTGTAAACATAATTCTTTATCATATAATCTCTTTCTCACCCTTAATTAATGCATAATAAACTGTCATTAATGATTTACAACATGTTTATAGATTTATGGGCAACATATAAACTATTTATTAGCCGTCTATAAGTGGTATTGCTGGGTTCTACAGTGAATACCAGTAATAACTGTGTAATAACTGAGGTTCATGAAGCAGAAAGCGTGGTATCACTGTAGAAATTCCCGCTGTGAACACGGGCACACCCACACACACACACACACACACACACGCACACACACACACACACACCCACACACACACACACACGCACACACACACACACACACACACACACACACACACACACACACACACACACACACACACACACACACACACACACACACTGTTGTTCCTGTCGGTCTGCTTGCAGTCGTCTACCTGCTGGCCTACCACGCCATCTTCATCATGTTCGTGTGGGCGTACTGGCAGACCATCTTCACCAAACCCATGAACCCCCTGAAGGAGGTGAGTGCATCCGGTCGGGATGATGAAACGCTGCAGGAAGCGGGCTGCGGCCCCCCTATACCCC
Source organism: Poeciliopsis turneri (assembly GCA_922788865.1). Taxonomy (NCBI): domain Eukaryota; kingdom Metazoa; phylum Chordata; class Actinopteri; order Cyprinodontiformes; family Poeciliidae; genus Poeciliopsis; species Poeciliopsis turneri. The sequence goes on from CAKLNU010000953.1 coordinate 1,832,389, forward strand.
TCATGTGATGGAGCGCTCTGTTCAGACTAATAATGCTTCCTGGTAGGAGCGCCTGAAGCTGCTGCACTTTAATGGCTGTGATTCTGACCGCAGACTGAACACAAACACATTTCACCTCTGCGTCGGCTCACATATGAGATTCCTCCTTATGAGACGTGATGGACTGATCGGTGGAGGTTTCGTCCATCTTAATAAATTCTCTCCGCGCCGCCTGTTATTATCATCTCGGTTATTTTGCTTCCACTGTTCAATCACATAGATTTGTGTTGTTTTTTGGGGGGGTTTTGTCAGCAATGTCCAGGCGGCTCTTGCGCTTGTAGGATCAGAGAGCTGAGCTTTCTCTCTCCCCTCTGCCCCGCGTAGTTCCAGCTGTCCCACTCTGACAAGGAGCTGCTGGAGCGCGAAGATCGCGGCGAGTCCCAGCAGGAGATCCTGAGGAGAATAGCCAAGGACCTGCCCATCTACACGCGCACCAACTCCGGAGGTAACGACACGCTCCACCAACGGGGTCCCGTTACTGCCAAAAAAGCACGCGGCCCGGCCCCGGCTCGGCACTCTTTGGGTCAAGTGCTAAGAGATGCGGCGGCGGCTGATTACTGAGTGATTGAACTGACTGTGTCTCCTCAGCGATTCGTTTCTGTGACCGCTGCCAGCTGCTGAAGCCTGATCGATGCCACCATTGTTCAGTCTGCGATAAGTACGCATCCCCCGCTCCGCCGCAGCACAGATCATATAACAATATAGCACGATAGCACGCTGACAGGAGGAGTCCAATTTAATTACACTGATGTCGACTCGTGCTGTGTTGCAGATGCATCCTGAAGATGGATCACCACTGCCCCTGGTACGTACCGCGCCGTCGCCCCCGACGCCAATATAGAGAAAACTATTTATTGTACGCCACTTTCCGTTTGCGTTCGGACTGGCGGGGGTTTTCCATAACGCCGAGCGCAGAGCCTTGCCAAAGTCTTCACACCCCTTGAGCTACTGGCAACTACAAACTTCAATATATGTTGTTGGTTTTTGTGTGTGAAAGAAAATCACAAAATAGTACGTAGCTGTAATCTGTGAAGAAAAGATGCATTGTTCCTTTTGTTTTTGTTTTTTTACACATAAAATTCTAAATTATGATGTGCTTTTGTATCCAACACCCTCCTTTCTGACACCATTAAACAATATCAAACCAAAATGGAGTCTAACAATATCACCTCAGTGTAAATCTAGATTCAGCTAGATAAGATTTGTTCGAGAGAAAAACAAAACTCCACAAGTTGTGAGAAGGTGACGGAGCCCCAAAAGTCTCACGAGCCACAAGTGGGGGAAACATGTATGTAGAATGGCCCAGTCAAAGTCCACACCTATGTCCAAATGAGAATCCGTGGCAAGAACTTGAGGTGTCTTGCGAGTGTAACTGGACAAAATGTGGAAAAGTTCTGCTCTCTGCTGACTTTCAACCAAAACAATTGTTCAGATGAAACTCTGTTTGCTCACCAACCACCAAATGATCCAGTAGGATAAACTGAAACGACAACAGGAGAGCGAGTGTTGTTGCTCAGCGTCTCATCCGAGGATGTCTGAGTGTCTGGGTCAACTCATAATGACCTTCCCTCACCGTCTGTCCTGCAGGGTGAACAACTGCGTGGGATTCTCCAACTACAAGTTCTTCATGCTGTTCCTGGCCTACTCTCTACTTTACTGCCTTTTTATCACCGCCACTGATCTGCAGTACTTCATCAAGTTCTGGACGGTAAGTGCAGATAAATCGGCACATTCATCCGGTGATGAAACGCGCAGAGCAGCAGAGTGTGCCGTTTGATTGTCTTTTCACAATGTGACGTTTGATCTCTTTAACAAGGCTGGAGGTAGAGCACATTTCCGTCTGAGAGAGTACCTGGTACGAACCACGCAGCCGGTTAGCAGCGCACTAAAGTAGAAACTAGACACAGTGGCACGCAAACGTTTGAGCTCCCCCTGAAATATTTGGCTTGCATGTTTTTGTTTTTAAGCTTTCGGTTTGAGCTGCGTTTGGTTGCCGTCGGTGACATTGAGAACATCTCTCTGCCAGAGGAAGATGGGGGGGGGGGGTTTCACCGAATACCTGCGGAGTTTGGAAGGGAGCATCACGCCATCTGGACAAATAGATGGAGGTGCTTGCTTCAGCTGACAGTGAAGGGCAGGACGGCCCATCAGAAGCAGCTCGACGCTCGATGGCGAAAGAGATTCTGTTCAGGGGAACCAGACTTTGCTTGCCGCTGAGTAAAGAACTCTATGGAAGCCCAGTTTCAACACCAGTTTAAAGGAATTTAAAAAACAAACAAAGAACTAATTGTTCAGTATGCTACAGCTGTGAAAGTGCATCTCGCAATTATTACTCGTTTTTATGAAACACTGTCAAAGCTCTCAGATCTAATCATGAACATACACTTTAGATGTCACAGTCTGTTATGAGATTATTAATTACTGTTTTAATTACTGTCTTAATTAATATTAATCAGTCATAATTATTAACAATGTGCTTTGAAGTGGTAAAAATAAGACCAGCAAGTGACATGTCGATTTTTTTAGTTTTTACATCAGTAGGCAGTAATTTAAAACTAATGGCTAATTAGCACATGCTAAATACTAGCTTGCTGGTGAGCAAATGCATGCTAGCCTTATTATGCTAGCCTGGTCAGTGATGCTGATGTGGTTTGTCTTCATTTGAAGAATAAAGGACAAAGCCGAACATCTTCAGTCACAGCGTTCGCCAAAAGGTAGCGCGGCGGTGGCTTGAAGCTAATTTTAGCTTTTGCTGGATGCTAACCAGCGTGCGGCTAGCAGGACTGCCGCGCTAAACACAAGACATGCTAAGCTAATTAGCCGTTTGCTAAATACCTTGAGTAAAATGAAGGTCTGCGTTGACAGGACGAGTTGAAGTTACAAAAATCTCTACCAGTTCAAATGTCTTATAAGAATTTTACCAGAAACTCGTTGATGGGCAAAAATCAACAAAGAAAAAAAACACCACCAAATCCATATTTGAATCAGTATGTATAATATAAAAGTGCGCTATGATTTCAAACTTATTTATCCAATTCTTGTTTTATGTTTCAGTGAAGATATTTTATTGAATTCTTCTATACAGAAAAAGGAGCATGGTTGTATGTAGTCTCCTCAATGGGAACTCTGTGACTCATTAACATGACAGTTTGTAATCACTATGAGATCTTTAATAACGGCACGTTTAATTATGGCTTCGTTGCTCATATTTAAAAAGATAATATCTCCTAATTAAGGTTTTTGCTTTTGGAGCTGGGCTTCCACAGGGACTCTGTAGGACACTGAATCTCAAGTTCCCGTAGGTCCAGCCAGCCCTCTGCCCCTCAGAACCGACGGGTTTATGGTAATGTTCTCCGTCTTCCTCCCCAGAAAGGCCTCCCGGACACCCAGGCGAAGTTCCACATCCTCTTCCTCTTCTTCTCGGCCTCCATGTTTTCCGTCAGCCTGGCTTCCCTCTTCATTTATCACTGCTGGCTCGTCTGCAAGAATAGATCCACGCTGGGTGCGTGTCGTTTTCAGCGAGAGCCGCCGTCCGGGCCAGACTGGGGCGGTTACCCAGAGCCACAGGTTTTGGGGTGGTTGGGGGGAGAGCCTTTCTGTTTTTTCCATGATAAAAACATTACACAAAAATCTGTTACGAAACCAGAAACAAACAGTACAGTTTGTCAAATGCCATCATCAAAGTCAAGAATAATCAAAAAACATATGTTACGTACATTAATCAGTGATTTGGTTATTAATCAAAGACCAACTCTAAATAAATAAGAAATCATTGATTTCAAGGATCTCAGTGTTTTGAAGTGTGTTATAGATTTGTGGTGCATAGAAGCTGAATGCTTGATTGCTTGCAATAAATGAACTCGGTTTTTTAAAGTTGGATCAACGACTTTCTTTCTCCTAGTATTCGTGACAAAAAAAAGCTTGCTGAGTTTTTAAAAAAATATTGATAAATTTTTAATTTAAACACTAAAATATTTTTACATTTATGACAATATAGCACATATTTTTGACACCACCTTGGAGCAATCAGTCGGTCGTTTTAAACAAAGCCTCCATCAGTTGTGTGCGTAATCTTATTGTAGTTATACTTTTCTTTTTGGGCACCAAAACTTGCTCCAGCCCGGGGGCCCTCATTCCTCTAAATCCGGCCCTGGCCAGGACCTCAGGTTACATCCGTCCTCCTTGACGCGTCGGAGGTGAAGGAGAGTTTTGACCTGTATTTATATATATATTTTTGGTTTCTCATTAGAAGTGCACAGTGGCGCGCGTTGTCTCGGTGCGTCGAGCAGGGCGGATTACCCAGAGGAGTGTGTTACAGCAGCATCGCTCAAAGAGCCGTAAGCTGCTTAGAGGCGGACACCGATATGGCGTCCAGAAAGACAAAACCTCACACCTGGCGAAACAACCGCGAGAGCCGCACAACAAAGATGCTTTGGTTCAGAGGAACCTCACAGAGCCTCCCACTTCCTACAGCCAACATGCTATTCACTCCACATGCTAACATTAGCTTTGTACCTAAAACTTCGAGTTAGTCAACATGCTAGCGACAACCCTAGCATGTTGACTAACCCTAGGAACATACTAACCCCTAGCATGTTCCTACTGGTGGTATCAACGTGCTAGTAACTCAATATGCTAATGATACCCCTCATGCTAACGTTAGCCTAGTAATTACAATAAGCATTTTTGCTATTTTTTTAAAATTTATTAGCTATGTTTACTATACTAAATGAAGCAAGTCAACATGCTGGTGATACCCGACATGCTACTGACAGCATTCAAGCTAACCATAGCATTGTAGCGAATTTTAGTTTATACACTAATGCTAGCACACTGACCGGGGTTAGTCAATATGATAATGGTATTCCACATGCTACTGACTATTTGTTACTTGACAAATTGTCATCTTTAGAGCAGATCAATGGGTTTCAACCGAAATGTTGAAACCCAGCGTTCAAAACGCTGTGGCAGGCCAGTGGCAGGTCGTTACTGTCATGCTAACAACTCAACCTCAACGCAACCCGAGGTGAACTTCCAAAGGTCTGCAGAGGCTGTAACTAATTTAAACTCATCGAATGTGAAGACGCTTTGCGATAGATGACAGGATAATTCCCTCAAATGTCGGCTACCCTAAATCCAGAAATATTCTCTGCCTTATTCCACTTCTTAAGCAGGTCCTTGAAAATGGTCGCCGTGACGTCAAACTACGCACGTGGACGAGATGCCTGTAAACACGTTAAAGCCGCTTTATAGAACGAACAGGTTCCATCACAGATTAATGTGAAAACAATAGTTGCGGTGTTCTGGATTTGGAGACGTTCGTGTTTAATGTGATTTCAATGAAACCCGTTTCCCTGTCTGATATTGTTTTATTCTGACAAACACCTCTGTATTTAAAATATTGTTAAGAGGTTGGATATTCTGATGATGGAAGTGACATTCTTGTGGTTTCGTCACACATAACTTGTTTCAATGCAGTTTTGGACGCGTAGCACCGACAGACAGACTTATCCAGGCACTGATAGTCAGAACACCGGGATGCTCACCTTTTCTCCTCTGTCTGTCTGTCTGTGTTGTTTCAGAGGCAGTGCGTGCTCCCGTGTTTCGTCACGGCACAGACAAGAACGGCTTCAGCCTCGGTTTCACCAAGAACTTCCTCCAGGTGTTTGGGGACGAGGCCAAATACTGGCCTGTTCCCGTTTTCTCCAGGTGAGATCCAGTCACAGCCGGTTGAAGCCAAACAGTCTTAAAAGTATGAGTTAAATAAAATGTGATATTATATTTTAATACCTTGAAATTGGGCCTCTGTCTCTTTAAGAAGCTCCTCCTCGTTCTGAAGCTCTGCCTTCAGGAAGTTGTCACAACATGACTCCTCTATTAAACCTTAAATGTTTTCACCAGCGCTGCTCTGAGAAGTATCTCCTATTATGAGCGCAGCAGCTCCACCACGTTTGCTAATTGCTGCTGGCTAGTCTGAAGGAGCTGAGTGGGGGCGATGCAAGGGATTTTGCATAATTCTGCCCCTTTAAGGAGACTTTTTCCAACTCCACTGACCTTATTCCTCTGCTGATAGCTCCAGTTTTATTTCCGCGCTCTCTGTCTGGCTGTTGATCTGCTCCGCTCCAGATCGACCTCGGTGTCAGAAACGTCCACAGAAGCTTCGGCGCAGCAGTCAGATCAAAGATTCCCCCCCCCCGTCGCGCTCCGCCGGCGTGATCTTGGACGTCCCACCGAGTGACCTCGTAAGACAGGCTCGTGTTTGATGAACAGATGGGGCATTCTGTGTTCAGATGGAGCAGCTTATGCTGTCAGTCGGTGAAGAGCCTCTGCATGCACATTCCGAGCTGGCAGACGAGACGAGTCAGGGGCGTTTTTCATCCTTCACCCTCGTCGAGGTGCAATAATGTACAGATGTGGACGCTGTTTTGTACCACAGGGCCCTGCAACAGTGTATATACAAAATGCTGTCATCAGTGGATTTGATTTTATAGACCAGCATAAAGCCGTGCAGGAGTCGTAGGACGATGCATGTTTCTGAAGATGCTTAAAATGTTTCGATTAGGCCGAAACGTGGTCAAGAACCAACGCTGCACTCTCACTGATGCATATTTATGCATGCACGAATGGAGTCGGTGTTCAACCTAGAGCTATCTGAGCCACTTACTGTCTAACAAAGTGCTTCAAACGACCGGAGGTCCCGGCGGAGCGCTGCGGCCGCATCAGCAGCACCGCCGCTGTAAATCAATACAGACGCTGCAGCTCCGCAACCTCGCTAATTCCTGCTGACAGAATGAGAAACACTCTGATTGTATCACTGCTGACGTACAGGAGGTCTAGATTTCCCTTCAGCCATAAAATCTATGATCCAAGTGTGTCAGGTTTCTTCTCGCATTCGACAGCTGAAGTGAAATACTGAAACAGGAACTTCTTTGTTTTTCATCATTAATGCTACCTGCTCTTTTTCAGAGTTTTCTTAAAATCTTTTGTTCATTATATCAATCTGGACATTTTTATGTCTTTTTGCTTCTTTATATGCAATAAGAAGAGAACATAAACTATGTGTGTTTGTGCAGTGAACAGCGCCGGATTCAGAAAGATAAGGGCCCCTGGGCTAGTCAGTTTTAGTGCCTTATCCAAAAAGAAAAAAAAAAAAAAAAAGTTTAATTTTAGTATATTAATAGGTTGGTCCTCAGATAAGCAGGTTGAAAACATCCCATACCTGATGTTGGTCCCATAAAGATCTAATTTAAGTTCAGACTTTTCAAATATCTGAGAGTTTGTATACATGAACAACATTATATAATTGTATACTGAGTTTCATATAAGCTATAATGTAAAGCATACATTCATTACAAAAAAAATTCAAAGTCTTTGAAACTTGCTGCTGCCCCCATAAGCTCTTTTTAGAGTTCATCCCAGCAGGTTGAAAGCAATAAACATAAGACCAGAGTTAAAATAGATCGTCTGATTTTCATGTACAGTATCAGCAGCTCTTCCGGTGTCGTCTGTTCAGTCTAGGTGACGGATGCTCATTCCCGACCTGCCTGGTGAATCTGGACCCTGAACAGCCGTCGTCGCCCACTGGATCCAGCTCAGCCAGCAAGAGGTGACCGTTTTATTCTCTTTCACTTAAAATCCAAGAGAGAAAAAAAAGACAAATAACGAGATAAAATTGACTTTAGGTTTCATCCCAAGCATACAGAACTATTTTATCATAAACATAGTTACATTAGTTTGCATGTGTTGGTTTGTGTTTGTAGTGCAGCAGAGGGCCGCCAGTTCCCGTCCAAACCGCTCCGAGACAGCCAGAGTCGACTGCTCACCAGCACCCCCTCCTGGTCAGAGAGTGAAGGTGCAGGAGACAAGGACAAGAAGGGCAAGCAAGACACTGGGATTTTTGCGAAAGTATTCTTTGCACCCCTTTAACACGTCCACATGTTGCGACGTTGCAGCCCGAGATTTCAATACATTGTGATTTTTATAAACCGACGCAAAAATGACAACATCTCAGCCGCTCCTCTGATTTATTCTTTAAAGTGAAAAAATGTAGAAAAGTTCAAAGGGGGATGAATACTTCTGCTACTTTTTGGACTTGTTTTATCTCAATGGAGTGTTTTACGTGTGTGTGTGTGTGTGTGTGTGTGTGTGTGTTCAGGTGCCAGTAACCCGGTGATGACCATTGAGAACGAGGCGTAACCAGGATCACACACGACCAGAAATGTAAGTAAATGTAATCCCAACATCCAGAATTAAAACCACATCATCACCATCATCTCCATCAGTAACTGCTCTCATCCTACAGGTCAATGCTGCCCTCCTCCGTGTTTGTGCCTATCAGAACTCGGCGTGATTGGCGGCGACGTCCTCTTGACGTCTGCCGTCACGCATCGCTACTCGACCGACAAGCAGTCGGGGATTCACCGCTGCCGTCAGAAAGTCAACTGGACGGGAAAAGTAAAAATGAAAAAAACAAAAACAAAAAAAAAAAACGGAGATTGCATTCCAGTCATCTGCTCTTCTTTGGATGTAAATAAGCACAGAGACGCAGTGGAGAGAGGACTGCGTCTTGTTTTCTAACTCAGTCGGCTGCTTCTTACTTTTCTGTTGCGTTCAAGGACCACCCGCTGCTGCTAATTCTTTGGCACATCAAGGACACACACAAAAAAAAAAAAACAGAATAATTTGCTGAGCGATGTCGACGCTCCCTCTGACATTCCTCTCTCTTGTGAAATGTTTGTTCTTTTCGTTTCCACGCGCATCATGGTGAGTGTTGTGAACGTGAAAGAGTCGCATGCTCTCATCTCAGGACCCAAACACATGCTGGTAATGACGTAAAAGAAGAAAAGAAGACGAAATGGTAGTAATTAGTAATTCATTTTTTTTTGTTTCTTTAAAAAAAAAAGGGCTCTTCTGACTCTTGAGTGGCCTGAGTGAGGATGTCACTGAAACATCATGTCTATCCGCTGCCCAGACGCTTCCCGACTGTTTCCCTTCCTGGACGGAGTTTCTGCAACTGGCGACGACAAGCAGAGACCGTCCAGTGTTCGGCTGTATTATTGAAAACAAAACAAACAAACAAACAAAAAAAAACATGTCTTGTACAGTCACTTTAGGCTGGAAATGACTACGTCATTCAACTGTAACTCAATAGTACTTTCCAGAATGTACACTTTGAAAAGCTTCGTTGTGACATATATTTTTCTATCTTTCTGTCTGTGGATGTGAGGCAGGCGATGTAAGAGTTGAGATGCCTTATGGGGAATAAAATGAGCTCATCCTCTGCGTCGGCGTGTTGGAAGATGTCAGGTCCTGTGAGAAAATGCCTAAAACACACCGCAGAAATATGAAACTTTATCCAGTAGTTTTGGTTTCTGGAACAAACGGCGTTTGTTGACAGGATGTTCTTAACACTGACACAAATATAACATCTGCTGTGAACGTGAAGGAGTCTGCAGGAATGTTTATGACTGGCAGAAAGTGTCATGAGGTAAGTAATGACACGTTTGAGGAAAAGTTGCTATAAAAGTCCATTAAAAGTGCGAACTGTGCATGACGTCAGCCATCAACATTCATAAAGACTCCTTCATGTTCATAGCAGGTGTTGTGTTTGAGTGTTAAGAACAAATAAAGTTACTGCACTCAAACTGTTGACCAAGATTGCTTTAAGTCAACAATTCCTTAATATTGATGATTATAAGAAGAGGAGGTGATTTCATCATATTTTGTGGCGCTATTGTGGATAAGTATTTATTGCTTCTTTTTTAGGTGACTGTACGGCTGTGACTGAACCCACAAACCGTGATGAAACATTCCCGTTCCAATGTGATTCTTCACACGTAAAGAAGTCTAAGGGCATCTAGAAAATGTATTGATATTTCCTGATGCTCGCTGAACAAACGGTGGGGAAAACCAGTCAAATGAATTCAGTCTACAAGGACAGCATTTGGGTTTCTCAAACATTATTTGGAATTTGTCATTAAAAGGATGAATCAAACGTCACATCATGATGAGAAACGTGTCAGAATGGATGATAAAGAAAAGTAATGTTTCGTTTTTATTGGTCAATTTCCAGCAAATTATCATTTTTGTCCTCTTCAAGTTATTTGAGGGACCTTTGTGGGCTTTTCTGTCATTAATACAGACGTACCAACAATTTGATCCACATGACAATAACAATAATCTTTATCGTTATTGTAGAAACCATGCAATAAGTTACATGGATTATAACAAAATTGGGTTATCAATGTTTAGCCCTTTTGGTTTTAATTCTTTATTTTTAAGTTCTGTCAAGCACATTATTAGTTATTGTATAAAATGGTTTTATAAAAGACTGATGTCTGTGTGCTCTGACATCAGCTCCAGTCCATGGTTTGGACACATCCTTTTCTACAAAACTCTTTTCCTTCCACTCAGTTTTCCGTCAATATGCCTGAATACAGAACTGTTGCTTTTACTACTCATTAGCTTTCGAGTGTAACCATAAGTGGGCAACACTCCATTGAGGGTGTAACATAAAAAAAAAAATCTATTTTTAATCAGTTCCATTCTAATTTTCTGAATCAAAATTTTGTTTTTAATTATTAAAACAAAGAACAACAGAGAAACAACCCCTTGAAATACTTATATTTATCTCTTCAAATTAAATTACTACAATGAACTTTCCAGCGGTTTATTTAGACTTCCGAGAACTTTTTTTTTTTTTCTTTTCTTTTCTTTTTCCGGTAGAAAAATTTCAAGCCTTTATTTACAAAAAAAACGTCTAAAAACATTCCTCTCTTTATGTTGCATATTTTTTCTTTACAGTGTGAGAGATGAGCTGCAGAAAAAGGAAAGGGAGCGCAAGTCACGTTCGGAGGCAGAGGTCATTAAGAAGCTGCTAACCTACGACCTTAACACGCCTAGAAGCAGGATGCAGGAACCGATCAACAAGTCCGCTTCGAGTCCGACGTTTTTTTTAAACGCATGCGACCTGCTCTGCGCCTGAAACCGGACGACGTCACAGGAAGGAGGCATTCCACAACTCGAGTGGCGTTAACTACCACTACGAAGAAAAGGCTTTTTTTTCTCCCCCTCCCTTTTAATCTGTTAAAACAATAAAAGAAAAAAGAGAAACGTACTCTGAGCACAGTAGTTGAGGTTGACGTCAGCATGTCCTACTGGGTTTGTTTGATGGAAAAAGCTGCTTGTGTCACTGGTTGATTTAAACAGAGCTCATCCATCTGACTATGTGCGTGTCTGTCAGCAAGAGCATTTACACACACACACGCACACACACACACGCACACACACACACTCAAAAATGACACGCATTCCTCCGAGTGAAAAGCATCTGGATACATGCTGTTCGTACGACATGGAAAAACAAAACAAGAAAAAGACAGAAGCGATTGGATGTGGAGAGACGTTTCTCACAGTGAAGTCAGCGCTCATTCAGGCCGATACAAACATTCTCGTCACGTGAACAAATCCAGAACAAAAGATTCAAGTGTCGGCGAACACACTTTGTGAGGACTTCACTTTGTGAGGCCGTCTGGATTGCGGGGACGTTCTATTTATTTATTTATTTTTTGTTGTTTAGTGTTGAATAGGGTCACCAGGCAACGTAACCCGCACAATAAATTAAAAGGTTTAAAAGAGAAGAATGCAGCTAATGTTAAGGCCGAGTGTGGCGAGAGCTGCTTCCGCAGCGGTGGGAGATGTGACATATTCACGATGTAAAAGAAACAGGAACATGGAAGGCAACGGAGAGGAGACGGAGACACACCGGAAACGTGTTCAGCGTTCCGCATAAAATCAGGGTTAGAGCTTCTTCTTCTTTTGTTTTTTTGTTTTTTTTCTTGCTTTTTTGTTTTCTTTCGTAAAGTGCAAAAAACATGTCTGCAAAACACTTGAGGAAAACTAAAATCCCATCTTTTCAGGCGTGTTCAAACTGAACCGAGCGTCGTCTTGGCGCCGCCTCGCAAGGGATAAAAGACTAAACTCGTGCATGCGGCTCGCAGCGCGGACGAGGAACGGCCGCGCTTCTTATTCGCTCGTCTGAGATGGGCGCGGCCGATGGGGAAGAAGAAGAAGAAAAAAAAAAAAAGAGCTAAATAACGCGAATGTACGTCGGCGTTTTTGTTCCTCCGTTATGGTGGTGGGGGTGAAACCGGCTCGCCGCCTCGGAGCCGTGCCGGACTGTGGGACGGTGGGAGACTTCGGCGATGTCACGACTGCTGCTTGTTGGCCTCCTCTTCGTAGGCGTTTCCCGTCCCATTCTGCACGTAGGTGGAGCCCGAGCCCAGCCCGTACAGGTGGCCGCAGTACTTCGCATCGTCGATGTGATCCTCAAAGAACATCTGGAGGGAAGGAGGACAGCGACACAGATGTGTGATTACGTCATGTACTGCAAAAATAAAAGAAGTCTGATAGTCAAGCAAAGGATTATCAGCAGAAACAACTGGGGCATAAACTGACGACTAGGTTAGCGTTAATCGAATAAAACAGAAAGCGCACGTTCTGCAGATTTTTCATTTAATCACTGAATTAGTTGACAATTATTTCAATAATCAGATTCATTGTTTCAGGGTCTGGTTTTTCATAAGTGTGTTATTTGGTGTGTCTTTGTGGTTTGGCAACAATCGGAAGACACCGACACCACATCTCGACTTTGACTAGGCCACTTTGAGAATGCTTTCATCGAGATTTTTACATTGTAGCTCTGGCTGTACGTTTAGGGTTGTTCTTCTGAGAGAAACGGCAAAGTTCACACTTGAAATAGGTCAAATTGTGAAAAAATATTCAGCAGAATCCATATTCTCCCCTCGGATTGGAAGCTGAGAGCCAAAGTGAGCGAAGCTCTACATCAGGCTGCCGACTCGGGGCTCCTACCTCTCTCATTTTGAAGAACGCCATGCCGGTGAGTAAAGAGTCCGAGCCGGCCTGGTGCTGCGGTCCGATCCTCTCCAGCTCCAGCTGCTCAGCTACTTCCTGCAGCCCGCCCTGAACACAAAGCGCCGTCAGTCACGCTCAGCAAATCCACATAATGGAGGACAACACCGCTAGCATGCCACGCACAGCTTGTCTCTAGATAATACGATTGTGTTTCGCAGCTGGGAACACCGCAGGATGATGGGAACTTAGACCGGGAGGAAAAAAATTGGATTGGACACAAAGAATAACTGGTGAAATAAACATAAACACAAACTAAGTCTATAGAATAATAGAGACGAGACTTTTTCTTGGCAGCCATTTGCCGGCTGGACATTGCAGAGAAGAATCGTGTGAAGAAAGCAGGTTGAAAAAAAACACAACAACCTTGAACTGGTCTGGTCCAAAAACGTTTTGGCAGCAATTCATTTCCACATAACAAAATAATCATTTTATTGCCTAAAATGCAACATTACAACTTTCCTTAAGTGAACTTCAAGCGGGTGAAGCTAAAACTTTGCCACTTGATGACTTTTGAGGAAAACATTTTCACAGACAGAAGTGTTTTAATCTTAAAAGCAAAATTTATCCACCAATTTTGGCTTATTTACTTCTCTGAATGCATTAATTTTTCAGCAAATGGCCTTTTCTAAAAGAAAAATCTGTGTTCCATTTAACGATGAATCAATTACTAAATTAGTTGAGAATCATTTCAATTAGTCATTCATAACGATTAATTCGATCAATGAATAATTTCAACCCTAATTGAAAAAAATTCTGTCGCAGCTACTTAAAAGTTTACAACAGGAATGAGAGGTTCCTAAAGCCATTTATCAGAGTACCTTCAGGTTCTTGCAGCTCTTCATGAGGTACTTGACATCGTAAATGACCGGGAAGTACAAGCGGAGAATCTCAAAGAAGTCCACCTCCTCCTCAGGCAGGTTGGCGTTAGACAGGATCTTGATCAGGTACCCAAAGTCGTAGCCGCTGCAAAACAAATAAGGGAATGGATGGGAAACTTCGGAGAAGCGTTTCAAACAGAGAGCGGTACCGGCGCCGGCGTTCGTTTGCCACGTCGGAGTCTTCGATTTCAGACAAATTCGGAAGCACGAGCGCCGCACCTATGAAAAGACAGCCACTTGACGCCGTCACACAGCACCACTCCGGACGTCATCAGCAGCTCAGCGAAGTACAGCGTCTCGATGCCTTCGTCCTCGTGCTTCTTGAACTGAATCCCTGAAGTGGTCAGAAGCTCGATGGAGTCCTGTGCATACATATCTTCTCTAATGAAGAGAGAAACAGAACCGCAGAGTTCTGATCTGAACTACTCAGCTCGGCAAGCGCGCGCGCACACACACACACACACACACACACACACACACACACACACACACACACACCAGTCAGTAATGTAAAGTTTGCATGGGTAAAACACTGCAGCAGCTGAATCCTCAAAATGGTGACACCCTGTTGGATTGTGGGATTTCTGGTCTTGTTGCTAATTTCACCCTGACAGCTGGCTAGTCTTCATATTCTGTGCTTAAATATTATAATTACGATTACTGGTGAGATGTGATTCAAGTTTTTAATAGATTTAATTCAACAATCTGTAACCAGTTAATCACCTTTTGATCAAAATCCATATGTTGACAAAATGAGCAACATTTTCAATTCAAAAACCTTTTTTTTCTGCTAGATTATTGAATAAACAGACCTATGAGTTTAACAACGAAAACATTTATTGTTTTTAATCCGTTATTTAGATCATTCAACCATCAGCATGTGGTGCAAAATGTCATTCAGCTTTCACGCGTTTCAACTTCTTAGAACAAATCCTTCTTTAGAAATGCAAACTGTGGACGCTAACATTAGCGTTTAGCTTTGAGATGCTATCTCAGGCCTGGATAGCTTTGCTAACAGGCTAACTCTTCTTAGCACCATTTGGAAACAACAATTGTATTCTCAAGCATAACCTTAAATCGTCTTTTGAAGCAAAAAATTCAGCCCTAGTGAGCCAAGAGAAGTCACTTTGTCGTCCGTTGCTGTTTGGGGATGTTGCTCGTGCATCAGATTTACCGGCGTCCCAGAAACACATGAGTGCAAAGGTTCCACTGGGAACTTTTGTATGCAATTTTAATTAATTGTGCTAAAAAATTTTAACACATTAAAATCTATATAATTAATTAATCAAAATTTTTACATTAATGTCCTGGCTTTAATTGTGATTAATGAGCATATGTAAAGTCTAGCTCGTATGTTCCAGTACAAGTTGTATTTCTTATATTTCTGTAAACTCTGTAAATTTACCCACGCAACATCGGAAACTGACGGGGCGGTGATCTTACGTGAGGTTGAACTTAAAGTTGAACTGCCACGTTGACGTCCCCGGAGGATATTCTCCCTGCTCGTTCATGAACGTGAGGCCCAGCTGTATTATCTTCAGCAGATCCACGTTGCAGCGCAGCAACTGGTACTGGTAGTCAGCGTTGCTCCTGAACTCCCCAATCGGTCTGGCTACAACGCCCGGAAACTCCGTGTCCTGCAAGAGAGCGAACCGCTGTTACCCAGTGAGGGGGCTGACGGCTTCTGTGAGGCCAGTAGGAAAGAAACAACTTCCAGTTTGTTGCTTAATATTTGATTATCGGATCAAATAAAACTAAATACTTAATACACAGTAATAAATTGTGCTTATTTTGGTTGAGTTAGATGAATTAATTTCTTAGAAAATTTAAATACACATGGAACAGAGTCATATGCTCCATAGTCTCACAGCTGTGGCTAACGCTGCTGCTTGTGTCTCACATTTTTTCCTTCCACTGAACATTCTATGAATAGCTAATTTGTCCTTTATACCTTATAGCATTCTAATTTTAAGAGAAAGTTAATTTTGGGACCATTATTAATCAAAATTAGCACAAACATATACTAGAAGTGTGTCCGATTGTGCACTCGGTGAATTTAACTTAACTTGTGATGAAAAATATGCCCACTGCCAACAAAAATGAGGAAATGGGGTGCTGACAACAGCTCCATTTAGCCTGCATTAATACTTTTTGCATATTTTCATACACACTTTAACGCGACAACGCTGACCGTCAATGACTTTGCACACACTGATCCCTTCACAAATTGCTAAACTGAATAATACCAACTCACCATGGCGATGTAGTTGTATTTTCGGATGACCTGTCGGATCCTCTTCAGCTCCTCCTCCAGGTTGTTGGACCAAACCTCACATATTCTCTGGCTGTGATCCACAGTGGCTGCGGGCATAGTGCCACTTCAGGTACAACACAGAGAACACACAGGCCAGTGATTCAGGGAACTGCTGTTTTCTGGACAAATGTCATGTCAGGATGAAATTCAGCTGCAGCTTTCCTCAGACAACCAAAACTCTCCATTAACGAGACTTTCGGTTTGCACCAGGAGCCCACTTATAACCAGTCCAGTGACTTTTCAACGGGCCACATTGACATTTCACAGCGACAGCGGCAGTAATTGTTCCACGGCACATTTCAGCAGAGTGTTAGCATGGCAGGAGCTCAGTGGGGGAGCGGCTTGTCAAACGGGACGTGTTCAAACATTAGCTCGGCTCCACTGCTGCTCTCTGACTAGCTAGATTACCAGTTAGCAGGTTATCCACACAGAACACCAGTGGGGAGAGTGGACTGAACGCTGTTTATGCCTTTATTAGCCTCCCCGGCTAACCGGCTAGCTTCACAGTTTTAACAGGAGTGTGTGCCAAACATGAAACAAACGAGTTGAAGTCGCAGCGCAGGCACACACCGGGCTCCACTTTGAGACAGCAAAGGTGGACGTTGCTTCGGTAACTTACCGTTCCCCTAACCGGGCAGGTGTGTGTTAGAGCGTGTGCTATCTGAAAACGGTTAATGTGTTCTGTGTTAGTGTGTCGGGGCTTTTCCGCTAACTTTGAGATACTTAATATTCTGTATCGTTTTGATGTCAACCTACGGCTGCCATCGTAGCTGAGCCTCCACAACGTCATCACGTAAAATCGAAACAGGCGTGTAAAGTAGGCGACGTTTTACGTCCTCTCTCCCCGCCCAACTCCAGCGAGTGGCGCTGATGGGCCGTCCGTCTCTTTTCGGGGATTCGGATCATTTTGATTCAATTGGCCGGCTCTTTCGTTTCCCAAACGAATCTTCACTTGATACATCTTTCAGGTATTAATAAAGTTTGAATCTTTATATGGGAAGTACCAATACGTGTAAAAATTGATCACATATTTTAGAATTCTTGATGCTAAAATCAAAGAAAAAAAAAGAGAAACATAAAATTATGTACATAGGTGGATGGATGGATAAATAGAGTTTAATTGTAACATTAGTATAATTAGGAGATGTTTCAGACTGTGCAATAGTTTACATTTGAACATGTTTCCATAAATTGGTGACATGACAGACAAAAAAAAAAAAGGTAGAGTTACAGCCAAAGCCCTTTATATATATATATATGTGATCAATTAAACATGAACACTGGTGAAGACATTGTTTAACTTGTAACATGAATCATTTTCCACCTTATGTCTTTGTAAGGACATTGATGGTTATAAAGCAAGCTTGCTTGTAATGACTTTCAGTCTAATTGCATTAACTCCTTTAGCACCAACACACAACAGATTGTCTCCAGGCTACTTTACAAAAACAGTCAGTTCAGTCCAATCAACCAGTACATCACCCTTAAATGGAATTTATTTTCATTCTTTTTTACTTGATAGCTTGTGTGTCATCAGCAAGAAACTTTGCAATTCTCAGTGATCTGTGAAGGGTAAATCAAAAATCAAAATCAAATCAAATTTTATTTGTATAGCACATTTCAGCTACAAGGCATGCATCTACTAGATAAGCAGTCCAAGAATGGAGCCATGAGGAACACCATGTGAGATTTGTGCTTGGGACTCAACTTTCTAATTCCTGAGTGAGACGCAGGGAGCACAAACCAAGTAGAGCTCTGCTTTTCATGGTACAAATAAGGATAAATCAAAACATTATACTTAATAAGCATTCAAGGTAGACAGTAATTGACTAAAATAACATATTTGAGAGGAAACTCTTGTCACTAGAAGGAAGTTAATTCCCCCCCCACAGATTACAAACATCACTGGTTATTCTAAACCTGTGTGAAGCTTTAGGTCACAAACACAGAACCAACAACATACGTATAATGTTATTTTTATTTCACACCATGTTTCCATACCATTACATTTAGAGCAGATGAAGTTGCTCTTTGCTTACCTGAACAAATAAAACCACTGGTGAAAATCTGTGAAGCTTTTTTTTAAAATATGTATATAAATAAACGCACCATTTAATTCGACTCTGATATTTTTGTTCCACTGACAAACAAAAAAAACAACAACAGGCATTTAACATAATCCAACAAAAACAATTTGGTCACAGTACAAAAATATGCTGCCATGCATTTGTTTATCATCTCTTGGTTTATTGGCATGTATAATTGCACAGTAATATATGATCTACACCTACAAATACAGCAGATTTAAAAGAAAGAGCTTAATAGTGTCAATAGTAGAAAAAATACTTTGTAAGGTGAATTACTAATCTGAAGGAAGCAATACGTTTGTGTTCACATGCTGCCATCACTTCCTCCACTCAGCTGCCGTGGTCCCGTAATATCTCCGACATTCATCAAATAATAAATATACAACAAGACGACTATTGCTCTGCAGGTCAAGCTAGAAGCCTCAGATGTAGAACGACATTAATGAGAACAATGTGCCACACAAACAACAATGGACGTTTCACAGCATCAACACAACACGGTGTTGCCGATTCAGGTTCAGCTCGAGTCTCTTCTCGTCCGACCGCGTTTCTGATCTCGCGTGGGAACAAATCCCTGCAAACGCGTCGTTCATCCGGAGTGTATTCAGATTCCGCCAGGTTCCCGCATTGAAAATGAATACGGAGCGAAACGTAGCGGGCGGCGTAGCATCGTGCTGTGCGCAAGAAAAGCTGATGGGAAGACGGATAAGGCTAAAACCTGCGGTGGAGGTTTAACTTCCAGCATGACGAAAAAACCCTGAACATAAAGTAAAAGCATATTTGTGAGATCGAATGGCCTAGTCAAAGCCCAAACATAAATTCAGTATTTGCGGGAAGACTCTTTTTTTGGGACGTTTTCGTTCACAGACGATGCCCGTCCAACCTGACAATGCTTGAACTACTTTTCAGAACAAAGTTCAGCCAAATATTTCAATCTGAAAACAAAAACAAAAGAAACGAAAGAAAAAAAAAAAAAATTCCACTTTGGTTTATCAAATGAAACCTCGACTGAAGTTTGCAGTTGTAATATGACAAAAGGGGAAAAGGTGAAAGGGCTGTAAAGACTTTGTAGCTAAAACCTTCTGGACGACGGCGTTCTACATGGACGTTCATATGGCTTCCTTTGGTCTCTTTAAATCGATCTTAATTATTACGCCTTCGTGAAAGATCGGATTAGACAGCTTAAAAATATTCAGCGACGTACTTTCCCTTCTTTGTAGGCTACGATAAATGGGAGTCGGCTACAGCTTCGGGATTGCAGGAAACCAGGAGTTCCACAATCACTGTAAACTAAAAAGTTGAACGCGAGGCCATTTGTCGGAGTGACGTTTTCAAACCCCTGCTACATTTTCGCTCAGGCGGCCGAGTTGGCCGCCTCGTCTGAGTCCGGATCCGGATCCCTGGCGCTGTCCTCGCTGAGGGGGGAGCGACAGCTCACGTCTGCGATGCCGGACTCCGGGTCGCTGCCGTTGGAGAGGCCGGGGTCCGCCGTCCGGTCGGGGTCCTGCGGCGCGAGGATCAGCGCGCCATCAGCCGCGCTGGGAGTGCTGGCGAGGAGGCCGCCGGTGTAGTCTTGAGGAGTGTTGGCCAGAGCGAGGTTCTTCCCGAGGGCCCGCACTGTGGAGCTCTGATCAAATGCGGCAGCTTCCTGGGCATCACTCCACTCCTGTTCCTGCTCGGCTATTTTCTGTCGACAGAGAAACCGTCGTTAAAGCCAGAAGCGGTCCGGCGGGACGTTCGTTTCTCATCGTCCGCCGTCGTACCTGCTTGTGGGAATCCAGCTGCTCCTCCAGCTGCTGCGTCTCCTCTCGGATGACCCTCAAATAATCCTCCACCGACTGCCGGGGGTGCATCCCGCGGTCAAACCGGTTGTACAGCCCCCTCCAAAATCTATGCAGGCAAAGAAATCTCTCAATCAAGATTATTTTATTGTTCATCTTCTATTATATGTGCAACTTTTTTCTGCCCAAGTGAAATTAGCAAGTGAAATTCTTCAAATCAAACAAGATTGGTGTCGAACGTTTGTGCAGCAAAAATTTCGTCACCTTCCTACAATAACAGCACATCAAAGGTCAACCAGTCGCTCACATTTACCAAAAAGCACATTTGCTATCAACTTTTCATTTATTTAATTTCATAAAACCTTTATTTTACCGGGATAAAAAAAAAAAGAAGAAAAACAAAAACATTGAGATTAAAAACCTCTTTTTCAAGGGAGTGCTTGAAAAAGCACTCCCAGCAGGCAGCAGCAAACACAAAAAATAAAACTGTTAAAAGAAAAACTGAAGCTGTCAAAAGAAAAACTGAACTGAACAGATAAAAATAAAAATTGGTCTTTTTTCCCCCCTCTGTGCGCAGACAGTGTACCTACTTGAAGCAGTAGGGGGCGGTAGACGGTCGGAGGAGTCCTTGAGACTGGCTGTGGTTCTGTCTGTACAGGGGGTTGATGAACTCTGCGTGGTTGGTCCAAAGGTAACTCCACAAAGAGTGAGTCTTTTCGTGAACACTGTTCATGAACGGCGGCAAAGAAAAGACGACATTAGCGTTTACAGGTTCCTCAGACCTGTAAATCATCACCATTAAAAAAAAAACAACAAAAAAAACAAAACAATAATAATACAAAAGTGGAAAAAGTAAATCCCGGCAGAAAGTTTCAAACCTCACCGGAGCTCTCTCCTCTCCCGCTGGTTGTTGCCGATGAAGTTCCCGAACTGGCAGGAGTAGATGTGGCTGTGTACCGCGATCAGGAAACTCTCGTTGTATTCGAAGGCGCAGGGGAACTGCTCCATCAGATGCCACACACACTCCAGGAACTGATCGACGATCGGAGACGCCTCTTTGGGATCTCCAGCCAAGTGGTTGCATCTGGAGAGGCGAGAAACTCTAAGTCATCCCTGAACAACACAGCATGGAAATCCCAGTGAGATCTGATGCTGGACATCAAACACTTCATTTCATTTGAGGTTTTTGTTTTTCTTAAGTAGGCCCAAAGAAAGCGGCAATTACTGCAACTGTGCCAACATTGTTTGCAAGTAAAAATCTGACAAGTGTGGCATGCACAGTATTCAGCAACACAAAGTAACAACTTCTTAAAAATTTTGCAGATTTTTGTTGTTGTTGTTGAAAAACATCTTAACCTCAGTCAGACTGAATGCAAATCACATGTAAAAAAAATAAATAAATAAAATACAATAAAAAAAAAAGTCTTGCCACAGATTCTCAACTCAATTCAGATCTGGACTCTGACTGGGTCATTCTGGGCCCTGATTACGGTTCGATCCAGACTTTTCATGGTAAGTCTCGTTGTTATGGTCATTGTTGTTGTCCTGCTGACCATCCAACCTCTATAGACCAGAATCAGTTGACTGGAATTTAAATTGGGGGTATCAGAGTAAGATCGTTAAAACGCATTGGTTAATCTTCTGTTTAGGAGCCATTTTGAATCGGCGCGAATGACTGTGCAAGACGTTACGATTAGAGTCAAACCTTTGAGTGAACTTGTGTCCAAATGAGACCCAGTCTTTTTCGATGAGGACCTACGTGCAGAAAAGAAAGAGAACGTAATCACTTGTTGCATGCCGTGACAATCGTCTCCTGACCTCAGAGATACTTTTGCATAATATGCTTCAAACATATGGGAACAGAAATGTTTTGCGTCCGGCACCGCCAAACCGAAGCCAGAATGAAGTTGGTCGAAGTTAGACAAGAGCAATCCATCATCGGAGGTCAACTGAAGAAAAAGAGGGTTGAGTGGATTTACCATGAGTCCTTTCAGGGTCCTGTAGTAGGGATCCAGCAGCACACAGGCCACTGAACACACCTGGGCGGTGCGGTCCCACCCGTCTGAACAGTGGACCAGGACACTGATGCCTTCTGCAACGGCCTGCGTGTAAAAACAATCAGAGACATGTTATTCCAGTACATCGACTGAGTCCTATCGGAAACCAATCGAATTAAATTAACTCTACCGATTCTGCCGGGAAAAGTAAACAAACGTCCTACCAAAAAAACTGATTCTCATTTATAAAAACGAAAGTTAAGTCAACGCATCTACTCCTCCTCTTCAATACTACGCAAAAACAACCTTCTGCGACACAGACAGCAGGGATTAGCCTCCAGACTGACCTTGGCGATGAAGACGCCGGTATCCAGCACAGCTTTGATGTGCTTCAGCCAGCCTGAGCTCTCCAAGCCCTCCAGGAAGTCAGACATGGAGGGAGACCGAAGCTCACACACTGAAAGCACAACACAGCTGTCTCAGTGGCAGGAAATGCGAAGCAGACCTGATCGTTGGAGTTTATCAAACATCGTTCTCTCCCACAGCGTGGAATCTGTGCGTAGCTGGTCTCCCCCCCAAGACAGATAACTCTTAAGTCACAGTTTAATCCATAACAAAGTGAAATGTAGCTTCTAGGTCGCACGCTTTAGGCTAGATGAAAATTTGAAATCACCTGAAAATCGTGCGGGTGATGGTTTACATGCAATGAAGCAAGCAAGTAAGAATAAACTTTCCTGTGTTGCGCTATTGGCAATTTAAGCGACATAACTTGTGCTTAATATGCATTATGGTCATGTCTTTAACAGAGTTCATTGCTAAAGCTATTGTTGCATTAAGATGGCAAGGCTAAAAGATTTTGATTGCCAATAATTAAGCAGAATTCTTAGTAACAATAAAACGCAATCAGTCGCTAGCCGTGCCAGGCTAATGCTAGCTTTTACGTGAACAAACACGGATTTTTTTTTTTAAATTTTGTGACAGAACATCCCACTTTTTTTTTTTTTAAATGCTCCGACATCCATCAGCAAAATGAATTCTGTGTTTTGTGTGAAAGGGATGAACGCGACAATTCTTCAGTAAGAGATTCCTGCTGACGCTGCACCAGTTTGTCTGACAGGAGAGACGCGGGTCATCGGGTTCACTGAGCCGGCGGCTCGGTGAACGGGCCCCTGGGAAGGTAATCTGACTTAATGCTGCCAGGCTGGGGCTTCCTGTAAATCTCACTGAGGCGTGCAGCCGTGTGGAGTGCCGACGTCTCCTGGCATTTGAAGACCTCCCCTTCAGTGCCAGGGGGGCAAAGAGTTATCAAAATTGAGCACAACTCTTAACTCTTCAGACTTGAAATCGCATCATTCTCACGCCCTCCGTCTCCCTCCGGGGCGATAACGTTAGGGACAGTCCACCCCGGGAAACCCCAAAAAACCCCCCCAAAAAAAAACAAAAAAAAAAAACACTCTGAAATCAAATCCAGATGGATTCAAAGCGGTCCTAGGAGCCAGCGCCCCTGGACGATACCCAGGAGCCCTCTTTTGGACTCATTTGAAGCTCGCCGCAGATTAGTCTGCATGTCCACAGCTGAATAAAAGCACAGAGGCCTCAGATTCACTCGCTGTGATTCAGTAAAGGTGAAGAGACAAAAAAAAAAAAAAAACATCTTAAAAATTAGATAACTTTTACTACAAGAGCTGAAACTACAAATACGATGCAGTGAAAAAGCATTTCCCCTCCTTACTTTGAGTCCCCAGGAACCAGAACCAAACATGAAGAAGCAACTTTTTGAACTCAGTCAGGTTTGTTTGATGGAAGCATTTTGTTTCTGCATCTGAAGCGTGAACTGAGGTATCACCTTCCAGCATTTTCTGCTGGCTGTTCCTCATGACGTGGATGTTCTCGATCCCCATGAACTGGAACTTTATGTTGGAGTAGTTGTCTTCATTCTCGTAGCCTTTTCCTGCCGCCCTGTTTGCGATCGCGTTCAACTGAAGAGACGAGAGAACACACACACAAACACACGCACATCGGTTCATTTCAGCTAGCGCACAACCAGGAAGTCCTGAGGACAAGCAGCTGTTAAAAACAAACAGCTGAGCACATGTTACTGCTTTCCACAAAGGGCTCACCTTGGGCCTGGTGTCCACCACATACATGAAGTCGCTGCGGGGATTGGACCTCAAGATGGCCTCCAGCATCTGCTCGTCCTCCAGGCAGCGAGCGCTGAAACCCGACAGGGGCTGGCTGCTGCGGCAGATGGCGGCCTGGGAGGGATTTGTGTTTGACAGGTGAGCGCAGGACGGACTGTTTTAGGTTTCTAATAGAGCTGCGTGATATTAGACAAAACACCAGGTGGCGATTTTGTTGTTTACGATTAGGGATCAGTGGCGGGTAGAGGAGGCAAAACTTGCACTTACTTAAGAGTGCTTCATCATATTTTCACTCGGGTAAAAGTAAAAGAAAAAAAAAAAGCAGCCGTCCAAGAAATTACTTTAAAAAAAACAACAAAAAAAAACAAATGCGTAAACGACTCCTTAAGTGCTGAGCATCTGATTGGCTGATCAGTTGATCAGCAATAAAATGATTGAGAAAAGTATGAAGTTATTTAGAAATAATTGTATTTTATACAGGCACATAGTCTGAAATAGTATTTTAAATACCAAAATTGAAATGATTCATATAAATAATTACAAAATAACAAAATCAGGCAAGAGAATCATTTTTCCAAATCAGTTTCTTTCAATATAAAAACTTGAGAAACTTTAACTAAAACTGTGTCTGAATAATTTTGGGCTAAAACAAACTTGTCCTACATTCAGTGAAGTTACTCACAGTGGGTCACTAAAGAAAGAATCCCTCATAAGGCAATTACTCAAGTAAAAGTCCTGAGACGATTTTTTTTTCCCCACAACTTTAATCAAATAAAAGTAACTAGTTGCTGCTGTACCCTGTTTGCGATTAATACAAGATTTTCTTACTATTCTCTTTCTTTTCCGTCGTTTTACATTCAGCACTCTTTCTAATTCTGCTCCGTATCGAGAGACAGAGCGCTAACCCAAAACGCCTGACATGTAACTAGAAAAACAGAGTTTCAGCTCAGATATTTCCAGTTTAAAGGCAAAATCTAAAAGAGTGAGCCGCAGATTAATGTTTCGTTCATCTCTTCCTGCATGTTGCATTTGGGCTCAGAGTCTCTCCGCTTCTCACATCTCCATTTAAAAGCCACGAGGGAACTGATCTGAACCATGAACCAGAATGTAGCCAACACAGCTTACCCTGGGAATCTGACCCCGCAAAGCTGTTTGGCAAAAATCAGCATTTGGGAAAATATATCTTCTGAGAGATAAATTAGTGAAAAGAAAAACCTAAGTTGCAACCACGCTGCTTTTTTGTGGTTCCTCTGAAGACGAAAGTGGAACGTCGCTTTGTGGCACCGTGTCGCACAGACGTGTTGTGGTATTAAGACGGTAAGTGTCAGAGCCAACCAGCAAAATTCATGGTACAAATATTTCTACAAAATTTGTTAGTGCAAAAAAAAAATATATATATATTTTTTTTTTAAAGATTGTACATGGAAAGACTTCGGAGGTTAAAAAGAAAAATCTTCAGAATGCGACAATATTTTATGCGATCAGTTGATAAATCGCCAGAATAATTGATTTCTAACATAATCGATAGCTGCAGTCCTGTCATATTTGTGTCAGCCGTCCCTCTCGCTCTCTCTCTCTCTTGATGCACACAGCAACTGTTCTTTTGAATTTTAGTTGGGTATTTTTAAGCACAATTTGTTCCCACTCTGAGCTCCACGTCTTCAGTCTTGCCTAACAGATTGCGAAACGGACCCGTTATTAATCATGTCCGTTCAGGAAACTGGCCCAGGAATATGAATATTCCCACCAAAATATCTTGACTATTTGTGGTTTAAAAACAAAAAAAAAACAAAACACTTAATTGTTTGGGAAGGAAATGGGGAAATGGAAATTGCGATTGTTGTCACAATCCACCCACAAGATCCTTGACCTGCTGTCCAGCAAGAGACGCTGATCCTAAGACAGGACATGAGACACGCAGTCGACTTACGTGGTTTTCTTTGGAGTAATAGGACAGGGCGGGGAACCGGCCTCTGCTTCTGAACTTGGAGCTGCCCACCAGCACCGGGGGCGCGGCGGAGTCGGGTACAAACAGCTCGGCGGGGTAAGAGTCGCTCACCTTTAAGAAAATAGATTTAAAAAAAAAAAAAAAAAAAAACACAAATTCAATAGGCAAACAATCACCATATTACATGCAACTGCTGTGGCGTAAAATGTATTATTTTGCAGCACCTTTTTTAAAAACTTGTGGTCAAAGTTGCACTTTTTTTTTCCCAGCTTTATTTCTGCTGTAATGTGGTCTTACAAAAAAAAAAAAGTTCAAATTGTTGCACATAATCGTCCCAAACGAGACATGATTTCAACATTTAAAATGTAAACGGCACGTTCAAGTTCCTTCTTGAGATAGCGCCGTTAAAAGGGACAGCGTTTTGCTTTTCTGCCTTCAGCTGTTAGAAAAATGTAACGTGTATCAAATACGACTGAAAAAGAAATTTTAAGTCGCAATTTAACGGCTTGAAATTGGACCTCTGTCCCTTTAAGAAACTCTGGCTCCATTTCCAAAACGCCGCCTTCGGGAAATCATCGCAATGTTGCTCCTCTGTCAACCCTTTCGAGTTCTTTACGAGAGTTGCGCTGTGAGGAAGCTCATGTAACGAGCAGCAGTGAGGCGTTTGCTAATTGCTGCTGACTAGTCTGAAGGAGCCGAGGGGAAGAGTCGCCTTACTGGAAACCTGGAAACTGCAGCTCTGAGGAAGGAGCTGCGCCCTCGGTCCCCGCCAGGGGTTTTGCACAGCTGAATGGTTACCATGGAGATTAAATGACTTCTCAAACATGCATGTCCTGATCTCAACCTCCTGTAGGGATCAGGAATAAATCTGTCCACTCCAAGGTCGGCTCCTTGACCTTATAGTGTTGGTTGACCGGGGAAAGTTTCCACTGGCCGTTGGGGAGTCCCATTCGGCCGAAGTCGGCCTGGAGGTCAACAAAGGCCCACTCCCGCCGCCTCTCCTCCTCGTCGACGTTGGGCTTGAAGGAGAAGCAGTACAGCTCCTCGTAACGCTCTGAAAAGCCCGGCGCAGAGGAAAAGCGAGAGTTAGATTCCAAAGATGTTCAGGCAACTTCAGCTACTTTTTTAAGTTTTTTTGTTTCTTTTGTCAATTGTCTTCAAAATGTCTTCGTTTGGATTTTACACGACGCGCTCACACGGTTTAGTGAAATTCATTACGGAGAGGGTCTGTGAACAACAGTTGACGTCTTGACACATACTCTGCATTTAATTTAGGTGTGGGCTTTGACTAGGCCATCTGCATACACGTGTATGCTTTGACCTAAACCAGGAGTCTGTGACCTGAGGTTCCAAGATGCTCTTTGGACCGTAGACAACGGATCGTAAGCAACGATAAACAACTAACTAGTATTTTTAATACCAATATAATAAGAAATGTAAGTTTTTGTGATTAATTGCACCTTGTAGTAAATTAGAAAATCTTTTTCTTATTTTTAAATTGAAACACTAAATGTACCTCTCCAATTTTTTACAAAATGTAACGTTTTTTTTTCTTCTATTTTTTTTCAAAACAAACAAACAAACAAACAAAAAAGAAATAAAGCAGTGGTTCTTTAAAAATGATGACATTCCTTTTGTAGACATTTAACGTTTTGGTTCTAATCAACTTTTGTTTGGCTGGACTGAGGGTGAGAACGACTCTTTGGGTCGCAGACTCCAGGTCTGAACCGTTTTTAGGTTTGTTCTCCTGCTGCAAACTGAATCAGTTCCTCAAAGCCCTCAGCAGGTTTTCATCAGATTCTGTTTTTTTTTTTTTTGCAAGTGGGGTGGAAAATCCCGCGTTAGTGCTATCTGATCGTAACGCCCGCTTCCGGAAAAGGACTTCCTCATACTGACTGTTTTTCTTTGTTTATTTCATTCATTTTTTTTTTGTGTTTGTTTTTGTAATCTAGTTGTACTGGCAGATTTTTATTTTCACATTTAATTGAACAGATCTGCCAGTGGAACGATTGCTCCGTTTTGTGAATATTCAAGAACTTCTTACATAAATACCAGATCCTGCATCTTACTGAAGAGTTACTATCTGTACTAGAAAATACATAGAAATACTCAGTTAGATTTTATGTTTTTAACAGTCTGATTGTTTTTTTTCATGGTGTCCAAACAATATATAATATACACCTGTACTGGTCCCAAAATTCCAGACTGGGAATTGTGACAATGTGCCTGATACA
The DNA here is from genome assembly GCA_922788865.1 of Poeciliopsis turneri. Lineage (NCBI taxonomy): Eukaryota > Metazoa > Chordata > Actinopteri > Cyprinodontiformes > Poeciliidae > Poeciliopsis > Poeciliopsis turneri. Next base: position 1,860,741 of record CAKLNU010000953.1, read on the forward strand.
TAAGGACAGATCTATGCAGCCTAATTCTAAGTGTGTCCTTTACTATATGCGTTGCACAAAGTGAGTGTATGAATACTTTCCCCAGCTTCATACTGGTTTTAAATAACGGGTGTAGAGCAGAGTCTGAGCCGTCGGAGCTCACCGGGCTGGGAGAGCCGCTGCAGGGACAGGTGGATGTCCTGGCAGTCCTGCTCTTAGGAATGCTGAAGTGAAGGATCTGGAAGTTCTTGCAGCGGATCAGCAGAGGACACCCTGAGGCGCTGGCAGCCTGTCTGTCCACGCTGCACACCAGACTGTGGAGAACCTGAGGAAAGCACAGAGCCCACATGAACACAGAAACATAGCGACAGTATTTCTGTGTGGTGTGTGTGTGTGTGTGTGTGTGTGTGCGTGTGTGTGTGTGTGTGCGTGTGTGTGTGTGTGTGTGTGCGTGTGTTGAGTGCACCAATCATGAGTTACCCATGTTTCACTGCGGCCTCCAGCCTCGCTCTCCACAAAGATGGTGTGGGTGGCCGTCAGGTAGAGGGTGCCCACCCTGCTCCTTCTGGGGGACACTCTGTCCAGCAGCCGGACATTCTCCACCTGCAGGGCGGCGAGGGGACACGCATACATCAGACACACTCTGCCCGCGTGGCAGCAGCAGTACACACAAACACACACACGCCCTTTACGTGGAGCACGTGTGTGTTTGTGTGTTTAATCAGATGTATGAACCACAATCTGTCTGCTTGCCAGTTTGACGCTTTTCTGCTAATGCGGAAATACGAGCGACGCCGATCCCCGCATCAGGAGGACCCGCGGTTACCTTCGGTAGTCGGATGTGCTCCATCAGCAGCTGAGCGGGTCCGGTCCAGTCACTGGCTCCGCAGCATGGGTTCGGTTCGGCTCGCCTCGGTTACACCATTTATTACGGTTAAAGAAGCGGCTCCGCGAGGCTCTCAGGTAAAACCAGCCATTATATTTCTAATGTCCGGGCTGCGGTCCGCCGCTGGGTCCTAAAGCCCGTCACCTCAACACGTTTAAAGGGACAGCACTATTTTTATTTGTTTATTTCTCTATTTTACCTGAGGTTATAATCTACGGAAGCCCGTTGCCGCCACTCTGGTCAAAAATAAATAAATAAATAAATAAATAATATCATCATTTTTGAGATACTGTATTGAGATAGTATCTGAAAATAATGAGATAATTAATTAATTAATTTTATTTATTTATTTATTTTTACCATAGTGGCAGAAACAAACTTTCATAATAATAATTAACAACTCTCACTAGAGATTGAAATAACACTTCTGTTCTAAAAATAAATAAATAAATAAATAAATGTTATATTTTTAAAAAATATATTAGACCTCCATGCCACTCTGATCCTGTCCTTCATGCAAAAGGACTGACATTGTCCAACTGACATTTCTGTAATTCAAACTAATTTTGTATTAGCTTTACAACATATTTTAATTGTCTTAAAAACCAACAAACAAACAAAAAAAATGAGTAAACATCCTCGAAATTAAAAAAGAAGTTAAGTTATTTACTTGTGCTGCTGTTTTTGTTCTGAATCTTTAAAATTTACCCGTTTCCCTTTTTGAATGGAGTCGAAATAAATGGGCTTCATCACGTTCTGATATACTGCATGTTTCCTCGGCCTGTTTTTCCTTCTCACATCCTGTTTTGTTGTACGAAATGTGTTTATTCAAAGTCGCTCTGGAACAAACTAAAGACCTAAATGTTATTTTGTCATGCATAAAATAAATAAATAAATAAATACAGTCGAGTGCAGCGGCTGAATGAAAGGCGTCCCGTTGTTGATGTGAAAGCTTCTTTTTTTTCTGCTGAAATCCTCTACAGTCAGGATATAAATATTACACATATCACTTCAGACTACAACAGCTCACCTAAGGGCAATGACGTGAGTTCTTTTAGGAAAGCAGTGCCAAAAATACTAACATGTTGTTGCGTGTGGACCTCGGTCCAGTCAATAAATAAAAGCACAAACAACAGCTGCAGTGTCACGCGAGCCAAAAGTGAGAGAACTGGTTTCATGTCAGAGCGCACGGGTGAAGTTTGTCTTTCTTATTGGGGATTCTTGGTTTCAGCCGTGCTGTGCTGCTGCAGACATTGTGACATGTCATAGCAGGATGAGCAGAGTTGGGCTAAAAAACAAGTTCATTCCAGTGAGGAGTTGGAGCCAGCTGGCTGTCTGACAACACTCACAGGGAACAAATCGTCAACAAGGAGACTGTCTCCTGCTGTGTTTTTATTTATTTACAAAAAAAAAATGCAATCAAATTTAAAGAAAAAAAAAAAAACACATGTCTATCACCTCAGTAGAGGAGCTGTCTCTGTAAATGTTAAGGTACAAGGGAAGTTTATTGAGCTAGAAATCAATCACGCACCAGGCAATCCAGAGTACTGAACACACGTAAAAATTCAGCAAGCACGCAACAGGAAGAAACATATAAATATAAAAACAAGCATTTATGCAACAGGATAATTTTAGATGCATCCAAAGATTGGAGATGACGAGACATCTCAAGATCTAATCTGACGGCTGCTTTTACACAACAAAGCGCCGAACCCCCTGGCTCAGGGTATAAATTTTGAGGATTGCTCAAGAGACTGTCACAATGTTGAATAGAGAGTGAAGATTTTCTGGAGAGGTTTCCAAGTGCAAACACAGATTGGTATGTGGCCAATAGGTTGAACCGTACGTTCAGGTTCAAGCTCAATGTGTAGGGCGAGCTCCGCAAACATTGTCGGCATAGTTTTGGTAAGTGCTAAAATATTTTGAGCGCATTTCATGAGTTTGTGAGCCATAACTGACTGAGGCATGGGGTGGAGGACTGAATTTGAACTGCAAGACGTTATGGACCGAATCCAAGCCCCCCCCGTCCTCCCTCTTCCCACTTAGTGACTGTGCCCTCTGCACCTCACTCCTGTAGACCTTCCCTCTGTGTGTCCCACCAAATGTCGTCCCAATGTCGTCGCCCTTCCTGTTGGACTGGTTGGGTCGTGTCCCACATCCCACATACATGTGGTCTGCATTGTGATTTTCATTGGCCAGTTGAGCAAGTTTCTCATTCCTTTATGAAGCCTTAGATTATTACTTGTTGGGGGTTTCTTGTTCTTAGAGGTCACATTGGGTTACATACCGGACTCTGCACTGAAAGGGAAAGCTGTGACGATGCATTTCCATCATGGATGATCAAGATGTGGTGACGCCACATGCTATAGGAAGCAATACTAAACAAAACAACTGTTTTGCCACCTCTATTATAACCTCTAAACATAACCCAGCCTCCATCCATCCATCCATCCATCCGTCCATTCATCCATCATCATCAGCTCAGTCAGTGGTCAGATCGTAGGAGCATCAGCCTAAGCAAAGACTCAGACTTTAGAGTTTAGTTTGGGCATAAAAAATCCAACCTGACCCGGCTCTTGCCCATGGACATTGCATCCAAGTCCAATCCAACACTAATTAGCGCCAATTAGAAGCCCGAGCCCCAAGCAAACCCAACATGCCGCTTATTGTAACCGTAGAGTGAGTAAAAAAAGCAAATCTTCTGTAACGTATGATTGATAGGAAATGTTTGAAGCCCTCCCAGGTGTGAGAGTTGAAACTCCGTCAGACTACAGACTCTGCCAGACGTTAACACCAGAGTCACGCAATACATTTGGGCATCTTCCCCTACCATCACAACCCTTCCCTCAGATGAGTCGACCACAGAGTAGATTGTGAAACAGCGGCATTAGATGCCCTTCCTTTTGCTTGCACATGGTGTTCGTTATGGACAATCCATAACAAGCACAGACGTCCAATTCTTCACATCCCTCCAGGGCTCACTGTCAAGGTTGATGTCCCCCAGCAGAGCAAGTCAGGAGACCTTCGGTCCCCCTCCAAGGACTCCAGAAAATATGGGCTACTGTGTGGCGCATGAGTACAAACAACCGTCAGAGCTCGTCTCCCCACATGCAGGCAGGCAGAGGTGTTACGCTCTCACTCACTGGAGTGAACTCCAAAGTAGAGGAACCAATGAATTTGGTGGAAACGTGTCCAGCCTTTTGATGCAGCTCATCCAAGGATTATGAAGGAATAAGGCTTTTACGTGTTTGCAGTACAAATCAAGAATAATGCCTCTAACTGATCGACTGCAGAGGATTTGAGTTTTTCAGAAGCGGCGCATGGGCTGTATGTAGCTTCCAAAAGAAACATTTTGAGATAGTGTCCGACGTAAGCTGCAACTGGAAAAGGGTTCTTCGCATTAAATGAGTCCCCTGAGAACGCAGAAGGCAAATAAGAGCAGTCAGACTGGATTTGTGTCTTAATTTACATTCTCTCTCACTCTGTGCTCATGCAAAATGAACCAGAGACCCCCCTCACCCCCCTCCTCATCCCCTGTGAGCATTTATTACTGAAGAGTTAATTTGTGAGAGTAAGTGCATCCCGAGGGACTTGAACACTGAGTCAACCTTAGGTCAAGAGACTTGGACATGACAATAACATTTTAAAGAATTTATTAACTGCTCCCACATGCATGAAAAGTCATAAATTACACTTCTCTGTTTCCATGATGTTTTTTTTAGGAGATAAAACTAAATGACTCGCATTACAACATTGGAAACAGTATAAATTTGTGATTTTTTTGGACAACAGCCATCAGGTCCTTTCTATTTGAATCACAGAACAAATAACCATCATACACACATTTTAAAGTTGTTCTCTCTGTAAGTCTGACCCAGATCGACAGGGCAAATCACCTGTCTATAATTCTACATCCTCGTGTTTAAGAAAAATAGTATTAAAGTGCTGGTTTAGTCTCCGAGCTACACGGCCCAGACTGTTCTTGAGCTATAATATAAAAAGGCTTTAGGACAGAGCATCCACATCTGGCATGATGCTGACCTCCCACAACAAACGTCCAATCTGTATTTGTGGGTTACTTTTTCCAGAGTGGGCAGTTTACAAAATAGGTCAGCTTGGCGACGCAGCTCAGGTGCGCCAGACTCTTTTATGAAATGAACTCCTATGTTTTCATCCAAATTCAAAAGGTTTATTATCACGTAATAATAAAGTATTGAGTGAGAGTTATTACGAGAAGAGGCCAGGTAAAGGTATGAGCATCAGTCCGTCCACTACCTATACCTGCGGAGGGTCACGATCATTGGCTGAGGTCACTGGGTGAGTGACTGGGTACTTCCTGCACAGATGGTCAGCCTGCAATGGCTGACTCTGAGACAAATGGAGGTGACAACCGTCATAGCAAATTGGTGTCTTGCTTCTTCTGGGGATCTAAACAGACTGACGTGAACAATAAGAACGAGAGAATCTGCATTGAAGGCTTAAGTCTTGGGTGGACGATCACCTTCCCGCAGTAGCAGCGGCGCCTTAGATCGTAACATGTTCATGTGGTAGAACGGCCTAGTTGAAGTGCAGATCCAGTTTTCTAGTCTTGTCCCAACAAGACTAGAAAAGCAAGGCTCACAGAAACTCATGGCCGAATCAGAGGGAGGAAAAACCAAAAAAATGTTTCCTCAAAAGACGACCAGCTTTTTAACAAAATGTTTGCACATCTGAGGGGAACTATACCGATGCATGCCACACTTTTCAGATTTTTTTTTTCATTTTCCTTCCACTTACAGTTACACACCACACATTTCATCCCAAGAAAATACATCTAACGTGAAAAGGTTTGAGTAGTAAAACTGCCTTTGAATGCAGGAGATCTGATCTATTTCACTCTAACAGCTGATTACACTTTTTACTTTTATGTAATCATATTTCTTGGATGTTTGTCTCCTGTGTGACGGAGTGACAACATGTCTGTGGTGAGACAGACAGACAGACAGACAGTCTGTGAATGGATGGACGGCCATTGTCCGCCACCACGAAAACAAAAGTACCATAAACGAGCCAACTAACAAATTCAGCAAGTCGGATGATTATTTCCACCCTCATGAAACGTTGATTTACAGCGACGTCTCTCCGCCAATGCAAGATAAGGAACGCCGGAGAGACTGCAGCCGTTTTCATGGCCCCGAGGCCCCCGAGCCTCGTCTCCACCCGGAGGCTGATCGCGCTGCGTCCACCGCGCTCCGCCTTATCAGCGATATTGCTCACTCCAACATTTCCTGGTGACGGCAGTGTTAACTGGAGCGAGCGGCCCCGGTGTCCGCAAGGCAAACACCACTCAACCTGTTGACCACGTCCGCGGCTTTCGGGGGCCGTGGGGGGCCCCCGCTCGCTCGCGGCCATCGGAGGCCGCATTGCGTCCAATTGGCTTCACACGATTAGCGCGTGTCAACATTGAAACGGCGCGAGCCGGCTGACCGCTTTCCACTGCTGCCATGGTGACACAGCAGGACGCTTGGTTAAAAATAATTTTTTATTTATTTTATTTTATTTATTTTTTTATTTTTTTAATGAAACTTAAAACGTGTCTTGATTTCGAACCTTCCGCCATTTTTCTCCTCTAAAGAAACGAAAAGAAAATGCGGGTCAGACACTCGCCTTGCGGTTTTTGTCCTGCAGTGGACGCGCCCACCCGCGGCCAGGTGACCGCCGCTGTCACGCCGCGGCGCGGTCCCTCGGGCTGGACGGCGGGGGCTTCCTGGGGCCAGCTGCCACATTCCCACTGGAGCCCCGAGCTGGTTTGGACTGGTTTCGTCAGAAGTGTTTTTTTTTTGTTGTTGTTGTTTTTTTTCAGAGCTACTGTTTGATGGAAACTTTTGTAATTGTCTTTCACACGCGAGGCGTTTGTAAGAGACGTGAAGTCTTTGGATGCCAGGCTGTTATTGAATTGAATAAGCTCACAGGTCCAATAGCTCAAGGTACATTGAGCAATACCTGTCTTCCATTAAGAGGACTTAACCCCCCACACACACATCACACACACACACACACACACACACACACACACACACACACACACACACACACACACACACACACACACACCCCTCCGACACAGCACTCTCCACCCTTCATTGACCAATCAGCATCCAGGCTTTTAGCAGCGGTCCTGTGGGCAGCGGTGGGTAAACAGTGTCTGCCACAGTGTTTGTCAGTGAAAGTTACCCAATCATTTATCAGCAGTCGGTAAGCATCCAGACAGCTGGGATCTGTTTATGCTGTATTTTTTTTCCCCCTTTTTTTTTTCTTTTCATAAATAGGATCCCCCGCCCCGCTCTTTTCTTCCTGCCCTCAGTGTGGAGTTTCCAGTATGGAGGGGCTTATAGTGCGAAGTTTGCCCTCAATTACCTTCAATCCAAGAGTCACAGAGGTTAAATGCCTCCCTGGGCCCCCCGGGGCCCCCATGTGTTCCCTCCTCCCCCCCCCCTGCAGTCAGTCCTGCCTCCCCTTCCAGCTGCTTTGTACTGTAACTTCATGTTAGGAGCCAGATCCTGTGATGAAGAAACTCTAAAGACAGGGAGGAAGAGGAGGAGGAGGAGGAGTGAAACAGACCTGCTCTGTACGGTTCATGTTCTCTCTCAGTGTCGTTCAGCGGCTCGTCAGATCACGACGAGCTCTCTGACTGGAACCTGTGTGCAGCTTATCTCACCTGGGGAAGGCTTTTTTTATTTTATTTCATTATTCCTGAACCTGGAAGCCGTTGCTCTCAAGAGGTGTCCTACTCTAAGGTAGGTGAAAGCCTCTTATATATTTAGGATATATTCTACCAGTGCAGATTTGTTGTTTTTTTTTTTTTGTTTTTTTTTTTTCTTTTCTTCTGGAAACTGAAAAGATCTGCAGATGTGATCGTTTTGAAGATGAAACACCAGAGTTGAGCTCTTATCAGTTCGGCTCTTTTTGTCCGTGTCTTTCACGCACCTCAAATCTGGAGCAAACCTCCAGAAAACTGTCCTGTCGGGGACACACACAGTTCCTTTAAATCAACACTATAACTACGATGGTAGTTATAGTGTTGATGCTTTCGACGGACAAAACGTAATGTTTGCTCCTGCTTTCTCGACCGGTGAGATGATGTTTTTGTGAACTGCCCTGAAATGGGCCATTCAGACAAACTTGGCTGGTTGGTGTTACTGTTGTGCTGTTACATTAATGAGCTGCCAGGACTCAAAACTTGTTCCACTGGAAGAGAAACTCCACGTCTAGGATGGTTTTCTGCAGGTTCAAAGAAGCAAAGCAAAACGTCTTTACGGAAACATCCTCATTTAAAAGCTTGTAACAATGCAGGTATCATGGCTGCCTCCGGACAAATGGAAAGAGGCGCTGTAATTTGCAGGACAACTGCGTCAAAGTGGGGAATTTGCAGGGGTTTTTTGGCCCCGTGTCTAATTGGAACAGCAAGCTGCTGGAATGTTTCGCTCTCTCTCGTCGTTTCATGAAAGCAGCTCTTTGAGTGCTCAGAGCTGCACCGTGACCTCAAACAATAGTCGGACGGGGCCCGTAGAGTCTGAACTTCACCAGCTCTCCGGGGCTTGGCTGCGCTCCTCCAGCGCGCGTCACAGTGTGTACGGTTGACGTCCCTCGGGGTTCACGCGTTATGTAACTCGCCTTCCAACGAGTCTCGGTAGAGCCGGGCTGCGAGAACCTGGAAATGCAAAGCAGATGGAGCCGAACCCGAGCTGCTCCCCAACACCCGAGCCTTCGTGTTCGCAGCTCTGGTTCTCTTCTGCTGACCGTTCAAAGTATTGATTGGTTGATAGTTGTTATTTGCAAGCTTATTTTTTGCTGTTTCTCTCTGGCTTGCACTTTGATTTTAGGATATTGATCTAGAATATGCTGTGGGGCCATTCAGGCAGACACCCTTCACCCTAACTAATTAAAACACCCATGAACAGGTATTTTAAATCTGGTTGTTTGTCTGCCTACAGGTGACAATATGCTGAAGCAGGTCGTTGCGTTCAGCAGCTCCTTGGTGCGCAGGAAAGTGGTGGACATGAACAGCTTGGAGGAGTCCAAGCTGTGCCGCTGCCTGGGAACTGTGGACCTCATCGCCCTGGGGGTGGGCAGCACCCTGGGGGCCGGGGTCTACGTATTGGCCGGAGAGGTGGCCAAGGGAGACTCGGGCCCCAGCATCGTCATCTCCTTCCTCATTGCAGCCCTGGCCTCCGTCATGGCTGGCCTGTGCTATGCTGAGTTCGGGGCCCGCGTCCCCAAGACCGGTTCCGCTTATCTCTACAGCTACGTGACGGTGGGGGAGATCTATGCTTTCATTACTGGCTGGAACCTAATCCTGTCTTACGTCATTGGTGAGTCTCCTGACTTTTAAGAATAGAGAGCGTGGGCATTCGTGGAGTCTGACCTTTGACTTCTTTGATCAGGTACGTCCTCGGTTGCCAGAGCTTGGAGCGGCACGTTTGACGAGATGATTGGCGGTCACATCGAGGTTTTCTGCAAGACCTACTTCAGCATGAACTCTCCTGGCTTGGCTCCATATCCCGACTTCTTTGCCGTGTTCCTCATCCTGCTGCTCTCTGGTAAGCGCATCAGCGCTTGGCCGCTCATTTCAAAAATCCCCCCCTCCCTGAATGCGCTCACACAGAGGCTTCAGTGAAGGGGACGGAAACTGGAATCACTGCAGCTTAACTCATGATCCGAACCTGGCATAATTCAATAAGAAACTGGCGGCACAGTGTGTGACATCGAGCTAAACATGAGGCTTAGTGCAGTTAATGCAGTGCCTTTTGGATGTCCACAACGCCCTTGAACTAAAATGTCACGGTTTTCAAACGTTTTTTAAAGGAGGTTTGGGTTAGGAAATAATATCCAAAGACTGAGATCTCTTGGCGCTGTTCTGCCGGTCATTCAAAACAACATGGCAGCTCTACAAACCTACCGAAGTATGGCCGACAACTTCAGCTTACATTGATCAGAGAAGCTGACAGGGAGACAGCTTGAGCTCTGGATGAGCTTCAGAGACTCAGGGCTCAGGTGGGAGAATATATCAACAACTATTAGTAGGAATGTCCTGTGGTCTGTTATTTAAACAGGCAGTGTTTTGAAAAACTGACTTTCTTGAGCTTTACATTGTGTTATAAGGTTTTTCCCTCATCAAAAACATAGCTGGAGTGCTGCATTGATTCTTTCATGAATGACTGAGAAATCCTTTAATCTCCCGCGGCAACAAACACTCGGGCGAATGAACGCAGCACTTCCTCCCCGGAGCTGCTGCTCCAAAGTTGGGCTTCTGCCTCACAAAGCCACCCCGCTCAGCTCCTTCAAACTAGCGGCAGCAGCAATTAGCCATCCCCAGACGGAGCTGTGCTTCAGCTGAGCTCATTTCTCAGTCTAGTTGCTCCGATTGGACTGAGAAACCCTCGATGGAGGAGCATTGATGTGACAACTTCCTGAAGGCGGAGCTTCGGAAGGAGAAGAAACTTCTTAAAGAGACAGAGGCCCAATTTGACCAATTTAGGTCAAATTTCTTCCGAGTTATGTTTGATATTTACAAGATTTTTGTAACAGATGAAGGTGTTAGCAAAATACGGAAAAGTTCAAAGGAGATGGATGTCTTTGCAAATGTCTGCTACATTGGGTTAATAGTAACGAGAGTCAACTGGTATTTGCTTTTTGGTTAAACTGACAAGATTAATCAAAGTTCATGAAAGACTCAAACCAGTCATGTTTTGATACATTCCGCTTGATTAAACGGCATCCATCATGGGTTTCATGATCATATTAGGCCAGCGGAGTCAAAGACAACCTACCAGTGTCTGGTTGTTTATATGAGGATGGAAGAAGCAGAACTTCTGCAACTCAAATCTAGTAAACACATCGTAAAAATCTAAAAAATCCCCACTTTAAAAACAAACAACAACTAAAAAAAAACAGTGAAAAAAAAAAATTATGAATAGATTTGTTAAGCTCTCAAGTAATCCACTGGGTAAAAGCGGATTTAAAAGTCTCAAATCAAAATATTTCAAGATTAAACAACTTTCTGTCGCAGTAAACGGCAAAGTTTGCAATTTTTTAAAAAACATGTTGGAGCTTTTTACAAAAGCAAAATACTCTAGTGGAGCATTGAAAGTCGCTGCAATGTTTGCAGCTTAATTTTGATAGAGTCATTTATAAACATGACTGTAAAAAGAAGGAATCTTCATTTAAAAGCCTCAGCAAAAGACCTACTTAGTCCTTGTACAACCGAACCAAGAGCTGTTCATTCAGGACGCTGACCCTTGACTTTAAAGGGTCTGAACAGTTTGGACTTTTTTGGCTCTCAAATGGTCGAGAACTTCATTTCAGCTTAGCTAAAGCTTTTATGGCGGTCTGTTTTACTCTCTCCAGGGCTCTTGTCCTTTGGAGTGAAGGAATCGGCCTGGGTCAACAAGGTCTTCACTTCAATCAACGTGCTCGTCCTCCTGTTTGTCATCATTTCTGGCTTCGTCAAAGGAGACACACACAACTGGAAGATAACCGAAGACTCTCTCGTCAATATCACGATCGTCACAAGGTAACGGATTCATTTGAAGTATAGTCTGTTACACCGATAACCCGTATCGCTTTGCGCATAGACTTGTCGAAATGTGCAGGTCAGCGTCGGTCTCAGTCGTTATGAAACGACCGTGTGCGTGTTTCAGGAACTTGTCGGCAACTTGCAACGTGAGCAGCGACTACGGCGTTGGCGGCTTCATGCCCTACGGCTTCAGCGGGACGTTAGCCGGAGCCGCCACCTGCTTCTATGCTTTCGTCGGATTTGACTGCATCGCAACGACAGGTGATTCCGGGATCTGGCGGGTTGGATCCACTGCGGTTTTCGTCGTGCCAGCACATCTGTGCTCACTTTGCTGTTTGCGACAGGAGAGGAGGTGAAGAACCCCCAGAGGGCCATTCCCATCGGCATTGTGGTGTCACTGACTGTATGCTTCTTGGCGTACTTCGGTGTCTCTGCCGCGCTCACTCTGATGATGCCCTATTACCTGCTGGATGAGAAGAGCCCTCTCCCCATGGCCTTTGAATATGTGGGCTGGGGCCCCGCCAAATATGTGGTTGCTGTGGGTTCACTATGTGCCCTCTCTACAAGGTAAGGCCTTGTTTTTCTTAGAAGCAACAACAACCAAAACATATACATCGCTGGTGTTTAGGTGGGATGTAATTTCACTGTAAATTCTGGGCAGATGAGATTCAGCCAACAGCTTTGACTGTCAATCTCTGTCTGCGTCTTGTAATTGGATTGATTCCTGTTGCTTAACGTTCTGTGGTGGGTGCATTGCTTAATTCTGTCTGTGTTTGAGGCCCCAGCATGTTTTTGTGCTGAGAGATGCTGAGCAAGTCTCAGTCTGTCTCAGAAACATATCGTGTTGTCCCAACTCTGTCTTTCTTTTCCGTCAGTGTCAGTATTAGCGGAGTCGGCCGACGTCATTCTTCCAGTCGAATCAAAAGTTTTCCATCGATTGGAACGTTCTGCGCAGGTTCTTGATTGAACTGAATCTGGCTCAAGTCTGCTAATGGACCTTATCTGTGTGGACTATGTGTCTTGTGAAACTGCTTTTAACACACATTTTTCTTGCTTGAAGTGAATATTTACACACTGGGTCTCATGATAGCATGTGGAAATCTATTGGAGACGCGTTCCTCAAAGATCCATATGCAGAGTTTCCCTCTGAAGGACAGACTGCAAGAATGACGGTACAGGCAGGAAAGAAAGACATTTTTGGGACTTTCTTGACTCTCTGAAGCTTTTACGATGCTCCTGTCCGTTTGTCCGGGTTGAGGGCTCATGACTAACGTGTTGGTGTTGCATGTCTCTGCTGTCTCACGCAGTCTGCTGGGCTCCATTTTCCCCATGCCTCGTGTAATCTATGCTATGGCAGAGGATGGGGTGCTTTTCAAAGCCTTAGCCCGAATCAATCCTAAGACGAAGACCCCAGTTATTGCCACTATGAGCTCCGGTGTAGTTGCAGGTGAGAGCCGGGGATCATGCAAGTGAAACGAGTCAGCTATTGTGTCTCCACCAATCAATTGTGAAAGAAACAATGGCGAGAAAAGAGATGATTCAGTCAGTTCTTGTTTTTTTTCTTTATTGGAATTGGTTCAATTTCACTTCTTGACAAATCAATATGACCTGTAGGACTTTCTGTATCTGTGCACAGAATGTTTTTCTTTCACAGTTGTGCAGGTGTCATGTTTTCTCTCTCCCAGAATGCTCTAGACTTAACCATGAACCCTCTTCTCCCTAGCCTGTTGGGCTCCATGTTCCCTCTGCCGCGCATTCTCTTTGCCATGGCGCGAGATGGCATTCTGTTCAAATTTATGTCCAAAGTGAGTAAGCGCCAGTCGCCCGTGGCTGCCACCATGGCAGCAGGTACCACAGCGGGTAAGCTCCTGGACAAGGACTCGCCTGTCACTGGGTTGTATCGTGGACTGTCTGGGTTCCTGTCTCTTTTTTTTAATGACGTGCGTGTGCTTTTTTTTTGTGCTCACGATCAGCTGGTGGTGGTAACTGCATGAACTTGGTTGTGGTGTTTCCAAAGCATGCGAAGAGCCGTTACACTCAGCAAGAGGAAAGTTCATAGCTCCTACTATGTCAGTCCCACATGTCTTCAAGGCTTTTCATCCCGTATTGGAAGATAATGGAAGATAATTTGATAGTGGGGTGACACCAAAGAAACATTGCAAAAAATATGAAAGTTATTCAACTGATTTGATCATAAAAACCAACCTGGAACAGACAGAAACAAGTTCTTTGTTGATTTGGCCATATCTTCTGGAGCATCATCCTTGCTGAGTGAATTGATGATTATGAGGGGTTTTTTTTGTTTGTTTGTTTCCTGGTATTTTCAAAAAAGCTAATAATGGCACACACCCAAACAATGTTCCCAGCTCGTTTGGAAACGAAAGACATACTAAATATTGAGAATTATATTCTCGACAATTGTCATGATGCATACGTCCAGTATACCTAGAGTGTTTGTTTTACTGTTGCTAAAGGTAGAGCCGAGTAATTTCAGACGCGGAAGAAAAAACTTTCGCTTCGCTTAAAATCAAAGTGCTTATTCAGCGGTATGCTAGCACGATAGGGTTTTTTTTATGATTTGTGTTTGTATTATAGATTTTTGATGTTTCTATTCCGTTTTTGTTGTTGCTTGATGAAATTCATGAGTACATTCAACAATGTCAGCCAATGAGAGTGACCTATATTTACTGACGCCACATGTTGGCTAACTGACTGTTGATGCTATCAAATATGGTGGTTTAGGTGGTTTTACAACATTTTGACCTGCAGTAAACCTAAAACAGCAAGTCCCAGAAATTCTCAAGAGTTTTCCGAAATCGGTGTGTTAAACTAACTTCAGCAGAGCTGAGGCGAAATAAAAATATCTGTATGCAGCATAGATTAGGCCGCAATTTAAAACAAAGTGCTTGTGCTTCACATGTAATTCAAGCAGAATTTTTTTTTTTTTTTTTTGTAATTTGGAACTGCACAGGCCTTCACAATCAGCATTAAGGTTGAGGTTTCACTGGTAACAAGGCTCCTAATAGTGTGTTTCTCTGCACTATGTGTATTCCAGAATAAAAACAGTTCAGCAGCAGTTGGTCTATGTATGTGACTGATTTTCTAGAACTCAAATTGACACAAGTACTAATAAACTGTCTAATCTTAAAGCGAACACTATGTTTAATGCAAGTGGCAGCCATATTGGCTTTTGAGAGCCAGGATGGTGAGAATCAAGTCCAAGTCTGAATTCTGATTGGCTGCTTTTGGCTTTTGGTTAGAACTGGTTTTGCTCCAGATTTTACTGCCTGGGTGAGTTTACACCACTGTGCTGCAATTAAAGTTAATCATAATTTACTTTAAGTGTACCACACCAACAAACTCACCAAAGTGCTGTTTGGCTCAAAGTGAAATGGTGGCTATAAAAAAGTGACTCTTTTTCCATCAATGGTCTGAAGCGCTCTGCACAAGTCATCAACACAGCAATGAGCGTCGCTAATAAGGCACCACAGAGGTACAACGTGCCAGAGCTCACTTTAACAGTTTGGATTTTGTGGATTAATGCGGTGCTTATAACGAATATTTGCTTCCGCAGCCTTCCTGCTTAGTGGACTGCAGGTGTTCGGCACATGGTTGCACAATCTGCTCAGACATTAAAGCTGAGACTTAACGGGGTGAACGACCTGGTGAAGAGGCAGCCCCTGCAAACAGGAGCCATACGCACCGAGCATCCGACAGCAACATGCCAGAGAGATTCTTTGTTGTTGTTGTTGTTGTTTTTTTCCCCACCCTCCATTTTGTTTTAAGAAAATGTCGACACACTGCTGTCTGTTTGAGCCTCTGCTGCTGAGATCTGCTCCCTCCTGTTGACTACAGCTGCATTTTTCATTGATCGCTGAATAGAGCCAGGCCAATTTTTTTAAAAAAAAGACTAAAACTCAAGTTTGTTTTGTTAAAACAGTTTTTTTCCCCCCGCTGTATCAAAATGAGTAAACATTTCTTTCCGCATCACACGACTCACGTGACCAACAACCGGATGTCACCACGAGCAGCAACGGCGAAGAAGACGATGCCGGGAAGCGGCAACAGGATGACGCTTTTTTAATAATGTCTGGCATGAGCGCATGTATTTATTAATTGTGTTTTTTATTGTTATTATTTAATGGAGACCCAGTTGTGAAATTTTGCTTTTTTGACATTGATGGAATATCAACAGAGTTTTGCGCACATTTGTAATGGAAGAACTGAATGTGTTCATGTATTGCTTATGCTTCGTGCTGTTTCATTACACGCTGAAGGTGTTCTCCGGTGCCCGTCGAGATTCTGCCGGTGTGACTTTGGTACAAAAAAAAAAAAAAAACACCTGAAGAAAACTGTTGATCACCTTCACATGTGTAAACGTGAGAAGCCTGAGCCGCTGTAAACATTCGATTTTGGCATGATTTTATGATTTTGGCCCCCCTTTTACATTTTGCTGGTGTTCTGACACCAGTTCTCTTGTATCAACTGAAGCTCAGTATGAAAATGATCTAAGCTGTCAAAAGTCAAAAAGTTTTTTTGTTTTTTTTTTACTCTTTGTTTTTATGAAACTTTGTTGCATGAAACTTAATTTGTATCTAATTTGTTTGTGCATCAGAACAAAAAAAAAAACCATTCCACATGTAATGACCGCAATTCGGTGCATGAAACGTGTTCTGGGAATGCAGCGGTTCTCCGTGTTTTTGCTTGTAATGTTTCCTCCGAGGTTTGCTCTTCATTTAACAAGTCTTCTGCTCTCCGCAGCCGTCATGGCTTTCTTGTTCGACCTGAAGGCCCTGGTGGACATGATGTCCATTGGGACTTTGCTGGCCTACATGCTGGTTGCCGTCTGCGTGCTCGTTCTCAGGTGGGAACAAGTCTCTCCCGGAGCAGCGCTGTGTAGTAGAGGAATCCGATTTGTGCAACATTTGGGAAGCAGCCGCGTGGATTAATAGGTTCTCCAAAATGCCCAGAAGCCCGATTACCCTGTTAGCGATTGCGTCACCTCGGTGAATAAGAGCTGTGAAAGCTCCCATTGTAGGAATATAAGTGTCAGCAGGCGCGGGTTGTTTATTCAAGTGTCTTTCCTCGCTAAACATAGGGCGTGCAGCGCAGCAGCTCTTTTTTTTTTCTGGCGCCCTTTCTGGTCTAAACTGGATCCGGTCCTTACTTGTTCTGTCGAAGCTAAAATCATGACAGCTATTTCTCAATCCGACTGCTGGAGGACATGCACGTTTTTCATATGTGCGGTGCACATGTCACGAGCCTGTGGCTTTAAATCCTTAAGCAGGCGGTGCAGATTCTTCCAAAAGAGTTACAATCAGGACTAGTTTCCTTACCAAGCATGTCCAACTCAAGCTGAGGTTGGTGAATTGTAGACATTGCCACAAAAGACTCGTCATTTTGGCGCCATTTGGCCACTCAGTGGGGAGTTTTGACAAACGATTAATGATTAAACAAATGGAGGGACTAAATGCCATGCAGGGTAATCAGCAAGATGAGGAACAGGCGAGAGAATTAACTGACGGACGCTAAAGAGAGCTGAACACAAAAAACTTGCTCCTCATGTTTTCAAAGATCGCTGTTTGGTTCAGCGCTAGGCCAATGCTAAACCTGTGTTTTTTATACTCACTGCTATATAATGCATCTGTCAAGTTTAAGGGAGGTGAATTTATTTCAATTAAATTGAATTTATTTGTCTCGCAGGTACCAGCCAGATGGAGCTCTGGAGAGGCAGCCAGGGAAAGGTGAGAAGGGCTGCTTGGCGTCTGAGGAGTCTGAACTGACGGAGTCAGAGTCCCATCTGAACATGCTGAACACCGGCAACTCCGTCCTTCAGACCGTCCTCCACCCTCCCCTCTTACCGTCCGAGAAGTCGTCTTCTGTGGTCAACATGTCCATCAGTGTCCTGGGTAACGCAGCCTGCTGTGTCCGACGCCTTTTCCTTTCCATTTGCGGTCGACTCTAATCCCCGTTTATGTTGGAATAATCTCTATGTGTGTTTCCTCCACCTGCAGTGATTGTAGTGTGTATCATCAGTTACCTCACCACCTACCACTTTAACTCAATCCTTGGTTCGGAAGTGTGGATTTTGGCGTTGCTCTCCGTGTGTCTCCTCATCTTCAGCTTCTGCATGTTCATGATCTGCAGGCAGCCGCAGACCACCAAGAAGGTCTCCTTCATGGTACGTAGATGCTTGGCTGTAGCTAGTGCTGCATTGAGTTCATCTCAACTCAGTGTCCTACTTTATGGGGTCACGTGTCCATCAACGTGTCGAAACCTAACGGCTCCTTCGTCGTCACAGGTACCCCTCCTGCCTTTCCTGCCTATTCTGAGTATATTTGTTAATGTTTACCTCATGGTCCAGCTGAGTGGAGACACCTGGATACGTTTCTCTGTCTGGATGGCTGCAGGTAAGTTGAACTATGTTGTATCTGTAAAAGCCGAGAGGAGAATGATGTCGTGTGTGGCTTTGACCCGTTCTAGCATTCAAGCTATATTTAAAGGTGCAGGATGATGTGTTTTCCAGCTACATAGTACATTTTATGGCACAATCAAATATCAACATTACCTTCAGTTTTTGCAAAAATACTGCATGTATCAAATGTGACTAAAAATAAATTTGACTTTGGAATTTAACACCTTGAATTTGGGCCTTTGTCGCTTCAAAAACTCCCGCTCTTTCTGAAACTCCGCCTCCAGGAAGTCATCACAACATGACCCCCTTACTAAGCCTTACCAACGTTTTTACTTCTGAGAGGTGGCTTGTATAAAAAGCACACCTGAGCCACAGCTTCACCAGGTGTCTGCTAATTCTTGCTGGCTAGTCTGAAGGAGCTGGCTGCTGGCGTTATGGGTGTTGTGCCTGTGATGTGGAAGCTGGGAAACTGGAAATTTAGAATGATCAATGTTTTTCAGAGCAACCGCTGCACTGATGTTAAAAAGTTAAACTCCTCTCTCAGACCTCCTTCCTTTTAAACTTCTCCTTCACAGGGTTCTTGATCTACTTCGGCTATGGCATTTGGCACAGTGCCGAGCGACAGCGCCACCGTCGGGACGCGCAGGGCAACGGCGACGCAAACCAGCTGAGCATGAAACCCGTCCAGGACAAGCAGGTGGAGACAAACGAGGCGGCAAAGGAGCAGGAGCGCTTCATCAGCCCGGACAAAACCAGCCAGTGTTAAAAGGCCGCGGACCGTTTCTCAGACTCCGAGAGGCAGCCGACGCAAAACGGAACAGAAACAAACCCAAAACCAAAGGCACTCAGCGCCTCGCGCCTCGACACACCTGTACATAACGGCTCCTTACGTGTGCACGAACCTCACTGTAGCACCTTCTGTCTGCTGACGCAGAGTCAGTATTCTGGTGAGGAGCCGCTCCGTCTCTGCGACCACAAAGATCCCAGAGCGCTCTCTGGACGCCATGGAGGGAGACAAAACAAAAACAAAAACAAAAACAAAAACAGGACAGGTAACACACTGGAGAGTGTCATCGTAGGGCTGCAGCAAACACACATGACTTCCCGAGGGACTGGAGATTATACGGTGTTTAAAGCACTTTTTTTTTTTCCTGTCCTTTACTCCCATGATGCACAAACGCTTGTATATCAGTTTTTCTTTCTATGTGTTCTATGTCTTTGACGATTTGCGTTTGTAATTATGAAAATAGAAAATCCTTGATATGCGTTGACCTACAGTGGATCTCCCAGTTGTCCAAACGACCGGAAGCTCGGGTGTTCCTAATGGCGATGTCCGGGCCTTTTAATTCAACATCGCCGCTATGCTTCCCGCGTAATTCAGGCGAAAGACAAATCTGTTAGGAAGGAAGATAACTGCGCCAAAATGAAAGGCGCCAAAATGAACGAGGTGTATCTGAATGTGATCACCGCGAGAGAATACAGTGGTGAGAGGAATCGCGCAATAACACAATGCTAAAATGACGAGGATGAAACTAAAAAAGGAAGACAAATCAGCATCTCAAGTGGTGTCAAAGGTCAGACCTAAGAGGCGGGGTTTTTTTAACAAGCGACAGAAAACCACAGAGGAGGAAGAGGACGGCCTGGTCATAAAGTCTCAAATCGTGCAGTTACATTAAAGGGTGAGAAAAGTTTTGAAACGATCGATCTGCATCTGTTTTTTTTCCTTTTTGGTTTTGTTTTGTTTAGATCGCCGCAAACTCTGGAGAGCCCCTGTATGTTACAAAGTGTCAATTAGCTTAGTGGTGGCTGACCGTAGCTGGGAAAATGTTAATCCTTGAGATTATTCGTTTTAAATCTTCCCTGTAGTAACTAAAGTCTCTGTAGCTGTGGTTTTATTAAGCACAGGTTGTTAGGTTTATTATTATTATTATAATCATTATTATTATTATTATTATTATTATTCTTGCTTCAGTTTCAGAACTGTTATGATTAGAAAAGGAGTGTAACATGAAGGTTTTATGAAAATACATGCTTTTGTTTCATACTATCCCACTATGACAATGTGTTGTGCCTTCTGATATTTTGTGCTATTTTGATACAGTAGTAGGTGAATGAAAATAGTATCGTCATTTTCAGTCTGTTATTACAGGCGATCTCTCGTCATAACAGCTTTAAAGAGTTTCTCTGGGCTGAAGAGGAAGGTTTATTGGATTTATTGTTTGTTTTGTTTTTTTTTCCTGGCCTTTTTAACGTCTCCTGTTGTGGTGAGGGAGGTTTTAGCTGATGATGATGTGCAACAGCTTACCTACACTGTCAGTATTTTTTTTTTTCTTTCTTAATGTTGACGAAATACAAAATTAAAGGAGAGGCGAAACACACTGAAGCTGCATGATGTTGGTAATTGATCAGATTCAGCGGTTTGTTCGGTCACGTTGTTCTAACGATACCGTCTGAACAAAGGCAACAAAAGATAAATAAAGGAGTTAATATTCACTAAAACCAGCTTTGAGGAATTCAATTGATTTCGCTGAAATATTTGTAGTGCAGAAACTAAATGTTTCTCTCAGGAATTAAAAACAATCTGTTTAACACTGAATTCCGTGACCACCGCAGGTTGTCACCGTAGGGGGCGCTGTTGCGTCTCAATACGCCTAAAAAGACCCTTTCAAGAGGGCGAGGGAGAACCAGCGCAAACAGAGAAATCGAGAAAAAGCTGAACAAACAACATAAAGTAACATCTGAACCTTTAATATTATGACTATTACGGAAATGTCAACGGTCACAGTATATGACAGCGCCTATCGTGTACTCTTAACTCGCAGGAAAGTATTAAATACTTAAACTGTTTAAGCTACACTGACAGTCAGACACTTTTTTATTCTTTGGCGGAAGGAGAGAGTCAGCAGAAACTGTTTGCTTGAGATATTTAGTACTGAAATTACGGCGTGGTCACAATATCTGTCACATTTTGTGACCACAAAGCGTGGTGACTGTAACAGCGCCCCCTGCGGTCACCACGCGCAGTGTAAACGGAATGCGGCGCAACATCTGCGCAAAGGTTTCAAGTTGTGATTATAATGTGACAAATTGTGAACGAGTTGAACAGAATCTTACAAATAAAAATCAAAACTGTCTTAGGACCAAATCTGGATGGCCACGTCACACACCTCTGCCTTTAATTTCCATAAATTGGTTTTATTTTGTTGGAAATACAGTGAAGCAGAAGGCTAATTCCCCCGGCGGTCCAGCAGAGGGCGCCAGACTACACATTACTGCTCCCCGGGCCTGAGAGGAGGGAGGAGGGAGAACCAAATTATTTCCCCTGACAGTTCCAGCCTATGAGGAGGATGGAGCTGGGATGGTAAACAGAGCAGCTGGGCCGATGCTGGTCCAGCGAACCTCAGAGCCTTTTTCTTCTTCTTCCTTCTCTTCACCGAACCTCCGCAGCTCGCCTGGCCCAGCAGGACTCTCCGAACATGAAGCTGTGGGCTGCATTTCTTCTGGCACTGCTCTGTCTGGAGCTCCAAGACGGTGAGTGACGTTTTCACATCTGTTGATGAGCCGCGTTGTGACGAAACCGCTTCAAACACTGACAGGAGGGAAACCACTTGGTGTGTGTGAAGGGAAACTTTAACTTTTTTTTTTTTTAAAGAGTACATTAATGCAAAACAGTTTCATATCCTCTCTATGGTCTGCATTTTTTCAGTGATGTATATGAAAGGTGTTCAGTGGAGGAATGTTTTTTTCCAAAGCGACTCTGCAGACCTGCTTCCTGGAGGTGAAGGAATGCAACAGATGTTTCCGATTATCGAGGAATAGCTAAAATGGAACATTTTACATTCTGTTTCTGCTGAGATAAAAACACAAGTAGAAGAAGAAGAAGAAAAAGAAGAGACTGAACCGTGTGCATTCGGAGGCAGTGGGAATGATTTATATTTTTTTTCTTCCCGGTCTTCCTGTTGTCTTGTCTCAGGTGTCTCCCTCTGTGTCTCCAGGATTCTGCCAGGCGGCCAAGAGAAAGAAAGACCCGGGTGAAAGCGGCGCCCATGCAGGCGGGAAGCGGGCGAGGGCCCGCCAGCCGGCCCTGACCAACAGGAAGGGGAAGAGCCAGTCCCTGCTGACCCAGGTGTTGGACAAGGGCCGCTTCCTGCGCCTGGGCCCCAGCACCACCCTGACTCCCGGGAAGAGTGTGGAGCTGCGCTGCAAAGGGCCCAACATCGGATGGTCCTACCCGACCTACCTGGACACCTTCAACGACTCGCGCCTCAGGTGCCTCAGGGAAACGCTGCAGTTTCCGGTTGCCGGGTTGGGGTTTTTTGGGGGGCTCGTCTTATCGCCTGTCTTCTTGCCCGCAGCATCAAGCACAGCGACAAGTACAGCCAGCTGGTCCTGACCTCGCCCTCTGCTGCAGACACGGGCTCCTACAGCTGCTGGGTCATAGTGTGCGACGGGACGGAGTGCCAGAAGGACCAAGACCGCACGTACACCTCCTACATCTACTTCACAGGTGGGCGTTAGGGTACGTTTGCAAGGCTTACCATTTAGAAACCACTTGCTACATTGTCGTAAATTGCGCGCGAGGCTCCACTTCTGCTTTTCAAAGCCGTAAGGTTGTATAATTGCACATCTGTTTTGCAGCCATTTTTATGTGCGAGTGGCAGGAGGTCACGACTTTCTGGTAGAGTTTTTTTTTTAATTTATTGCCTGTAAGACTTATTGGCTTGTCATATTTGTGAAGGAAGGGGAAACAACTACTGCATTGTCCAGGTATTATGTGTGCCGAGATGAATAAAGTCACTGACTTTCAGGGGGTGAAGTGGTTCCCAGTGAGTGTTGAACTGTGATCAAAGCAGAAAGTTTGAGATCTGAGACGCATTTCACGCCTCGCCTTCATTCCAGACAAAGAGAACCTCTTCGTCCCGTCTGCGATCCACTTCCAGATCGTGTACCTGCGCCCCGACAGGCCCGCCGTCGTGCCCTGCCGCGTGACCGAGCCCCAGGTCGAGGCATCGCTCCACCGAGAGGTCCCTCCCGAGGAAATCACGGCAAACCAGACTCTTTTGACCTTCGACCCCACCAGGGGTTTCATCCTGCAGAACCCCAGCGCGGATCTTCAGGGGGTCTTCTACTGCAAGGCCGCCTCCAAGGCGACCCCTCAGATCTCCACCAAATACCAGCTGCTGTATGTGGAAGGTGAGGGAGGTCAAAAGTATTCATACGCTCTGATCCCCTCCCCCGCATTTTGTTGCCATGGAACCAGAAACTTGCAATCAAGCGTGAGGTTACAGTGGCACTTTCTGCAGAACTCGTATCTCTGAAGCTAAAGTCAGCTTCCTGATTCAGAATAGACCCTTCCAGACTGGGTGACGGAAGTTTACACAATAAATCAGGCTAATTTAGGTCGAGTTGAGCAAGTTTTGTGTGTCTAAATGGCAGCTGAAGATGGATTTGTGCTGGTTTGATTGTTTGAATTCCACATACTTTCACTGCCACTTGAGTGAATGGATCAAATTTGAGGTCTGGGTTCAGGAGTTTTCCCCATCTCTGTCTCTCGTGGACAGTTCCCAGCGGGGCCCCGTTCGTGAGCCTGGGAGCCTCTCCGGAGACGGTGAGAGGAGGCGACAATGTCAACGTGACCTGCACTGTGCTGGGAGAACCAGAGGAGGACGTGAGCTTCAGCTGGTCCTATCCCGGACAGGTAAGAGACACGAGGCGTAGACAACAGTAGAGAACTCTCTCTATGAAGCATAAATCCGGACGAGTCGCTCCCATAAACTGGACCTAACAGCAATTATGAAAGTCCAAGACCAAAATTACTTGGAGAGAGAGAAACTTGCATGTTTTATTTTATGCATCTTTGTGGAGTTGCAGCTCTAAAAGCATTTGACTCCGGGTTGTTTCTGTGTTGCTGCAGGACAAGCGTCCGGTTCACATCCAGACGCTGTGGAGGCTGGTGAACAGAGGCATTGGCCACACCACCAGGGTCTCCCAGAGCATCTTGTCTCTGAAGGACGTGCAAACCATCGACTTCGGTAGCTACATCTGTAAAGCTAAGAATGTAAACGGCGAGACAATAGTGACGACCAAAATCGCCTCTTCATAATCCCCAAGGAGAGCGTGAAACTTTTTTTGGGGGGGGGGATGGACCTTTACCACATGTAAAGCTTTAGCGTTGAGACAGCCGTCTGCAGGACCAGATAATAACGTCCATGTTTGTCCAGCACAATGGTGTGCGTTACCATAATATTTTTGAAAATCGCAATAAAGATTCTATAATTGCTTTCATTCATCTCAATGAAAAACTGGCTGCAGTTTTGAAACTGTTATATGTTGATGCCTCTGTTTACGTTGACTTCAGGCTGTTTATGTTGCATGGAGCCGTTTTTGAATGAAGCAGAGCGATTCGAGGGAGACGCTTACGACGCACGTCAAGTTTTGCAACCTGAACTGAAGGAGGAGTGGAGTTAAAAGCCCAAATTATCTCACATCCAGATGTTTTTGACTAAATTAAATGTAAAAGTTTGCTGCAACAGTGTTGTGAACATCTAGAGAAACTTCCTTTCCATGCTCCATTTAAAGCCTTTTATTGATGCTAAAAAAACCCTGAAATGTGTTTTTTTCCATTGCTACATCTCTGTGTCCTAATGTGCTCCTTATGTGGAATGTGTTCTGCTGGGACAGAGTTCATTTTGGACTCGGCGGAATGGTTTTCTGCTTTAGCAAAAGTCAAACCGGGGATTACAGATTACGTCCAATAAGTGATAAAAGAGCGCTTATATTCACAACGTTTAAATGTGGCTCTACTGAAGTAAAAGCCGCCCCTTGTTCAGGTTTCATAAAAGAGTTTATTAATTGCATATTTCAAGAAAGGGGAAACACATCTGTAATATTTCCACACACAAAATATTCAGGACCTTTTGAAACATCCAGTGTCCCTGATGTGAGCAAAGCCTTTAGTGTAAACCCGGAAACGGGACCCTGACCTTAAAGCTAACTCTTCCTTTAAGAGGTCACAGACGGGACTCAAACATCAAAGAGAGCAGAAACGTTAAACAGCGTTTTCTAAGCTGGCTGTGGAGGGTTAAAAGAAACCACCAACACACACACACACACGCACACACACACGCACGCACACACGCACGCACGCACACACACACACACACACACACACACACACATGCACCCTGTGAACAAAAATATCCTTAAGGAAATGGGTGTTCAAGGCCAGCGTATGAAACTACAGACTCACTGTTAACGCTTGTGAGAAAAGGTGCTTGAGTCTGAATGGATTCCTTAGATATTCCGAATAATTATTTACACCCTTAGCTATCCTGAAGTCAGACTTTCCATGGCTGTGGAGTCCAGAATCAGGAAAACAAAACACAAAAGCTCATCAACACTGAAAGGCTAAATGTGCACATGTACACTTGAGCTTTAGGGAAGATGAGCCTCTTGACGACAAAAACGGTAGAAGTAATAATAAAAGTCCTGAGATTTTTCTCCTCAGCCTCCATCTGATCAGTTCTCAAAGGCAAACAACAAGGTGGCATTAAGTGCTTCTGTGCAATATTTCTCTTTACAGTATTTAGCATCTTTATGTACAGGAAGTGGTGGCGCTCATCTAGTCCTTGAAGAGCCAGGGTTCGAGCTGGCAAGATTCGATCAGCTTTTTATTTCCAGGAGGAAAGCTGAACCCGGGTTGCTTTTACTTCCTGGAAGCAGGGGCCCCCACTATCTGGGTGATACGGGGGGGCTGGAGAAGAAGTCGGAGGCGCGGGGCGACTGCAGCTTGAAGGGGTGGGAGGGCGAGGTGGGGCTGGGGGACAGCTTGCGGGGGCTGCCGACTTCTCCGTTGTGCAGCTTCCAGAGCAGCTCCTCGTTCTCCATGGACAGCCGCTTGTTCACCTTGGACTCTTTCTGCAGCGACTCCTGCAGCAGGGCCTGCTCCGTGGACAGCTGCCTGCGGGGCGGCAGCACAAACAGGGTCACAAGACGGAGGGGCGTCCAGTATGAAAGGTAACTGGTCAAAGGTAGCAATATTTAAAGGCCAAGTTAATTTTTTAAATAAATTAAAGCCTTAATTTTAGACGACTTTTAAAGGATGCAGACACCCTGTTAGGAGCCACACTCAGAAGTGGTATGAATAATAATAAAATGTTATCTCTGGTGACATCAGTTCAAATCTCTACATAAGCCAGAGGTCAGACTCTCTGATCGGTGTAGCTCCAGCCAGAAATGATCTCCGTGGTTCTGGTACCTCGACAGAGCAGCGTGCTTTTCCATTCGGGCTTTCAGATCTTCATTTTCTTGCTGGACCTTTATGAGCATTTCATCCAACTGCACCTTTTTATCCGCCTGTTTTGGGACAAATGGAGCGACGTTATGGTTTTTAGTTATTTATGTTGTCGTTGTTGTTGGGCTGCCCAGTTCTCACCAGTTTGCCGATGTCCATGAGCTTTTTCTCCTGCTTGTGGAGCTGTTTGTTTTTGATCTCCAGCACTACTTTGAGGCTCTCCAGCTCCTGCTCCAAATACAGAGTGTGAGAGTCCTTCTGTGGGGACAAAACGCAACGTCATGATGATGGGCTACGAACAGATGAAAAGCCTGTGGATTTACAGCACATTTTCTAACTGTAGCGACAGAAAAACAAGCCCTCCAACAGAGGGCAGCACTGAGCTCTGACTAGGGATAATATACTGTATATTTAGTCAACAAATATGGAGATGGAGCAGTTCCAAATCTGCTTACTATTATTTCAATAAGGCTTCATGTAAAAACAACAACAAACTCTCACTTCCAAGAACACATTGATCTTCTATCTGTCCATTAGTGGTTTATCTTTTGGGCAGTCACTGGTTTTATTGTTATTGGAGACTCGGGGGCAAACAGCACTGCAGTCATGAGGAGTTTCAACACTTAATCCTTTCTATACCACAGACAAAAAGTACCTGAGTGTTTTCTACCAGCTCCCTCCTCCTGATCTTCTCTGCAGCTAGCTTCTCTAACAGGGCATTATTCTCTACCGTCAGCTCCTCAATCTGTGCCTGTGGACGAGCAAAACCAGTGGGAAAACTGGTGTATACTGGTGCATCGATGGCTAAAGTGTATTAAACAAAGAAACAAACGGGGGGGAGGGGAAAGAACTACTTACAGACAGAGCAGCTTCTGAATCTTTTAGTTCTTGCTCCAAAGACTGCAGCTCCTGAGTGTGGACTCTCCTGAGTTCTGAGAAGTTCAGAAAAATGACTGGAAATGAGTTTTCCTAGTAGATCACCATTCTACACCATATTACAGAGAAGAATCAAGGGAACTATTATTTTCATTTCATAGAGTTTCATAAGATATTGACTAACAATTAACTGACAAGCAGCCGTTTTGACAAGACCATCTTGTCATAACGGACTATATTGTTCATAATATGCCGAATTAAAAAAAAAAAAAGTCATTACATTTTAACATTATGTTGCACCAGAAGTATTATATACTGACTACACAGAAAATAGTTTTTCCCTCTCAGATTAAATTTAGACATATTTATAAAACATAACCAAGCAGGAACCTCATAGGGCGCTGGACAGAAAATGAAAAATTAAAAGTATAAAATATGTGAAACACTTAATAGAATACAGAAGTACTGTCTGTGTTTGCTCGAGAAGAAATGCTAAAGCTTCGCTCAAGAAAATAAACTAAGAAATAAGAAAACAAACTTTGCTTATTGGAATCATGCCTTTCCTCCATCTTGTTTCAGTTTCTCTCTCTAATGGCTTCCACGTTTTTGTCATTGTAGCACATCAGTAATTCTTGAATGAGAAGTTGCCTCTGCTTTGTCATGCAGCTCAGCTGAATGAGTGATATTAAAGTGATAACTTAAGTTGGTCTAGTGTTTATATTTCAAAAAGGAAAACCATAAAGTCTATTTTTGCTTCCCACGTCGGACTTTGTTTGGACCGTTTCTCTGTCCCGTTCTGGTGTGACACCAACATCTTTAATTACGCATCAACTGGCTCTGCTTAAAGATGACCAGCATCGCCCTCTGCTGGTTGGAGGCCAAACTACAACACTAAAGAGAAGATCTAAGAGGACTTTATTAGTTCGTCGATTGGAATTATAATCAAATAACCCACTAATAAACAATTAAGACAAATCATTTAGTTGTTTGCATTCCTAGTGGAGCCGCTGCTTTTCTCTCACCTTCCAAAGACAATTCATACTGTTGCCTAACAGACTGCAGCTGCTCTGCATGGCTGCTCTCCAGTTGCACCTTCATGGCTTCCTGATTAGCTTTCAGCTCTTCCATCTAAAAAAAAATAAAAAGAAAAAAAAAAGAAAAAAAAAAAAGGCACAGTTAAATATGTTCAAATTGTTGCTTTTAAGGTAAGCGGAAAACCAAAAGGCAAAACCTTAGAGCTACCTGCTGCTGCATGAGAGTCTTGTACTTGTTTGCTTCCTCCTGGTAGTTGAGGTGAACATGGTCCCATTCAGCCTTGTGGACAGCCTGCAGCTTCTGCTCCAGGTCAGCCAGCTCCTGCTGGTGCTCTTCCTGCAGCCTTCGTGTCGCATCCAGCAGAGCGGCGCGCAACGCTTCCTTTTCCCTCTCCAGGCACTCGGACGAGTGGACAGAACAAGCTGTTGGCAAAAAACAAATGACAGAATGTAGTGTTCATTTAAAAAACAAAAAGGAAAAGAAGAAAAAGACCGAAGGGGACGGATTGTTTTAGTAGCTCGTTGAGCACGTAACCTAATATTCCCGCCGAGGAATTTTGATTCAGTGAGTTGTGTGACATCAGATGGTCTCCAAAAAGGAATGGAAAAATTGACTTTTCAGAGGGAGATGGCACTTTGTTCTCAGCCAACTACAGCTTAGTTATTTATAGGCAGAGAGAAATATAAACACAAGCAATTAAATCACTCGGTGTAGCTCAACAGTAGTGACTCGACAGCAATCGAGACCTTTCATGCGTTAGCTATGTTACACCATAATTAATTACCCTCCCAGAAAGAGTGTTGTTCATGACGTGGAGATTTGCTTCCGATTTTGGGTGCGAGACGGCGACATCAGCAGCTATGGATAAACAGCTGTCATTTTAAACCATCAGGGTCAAGTTAAATATGGACTGTTAAAACACAGCCATGAAGAAGCTGACATGTGTTCAATGGAGGGCATGAAATCAAGCTGAAAATAGATCTGGTCAGTTTGAGAAATAATCTGCATGCAGCTGAATATGAAACCTTAAAAAGAGCTTTGTGACATTTAATTAAAAAAAAGGCTGAGCAAAAAGACTGATTTATATTGCAGTCCTTGAACTTGATGAATACTGAAATATTCATGGTAAACAAAGTACAGATCCAACTTGCATATGAAATACACTGCATTTGTTTTTGCATTGTAAGTATTTTCATAAATTATTATGATCAAAAAAAAAAAATCGCACAAAGGTGGGGAATCTATTGTTGGAGCCATGCTGGCCTTGGCTATTTGCTGGCCTTCCAATTCCAACACCCTCATCTCCAAAGCTACAAAAATAATACATTACATATAGTATTACCACCCAAGGAGACAGAATAGCAGCTAAACATCTGACACATAGAGCAAGAGAGAGGAGGAGACCCTGACAGCAGCGCTAATGCTACGCTATTGCTAGGCTATCTGAGGCTACTAGTCCTCACCACGGTGAGACAATTGTGTGAAACACAAAGATTTTCCAAGAAGTGTAGCAAGAGACAATATGTGCTTTAGCCTGATAATGTATGTCGCTAAATTCCTCAATTTAGCAAAATTAGATCAAATCAAGAGAATTTCTCAGCAGCTCCCTTGTTTGGGCCTCTTGACCCTCTTAAGATATGACAGATTATGACCCATGAAAAGGCAAAAATAACTACATTGAATGTTTTGCTGCCAGATATTTCAATAAAACTGGAATATCCTCATGATGGGCTGGTAATATCTCACGTTACCCCAACAATTTCATACCCTACGAGGTACAAAACAACCAAATGTGCTAAGCATTGTGATGTCACATGACAAGTAGCACCATTGGTCTGCTGGGATCTTATAAACAATGTGACAGACATTAATTTCCTGAATGGAGAAAAGTGTTTCCTGACTTGAGAGTGGGTTGACTTGATTCAGGCACAGGCTGACAGTAGGATACACTCTTCTGTGTCCCAGTGTATAAACGATGTGAACTCGGTGACAGATGAAAAAGAAAGATAAACGTGGTTAAAAATGGAGGAAGGACGCCGTTCTGCAGAGAGTTACCGCAGAAGAAAAATGAACCGATCGCTTGTGTCTTAAAGATAACCAAAACATTAAAAGCCAGTTTTTACGAGAAAAGATTACGAAACATATAAGTTTGAGGGTTTTTTCTTTAAATGACTTTTCGTTCACAAGTTAATATTTTACTCCTCTGCTGTCTTTGAAAAAACAAAAGGTTGAGGAAACAGTCAGCCTTAGTTTTGTTGTTGCAGCCAAGTCAATTTTCTACCTAAATATTTAAAAAAAAAAAGTAAGACCAAGAACAACCAGCAGGACAAAATGATAAAAACTTGCTTCATATTTTTTTGGAACAAAATGGAAAATATGTAAAGTGAAAGGGGAAACGATCATTGGTAATTTTATGAATGACTGTAGCTTAACCTGTTGTGTGTAAAGCTCAACAACAGGAGAGAAGAAACGAGCCAATGAGGAAAAATCAGTTGTATATAGGGCTTTAAAGAAAACTAGATATCACAGGAAGCATTTATATATTCTACACTCAGAGCTAGAAGCAAAAAGTGACCCACAGTGACTTCAGACCTTTTTTTTTTTTTTTTTTTTTCAAAAAAAATTTTAAAAAACCACAAAGCCAGAAAACATTTTACTAAAAACCCCAAACAGGCCTGTTTCAGGTCAGCATGTGTCTCCCAGCCAGACTGAACAGAAGATTGTGTTAGAGTACAAATATAACAACATTCAGCGTATAAGAGCAGTCATGTGGGAGTCCTGAGGCGGCTACAGACGGGGAGGAGCTAAAAGGCCTCCAAAGCCCCACGGGGGGGACAGATAAATACTGGTGTGTGGACAAGAGTTGAAGCACCAATGCATGTGCAAGGCTAGTTGCCGTGACAACACTTAAACGGGACTCGTTATAGTTCCTCTGCAGGCCAATAATGGGAGAGACCCTCCACTACTGTAGTCAGTGGTGGTAAACGTCTGACCTAACAAGTCTAGTAAAACTGGAACTTGATTTACAGCAAAGTAGTTAAAAAATGCCAGACAGCTGATCAGTGGGAAATAAATTAGATGTAATCAAGTCGCAATTAGGAATTCATCGCACAATAAATTCAAAGGGGAGCGATCGTTTCCATTCTGATGTGGTTTCAGTTATGTGTGTTATTTGTTTTCATTTTGTCGTTTTTGGTTTTTGTGTTTTGCTTCGGATATTTAAAACGTCTTCCAGTTCCTCTGCTCTTTGCACAATTGAAGTTATTGGTCGAACTATACCAAAACTACATTGGTCATGATCTATATATTACTTGAAAATTATCTGAGTACCAATATCATCGTTTATCGCAGCAATTCCTGGGACAATTTATTGCCCTGCAAACATTATGATGACAGACATGATTAATTAGGAGAACTGAGAAATTAGGAGCTACATTAGATTTATCCAACTCTCCAATGGCAATACTAGAGAGCTGAATCTTAAGCATGCATATCAGCAGGGGATAAAAAGAGACACAAGCTCAACAGGCAAATGCTGGACAGTGAGAGTGACAACTGCTGCTGTGGTGCAACTTACCCAGCTCTCCTTTAAGGCTGACCAGTTCTTGAGACAGCTTTCTGCACTGCGTGGTGGCATCATCACGCTGCAAAGGAAAAACAATTACTTCTATCAGTGTTACTGCACTGATTAGGGAGAGGAGGAACCAACTCTTGCATTAATATTACAAGTACAGACATCCACACAGGAACCTCATAAGACCAGGTTTGCTAGACGGTTCTAGTTATGGATAAGAAACATAAACAAGATGGGAGACATGTTCTCTGGTGACTGATATGGAGAGGAGAAGTAAAACCCTCCTTGACATTCAACTCATGTTTCCAGTTTCATAGACTCCTCATGTCAGGGAAACTTCCTCAGCCTTTCTGAGTCAGGGCTGCAGCTGCAGGTTGAGCTGCAGCGCTTCTGCCACCGTTCGAACTGACGCAGAAACAACCCACAAACTATTCAATTCCCTGCTCTCTTACTATGCCGATTTCCATCCGCAACCCGACGCTCTGCACATCACGTTATGCAGCCCACGTAATTTAAAGACCACCGTGAGCTGCGCAGGACAAAACGGCACCAAAAAGAGTTCAGTTTACATCAGCACTGTGATCCCTCTGATCTACATCCGTTTTCCCACTGCGGAGAACAAGAATGTAGAAGCCAGTTACCCTCTCTGCAGCGCAGCGAGCACTAAGACAGGCTTTGCTGCCAGCGCAGCCCATGATCCAGCCTCAGCCTGAGGCTTTGGGTGCTGGAGTCCCCCCCTGGTCGCTATGGAGACCCGGTAATCCAGGACGAACAGCGGTCTGGGTGGACGTACCACCTCCACACGCATGCCCTCCCAGACTGAGCTCACCACATCTGAGGGAGGACTGAAAAAGCCGCTTTAGAGGTATAGAGAGAAGTGACTGCTTTACCGTATTTCATCTAAAAAAAAAAAAAAAAGAAGAAGAAGAGGGCCGGGCCACAGAGTGCTTTAGGACCACCCCCACAGCAGAGAGGCCACTTCAATACGAAGAGGAGAACCGAGACGGAGCAGAGAGCTGGCCGATGGGATCAGACCCGTCCAGCGCAGTGACACCACCCTGTTCATAAACAGCCAGTGCAGCTTGGCTTGCCCTCCCCCAGACACAGGCTTCTTTATTAGAAGCTGATTTCATCCAGTGACCTATCAATTTACCATCCACTCCATGAGCAACGCCGCTTACAGTCAACGTGCAATCAATGAGAAAAAGAACAGACCACTACGCTCGCTTAGGCGATCAATAAAAGGTTAAAAAAGTCAGACGTTAGTTTTCAGTCTTTGGTTGTTGTTTTTTTGTTTAGCTTTTATTAAAACAGGTTTTATGGCCCTTTTCCATCAGCTTGGTTGCTCATGATCCTGCCATTTTAGGAGAAAGAAGATATTTTCTCCAGCACAAGTGTTTCCAGAGGTATACACCATGTTACTCTCTACCAAGAGTATCATGTTTATATGAAGATGATACTCTTGGTGGAGCGTAACATGACAATATGGACTGAGATAAGAGGTCATGTTTCCAGTTTTCTGGAATTATTGGGAAGCTACAACAGGCAAATGAGGTTGGAATATAAATTACTTTGTAAATCAGCCACAAATTTGTGTATGTCAACTTTTTTTTATTAAAAAATAAAAATAAAAAAATGGAACAACTTCCTCTCAAATCATTTTCATATACTTTTAATTTGCCCAGATGCAGAACAGCGAAAGATTTGTTTTACAGCTAAAATAAATCCTAATTTTACTTCTAGTGCATAATGCAAAGGGAAACAAAAAAGGTTCTCTCTGACTAAAGTGTTCTATAAGCATAATCTGAAAAGTGTGGCGTGCATTTGTCTGAGTGACAACTTTGCAGAGCCGCCGTTAGCTCCAGACATTTTGGGGATATGCTTAAGCTGAACAAAAAAACTAAATGTGGCCATTGGTTAAGCAGTGTCAAATAATGAACCTCTGAGGAAACTGAATAATAAAATTTACATGCAAATAAGTTTTCATTTAACTTTTTTTTAACCAGGCAATTTGATTCACAACAAATTCCCATTTTCAAGAAAAAAAAATAAAAAAAAATAAAAAATACAACCTTACTCATTCATACTGACTAAACTTGGTATGTACATACAATAAGTCAACAGCTTTTAAAAGCAGGTACTTTGATCATATGGTTGTTTTTGAGTGATGAGTAATGAGTAATGAAGTTAGCACGCAGAGCTGAAATGGGCCTCAATTACTAAACTTGTGATTGATGAAAGTAATTTCTTGCAGCGGATTTATTTCAGGCCTGTTATATTGAGCGGAGCAAAATACAAACACACGCCGCACATTTCAGATTTGTACAAGTAAAAGCAATTTAAGAACACATTACACATATGCATCTCTCTTTACACTTCAATTATGAAACAAAATCTCAATAAAGTATAATTTGACAAAATTACAAAAAGTTGAACTTTTTGAAGCCATACTTTGCCAATTAAGCTGCTGGGCTTTGCAAAGCCTCAGCTGAAGCAGTAACATGAAATTAGGCAGCCTGGGGGAAACAGAAGCCACACTTCACCCTGTCCAAACAGGTGATAAGAAGCAGCAGCAGCAGCACACAGTCCCTGCTTAGTGCTTGGCAGCAGTTCATAACCATATCAAGTCAACAGCTGGGACATTCTCACACCGCGATGGCAGACGCCTGCCTCCTATTATTGGCATGATGAGTGGCCACCAGATTACATTCTTCACTGCGCGATTATTGAGATCATTAAAAACACACACATTATGCTCCTTAAAGCATGTTATAACTGTCATGAATGGAAGATGTTGGTGTTTAACAGGTGTGAAGTAGAAAATAAAGCGGTTTATTATGCAACAATAAGTGGAGTCAGTGGGCGGAGGCTGGAACAGCTGCTTTATCTGCCAGAGGAACAAATGTGTGTTTTAAGATTTGGTAATGCATTTGTTTTCACAACTATGCTGCCCAAAACACAAGGACATGAGTCAAACATCAGTTACTCAAGATCACGCTCTGTGCCTTAGACACAGCTGCCACATTTCAGAGGCCGCCACGGACATTAAACCGATCCTACTCAGAATTTGTTCCACCATGACAACAGGCGGCGGAGAGAACGTCACAGAGAGCCGTGCTGCTGCTGTTCCTCAACAATACCCTCTCTGAAAATGAATTCACAGGTTTTAACAAAAACTGTTTCAAACACTGAGTTTTATCCGATCAGGACACAAATCACGTGAACTCTGCATCAACTTACAATTGCAAGAAATGTCTCTGGCGTAAAAGTCAGCTGGGGACCAGAGGAGACGAAGCACAAAGGCGACTTTGTGTGACAAACACGTTTTCTAAAAGAATTCTTTTTTAAAACAGGGAACTAGACTGAAGCAGAGGAACAACAAAAATCAACAGCCATTGTCGCCCCTGGCAACATCCAACTGATGAATAATGCGGGATAACACTATTCAAGAGCACAGCAAACAAACCATACCATACAGCACTAGTGTCTTCATAAAGGAGCCTCTACTACCCACAGCGGCTACACTGCTGAACCATAAAGATCGGTGGTTCTGAGACGAAAATCCACCCTATAAGAATAAGAGGTGTCTGAAATATGAGCTTCTGTTATTGCATTGTATAGTTTCCAAAGAAAGAGAAACACTTGGCATCTTGGTGGAGTACATGAATAATTTACATATAAATTCATTAAAAATACAGCAGCTCAGAAGTCTCTTAGACAGTATCGTCATTCAGACTCGTGTCACAACAGAGTGCAGGGATCGTGATAAAGTAGGAAATGCACTGATTCATCAGCTGGTCAGTAAACACTCTGAGCCGGTTGATGGTATGAACAAAGGTCATCCAGTGACAGGGTCACTGGGTGAAGAAGTCTTAATGTTAGCCACTTCAGTCCCAGAGAGGGCCATTTTAAAGGGAACATTAGTTTTCGCAAAATGTCGAGACATGTCTGTGTTCTGGTCATTTCCATCCTCCCCTTTGCAGTGTTGAGTATTGTTTGTATCCAATATCTTCAGGTATTAAAATCAGCTGACTTGGAGGTAAAGTAAAGATTCACGTGAAGCTAAGCACACTAATTGCCAATATGAGATTAAAATGTCAGCGTTGGAATAATTTTGTCTGCCTTAAACGAGTAAATCCTTGTTTTACATACCGCTTTTTAAAAACACGGCAGGACGTCATCTTTGCTCCCTTTACAGGCAGGAAAGCTGAAGTTACAATATTTTCAATAATTTATAGTTCATAGATTAGCAGGGAAGAAGTTTACATAAATCAGAAACTTAAAAACAACAACAACAAAAAAAAATCAAATGTGTAAGTTAAATAAAGAAACAAGTCAGATGGTGAGTAAAGGTGGAAATTTCAAATGTTTAAATCTGACCCATTGTGTGGTTTTGGTGAGTCACTTGATGTAAAGGGAATCTTTTCTCTGAAGAAAGCCTGGCAGAGATGAAGAAACTACGGATCAAACTAAATTTGTCTTTAATTGGTCCAGAGTTGACTGACAAATAGCAGACATTTATAAGGTTGGACAATATCCAGCCATGTCTGCTTTTCATTTAGTGCACTGCACAACCACAAAAATTTCACCAATTACTTTTGGTCTAGTTTCTAGTGCAAATGTCTTGATGCAGTTAAAATAAAACACAACTAACAAGTAACTTTTCAGCAACATATAGGAATTTGCTCTAAGTAAATAATTCCTTGATACTGATGAAAAAGTACTAGATCCACTTGAAGATTCTTTTCCATTTATAAGTGATACAATCTGATAAATTAAACCGGAACTTTTCTCCCTCAATACTAGGAATTATTGACTTCACACAAATTCCTACATCTTGCTAAAAAGTTACTTGTAAGTTAGTTTTGTCTATGTAAAATTTTGTATTTTTGCAGTGTAGCCTTATGTCAACAAAATAGAAATAGAAATGTGACTTTTTAGTGCATCAGTAGTCAATAACATACAAAGAAAAAGAACAATTTGGAATCTCTAAATAAATTAAAGATATACAGTTTACATATTTTAGCGGATGTGAAACTGAAATACCCAAAACAATTGACGCTACATTATGCTTTAGTAATTTAACTTGGCAGAAAAGTATCTGTTGTTTAAACCAAACAGTAAAGCATTGCTTGGTACAGCATTTTTTAAAATATTGGTATTTTAAAAAATACCAATACATTTTTGTTACATTATCAACTTACAGAGCTGCACACCAATATATGTAATAAAAGTAATTACAATACTAAATATTAAGTCTCATAACTGGCATCAAGAATGTAAGATGTAACCTAGTCTTTGATAAAAGATTCTTCTAAAGTAGAAAAGCTTCATCATCCTCTTGAGTTAAAAATCGATTAACTTTCTCACCTGAGCCAAAGTTTGCTGCAGAACGATGGCAAGTGCCTGGAACCTACAGTTGCTGTCTGTCAGGAGCCCTTTGAGCTGTTGGATTATCCGTTCTCTCTTCTCGTCCTGTGCCGCAGTTCGAGACGAAGAGACCTTTGCTCGTTGGGAAGGTTGCTGCCTGGAGACGGTCTTGGATTTGTTCTTGTCCACTGTAAAAGCATATGAGTTATTGGGACAATTGATCTTTAGCAAACCCCCCCGCTGTATAACCCCACACACACGGTCACCCAACCAATGAGTTTCTGTCAGGTGCAATGGATTACTGCCATCCAGAAGTGCACTGCACCGTCATTCAGCCTGACGGGTAACAGTACTGCCCCTCAAATACATTTAGTTTTTCATATTTTAGGTTGTGCTACAGCAGGCTTGATTTACGTGCGAGTTATAAATACATTTGTGACATCTGATGTCCATTTAAGTGAAGAAGAGTATATTGTTACCAGCACTAGAGCATCATGGAGTCAGAAGAAAATACTTCCAGCATACATAAAGCACATGTCTGGAGTCCAGTGAGGGGACAGGATCACAAACCTGTATGAGTCGAGTTGAAGTGAAATGGACTGAGCAGGAGGATATCTATTTAGGGCACATATCTGTTAAAACATTTTTAAGCTTGAAGCCACTGATTTATTATCGACAACGATAAACTGATTATGCATGTAGCTTTCTGCTCCTTGCATGATTATAATCGAACTTATCATTAATGTTTTTACCCATATTTTGACAAGCATAACATTGATAAGTTTCTATTTATAAATCTGATGGATGGTAACTTCCATTTGTGTGGCTCAAAAAAGTTGTTTTTAATGACATTGGCTTTGGTTATTTTGTACACATGTGGGTGGAGTAACCAAAACTTATACTCAAGTGAGAGCAGTACAACTTTAGCATATTTTTATGCAAAAGTAGCTGCTCAAGAAATTACTCAAGAGCAAAAAGTATTTGGTAAAAACTCAACTCAAGTACTGAGTAACTGATCAAAATGTCATTTGTTTAATATTTAAAAATTACACAATCAGATGCACTGACACCAGTATTTCCACAAAACTTTATGTATTTTACAGTCCAAAATGAAAATAATTTCAAATGATAATAATTTCAGGTCAAGGAAACATTTTTTTCCCCCAATAGAAAATTTACACAAAACTTCTAACAAAAAGTGCAGGCATATGTCTGGCAAATTTTTGATTCAAACAAACTTGTTCTTCATTCAGTGACGCTTCTCACAGTGGGTAGAGCAGCCAGACACCAAACTCAAATAAGAGTAGAACTACTTCAAAATAAAGTTAAAGTTAGTAAAAAAAAAAAAAAAAAAAAACTCCCTATAAGTAACTTTTTTCCTAAAAATGTTACTTATGTAAATGTAACTGAGGTAATGTAACCACTTACTGCCCAACTCTGGGTGTTTTACACGGGTCTGACTTGTGTGGCTACTGCTAATTTACAGTAGGGAAAAAAAACAATGGTCATAAAACTTTTGGATTCATGATAAAGACAAACTTTATGAAGCCATTTACACAACAGCAGTGTTGTGAGTTTGACTCTTTTGGGGACTGAGCACATTTTTCCACTGTTGGGTTAATGAGTGTGTAAAACCGTCTCCTCCACCCAATCTTACAGTGTTTTCTGCTAAATAAGAAAGAGAGCGCCTGTGTTAAGAGTTTCTGAATTTTAACAGACTATTACAACTCACTCAGTGGATCTTTTTATTCTGACACATGGATATAAAACATCTGGTAATTAATCATTTTCCTCCAATAAAAACACACACTGCATCTCTATACGTTAAGCTACTAAGTTCCCTTTATATATTAATTATTTATATATAAAGTTTCTCTAACATAATTTTTCTCTAACATAATTTTTAGTTAGAGAGCTATATCAAAAACAGAAAAAAAGCCCATTGAATTAGACCTCTAATTTCTTGAAGTTAGGCCTTGAAGTTACACTGCCCTCTGCTGGATTTTCAGAGTAAATCCAATTTATAGTTTTCCAGACAACAGAAACACAAAAACATGCACAGATTGCTAAAGTTTTTTTTGGTACTGTTGTAAACATTAAGCAATCTCCCCTTCAGTTCAACCATATAAATGGAGACACATTGTTGATTATAATGATTATAAAATAACTTGCAATTAAGTATTGGCAAAGATCAATGTGATTTTCACAGGTGGTGGAGTTTTGCTGTTGTTGTTAGCAGCTGCTGAAAGTAACTACAATAGTTACTTTTAATGTAACAGTTACTTTCCAAATCAAGTAATCAGTAATCTAAGTTACTTCTTCAAGGAGTAATCTGATTAAAGTTACTTTTTCAAAGTAACGATGCCATCTCTGTGTGGAGATAGTCTGACTGTAATGAAAGAATATAATCCATCAAGCTTCTCAGAAACACACAAACACAAGAATATGTACATCATAGAGCAGCACAATAATGTATTTTCAGTTTATACTGCATGCACTTTAATTTATGTATTTATCTTGATATTAAACATATTTAGTTTTTCAAAACAATTAAATTTTTTTGCCTGTTGAAAATGTTTTCCCTTGAGGTTACTGACAGTAAAAACAAAATATTGCTTTATTCTTTTAATGTACAGAACATGCAATTTGTCTTTGAAGGAAGTTTGGTTTTGTCCGTTTGCCT
Organism: Poeciliopsis turneri; assembly: GCA_922788865.1. NCBI lineage: Eukaryota > Metazoa > Chordata > Actinopteri > Cyprinodontiformes > Poeciliidae > Poeciliopsis > Poeciliopsis turneri. The sequence goes on from CAKLNU010000953.1 coordinate 1,900,407, forward strand.
GTTGAAAAATAGTTTCACTTGAAATTACTAACAGATCCATAAAAAAAATATTGCTTTATTCATTTAATTATTAAATAATATGATAAGTAGATCTCTATTAGTCTGTAACATTGAAAGTAACAAAATCATTTCAGATTTGACTAAGAAATTTAGACCCAAAAGAGATTTTTACGTTTCTCATAATTATATTCATGAAGTGAAATGCCGATATAAAAATAAACTGCTTGGGCTTCCATCCAAGACCACAGGTGGATGTTAGAAAACCCTGCAGAATTTAAATAATTTATGGCGTCACCAGTTAAATTATTCAGAAGTGATCTTGAGAAGTTGTCCAGCTTCAATCTATTTTTAGTTTTTGCTTATATAAGGTTGATCATTGGTTTCTTCAAATAAGTGTAATAACAGAAAAATGGGCAGGAAATATTTTTGTGTTCACGACGAGTCTGAGAGGAAGCATCACTGGCTTTGTTCATTTTTTGTTTTCCAGAAAACTCAAATCTGAGCAAACACAGAGTCTCTTTTTAACCACGGAAACAGACGACTGACCCCAGGAGTTTGTCTTTCTAAAAGTTCAGACAGTAGTGATGAAACACGCTGCCCCTTCATTTCAGACATGTTGCATGTCTCCAGCTTGAAAACGTAGCGTTGAGTCAACACACTGACACTGCGCTGTTCAGAGACGTCACATCGCAGCACAAAGCATGATGGGTGAGGAGACCCCTCACAATTGGACACTTGTTATGGTGCTTGGTGGCAGCAATTACTGACATCTATTCTCTGCACAGAATGGGATTTAAACAGAGGGCCACTGTCTGAAATAAGTGCAACTTTACCATAGCGGTATTCTCCAATTTAGCTTTAAAAATTTTTATTTTACGAATTAAAGAAGAGGCATAGATATCAATATCTTTCTCTGAAAGGGTTTTCCATTGCAGATAATTGACTTTGTTTTATTATAACCAAATGATCATTTAACTACTCTGTTCTTACTCTTTTTAAACAACATTTCAGCTTTTGTTTTTGTTTTTTGGACTGATATAATGTACTGTAAATATTCTGTACAGTTTTGGAAAAAGTTATCCGACTCAGTTGGATCCTTTGGATCGTGAATCAGATATTTTTATTTCCAATTGCACAGTATTTTCAGTTATAGTCTTGTACAGTATATGTTTATTATTATCGCTTTTCTCATTGTTCTTAGCACTTAAAGAACTTTATTTTGTGTGTGTTAACCTACGCCTGATGCTGCCCTTACACCTGTTTGGCCCCTTCCTGGGTCAATAAAGACTGTTTCTATTCTATTTCTAACTGTAAATGTGACGTTTTTATATTATCAGGCCAAGGTCACAGTCTGCCCTCAGGACTGTTTTGATTATTATGAAAGCAGCAACATATTGATTTACTACTGCGCCATGTTCCCAGAACACTGCTGACCGATCACAACAAAGTGACCAGGATCAAAATAACCTTCATGCGCCAAGTAAAACAAGAGTACTCTGTTTTAGTGAGGAAATAAAGGGACAGTTTGCTTGACAGCTGCATAAGACGCAGACTTAAAAAAAATTATGCAAACCAACCAAGAATGTTAATATGCCTTCCGTAGAGTCAACTGTGTTTGTTTACAACAAATACAGTTGACTGCCGTCACATCTAGATATAGTTCTGTGGAGTTGCAGGTTTTGCTGAGCGAGGAAATAAAGTAAATGAAACCTGAACCACTTGCTTTGCTAACTGTCAAGAAGTATCACTAAAAATAGCCTGTAGGAACAGTTAACTATACTTGAAAGGAAAGAGAAAAATAGCAATGCTACAGCAATCAAAAACACATATAGGATTGACAGACCTGCTTTGAAAACCACAGGGATTTTCCTGCATCCTGACAGCAGCTGAATGTTTCGGAGTAAGCCTTTGGCGGTCAGTCGCACATTGATGATTGACAGGGAGAGCTTTGGAGACCATAACATGGCTCAAAAACAAATAATTCAATGTTTGTAGCCAATAATAATGATAATAACAACAAAATCTAAATCGTTTTTCTAATGTAGATGCCTCATCCTTGATGTGCACACCAGCAGCTTTGGAAATGTCTTTAGATGACTCTGAGCAGGACCGGAGACTGAGTAACTACGTAAAAATAACATAAAGCAGTTGCAATAGTTACTCCACAGAGACAGATTTGAAAAAAGTGAGGGCACCCAGTTCAGTATGGCAAGCCTTCCAAGTTAGAAAACTAATTCCCAGCTGAGAGCATAAAGGATGTCCAGCCGCTGTGGCCCAGGCTCCTAGATGTGATGTAGAGAAACAAGTAAATAAAAAAAATAAAAAAATATATACATATATATCCCTTAATTCTGTAAGCTCCAGATTTTGCCAAAAACACAAGTCTTTAAGAGCTGCGTTTCAGAGCATGATGACGGCAGTGCTGAAGCAGAGCCAGGATACGAAGCGAGACAGAGAGGAGAGAGGGCAGGCAGTGTGGGCGGAGCGCTCAGAAGAGAAAGCTGCAGCCAGTAACAACTGTATGTAGTTCAGAACATTTCTCTCGTTTATTTCAATTTGCTGTCGTACCAGGAGGAATAGGAACCGACAGGCTGCTCAGGTTTTGTCAGGTGACTAAAACTAAATGTGAGAAACAGAGAAGACGAGCTTGAAACAGCAATAAGGATGCCTCATATTCATCACTAGCCAAAAATATTCACATGAAGCAGGGCATAGAAAAACTGATCCAAATTTTCTAGAAATCTTCAATTTGAAAACATTACAATTTTCCACAATGAATAGCATGACTTTGAGCTCAAAGTACTTAAGGAGTTTTATTATCAATGATTCAGATATCATAAAAACAGCAAAAATGTTGACATCACCTCCTATAGGGCAATGCAGCACAGGACTGATATTCAACAATTTTACAGTTACAAAAAATATATATATTTTGTTTTTAAATATTTTCAAAAATATTTAAAAATACAGATTTTTAAAATCATAATATACCAACAGCTTTACATATTTATTAAAGCAGCAGTTTCAATGCTTTGATTAGCATCTAAACCAGAATCCAATCGGGATCTAAGAGTTTTAAATTCATTTAAATGGTCCAACTTGATTTTTTGAAAAGCCAACATTTATCACTGGATTTTTATTTAATAAATCAAAAATCGACATGGTCAGAGTTTGACTAAAAAATAAGCTCAGTTTGCGATATGGCAAATGACAAAAAAATTTTTATTTCAATTAAAATTGGTACAAAAATGACACACACCCACAAAAAAAATTAGCTTGTAGATAAAATAATGGATCAAGAAATTCAAATAACTGAGCATGGTCCTATTATCGTCATCTCCCAAACTAACCCGTCCTAGAAGATTACAAAGGTAAAATCCAATCATTTTTAGACTTCTCAAGATGGCATAAGAACCCAAACGACTATCGGTTCTTGTGTCAAGACATTTCAAAGGAGTGTTGAAATAACTCAAGTAAGCGACGTTGCCATGGTTAAAAGTAACAAAAGAAACCTTACCAGTTCCACAATACGTTTGTTCAACAAGTCTTCCATAATTTGTCTTTTTCAGCGGAGTGATTGCAGAGCTTGATGATCCCTTGCTTGTGGAAGATGCAGTCAAGGTTGCTACAAGAAGAAGATCCACATGGGAGAAAAAGCTGAAGTTAATTCAACCCATCATGAAGCAGAATGCTGATCTCTAACACTAAGAACTGACACTTGAGTGCAGCTATAAAGCTAAACTAACTACCAAGAGGAAAACGTCCACAGGTCAACAGAGATAGAAGCGATACAATCAAACCATGATTAAAATGTTTTCCTCGTGTGGTATTACCATACAATCTCAGAGTAATGTTTGACGCGGATAGAATAAAAGATTAAATTGAAGATGTTAAAAAATACCAAAAAAAAAAAAGAAAGAAAAAGAATTTATGCTGGCCGTTTTGTATAAAATGAGACTTTATTTCAAAAGGGATGGTTGAGGATTTTTAAAGTTTATTTTCTGTTATAAAGTTTCAGTCATTTGATGTCTTACCTGTGACAGAAAGCTCTCCTAGTATCTTTATTTATTAAAACTCCAGATTAGATGGTCCTAAAGGCAGAATCTAACAGCCAGTCTGTCATTCCAGTCTCAAAAGCATATTTTTTGTAACTCCCATTAAATAATCCTTTAAACCATACCCAACTTTACTTCAAATGGCTATTTACACAGAAGATGATGATTATCTACATAAAAATGGACTAAATTGGAAGCAGAAGAGATCATGACTGAGGTGGAAGATAGCGCATCTGGACAGCTGTAGGTCAAAGAAGGGTGGGATGTCTGTTTGGCTGGGGACAGGAGAGGAGGATGATGAGCTTGTTCCTGAGCCAAATCAATCATGCTATTGAGGTCGTCTCCATGTGGCTGGCACAGAGGAATCCAATCTTCAGCTTCCTGTGATCACTTTCTCAGTCTTTTTGGCTACAGGTAGTCTCTGACCAAGAGGTTCATATTTTAGAGCAGAAAAAAAACACAAGGTTGTGTTCTGATTTCCCCACAGGAGGAATTGGTTTTGGAGTTATATGAATCCTTTACGTTTGTGGAAAACAAATCCAAAGTCTTGTTTTCTCAGGAGGAGCAGCAGAAACTGGTAAAACGTTGGCAGTTTGGAAGAGAGAGAAGCATGATTAAAATCACCAGATATTGACACAAATGGATTGGGGTGTTGTGTCTGTATCTTAGCAACAACAGAACTTATGGCATCACATGCATTACTGTCAACAGCTGAGGGTGGGATGTAAACAGCTGCCAAATTAACACTGGAAAAACTTTTGGTAAATATTATTTATTTATTGAGTCCATTAATAATATGGACTAAAACGTACTGCCAAGAGTTCAATGTCTGGACCGTAGAGACGACACTTTCACAGCAAAATGTCTATCGCCTGCCCTTTAAATCTCTGTCTGCTCATAATTTTAGGTAGCCTGGCAGAGAGACGCTGGAGTCGGGAATACAATTCTGCTTATACTCTTGCTGAGTCCTTTTCAGGACTTTAAGTTCATCCAGCTTATTGGCCAACAATCTCCTGTTGCCTATAATGATTGATGGAAGAGATGGTTTGAAGTTTCTCCTGCTCTCTCTCCTCTTCACTCCTGCTCTCCATCCACAGCACCTCCTTTTAGTCTCCCCTGGAATTTCTGGCTTCAGTTGTGGCATTATTTCAGCTTTTGCCATGTTAATCAGCTGCTTTCTGTTGTAAGCCACCTTGTTGCTAAGGTTATGCATCATAACAAATGAGCAAAGTGTAAGAACTGTTAGTAAAAATCAATAATGCTTCAAGCATCCAAAACCAGAAGGAAAGTTTCAAAAATAAAAGAAAGTTTCAAAAATAAAAAAGCTAAATCTGACTGGAAGTCAGAGAGCTACTCCAACATACTGCCACTCCGAGTGGCGCAGTTCTAGAAAAAGCGTTTTTGTTTTAACAGCAACATACGTTTTGCTTTTAACATCACTTTACCTTTCTATCATACAGTTACTCTGACTGGATACGAGTTGTAAAGTGTGTTCATAGCAAAGGCTTCAAACAGTAATGTCACTTGTGGACACTGCCTCCTAAGACTGCTGTTTTAATGATCATCCAGTGCAAATGTGTCAGCATTGAAAAGCTTCATAAAATAGCATTTATACAAACCACTATGACTTTTCTTTAGTCTGATTTGATCTTAATGGATAATCCTTTAATGCCAGCATGTGGAAATGAATAACCTAAATTTATGCTAAACGGCAACAAAAAGAGATTCATCTACTTCAGGAAAGATAGTAACTGCTTAAAACATTTTGACAAAACCTCACTTTAAATAAACTCAACTATTGCTTTAACAATATCTGTAAATATGATCTCAGATTCATAAGGAGGAGTTTCCCACCTGATCCATTGTTCCTTGAAGGAGCTGAAATAAGCTTTGCTTTCACCAAAGAAGATTTAAATGGTGTTGATTTCTGGGCAGCTCCTCTGGAAACTAGGGAATAATTATGGACATGATTAGGTTCAATACAAAGTGGGCATGTAAACTCAGAAAAATTTTATATTTCAACTGCAGAACTAATGAAGTATTTTTGAACTGAAAATAAAATTCTATTCTATTAAATCAACAAAAAACAAAATTACAATCATAAAGTTGATCATTGTGACGACCATTTGCCAGGGAAAGAATAAACAAAACATGAAAATTATACCTACTGTAAAACTACAGTTTCTGCTAAATCTGAAAGCAACAAGTCTACCTAACAGTAGAGAGCAACAGCCACTTGTGAGTTGTCGTTACGTCTCCAAAGCTTTCTACCGTTTCCATGAAACGCAGTCAACAAAGGAACGATGCAGAGGCGATAGGATCCGATGAACAGGCACGTCAGCAACGCGAGGTCACAGCTGGATTCTGCAAGGCTACGTCCGACTACAGAGGAGTTATGGGAGGCGTGAGCTGGGGATTCAGTCCAGGTGCAGCTTCGAAGTCCGGTGAAGCCATCCATAGGTTTTCAGCTCAGAATTTGGAGACTCCGCTTTCTGTCCACCTCAGAGGACATCGGTCTGAATGCGTCTGCTTTAACTCCTCCAGGCTACGTTGTGTGTTAAGTAGAGTGGAACAGCGGGCGTTGCCATGACAACACAAGGTGGGGTTCTCTCAGCCAATCACAGCGGGCTGCAGTCTATTGAATATTCTGGGTGAAAGGACCAATCCCAATACCAACAGAGATCCTCATGATTTATACTATTGAGCTTGAGACGAGTTTGTTTAAAACGTCTTTTAGAAAGAAAAACAAGAAAAAATATATATATAAAAAATATTTATAGTAAGGTCAAGGCCTGAAATTGGTCAACAATTCTCCTTGTGTTCCAGCTGTATAATCAGTGGGCAAAAAAAAAAAAAAAAGTGGTCCTCACACTAAAAACAGATTTTACACATTTGTATAATAGCCTGCAGTAGCTGTCCTTATTTCTGCATATCAATAAGCCTCACCTGGTGTATTCTTAGAATCCTGACTCAGAACCGGGATCTTCCTTGGGGGTCTAACAGGAACTAAGGGAGGGCCCATGAATGCGGAGCGACCGGGAGTTTGAAACGGCTTGGGTGCATTTTGATGGAGCTTCATGCCTGTGGATGTCTCCTCCGTTTCCAGGGCTTTGTGACCGCCTGGTACACAATTGAGAAAATGAAAAACACACAAAATGACTAAGATTTTCAACAAAGATAAAACATTGTACTTTGCTTTTGATTGTAAATAAAATACCAGAAACTCTCCAGCTAAAATTCATACGTAAACAATGACTATATGCCACACTGTTTTCTAAAGAACATGCTCAATGTCACCATCTGATGGCGAGACTATGCTACAGCAGCCTGCTTCATACAATAAATTACAGTATCGCTAAACTCAATTCATTGTAGTTACCAATTTCAAAAAGTGAAACTTAATATATATACACAGTCATTACAGAATGACACCAGAGATGTTTTGGTTATTTTTGAGAACCATTTTTAAAAAATTATTGTTTTAGAAAAATAAAGGGTTTCAGTCTTTCTTACTTTGCCCCAGTGCCTATGCACTAAACCACTTCGACTTCTGTGTATTTCTGCTAGTTTGCAGTTCTGGGACGTCCCATAAAAAAAGAGCCCACTGCCCTGAACCTTGTTGAAAACCACCAAACATGGATTTCTGAACTCTTACCGAGTTCAAACATCAGTATTGTTGTTTCGAAATGAATATTAATTTGTTTTCTTTGCATGATTTGAGGTCTGAAAGCACCGCATCTTTTTGACCATTTCTCCTTTTCTGCAAATAAACGCAAAATCTTTGCTGGCAATTTCTGAGACATGATATCAGTAGTTCATAGAATAAAAGAACAATGTTCATTTTGCTCAAACACATATCTATAAAGAGTAAAATCAGAGAAACTGATTACTTGAAGTGGTCTCTTAATTTTTTTTCCAAAGCCATATATACTATTTTAGTACATTTTTTATTTATTTATAAAAAATTACTGTAATCAATACATTTTAAATAATATGCTTAGTTAGCATGAATCACTTGGAGAATAAAGGTATCCAAATGAATCTTTAACTTGAACCCATCTCACTCATTACTTTAGCATGACCACAAGCTCATTACTGTCCAGCGTTTTTCTAGGACTAATAAATAAACTTAATTGAAAGATAAGCCCACCTTCTCCACCTGTGCTTATTTGGGCCTTCCCAACAGTTCTTGTGATCCTGCTCTCAATTGCTCCCAGGGCTCCCCGTTTGGACCTGGCTGACAGAGGGGTGAGTCTGGGACTGGCAGCTGGAGGCTGGGGAAGTAGTGCTCCTCCTCTATCTTGACTGGGAGAACCAAGATCTTGACATCTACTTTTATTTTCATTCAGCTGAGCTCCTGCTGACTTGCTGGCTTCTGCCTGGGAGAACGAAGAATAAAAAACAAAACAAAAAAACCCAAAATGTAAACCCTATGCAAAACAAACTGTCCAAATGGCGTGTGTTCACGTCCAGGTATCCACTCACCACCAAACTGATCTTCTTTACTCCTCTTGAGTTGTTAGCAGAACTGTTTGCTTCCTCAACGTGTTTAAGCTGAGAAGGGCACTTTGGATTGCCTGCTTTGGTTGAGTTCTTGCCACCGTCATCTCGAGAAGCCGCAGCCCCTTGAATTGCTTTCTTGTCTTTGGGCAAACCCTCAGAGTAGCGGCGAGCCCACAGCCTGTCTTGGCCTGCAGCCGAACCTGAGCCGACCCCAGTTTTGTTTGAAACACCCTTCTTTGGAGTGGGTTTGGGATCCACTTGCCTCCGACTAGATGACAAGATTTCTGCAGCTGAAGTACTGCTCCGGCCGCCAGCATGTTGTGCCGATTTCTTGGATACTTGGCTGGTGGTTGCTGGCATCCCTTCAAAGCTGTTTTCACTGCACTGGACCACTAGGACACATTCTTGGACAGCTGGATGGAGATCAGGTGAAGATCCTGCATCATGCCCATGTGAAGATTTGTCAGTTAGTCCTGAAGTAGTAGCCCTTTCAACTTGTCCAGTAGGATGAAATGTTTTAGAAGTAGCAGAGGCACCTGTATTTCTGCCCGTAACTTTGGCAGTGGTAAACCTAAAAGTGCTTTTTTTATTGACCTCACCATTTTTTTTAACTTGCACAATCTTTTGTAGTTTATCAGTGCCTGGTACAGCTGCTTGCTGTGCCATTCTAGTTAAATCTTTAAATTTCAGAGCATCAATGTTGGATTTGGGAACCTTCTGCAGTTCTGTTTTCTTGACTTTGCAGATTGATGGTGTGATTCCTGCAACCGGACGCTCTTTAGAAGTGACAAAAACTTGCTTTGTTTTCTCGAGCTGCAAACTTGGGCTGTTAACATTTTCATTGAAAGGAGATATGTAGGATAAGTTAGGCATCTTGCTGGCAATGCATTGCACCGGAGTGGAGGTATGAATGTCACCATCGCTGTTCTGCACTCCTGACACAGCGGACCCAAAGGTTTTGCCAAGTTCTGAAGTAAACTCTTCTGTAACCTGAGGCAGAAGCTCTGCGTCAGCACCGGAAGACTTGACCTGGTTTGTCTGGTCGGTTGGTGTTTCACAAATAAAGGTCAAGAAAAGACCACCTTCACTTGGCAGTGGTACATGGGAGCTGATTGCTGACGTATCAATTTCCTCAGTGAGATTCTCCAAACTGTTCGCCTGGATGAAAGTCACACCAAGACTAGGATGTCCCATGCTTTCCTTGGTCTCTTGTTCTGTGGATGCTTTGGAAACATCTGGCATGATAGACTCTAAAGGCATAGACATGGTGCCTGCAGTGTCAGAAACGCTTGACTCCTCCATTGAGGAGAATATTACGAGGGACTGATCCTCCAGACATGAAATGTGACTTCTCACCACCATTTCTCCAGAGCTCAGTGAGATGTGCTCATTTTCACTGCATCTGCAACAGGAAGCGTCACTTGAACTCAACTTGCCTTTTCCTCCAGCTGTGTTTGAGGCGATTTCCTCATTCTTATCATCTTGTTCTCCATGTTGACTAAAACTCTCATCAGTCTCAGGTCCAGTTTGTCCATGATGAGCACGACTCAAACTTTTGTCCTGGGAATTCGGACTTCTATTTACAGGTGCGTTGATAAATGTTTCATTCATATTTGAAGTTACAACGGTGAGAAAATCCTGCTGTGCTGAGGTGGAAGTGTGGCTGTTGCCCACAGAGGAATGTTCATTTAGATAGTGGTCTGTGTTGATGTAAGGGGAGCCTCTGGCTTCTCTTTCACTCAGGCTGGAAATACCGCCGGAGTCGGGTGATGCAGAAAGTTGCCCGTCTCTCGGTGAGGTTTCTGCTGAGCTCTCAAAGGGGTCACTTGGTAAATTAAATGTCTTAGCCGTTGTAGAGTCAGGACTGGATTCAAGTTCGGTCTTTTGGCTAACACTCATGTAATCCATCACATTTGTTGAGCAAGGCTGTACATCTGTAAAAAAAAAAGAAAAGAAAGGAATGTCACTTTTTTTCTAAACACTTAAAAATATCCTTTTTTATAAATTTTACAAAAATACTCAAAGTAGGAGGTCATGACATATACCCAGATTTGTGTTAATATGCCAAACCTCATTTGAATATGAACCAGACACCAGTTTATATAGTTTTATGGCAAATATTTAAACTTCCTGTTAAAACAATTTTGACAAAATGCAAGCAAACTAAGATAAGCCAACAGATGTGAATTATTAATAAGTCTGACCCTAAATAAACTATTAGCTAGCAACCGTTCAGTCTGAGAAGTTGACATCTTAATAGCTAACACTATTGTGTTTGCTTAAGCAGGTTGGACAGCAAAGCTTGCCAGACACAACAACAAAGGCACCACTGTAGAAACAAAACAAAGAAAGAGTAAAGAGATCAGATCACAAATCACATGAAAACATTAAAACTAGAGAGACTGAGGGCATTCTTTAACATTTAAAAAATAAAAACTGTAAACCTCTCCAAATCCAAACGTAAACTTCCATCTTTTCAAAGGCAGTTCCACTGATGCTTGGCTCTGCCTTCAATGACTTGGACTATTTATTGCTTCATTGCTTACTAAGGTCTAACATTGTGAAAGAAGAGTTGTCTAAAACCACATACACTGAAGAAAATACAGAATCGTCCAAGTTAAGGTCACACAATAGTAACATAAACAGTTATTATTGTAATTGCATTACAGTTAACGTAACCATCACGCATATTTAAGCAATGAGTGAAAGTTCTTTAAACAAGTTGGCAGCTCAATTCTTCATCATACAAAGGCATCTAAGACTGTGAAAGTTCATTCACATATGGGATACATTATCAGCAAGCACAGTGTGAATGTCTTTCCTTGAAAATATAATAGCAACTAAATATTACATCAAAGCAGTTCTTTGTGGTTGCAGTATTGTCTGTTATTGTGCCATGACACTGAACAGCTTTTAACTACTTTTTTAAAATATTAATTGCCGACTAAATCTTCCAATGAGACATCTGGTAACAGGAGTCAACATGTTAAAAAGTTAGAGAACAAAAAACATTATATAGTTAAAAAAACATGAGTTAAAGCAAAAATGTAAAAATACTACAGTAAGTTTCAAAATTAAGATTTTAACCTATACAACTCCTTGTTCCTCCTGGAGTAAATATCAGTTAGACTTACCATCCATGAAACACACTTTGTTGTGCATCACAAACTTTATAATCAAGTCTGAATTCATAAAGCCTGGAAGAATTGCTGTACACACTGAACTTTGGCAGGGACGACTCGTCCAAGGTAACATAATCACCAAGTGAAATGCTGATAAGAAGCAGTGATTGTCCTGGTTAAGAATGTAAATGAGCATCGCGTGTTACATAAGGAACAGCAACTTCAGACTCTGTGTTCCGACTGTGTTTATGAGAAAACAGAGACAGAGGGATCAAAGCTGTACAGCACTAAAAACAAAAATACTGCTAAAAATGAATCTCATTTTCAGTGAGCGTGTTTAAGTGTAGTACGAACCAACCTTCAGAATCCGTTAGTCCTCTCTCCGTCCAGTGATATGGATAAAAATACATTCACATTTAGATTTTATTTTGTTTCAGGAGAGTCATCCATCCCCGTTTTCCTTCCAAACGTCAAACTCAGCAAACTGGCTAGACATCGGTGAAAGTCAGCCTCCATCCCTTCAGTCCTCTTGCCTTGTGTTCAAACTCAGCCGTGCATCAATACCAACAAAGACTGAGTGAACGAGCCCTCTGTGAAGTTGTTAGTTTAGGATTTTGTTCTCCTCCTCTAATATCATTTTCTCCATGTGGGCCTGCTGCAGCTCTCCCAGCAGCTCCTCATCAAGAGGAAGTTTGTTTCTCCATGCTCTGCCTGCACACACGTGTCAAGGTCCAGCTAGGAACTGCGCCTCCGGTTGGGTTGCACGCTTACAAAAGGAGCGAGGCGACATGTCACCTTATCCTACCGAAAGGGGAGTGGCCGTGGACAGCCAGACGGAGTTGGCATTCAGCGTTGCTAAGCAGCCAAAGGCTTTCTGCTATGAAGGAAAGGATCAGGCAGCTTTTCATGTGGGGGACAAAATGAAGGGAGCTGGAAGGCTACCAGCCACTGTATCCCACCAAATCCTACCAACTCACATTTTCAATACAAGTCAATAATATTTCAAGTCTCCCAAAGGAGAAATAAAAAAATTGCTGCAACTCTTATCTTCCAAGTTCGGATCGTTGTGGATTGTTGGCAGAAGGGTATCTGGTAGCAGTCAGTCTTGCATCAACTCTGAAGCATCCTATGACTGAAGACTGTTGCCGTATGATGACGTCATCACTGTCATGACATGCTAACAGTTCAGAGACAATATTCCACAGAAACATGTCCTGGATGAGCCCATCAGTTGCTGGCAGGCACTGCTAATCCACCCTAGTTGCTTTCGCCACTCCTCTTTGAATTGATTTCTGGTAGTAAGGATAAAAAGCCGGATAGAGACGTTGCAGTCGGAGAAATGATCCTTGCCCATTATGATAAGTGGAAGAGATGGTTTGAATGTTTCTCTCTCTCTATGAACCCTCTTTTTCAACTCCTCTGGGATTTGGAGTTGAAGTTGCAGTTCAGATATTTAAGTTTTTGAGTTGCTAATCAACTTCTCCCTGCTGTGAAAACAATACCTTGTTGCCACTGTTGCGCTTAGTAACTGTCCAAAAAGTAAAAAAAAAAAAAAAAGAGCAATAAATAAATAAAATCAACATTGCATTACACAAGCTCCTGTCAGTACAAGTGATAAGTTTGCCAAAGCCCTGGATGACAACATGATGTTCAACAGAAACAGCTTGTCATTTGATCCTGACCCCACTCCATAAGACCCTCACTATTTATGCTTAATCTATATAAAGCCAGACGACCCAAAGAACCAATCATGAGTCAAGATGACATATAAATCACTGTACAGAGCTGATCTCTGCAGAGCACTGTAATGTCCCATGTCCTGTGAAATCCTATTAAAATGGGAATGTTATGTAATTGAAGCCTCTGAGTAATATTAACCAAGTAAGGCAGAACACACACTGCCTTGTACGTTGGACAGGCGTAATTGATAATGTGGTACACACTACCCTATCTGGCTTGTTAAACAAAGTTATATTTCATGAGCACCTCAAATTAATTTGCAACAAATCTGACTGGCATATTGCAGAACCTTGTACTTGGGTTAATGCTTAAACTGAGATGAATCAAAGTTAATATCTTTGTCTTTGCATGGGTAGCTGAACATAATCTATAACACTCAAGGAGGTGGTATGAATAACGGGAACAGCCAACAACAACTTTGTCACGATGGCAGACTGCTGCCCAAAGAGGCAGCAGGTCAAACTACTGGATTCAAGGTCAACGGGGATAAAATATAAACACAGGAAAGTGTTTATATTGGGTAACAGCAAAAGAGACTCTGGCAAAATTAGCACAGCCATCCTTCAGTCTGAATTCAGTCTAAAGGACTCCACTGAATGCACCACAAATAGTTTACTGTAACTGTATGACAAGATACTGGAAAGTTTCACTAAGAGGAAATGGTGCTTTAAGGTAAGAAAAAAAAGGATTCAAGTTGATGAGCAAAAAATCTAATAGAAAAGGAAAAGATGCAACATTGCCAAAAAGCAAAACATCAAGCCAAACAAGTAAAGAACCACAAAAAGCTGTAGAACGAGATACAATTTTGTTAACCTGAGTGAGGATCCCCCACATTCTTCAAAACCAGACAAAATTGGTGTCAAACGTTTGTGCAGCAAAATTTTTTGTTTGCGCTGCTTTGGTTTTTAGGACATTAATAAAAGTTTAAAGGTCAAAAGGTCAACCAGCACCTCCTCATATCCCCACTTTACTAAATCTAACTGCTCTTGTGATGGACTGATGACCTGTCTAGAATATGTCTCACTTTCGCCCCACTTCAGAGTCCTAAAAATAAAGTTTATACAATATTCACAAGGCAAAAAAACTGCCCAACGCAGAGCCCATTTTATCAAATTACAATTACACAAACAACATCTCAGATTTTCAGATAACAAAATAAAAATGATCTAGATATGATAAATGGGCACAGAGCTAAATGCTACAACCACGTTTAGGCTGACATGTAGACTGACCTGGGACTCCAGCCTGTTTGTGTGTCTGAGGCTGGATCAAGGTACAGTTTGTGTGCTATTCATAGAAATATTCAAGGCTGTGAAAGGCTACAGCAGAACATCTGGATATTAAACAGCTGGGGGGAAAAAATCAAAATACCAAAATGGTTTGTTGTTCCCATTTAGTTATCACTAGAGCCCCTACTTAGTCACTATAATCCATGACAGATTACTCAGAATTTCGTGCATACAGACTCACTTAGTAAAGAAGACGCTATTACTAAAAGGTTGTAGTTAAAAGACATACATGACACCCTATTACCGTTTGCTGTACCTTAACTCTCTAGAAGTCAGTTTCTGATCAAAACCTGACAGATTGACCCCGTCTGTTCGCCTCTTTCAGCTGGTGTAAACACTACAGTCGTCAGAGGGTCATACTCCTATAACAGAGTAAGTTTTTGACTTGAAAGAAAACGCGTTACTGTTTGCAGGACGGCGGTTACCGCTAACCTACAACGAACACACCGAATTCCAGCCGCCGGTGAAAATAAAAACGGCGCTAATTGCGAGTTAAGTTTTGCTAGTTAAGAGTGCTGGAGTTTCTCAGCTGACGTCATGCTTCAACTATCTCCTAAAAAGAAATGCGTAAGAAGATGTAATCAAAAAATATATATATCTTACCACCTGTCCAGCATGTAACGTTTTCTTAGAGTGTAAACACATTACTAAAATACATAAACGTTAGCATAAACGAGTCCGCACGTCGAGCAGGCTACCTGTCTCCCTGGAGACCGTAAGTCGTCTCGAGAGCAATTAGTTCCACCTGGTCATTACTGGGCTTTTCACTGCACAGTCATGGAACCAGAATGGTGTTTGAAACGACATACTGGTATTTACCACACTGTAGCTCTCCGTCCGAAGTGATGAAAGAGTCTGTTTGGATGAACTTTGACTATTGAGAGATACACAGATGGTGGGTTTGGAGTCCACTGAAAGCTAATAATCTGCTCCAAATGTTAGCTAAATCCTCCCAAACAGGGTCATTTGATAGAAGGACCTCTCTCTGGCAGCACTGTAAGCGATTTCATTTGATTTAATACCGATGTTATTTGTATATAATCCGTGTAGTTGCTGGTATAAAACAGTTTTGTACTCTCGTTCAATTCCTGGAGAATAAAATTGATGTTAAATAATAATAAATAAAAAAACAGGCCAAATGTAGACTAAAAAACGATTTTCACAACAATGTTATGTGTTTTTATGGCCTACACAATAATTGATTGAATCCTGATTTGATCGTTTTCCTATAGATAACCACTGAGACCATAAACGTCCATTTTGAAAAAGGATCAATGTTCCTAGATGAAAAGTGAAGAGGAACAAATAATCAGTGGCGCAAAAAGTGGCCATGCACTGGATGCAGCGCATAGGGGCGCTGCAGTAGAGAGGGCGCCAAAACGGGACGTTTTTTTTTTTTCCTCGTTGGAATATTCTGTAGTACCAGTTGTTTGTGTATATATCAAATGATCAATAACAGATGAACGGCACTGATTAGGGGACTTCACCAGAACGAACTCCAGCTTGTTTTTTTTCTTCTTCTTCTTTATTTTAAATTTTAATCATCTCCTACAGTGCACTTGACAAGGTAAAGATGGAGGGGGCGGGGGGAAGCTATCAGTGGTAATATAAAACAAAAAATGGAGGAGGGAGGGCGATAAAGACGTTGGAGGAACGAAGAAAAGCTTTTCAAAATGACTGAAAGACACTGACATTACTTACCTATAGGTTATGTATTTGTTTATAGACACACACACACACACACACATAAATACATAAGTAAACTTCCTCCATTACCATTGCTAAAACTACAGCAATGGTAATGCTGTAGTTACCATTGCTGTAACTCTTTTTCTTTTTAAATTCAAGTTAAAAAGAAGAATTTCAACCATCCATCATCTGATTGGACAGTTTATTCTGTGATCGTCCAATCAGGTCTAGATCTAAAATACTAAAAGTTTTTAGCCACTTTTCTACCGACAAACTTAAATATTTCAGCTTTTTTATCTGACAGAAAACGGATCAAGTTTACAACTTGATCCGTTTTCTGATTGGCCCAGTTGAAATTCTGCTAGAGAAAATCCATAACACAATTACTGTATTTTATAAGTGCATGAAGAAGAGCTGTGTGGATATTAACCCTGGGCCAGGAGCGGGGCGGTGCGGAGATAATGTTTTTAACATACATCTCAGAAACTATGTAGTTGCGCCCCTGGTAAGTGGGTCCCTTAACTTGTTGGGTGTTTTTATTTTCCTAGGTGGAACAGCAGGTGGTGGTGTTTCCTCCTTGCATGGTGAGTGAGCAGCCAGAGAGGAAGGAGGATGAGGAAGTGGTTGGATCAGAGGACTGGACATGATGATGATGATGTCGTCGCCGCCTGCTGTGATGCACCAGCAGCTTCCAGCAGAGCGCTAGCTGGACCCCCAGACTCCGGTCATTCCTGACAATGAGATGGGTAACTGCTGGGCTTACTGCGTGGGGCTCTTCAGGAGGGAAGCCAACAGGATCCAGAGGGGAGGCGGGTAGGTAAAGTGAGGCTAGCAGCCGGCTAACCGAGCTAACTAGCCTGACAGCGTCCCCTGACCCGGTGTATCTGGTTACTGGTAACGCAGCGGCGGTTTTTAGTCGATAAGTGACACGGCAGAATGCGGAGGAAGGCTTCAGTGCTGCTCTGTTCCGTATCACCACCGGAAGTAGGACTCGGTTGCACATACAGGCCGGTCAGTTTGTGCGCTGCTGTTTGTTTGGGGTCGGTAGGTCTGTCAGTCGGTCGGTCTCGGGGGGAATGGCGACCCCACCCCACCGTACTGTTGACAGCTTAGTCACAAATACATTCACACCAGTGCAGCTTGAATCTGTTCCAACACGTTCCCTTTCCCAAAGCAACTCTGAACTTTTGCATATTATAAATTTCGCTTTAATTTCGCCTTCAACCCACAATCTGTCAGTTGGCTGTTCCCCGTGTTGCGTTCAGGGTGTTCTGTCGCCAAACTGAGTGTGAATAATTGATGTTTTAGCCCCATGTCGCCCTCTGCACAACTTCGTTTGCCCTTCTGTCTCATTGTAGAGCTGATTATAGTTTTATGTCATATTATGGTTTATGTTGCAACAATGATTAGACAGTCATTTAATGAAAGTTTAAAATGACTAAAATAACTGATTAGTGTCGCAAACTTGTTTCCTCTAAATATGTTTCAGGTCAAAGTACTTCAGAAGTTCTACTACAGGGGAGCATTACACAATCGAGGTATGACTTATGGACTTCATTAATTTTGTCCTTTTGAATTGTGAATATTCAATAAACTTCAATATTCAAGTTTATGTTCATTGTCTCTTTTTTCCTTCTTTCATTTTACCAGTTTGAAAATCTGGTAGAAAGTGACGAGGTAAGTCAGATTTTTATAATTTGTTTTTTAATTCTCAGTATCACTAAAGTGTTCAATGTCCCTTCACATTTTTTCGCCTCCCAACCACAAACTTTTAATTGTGGAATTTGGTATAAACAAACACAAAGTCAGTTCAGTTCAAAATCAAAAATACTTTATCGATCCCAAAGGGAAACGAAATGCTCTTGTGACTCAAATTATCCAAGATTCTTCCGGGAGTCGCTGTAGATGGTGACGGCTGCGATCTCCTGTAGCGGTTTGTGTTGAAGCGAATTGGAAGAAGCCTCCGACAAACACACGTAGATATTACTGGTAGAGGAAAGACAGAAAGAGAGGAATCTAGAATAAACATACAAATGATAATATATTAAGAAATATACATAGCATTTTTCATGCAGACAGTCTGGGGGGACTTTTACTTTCACGTTGTCGTCAGTCATAATTATCCTGATGGTTGTTCTCATTTCATAATGAATAAAAGAAAACATTGAATTCGTTTTTAGCCCCAGAGTGACTAAATATACTGTGACTGTTTGTTTGCGTTGCAGGCTGAGAGCCCAAAGCCCTGTCCTAGGTAAGCAGTCGGGTCCGAATCTAAGAAAAATAAATAAAACTCACCAATATTCAAACTGTGACGTCGTTTTGTTTCCCTCCCGTTTTATTTCCAGGCCCATCAGTGAAGACGAGCTCAGTCACCTCAGAGAACACCGCTACGCTGCTATCTCCGACAAACAAGTCCTCATCGACCAAAAGCTGCAAGTTGAGGTGAGACGTGATGTTTGTGTTTTATTTTTTGAGAGTTCCAGATCCCAATTCTTTTGTGCTTTTAGTCTTTGTTTTTGGCTCTTATTTTTCTTTTGCAGCATTGCTTTGTTTTCTGTTTTGTTAACTTTCTGTTTTGTGTTTGTTTAATTTTGTTTATTTCTGCTCAGTTAGAGGCACAGGAGGAGAAGTTAAGGCTAGAAGAGGAGGCTAGAAATGCCGCCCAGCGCGAGGCCGCCAGGCTGGCTCGTGAACGAAAAATGAAGGAGGTGAGGCAGCACTGAGCGCTCCCTTCTGCTAGTTTACCTTACCGCGTCTCCTCTGACCCGGTGTCCCTCTAGGTGGGCCATCCTGGCTTTTTAACTCCTCCTTTTCCTTCTCGTTTGTGTGTTGGCTTTCCTTTCTCGTTTTAGCTGTGTGTGTGTGTTTTTCTTTTGTTTTCATCAGCCTGTTTATTATGTTGGAGCAATGAATATTTCATCTGCATGGTTACAGTGCAGTTCTATTCAAATAGTTGGTTATAAACAGACAAATGATTCTTACCTGTTGTTAAAGTAACAAGTTCTGTCTAAATGGGAGTGTCTTACTCACCATTTTCAGTTACATTCGCAGACCTTTTTAAAAGAAATGATGTCCTAAATATGTATCATTTTTGAAAACATTACAGCTATTTCTATCGTCTAAGGCTAAATAAAATGAAAACTGTAAAATGAGGCCGAATGGAGAAGCATGGTGGAGGGAGGAGCATCATGAGGGTGGGGCTGCTTTTATACACTGCAAAAACACAAAATCAGTATTAAGGAATTATTGACTTAAAACAAACACCTTTATCATTCTGAAAAGTTACTTAAATCTTTTTTCTCCTTATTTCAAGTGTACTAAGATATTTGAACTAAAAAATAAATACTTGGTCAAATTTAGTGTTTTTGCAGTGTATCTTCAAGACATTGTAGTTGCTGGACAAAAATATCGAATCCAGGGCTACGAATGTGATCTACTAGGGCTTACAGGATTATTATAGAGTAAATTTGTTTTAAGTAGTGATCCAGATATTCTTTGATAAGCAGAGCGTTGTCTTTAAGACTGTTTTATTTGCACAGAGTGCATCATTCAACACTGTTGCTCATAATGTATCTGTTGGCCATGATACATTACAGAAGTGACTAGAGAGCGGGGTCTCTGGTTCGAGTCTTACCTAAACAACCGGGATGTCTTTGTGTCAGCAGGTAACTTTTTATCAGAACGGACAGAAGTCGCATGCGGGGTTCCCCAGGGTTCAGTCCCTGGTGCCTCTCCATTTTAATATCTACAGGTTATAGCAATGAATAAGATTTGTAATACTACGCAGACAATACGTAGCTCTACATTATGGCGTCACCAGGTGAACACAAACCCATTCAAGGAACAAATCAAAGCGTGGATGTGCTGTAATTTTCTTCCGCTGAACAAAAACCAAACTGGAGTGATTAATTTTTTTGGGACCTAAAGAGGAGCGGACGCATGGCTAGAAATCACTGAACAGACTACAAATCTGGTGAGGTGTGGTGAGGGACTCAAAACAGAGTTACATAAGACAGTTACAAAGTCAGACTTCTATCAGCCGAAACATGCTGCGAGGATTAAAAGACTGATGTCGCAGCAAGATCTAGAGAAACTCACAGCACAGTTTGCCAAAAATCTCCCAACAGCTTCAGTTCCTCCTGTCGCTGAAAATATGCCACACAAATAAACTTGCTGTACCTTAAGTAAATAAAACTGTATATACATTCCAAAGTGTCAAATGGCAAAGTGCTCGACAATACTTTGAAGCATAAGAGAAATTAAGAAAATGCTCATTTAAAAATGTATTTTTAAAAGTCCAGACCGTCCATTGATCTCAAACCAAAGGGAAGAGAGTTCCAGAGTCTCAGTGCCACTGAACACAGTGCTGTGTTTTTGTTTGTCTTCATCTTGTATGGAGAATCATCAGCAGGTTCCTGATCACAGGACCTCAGGGGTCTGCCAGACAAAAAGCCCTCTAACCTTGTGACTCTCCATAAGAAGCTCTCCGAGTCAGTAGAGGAATGTTAAACTGCACTCTAAAATAAATCGGAAGCCACTGTAGTCACAGCAACGCGAGAGTCACAGCATCATTTTGAACAACATGGAGCCGTTTGATTTTTAAGTACTCTGCAAAACTTCAGTTGCGAAGAAGCAAAAGCATGAGTTGGTAGATGATTAAAAACAAGAATGAACCAAAGATTTCATTTGAGGATCCAAAGTAAAACCAGAAGCAAAGGTTATGTCAAGGTTCCTAAGGGAAAGATTTTGCCAGAGAACCAAAAGGTCCGAGTGACTCCTTTATCTCAGAGATCCGTTTTTCTGGCACAAAGATAATTATTTTAGTTTTGTCCTTTATTTAGTTAAAGAGACCTATCAGCTGTCTACGGTTTAATAGTCAGTGCAGCTTAAACGGATATTGGCGAATCGAGGCGTACAACAGAATATCATCTGCATAGCAGTGATTATGGATGTCTTTAAAAGTTGACTGAATGTCCCCCAACGGGGAGTAACTAAAACCCAAAAATAGAGGCTCCAGGACCCTGAGGGTTCTCCAAAAAGAAATATGAATAATTACTTCCAAAAATATGTACAGATCACTTCTTGAAACCATCTTTAATGTGGCGGAAACGGGCTATATTGATTTGGTGTAAGCAGGAAATCCTTGACGTTTTTAGGAACTTGCCAAATTTGCGCAAACCTTCATGAAGACGAGCTTAGTGGTGCAGAAGCAGAAAATTCCCCATCCTGGTTATCTGTCTTCCTTACCTTTACGCTCTAAAGGTTTTCAGCTTACTTAAAGAATGTGGAAGCTTGTTTGTTTTTTATTCTCCATCCCGTGGCTTCTCTGGTGTTGGGGACGCATCCGTCTACATGAGACCGACATTCTGAAATGTCCATCCATCCATCCATCTTCTGCCGCTTATCCGGAGTCGGGTCACGGGGGTAGCAGCTTTAGAAGGGAGGCCCAGACTTCCCTCTCCCCAGCCACTTCCTCCAGCTCCTCCGGGGGAATCCCGAGGCGTTCCCAAGCCAGCTGAGAGACGTAGTCCCTCCAGTGTGTCCTGGGTCTTCCCCGGGGCCTCCTCCCGGTGGGGACGTGCCCGAAACACCTCACCAGGAGGCGCCCAGGAGGCATCCTAATCAGATGCCCGAGCCACCTCAACTGGCTCCTCTCGATGTGGAGGAGCAGCGGCTCTACTCTGAGTCCCTCCCGGATGACCGAGCTTCTACCCCTATCTCTAAGGGAGAGCCCAGCCACCCCTACGGAGAAAAACTCATTTCGGCCGCTTGTATTCGCGATCTCGTTTCTTTCGGTCATTACCCAAAGTTCATGACCATAGATGAGGGTAGGAATGTAGATCGACCAGTAAATTGAGAGCTTCGCTTTTTGACTCAGCTCTCTCTTCACCACGACGGACCGGTCAGCGCCCGTTTCACGGCGGACGCTGCACCAATCCGCCTGTCGATCTCACGCTCCCTTCTTCCCTCATTCGTGAACAAGATCCCGAGATACTTGAACTCCTCCACTTGGGGCAGGACATCTCCCTCGACCCGGAGAAGGCACTCTACCCTTTTCCGGCTCAGGACCATGGTCTCAGACTTGGAGGCACTGATCCTCATCCCGGCCGCTTCACACTCGGCTGCGAACCGCTCCAGCGAGAGCTGCAGATCACGTCCCGATGAAGCCAATAGGACCACATCATCCGCAAAAAGCAGAGATGCAATCCTAAGGTCACCAAAACGGATCCCCTCAACACCTTGGCTGCGCCTAGAAATTCTGTCCATAAAATAATGAACAGAATCGGTGACAAAGGGCAGCCCTGGCGGAGTCCAACCCTCACTGGGAACGAGCCCGACTTATTGCCGGCAATGCGGACCAGACTCTGACACCGGGTCATACAGGGACCTGACAGCCCGTATCAAAGGGCCCGGTACCCCATACTCCCGGAGAACCCCCCACAGGGCACCCCGAGGGACACGGTCGAA
Source organism: Poeciliopsis turneri (assembly GCA_922788865.1). Lineage (NCBI taxonomy): Eukaryota > Metazoa > Chordata > Actinopteri > Cyprinodontiformes > Poeciliidae > Poeciliopsis > Poeciliopsis turneri. The sequence continues at coordinate 1,923,273 of CAKLNU010000953.1, forward strand.
CGCCTTCTCCAAGTCCACAAAGCACATGTAGATTGGTTGGGCGAACTCCCATGCACCCTCCAGGACCCTGCTGAGGGTGTAGAGCTGGTCCAGTGTTCCACGACCAGGACGAAAACCACACTGCTCTTCCAAAATCCGAGGTTCGACTATCCGACGGACCCTCCTCTCCAGTACCCCCGAATAGACCTTGCCAGGGAGGCTTAAGAGTGTGATCCCTCTATAGTTGGAGCACACTCTCCGATCCCCCTTTTTAAAATTCTGAAATGTTTTCATGTAAATCCTGCCTCTCCGTTTTGCTAACGGCGAGATTTTCCTCTTGTTTTGTATCTGCAGCTGTACGCTCAGAGGACGCGGGGGAAAGCAGACGGCTCGGGTGCTGAAACACAGCAGAGAAAGTGAGTTGCTCGAAGTTCTGTTGGCGGCACAAACGAGTTCGTAAGGTTCTGAAAAAATTCCCAGGGTGAAACTGACATAGAAGGGGCAATTATCTGTATCCCTTGCTGCGTGGAAAAGTCCAGATTCATCTCTTAAAAATACTTTTGTTTTTGTGTTTAATTTCACAACTTTTTCCAAATACACTCCTGATCAGATTTTAATGCCGGTTGGAAATTGGCAAAAATCAACATTTTGCACTGTTGAGAGGTGTTGAGTGTTCTAAGTAGAGCTTCAACATGCAAAAAAGAAGAAAATGGGAGCGAGTGAAATGAGAAAAGAGCAATAAATTGCTGAAACTTGACTAATAAGTAGATTGCAACCACAACTGTTTGGACTTAAAAGCTGGCAAACTCAGCTGTCCATATCTAGTTTCAGCTCTGCAAGTACCAAGTTTAGGTCAAAGCCTTGGCAGATTTTTATTTAGAAGCATTTGTGTGCGTGTATGTGTCTTTTTTTTTTTTCCTTTTGTGTCCTCTTAAAACACCTGTTAGTGATTGTCTGCTGGCTTTTTTACAGACGAACCTCTGGGGAGGATTTCGACGTCTACCTCCAGAACGTGAAAGCCCAGTCGGATGCTTTCAGGAGCAACAGTGAGTGACAGGGTTTTGCTTGATTCAAACTTGGCACCAGATTAAAGCTTTGATTTTTTTTCTTTAGAAGAGAAGTGTGCCTTTGCGCAGCGTAGCTACCGCCTGTGTGTTTGCAGGACTTCCCTCTGAAGCAAACGCAGTGACGCCCAACACGGAGTACAGCTGGGATTTCACCACTAAGACCCGCTCTACCAACGACGACGGGACATCGCTCGATTTAGAGTGGGAGGACGAGGAAGGTAACTGGTCGGCTTTTAATCTGCTGTTTTACCACTGGTACCTTAAAATGGGTCATCTATTTGCTGTGAAAGTTTGCGAATTACCAAGATAAATACGTCTGATTTTAGGTATCATATTAACATCTAATTAACTGCATTAAGATTTGTGGTAGGAGCGCACCAATAATTTGTCAAAGACCGAGGCGCAAAAATTGGCACTATTTGTGACGTATGGGGCTGCCACCTTGGGGTGGTGCCAAAATACGGCTGAATAATAATTTTTTTATCAGCATTTTCTGGATCTAACAGCTGCATTGAAAACCCCTGAGGTGGTGTGTATAATCTGTCTGCAAACTAATCTAATTTCTCCTCAAACGTCTGCAAATCAGCCGCTGTCGCCTTTTGCTCTCCCGATAGAGGAGGCTGACGGACACAGCCGCCCATCAGGTCAAGTCTACACATTCTCAATTAACAACCATCACCCCTTTGTAGCCAACTTGGCGAACTTTGTTGCTTTATTTAGCAACTTCTCAGACAAAACTATTCGTGTCGGCCAAAATCGAAATTGACAGGTCAGACCAGAGAATTGTAACTGATGTAACCCTAATTTGTGATTTTGCAACACAACACAATGTGAAAACATCAACCCACTCGGTAATTTCTAAAGCTGGGTGTCTGCGCGTCCTTAAAAGGTCTTAATGACGTTTAAAAAAGTAACTTGGCCTTTTTATTTATTTTTTTTTGCCAGAAGTGATTTTTTTTGGGCTGAAACATCTTTTGTTGTGAAAAGTGGTGATTTTTTTCTTTTTGCCTAAACATCTTTTAACAAAAAGATGTGGGAGTATTTTAGGAAGGTGGCAATATGTAAATCAAAGGTCATAAATATTGTCTTGACAGGATTATTTAGTTTTGCATCTTCTGTATATATATATATATATATATATATATATATATTTTTTTTTTTTTTTTTTTTTCCTGTCAGGCAATAGTTTGAGTCGCACGCAGACTGGAGATGGTAGAGGCTACTGCTAACTGGCTGCTAACATGTCCTTGCTAGCTAGCTAGGGAGCTTCTTTTTTGTTGTTGTTGTTTTTTGCATCCGTCCTGGATAGCTGCAAATTTGTTGCCATTTGGCTGGACGGCGTCGATACATTTCTGTGGCGATATAAGTCTTAAATTCCAATCATAAAGGTCTTAAAAACTCTTAAATTTGAGTTGGTGAAACCTGCAGAAACCCTTCAAAGTAATAATAATAAAGACTTGTAGAAGTTGGAGATAAAGACGTCATCTTTCCTCCACAGGAATCAACCGAGCTCTGCCGGCCTGGGAGCGGTCTCGGACCGAGGAGGATATCTTGCGGGCGGCCCTGCGGCCCGGCAGCAAACAGGTGACCAGTGGGCCCACCTCGGCCTCCGAGGACTCCAACGCTCTGGAGTGGGAGAACGATTTTGTGAGTACTCACCCGGATGACGGCGGCGACGCCGAATTCGAAGGGTTCGTCAACCCCGTCCTGGACACGCCCTCAGAGGACGCCTCGGACTCCGGCCTCAGGGCGGATAACCAGGACAGATAGTGTCCGGCACCAAAGGAGACCTCACCAGCTTTTTGCCTCATGAATCCGAAATGTCACTTTGTCGTAATCAGTAAAGGATCCCTGATGCTGGAGAAATTTGGTAATGATCCAACATGGCAGAGTCTAAAGACGATTGTTTTTCTTCCTCAAACGTGTTTTCAGTGCCTTCATCTGCTACAATATCTGACCATTGAGCATTGTAACTGTCCTTCCTTTTACTGTTTTAAACATTGTTCAGAATGTGCTGCTTTCTTTTTTTTTGTTTGTTTTTTTTTTCATTATGATAATCAGTGACCGAACTGAATCCAGGTTATTGGCAGGAAACTTTAACATGACCGGTGACTGTAAAACCAAACGGATGTTTTCGGAGAGCAAGGTGTTCATCGAGACCAGAAACACTTTTACCGAGTTTCGTTTCACCCCGGATCCGTTTGTTCCAGAGTGCATTTTGCGAGCTGTAATCTGGAATTTACATTGGCTTTGGGAGTCATGGCCTCTTCCTCACCGCGCAGCTTTTCAGCCGCGTACGGGACTCGTTTAGCTGTGGACCGTGTCGCATGTTTTAAGGTATCTGTACATGCGTGTAATTATTTTTTAACTGATTACTTGGCAGGGAAGAAAATCGCTCAAATCAACGGATGTAAAATCGCTGCGCTACAAGGAAGATTGTGTTTTACATCCGACCACGTACTTTTAAAAAAAAAGAAAAACTACTCTGAGAATAAAACATACTTGTCACTGTTTTGCTGCGATACTCCCAGCACACAGTAATTGCATTCAGCCTCATTTGGAGGCAGTTATCGGTTCACGAACTGGGGAAACGGTTTGGTAACTTCGCTTTCATAAACACTTGGTGGAGAAAGGATCTTCTGTCTCTAAATGTCAGAGGTTCAACCTGCTAACTCTGAGCAGAGTTGCTGCCTGTGCTTTCCTTTCCCGCTGTGTGAATGAGTCTGACCGGCGCAATCGATTTCAAGACGCACAGCCAACATTTGGAGATTCGTTGTTGTTGGGGAGCGGTGATGTAAAACCGGAAAACATTCCCTGTAGAAGCTTTACGAAAGGTTTTTGTCCTTTTTATATTTTTACCAGGCTCTTTAAAATATCTTGACTGACTGGACTGCTCCTTCCCAAAGATTACCACTTAATGTAAGTGACTGCATTTAGTCACACTTTCAAATGTGTTGGCATTCAGTGATAGAAAGGAGGAGCGAAAAAATAACAATATGGATGGCTTTGAACTTCATAAATTAGAATTTATTGCAATTCTTATCGGAAATGTATCACGATAAATGATAAGCGATACAATAAACGCCAACGCCTACTTTCAAAGTGAGTATGCCTCGAGGATTCTTAGATGATTTTTTTTTTCCTCGCTCTTTATGCAGTCTTTGTGACGCGTTCAGCATCTGTGCGTGCCGCATGTTAGCCAGCTCCAATCAGACCCGGTGTACCGACGGTGCATGCGTTCGTCACAAAGAGGAAGCTCTGCTGTTGACTGTGACCTCTTCATTAGAAGGACAGTGCTCTGAATGTTGTCTAATACGAAATTCTGCTCATCTTAGATGATTTTGTTGTTGTTGTTTGGCAGTATATTCTGAAAAATCTGACGCAAAGCAGGATTCTAAAAACTAAAGTAGTCTCTTTTAATGTGATGTCAAAACGCCAAAGTGAATTAGAAAATCTACGAGGGAAGGCAAATCATTTTTAGAGTGGTGACCATCAAAACGGGACTTAAAACTTCCTCTAATCCGATTCCCGTGTCGTGTGGGCAGTAGAGGTGCACCAATTCCAGGGTTTTTTGTTTTTTTTGGCTGATTGTCAACCTTTAAAAAGCTGATTTTAGCTGATGCCACTTTTTTTTATTTTGTTTTAATAAAAAAAAATTATTTTTTGTTTAGAAAGTTGCTAAATATATAGCGAAAACGTCAATCTTGCATGCTAATATCAGGCTGACCCGACCGGCCGGTCACCCAAAATTAAGGAAGTCTGAGTCCGGTTCATTGGTGCACCCCGAGCTTACAGTAATGCTGTTGGTGTGAGCAAGTTGGTCAGAAAACTGATCATCACTGTTTCTTATCTTATCACAAGAGGTTTTGTTTAGTTTTCACTCTGATCACTTTCTGTGCTCGTCTTAGAGGATCTTAAAACCAACTCTCATGGCGACTGGTGGGAGGGAGACGACGACCTGGGGAATGTGTAGAAGACGCACAGGTTAATTTTCAGACTTTTTATTTTTAATCAGTGTAATTTACCGCACCATTTAATAATTTTTGTTGTGATTGTTGTTTGAACTTGGTTTATTTCTTGTAAATTATGTAAAAAAAAAAAAAAAAAAGTATAACTAAACATTCCTTGTCATGATGAGTTGAAGAAAATAAATTCATAGTTTTAAATGCTTGTGTCCATAGTTTCACTCTGTTTGGTTTATTGTTGCAAAGCAGTTATGTAGTAATGTTTTTATTCCAAAGTCAACATTCATGTTTTGTCCTATTGTGTTCATATCTTTCTTTGATTGTGTGTAATAACGCTTAATGAGTTTTCATCTAATTTCTCTTTTCAGTGTAAGACGTTGAGCTGCTTTCCTGAACGTTTCCCACTTTTTAATGATAATTCTCTTTGATACGGTTGAATAATAGCAGAGCTGAAACGATTAATTGTGATTAATCGATTGCTGAAGGAAGTAATGGCCAGCTAATTTAGTCACTGATTAATCATTAACTGGAGCATAGAGGCTCTGAAAGAGATCATATTCGTGGCACTAATTAAAATGAAGCTAAACATAAACATTTGAGATAGAAAATTTTTTTTTTTTTAATCTCAAAATATGTTTGGCGAAAGAAAATCCTCAAGTGACATAGCTTTAGCTTCACCTGATTAAAATTCATCCAATTACTAATAATTTAATCCAAAACTAGTCGTCAGGTTGAGGTATTTTTTAGCTGCAGATGCATCCTGTGCTACCAATCACCCGGCGTTCGCTACAGGAGTGTCGCGTCACTACATTTTCGGCAGTCAAAAAATGTTTATTTTCTTTTTCAAAAGAAGGAATTGTATTGTTTATTTGCACCTTTTAAGGTACTTCTAATATTGTATAAAATAAGCTCAAGGGTTTAAGAGAACTTTTTTTTGTTCTTCACCCAATTACTTGATTAATCGACAGAATAATAGATTACTAAGACAATATTTACTTGCAGCCCTGAATAGTATCCTTTAAAACCCTTCCTTGAATCAAACATATTTAGAGTTGTTGGTTTTCCTGCTTGGCAGAGCAGCTCACCAATAACACTCCGACCTTTTCTGTATTGGCTTTCTATAGATGAGCATTCCTCGCTAAATCGCTCCGGAAGTGATCCGGTTGTAAAGGGTTGCTCCGCACAGTTGCTTTCTCTAGTTGCAAATTTTCTACCAGGAATTGCTTTGCCGTTCGTGAATGTCGAGTTGACGCAGCTCCTCCTGGGTAAGCCGCCAACCGTTTGTTCCCCGACATGTGTGGCGGAAAGCAATTCCTCGTCGAAGCAACAAGCTCACCTTAATGTGCTGTGTGTTGTTAATGACTTGTGGAAAAAGCATCACTATGAATTTAAATGCAGGGCACAGCTTGTAGAGTACATTTGATACAGTAATTTAATGGACACAGGAATGTGTGCGTGTGTGTGTGCGTGTGTAAACTTTTGTGCAAAAGGCTGTAATTTAATTTGTAAAGTATACGCTTAGATCGTCTATCAATAATGCAGCTGTATGTGGTTCCCATATGGAGCAGAAGTGGCTGCAATATAAAAACAAAAAGCTAAATGTCTTGGGGGGAAAAGTATCTGCACCCTTTGAACTTTTGCACATTGCATCCATAAAGTGTTTATTTTTAGCAGATTCACTTTCTTGCCTGCGCCTGTGGCTCGTTGGACCCTTCCACAATGGTTCTTAATAACTGTGTGGCCTAAGACTGATTTTTTTTAAAAAAAATTCAAGTTACATTTTCAATATAAACTGAAAAACAAAAGCTGGTTTAAATGGGTTTTATTCATGTGATGAATTGATTTTACACAACGGAATGACATTAAAAATATTGTTTCAGACCATGTTGGGTTTTTTTTTTTTAAATTATTTTCCTTAAATTTCAACATCCCATGGAAAGATATGAATCCATCTTATTTGCTGTTAGTTTTCTTTGGTTTTCTTTACTTTGAAACCTAAGAACAGAAATAACACAGGGTTATTTAAAACTGACACATTTTCCAAAGTAGATGTTTATCAAAAAATTTTAAGTGATGGTTTAAGCAAAACGTATTTAGCTGGACTGAGTACTTTATGTCAAAGCTCACTTACATGTTTAAATGGTTCAGTCAAAGTCTCGACCAAAATTAAACTGAGAGTCTGCGAGGGGAAAAAAACAAAACAACCTTTTAGTAACGAGTAGTGAAAATTGAAAACTCAATTTTTAGATTTTCTTTTGTCCAGATTTTTGAAAATCAGACTAATTTTCTTATTCTTTTGTCCAGCTAAGAAAAATTCAAAGACGGTAAACTATAAATTGTGGTTGTAACGCGCGGCGTGAACACTCGAGCAAGAGATTGTGAATTTGTGTGATTTATGCACCTCCACCAAACTTTTTCTCTTATAGGAGAGTTGGCAAGTGGTCAGGCTGTCCCCGTTTTCATTTTATTTAGTTTTTTCATTCACTCAAAAGATAAATATTAATAGTCCAGATACCGACAAAAAGAAACCGGGCGAGAAAAGGACCTCTACCGTTTGATATTACCATACATTGTGAAAGATAATGTATGAAGGCATCTACATTTCCAGACCAGCAGGGGGCTCCCAAGTGTGCTTGTTCTTCTATTCAGTTTGGATCTATTTCTTATTAACAGTCATAATTCGCATTGTGTAACTTCTTCTGTTTGTGTTTATGCACGAATCTCCTTTCATGCAAATAGGAAAACTGCAAGTAAATTTGAATAAATTGCAATTATTTGGGTTTTTAAGCAGTACAAATTATTAAGTGTGACTCCTCCTTTCCCTCATTACTTAGTCGGAATTGAAAAGCTGGACAGTAGACAATATCAGCACCAAATGAGTAAGTTGGTGAAATAAACCTACATCCACAATGTATTTACTGATATTTATTTAGTAAGCCATGTGAAGTAACAGATTTTACAATTCAGGATAGACAATGGAAAATGAAATATCACATTCAGACAATCTTGAAGTGGACCCCCAAATCAAATCCTGCCCAGGGCTTCACACAATTTTTGGTCGCCTCTGTTTAGAAATATTTCCCAAAGCGTTCGATAATTGAAAACTCGAAAATTCATCAGATTCACGCAAATTATCCGCTTGAGTAACAGGTCGACGGCTGCCTACTAGCGGCGGGTCCACGAACACCGCACTATATTCGGAGGCTGAATGGAGAGTCCGCATTCCTAACAGTGCGGTCCGTGAGAGGAGTTTCGTCTGCGAAAACGGGAGCGAGTCTGGAGGAGCTGGCTGGATTCATTAAAATTAAACGGATTAGCAACGCGGGAATTGTTGAAGTCTCGAGCGACTGACAACAAAGGGCAACAATACAACAAACCGCAGCGCTCCAGACTGAGTGGAGCCAGCAACTTGTGCGCCAGAGAGCGAGAGAGAGCGAGAGAGAGAGAGACGTTCCCCAGCCTCAGCACGACCCCCGTAAGACTTCACATACAACATGGAAACACACAGAAACAAAACACTGCGCTTATATTTTTGTCTCCTTGTTACACATTAAGCAGGCTTTGCGTTTGGAGCTGTTTTCGCCCTTATTTTCGCTTACATGTAGTTGGAGGGAAAACGTTTTAAGTTGGAGCGCCCTGGATCATGCGCAAGATGGATCGAGTAAATCTTATTTTAAGCGTGCCTCTGAACGTCGTATTTTTAGCAGAATAAAATGTGTTTGATGCGGTTAATTTGACCGGGCTGAAGATCTGGCAAGTCTCCAGCCCAGTTCACTCCAGTTCTCGCTAGATTGAGAACTATTTTTTTGTTTCTTTTGGTGGCGGCGGAGGGATATGCGTTTGTTTCCAGTCTAGTTGTCTCCTGGATCTGGAGGACACGGCGTGAGGAGTCGGAGGGAAGAGTCGGCTGAAGCAGGGCGTAATTTACAAGTAGAAAAGTTGGGACTTTGGATTGAAATATACTCAAGAACCACCATATGTATGGAACCTTAACTCCGAACGAAGGTATGTAGCTGAACCCCGGTTTTGCCATTGCGGCAAACGAGTAAAAGTGAAACGTAGAGAGCGTCATCGGTGCAGTGTCCGTCGGCTCGCTGCTCGGTCCCACCGAGGAGGGCTAGGCTAACGGCTAGCACACGTTAGCCTTGCGTCACTTATTAGAAGTTTAAAAAGTTTCTGGAAAGAGGCTGACGGTGAAAGACAAAAGCAGCTCATGCTGCACGTCAGGAGTGAAACAACATAGTTTTTAAATTAATTGTCGTTTTAAAGAGGAGATGTAAGTCTGAAACTTTATTCTTTGAGTAGGTAAGCTTGCTTTTTGTGAAGCGTTTGACATTAACTTCATGCTAAACAAGTTCTGTTAACGAGAGCTAGGCTAGTTAGCTTATTCCCAAGGGGAGTTCTCATAGTAACTCTCAATTCACCATTGAAGTTTATATATGTATTTTCATTAAAATATTTACACATACATTAAAATATATGTATTGTACTGTAGTTGTGTGAAGTTCGAGCAGCACAGCTTTATCTTACTACAACTTTAGGGTTTGGGTAACATTAGATGAGCCTGATTCCTGTCTGTCTCTGGGTGGAAAAGCGGAGGTGCTCTCTCCGTTGTTCCGTGTTGTCATTCCCCTCCGCTTCACATTTGAACATTTCCAGACACTCGAAAGCAAAACGGAGAATTAATGAGCTGGTAAGTGTTTCTTTATCCCCCCTGTTCTTGTTGAAGCTTGTAGAGGTTTTGCAGCAGCTCTGTCAGGAGTTTGCAGTGCGGCCTTATCTTCTATAAATCTGAGATAATTTGCTTTCTACTGCCTCTGCTTGGCCACTTCACCGACTTCTTGGCTTGGTCTCTTGTGTTGTCGAGGTTTCAGTACACGCTGTTTTTATAACTGCTAATCATGGGACTGTATATATATATATATATATACACATATATATATATATATATACACACCTTCTTCTTGCTCAGAAATTCCCGAGGATCTCTGCAAGGCCATGAATCATCTAGTGTGGTGGTTTCAGTGAATCAGGAGATGAGTGGTATTGTATTCTCCTCCCAGCCATGTGTTTCAGAATGTGTCCATGAATATGTGTATTTAAGACCGATTTGATCTCAGCCTTTGATAGTTGAAACGTGATAAGCTATCACGACGAACTGTGAACTTGAAAAAGATTAGCAATAGAGATGCACCGATCAGGCTTCTCCTCCTCGCCGACACTGATTTCTTTCTTTCTTTTGTTTTTTTGTTTTTTTTTTCTTCAAAAGTCTTGACAGGGATAATAGATTTAAAATCCAGAAACAAATGAATGAGTTAATTTCCCCAGATACTGTGACTCCCAACATGTAGCATCAAAATCACTAGCAGTGCACTGATCCCATGGTTAAACAGAACTGGCCAATTTTTGGGTGGCCATTCTGCTGTTTATTATGTGCCCTAAAACTAATTACTGAAGTTGGAACTAATCAGATTTCTGATTTTCTTTATGTTCTAATTCTGATTTGGACCAATTTAGAAAGCTAAATTAGCCTTCATGGTGATGGAAAGGTAAAGTAAAAATAGAGTAAATGAAGTTTTAAAATGCAAAGCCAATGGGTAAATGTTAACAAAATAACCATTTTCTAAGAAGGTTTTAGTTTTAAATGGAAATTATTACAAACGATGCCAACTAATTTATCATTGTGTATCTAACCTTTATGTGACTGAAACAAAAAATACCAAAGTACCTGACGTTGGTTGACGAGTTCATAGACTGGAAATGTTGGGACTTTTGACATGCTCAACAAATAAAGCAAAAACAATTTTTCATATTTCAGTCTACTAATTTTGCAATCACAGCCAATAGACAGTTTTTTGTATTATTATTTTTTGTCTCTGAGCCATTGGTGTATTTCTAATCAGCAACTACTGATTGCAGCGCACCAACAGGGCAAAATGTAATGATTTAAAAAAAATATAAATGTTTGCACACCTACTCTAACCATAATCAGTTTGAAAGGAACTTGAATATGAAACGTTAAATTCACTTTATTTTGAAAATCAATGGCCGCTGCCTCCTGTCTGGTTGTGAAGCTGGCCACCGTGCGCTGCGCCACCTTCAGGAGTGAAGCTAAATGGAGATGACAGTCTGAAGTGGAGGGAGAGAAAAAGCGAAAGAAAGCTACCTGAGGAAGGTGAAGTTAGATCCATTTTTAGTTCAAACTTGTAAAGTTGACCCTAATATCAACGTATGCTGTGCTACTTTAAAACAAATGTGCACTTCGGTGCATGGAGTCAAATTATGGAATAGTTTGGATGGGGATTTGAAAAAATGTCCTACTTTAAGCTAATTTGAAATACCTTAAAAGAAAAAAAAGATAAAGTCTTACACTATTTTGAGTTAACAATGAGAAGAATGAAATGTTCAGTTATATTCTTGATTTTTATATATGCGGCCATGAAAACAGAATTTATTTGTGATTATTGAGAATGAGGCATGTTATTATAAGGTTTTTCTTCATCCTGTTCCCTTTCTCTCATTTAGATGAATTGTTACAAGTCAATGCTTTTGTACATTGGTGATGAAATGTGTTTTGTTGAGTGAATAAACTTATTGATTGATTTATTGATTTGAACAACCGTAAGGTAGCTAACAAATGTAGTTTGGCCATAATTCATGTTGTTTCAGATGGGCTCTTTCAAAATGTTTTTTAAGCTCGTGTCGCCCCACCAGTTTAAAAAAAAATCTTAGAGGAAACCCTGATTTGCATAAAGTCTTTATTGATCACCTTTTATATAAAAAAAAAAAAAAAATGTTCACCTTTTCTTGACCTCGTGTATAGCATGACTGTCATCATTGCGAACTGATGATTAGCAACGTTTAAGTCTTAACACTGCCGGGTCTGATCTGGCCCTCGACAGCCTCTGTTGAAACATCTGCCTGCCGAGGAAACGCCAAACAAAATCCAGAACATTTCGGGTCCGATAACGTCTGTGCTTCCCTTTTGTGTCCTCCTTCCTCCGGCTTTCATGTGCGCGTAGAACAATGAGCGGTGGGAGTGGGCGCACCGCTGTCGGACAGCTGTGGTCCGGGAGGGAGAGACCAGGCAGAGATGAGATGGAGGAGGAAACGGCCCTCCTGGTCACATCCTTTTCCACCAACTTAGTTTCACAACACCCCCCACCCTCACCCAAACAGCTGCTTGTGCAGCCGGAGGCGACATGTGTTTGACCCCGATCCGAACGATGCAGAGCGAAGGGCGATGCATCTGAGCGTAGCTTAAGAAGACTGAGGTCGCCAAGATTTTTGGCTATATGTTTTGTTTATCTTGACTTTTAACGTTTCTGATAAATGACAATACTACAAGTAGAATTACATGACGGCAAATATGCAAGCACATCAGACTGACAGAGTGTTTACTTTTGATCCGTTAGGTGACGCTGCTTTTGTATATTTCACCAAATATTGAAGAAAAGAATTTCTTCTTGATTTTTACAGATCAATAAGACATTCTTATTTATCTTGGTGATTTCACGCAGGTCAGTGTATCCCTTAAAGTTGTTTTTTGTATGTTTTCTTTTCTCTCTTGTGTGTGCAGGAGCGCAGCAAATCAAAACCACAGCGCTGCGCCGTTCGGGAAGGCGGTGGCCTTCAGAGGAGCCGGCAGCGATTCGAGCAATGTCGGCTTTCTTTTAGAGCGTGTGTCAGACGTTCGCCGGTGAGACCTGCAGCCGCGTCCCGATCCCAGCACACACACGCCCCCCCCACCCTCCTCTTCCCATCATCGGCGGTGACCCTTCTCCGAACAGCTTGCTTGGAGGGCCCTTCCTGACCAGGAGCAGCTGCGTCCTGCTTGCTGACTCCCGTTCCTCCCTTGCTTCCTGTCCTTGGTCGGACAAGGCTGAAACCTCCTCTAAGTTCACCCCACCCATCATCTGTGCTTACATTCACACACTCAGCCGCTCTTTTAGAGTTCGTTTTGGACTTTTTTTATTTTCTCCCTCCCCCCTAAAACCCTGAACTGACCGACAATCCCGACAGTGTTGCAGCCGGCAGCATGACCTCCATGTCCAGCCTGTTCTCCTTCACCAGCCCGGCGGTCAAGCGGCTGCTGGGCTGGAAGCAGGGCGACGAGGAGGAAAAATGGGCCGAGAAGGCGGTGGATGCGCTGGTGAAGAAGCTGAAGAAAAAGAAGGGCGCCATGGAGGACCTGGAGAAGGCGCTGAGCTGTCCCGGTCAGCCCAGCAAATGCGTCACCATCCCCAGATCGCTGGACGGTCGGCTCCAGGTGTCACACAGGAAGGGCCTCCCCCACGTCATCTACTGCAGGGTGTGGCGCTGGCCGGACCTGCAGTCGCACCACGAGCTCAAGCCGCTGGAGGTGTGCGAGTATCCGTTCGGCTCCAAGCAGAAGGAGGTCTGCATCAACCCGTATCACTACAAGCGAGTGGAGAGCCCCGGTAGGTGCTACTGTTCCGACTGGTTTTGGTTTTCTGCTATAAAACTCACACGGTTCATGCAGCTGATTTAAATACGAGTGGATTTTATTTGGGTGTTTTGGAAAGTGCTTGAGTCCTATATAAAGTCCTTGAAAGTGTTTGATATTCAAACTGCACGGTTTGTTAATAAAGTGCAATCAAACGTGTGATTAGAAGCCTAAATTTGTAAGGCATCATGTACATTGAAACCGGATATTTAAAGATAAAAATGTTGTTTTATTGCTGTCTGAAGTTAAATCAGACTAAACTTTTCATGTTTTGTCAGTTAGAATCGCCAAAATTTGATGTAATAAATTAGTGAATTGAAACTGTTGTCTTTAGTTAATTTGTATTTTTTAAATCTCCTAAGTGATGCTGGAAAAATGCTAAAAAAAAGTTCTTGATTTTCACCATGGGAAACCCCGTTCTCACTAAAGGAAGAGAAAAATTCACTGATCAGCGTTTTAATGGCCGATTTTTGAGTTTCATCTGATTTGGGTTTGAAAGCTTTTCAACAAGAACACCAATTCATCTTTTCTTTTTTCCTAGTCGCCCTGCCATTAATTGACCTTCAATTATTTATATTTTGAACCAAAAGCGACGTCACATTTAGTGTGAAAGCACACAATGGAGAGGGTTTTGCTATTATTCTAAAACAATGGCAAAATGATCACATGATCATGACTTAATTTTATTGATTCCAAAGGGAAATTCAGTTCCAGCTGCACAGCATCCAAAACCAGAGGGAATAATCGTCCAGAAGATCTTTAATATTTTCTGCCAGAAACAGGAAAAAAAAAATGTAAGAAAAATATCAGAATGTAAGAGCGAATGTAAAACCCATTCCCACAAAGCTGCCAACCACAACATTAGGAGAATATGTGATTGCAATACTGATTCTTAAAATCGCTGTAATGAAATTAGGACATCTCTTCTGATTGATTCATATTTCCAGCTGGTCAAATACTTTATAAATATACATGGGCATTAATATGTCCTACATGTTCTGATTGCAATATTGCACATGTCTATTACTGTTTGGATTGGAACTGGATCCTTTGTGCAGCTCGTCTTCAAACTTTTGTTGATCCAGCATATTTTGCGACTGACAGATGCTGCAAGGCCTGAGGTGTTAAATGGCACCAACTGTATTTTACGCCACACTTTTATCAGCTGAGAGTTCACTGGTTTTCCCTGTTGCAGTCAGAATGAACCAGACATGCCTGAACTTGTAAAAAAAAAAACCTTTCTTTGAGATAACTTCTTAAAGCTGCTCTGTTGCTGAAAATGGTTAACTGTAAAGGGGCAGTGTGATGTAAAATTTTCTTTTTTGAGCTCTACATCATGTTGTAATATAATTACCGCGACAGAAACGTACCTGGAGTGTTGGTTTGAGAAATCCTTTCATCTCCACGGCAACCATTGCATGTGGGTGGACCTAGCTCCGCCTTTGAGGACTCAACTCCTCCTCAATGCTACAATTTCTAAGCTTCCACCTCACAAAGCAGCCCTAACCATCGACTCCCCAACTCGGCTCCTTCAGACTAGCCAGCAGCAATTGGCAAACGCCTGGTGGAACACATAATACTGCCTCTTTAAAGTCTCTTCGATCTTGTCTGAACTAAACATGTTCTCCTTGTGATCATCACAAAACATGAAACCTGGGACTGACATTTTAATCTTATGCCTGGCTTGACTTCTATTTCATGAATTTATATATTTAATAGTTAAAGCTGATGAATGTAAATGGAGCCCCTTTGTTGTATTTTGACAAAATTACATAAAAATTTTGTATATAAAAAGTATTAAAATCATTCTGGATATTGTTAAAGATTGAAAAAAAATCTAGCCCTTTAAATGATTTTTATAGCTCGGTCTCTCATAATGACGCATTTTACTGGATGATAAATTGTCCCAGAATTTATTGCATTAAGCAATAATGTCTTTTTGAGACCATTTTCAACTAATAAGATGATAAACGGCATAAACGGATGATAATTATGCAAGTTCTCATTCTCAAAACTTTATTTTCCAAAGAACATTTAACACTGGAACTGAAAGACATTTTAAATATCCAAAATAAATAAACAAAGCAGCTGAAACAATAATAAATGTACTATGATGTCTCAGAAAGTAAAATAAAACAAAAGTTTGACTATTTTGGTCAAACATAGAAAAAAACTAACACTTTCTTTCAAATGGTTCAGAAAGTTCAATCAGGAATTACAAATAACTGTAAATAAATAATAAAGCGTGATGTCATTCAGACCACAAAGCATAAAATTAGACTGAATAGATCGGACATGATACCCGATCTAGAATTTATTTCCATATTGGGATACCTCTAGTCGGTAGCTTTAAGTGTTTATCGTTTTATTTCCAGCCGCATCAACTGACAGTTTTACATATTTTACTCAAATTATTCCACTCTTAATTGCTGCGTCGCATCGTGTTCATATCTAAACATGCACATCTAACTGTGTACTTTCCAACATTCATCTACTTTCCAAAAAGTGTTTGCCACAGGCTGCAAAACAACGTGAAATGAGAGAAATTGTTAGCAGACATGACAGTAGCCAATATGTCGTATTTTGTCCGTTGAAATTAAACGGATAATTATTCCTTTGCGACAGTCTGAGCTGTTGCAAGTTAATTAAAAAAGAAAATCTTTATTTAACAGCTGCAGAAACAGCTGCAGGACAAACCTTTTTCTGTCTTGGATGAACAGACTTATTTTTTTATTCCCCAGAAGTCGCCAGGCTTTGCATTCTCATACTGTAGCGTCGTGTTTAGACGCCGCAGCCCACCACCTGACAATAATCGTAACCCGGTTAAACAGGAAGCGGATGAAATATGTCGCTTTTGCAGTTATTGCTAACATCAATATGACTGACCGTAAATGCAATTAAAAAGATTTCCTGCACTTGCATCCACACGTTAGCGGCAGTGTTTGTAATCAAGGCGATCGATAAGCACACACAGTAATTTTCTGAATTATTACGCTACCATAATGTCGTAATTAAATTTTTACAACAAAGACATAATGATTTAGGTTGTTTTTTTTTGTGTGTTTTTTTCTTATTCATTTTTAATAAGCGGATGATGAATGGTTCTCCGAGTTGTGCCAGATCCCTTAGAGCTCGGAAGGCTGAGGAGCTGGTAAACAAATCCACAAAGGTCAGCAGGCTGTCATCATGCAGGCCTGTTCAACCCGCCTCTTCCATTTCACAGAAAATCAATATCACTAGCTCTAGGAGTCTTATTAGATTATATGCCTCAGGCACTCCAGATTGGGTGTGGTATCAGAGAGCGGCTTCCGAAGCGCACAAACCACTCAGGCTAAACTCCCAGCACTTTCCCTGCGTGAACCTCCCCGCTCATCTCCTAATGTCATTCACACACCCCATAAACACAGTGAAGGATGACCCTGACAGGGCGGCCTTCCTGACACTGGGCTTGCTTGAGATCGCCAGCTCTTTATTGACTGGTTCGAGGATGTGGATCACATGTCGGTCAGGAGACGCTGCACATTTGCAGCATATCAACAAAGGCTTTCAGAAGGGTTTCAAACGATGAGGGAGAGAGGCTCTGTTAGCTCTTTATGATTTATCTCTGTGTAAGCTTCATTAAGGAACCTGGGGTGCCTGCACATCCTTAAAAAGTCTTGAATTAATGCACGTCAAATTGAGGTCTTAAAATGTCTGAAATTCATTGCAAAACGAGAAAGTTGGCCTTAAATACGTTAATCACAGGTCTTGAATTTTGTTGATGCAGGACTATTTAATCTCATTCTATGTAGCTTTTTTTCTTGTGGGACTTCACTCTCATGCAAAACTTTCAGTTGTGAACAGATATTTCATTGCGTTCTGTAACTGAAGGCGAGGATGCAAGCTAGTTAGCTGCTAGTTAGCAGCATAGCTGCTAATATACCTTTTTAATAGATTTGAATATACCTTGTTTGCTGGCTAATATATGTTAAATTAAAATTATGTGGAATGTGCCATTTGTTTTATCCAGTTGACCATCAGAATAGTCAATATATTACTAAAAATAATAGTTTCAGTCTTGATAGATACGTTTCCTTTATTTCTCCTGGTGTAGTTTTAGCTGCGACGCTTATGAGTTTGTATTTTCTATGATATTTTCTTAGTAATTGGCTAATGTTTTAATTGAGTCGTTTAGAATGACGAGTCTTTAGGAATCTTAAATATCTTCATGTTTTCTAGTCAAATGTGTAAATATTTAGCCTAGCCACTTGATATTTTACAGATGTGTGTTTCCTGTGTTAAACTAATGTTCCTGTCTGGACGTCTTTGCTCTCCACTATCCAGTTCTCCCACCGGTCCTGGTACCGAGGCACAGCGAGTTCAACCCGCAGCACAGCTTGCTCGTACAGTTTCGCAACCTCACCCACAACGAGCCGCACATGCCCCTGAACGCCACCTTCCCAGACTCCTTCCCGCAGCCGCACAGTGGCAGCGGTGGCAACAGCAATGGAGGCGGAGGTGGAGGAGGAGGAGGTGGCGGCGGCTCTTTCCCCATTTCTCCCAATTCCCCCTACCCTTCCTCTCCAGCCAGCAGCGGTACCTACCCCAACTCTCCTGCCAGCTCGGGGCCTTCCAGTCCATTCCAACTCCCAGGTACGCCAAGCTCAGTCATGTACCCGACCCTGGGAAATATGCCAGGCTGTTGTTTTTCCTGAGCTGCTTCTGTTGTGCTATGCAAGCAGCAAAAAGCGAGAATTCACGAACGTACGTCTCAGAGGAGCTCAGATTGTTTTATGTATATATAAAAAAATCTGTTTAGTGGAGTTAAAAGGAGACTGTAATAATTGTTTGTGTCTACCATTAGTAACTAGGGTTGATAAGAAAACTCTAAAAATATTAATTTGGTTCAGAATTGACACAAACAAAGCCGTTTTCATTTTCCCAAATTAGCTCAGAGGTTCACATTGCAGCTTCTGAACCGTCATGGCTGACCAGAACCGGGACCAGGCTCCCCCTGCTGGTTGCTGCTGTCCATTGTTCTGAGTATCAAGTGTTTAACTTGGTATCGGCTTTAATTGTAAAAATATTATATTGTTACAACCCTGTTAATAATGACGCATTTTCTTGCTGCTACTTTGTCATTCTGAACTCCAATTTTTTAGCTTCTTGCTTTCAGGTTATTTTCAAAATAAAACCATGGTTATGGCCGGGCGATAAATTCATTACAGCAATTAATAAAATATTTGGTTTTCAAAGATTTAATATTAGGAAAATGAAGATTTTTTGGGGGGATTGTGGGCTTCCATAGTTCAGAGTGACGCCAGCACGGCCAGGGCGGCCATTTTTGTTTGATAAACGTTTTTTCCAGCCTCTGTTTGTTTGGACTTTGAATTCAGGTCAACTCTACGATGAAGAGTTAGGCCCAGGCCAGGATTTATATTTTTTATAATGAGAATAAAGTCATTATATTACCATGGAAACGTTGTAAATATCCATAAAACAGTTTCCACATTACCAGAAAAATTTCATAAAATATAAAAAAAATTGATATTACCAGATAAGTCATAATGGTATGAAAAACATTAATCACATTACCAGAAAGATTTCGGAAAATGAGTCATCATATTCCCAGAAGACAGTTGAAGTCATACAAAATAATCATATTCCAAGAAAAGTTGTTATACAGAAAACAGTCGTGGTATTGCCAGAAAAAAGTTGCAGCAATGCAAAAGATAAGTCATATTACAATGACAATCGTAGTAGTGCAAAAACAAATTCAGTTGTATTATTAAAAACAGTCAAATGAGGAATGTTGAGCATCTTATGAAGATTTGAGTTTTTTCAGTTTTATAAATGAAGAAATCCTGAATATTTTGATGCGTCAGCAACAAATTATCAGTAGTTGGATTTGAAAATGATTGCGCTAAAGAGTATATTTTAAAGAAAGAACCCCACTGACTGATCAGTTCACTCCATCAAAGATCTTTTCTCATTAAAACTTTTTTCTCATAATTTAACATGCTCTTATGGTAAAATTTGGTCTTTATTTAGCTAATATTATGACTTTATTCTCATAATTAAGCAAAAAAGTCTCATAGCCTGTCCCTAATACTTTGTCGTCCCATGCATGGAAGGGACAAAAAAGTGACTGAAATAAAAGTCACTTTTTGAAAATAGTTTGTAATAAAAAAATAAATCAAAGAAAGAAATGGATTAAAATCAGATGTGATATGAAAAAAACAACCTGAGTTTAGTTTTATGCCATATCACTTTTAATGTGGTATTTTGCAGCTTTTTGCAAAACTCTAACCAGATGAGTTTAAGCAGTTTGATCCTAATCAAACCACGTCTTAATGGGAGGAATGGAAATGTCAGCGAAGTTCCGTCTGCCAGAGCACCAAGTAAGGCCATCAGGAAGCCTTTATGCTCCTCCATTTACCTGCTGAAATGTTGCTGCATATTTAGCTGAAAAAAAGCCCAATGGATTGTTTGGGTTTGGGGGATAGTTATTTATTTTTTTTAATTGGTGGATGTTAGAGCGAAAAGTCCAGATCTGCTCCAGGGAGTCGAGTCGGAACAGAGTTTAATTTCAGGATATAAACTTGTTTGGTGTTGCAGACGCATGTTGTAGTTCAGATTTCTCTCCATTTCTTCTCTTCTCCTGTAAGGACTCAAATGCCTCGTTGGCTCTTTGTCGGGAATGGGTTAGCATGTGGTTCAGAAGTGAGGCGTACGTGTAATCTGACACCGTTTCCGGGGTACAGATCCTGTGATGATTGTCTGGGGAGATGTGTGTGTGTGTGTGTGTGTGTGTGAGACCATTTGCCAGCAGCAGCAACAACTGGTCTCATCCATTGCTAACTGCTCTTCATGTCTCAGCTGACACTCCGCCCCCGGCCTACATGCCCCCGGAGGAGCAGCTGGTCCAGGACAGCCAGTCCATGGAAACGAGCAGCAGCATACCTAGAGGTGGGAACTGCACACAATATCTGGAGAGTTAAAAAATAAAATAAAAAGATGCAGATGCATCTCGATAAACCTGAAATATTATAGAGAAGTTATGTTGTGTTAGTAAATCTTTAGAAAATACAGTCATTGCATCCAGATTGATTTATTATTCTTTAGTTATAGTGGATAACAAAACAGTCATATTACCAGAATGACTTTCTTGTCGTCATTCTGTTTGCTGGTTATCCCAGGGTAGTGGTAGCAGAATCATTAAACCATCAATTACAAATAAAAGTGAAAACCTTCATCTTCAGCTAAAAATAGGATCATTGAGCCACAGTCCAGTTGTTTTTTTGTTTTTGTTGTTGTTTTCTTGTAGCTCAGGACTAGCTTAGCTGAAAGAAATGAAACAGTGGTATTTTTTGTCTCTTTTTTTTTTTTTTGTCCCATTTTGTCCCTAAATGTCTTCAACTCCATTTCCACTAATCATAAAATTACCCAAATTGAAATTCCCCAAATAAATTTTCTTTATGAAAACAATTTAGGAAAAAAATCATGTTTTTTGGAAAATGATTGTTAGAACGATGTGGTTTTTCAACATAAAGGAGTTTTCATATTGAAAGAGTCTCGCAATTGACAGTCGGATGTTACTACTGGCAAACCCGCTGAAGAGGATGACAATTTTTTGGACAATGTGCAGCTGGATCCACAAGAGCTCTTACAGCACCACAGAGTTCATAACGTGAACATGTTGAATCCATAGCTGTTCTGTAGAACCACAGACTACAGTTTCCCCAGAAGCAGCGGGCTTGTCGCTCCAACGCCTAAATAAGACGCCAACGTCTCCTCAGATGGCTGGTAGATGATGAGCGTTAGCACCACAGCTGAATTATCAGTATATCTCATTTAATTGTTTACATCTGTTGCTTCCATTACTTTTAATGACTTAACGTGTGGACAAACATCCCCCAATGCTACTAGAGATTGGTGATGTTGCCAATACACTTAAGGCTTGACAACATCCCTAAGTCGAGACTCAGCCCAGCTCTTCAATTGGCTCTGCTCCCAATCAATCTTTGTCCATGTTTGTCCTGCTGTTTTTTTTTTGGTTTTTTTTTACTCCTGCACTTATTTTCCTTCCTCTCAACATTCCTTTAATTGATAAGTGTTTTCATTGGTCTAGTAAAGAATCACTGAATTTAGTGAAATAAGCATTTGAAACTTCTGCAGGTCTGGCAGTTTTTCCCATCGTGCTAAATGGCTTCTATTACTTCCTACTCTGTGTTTAAAAGAATGAGCCTGGACCTTCCTTTTTTTAATTTAGTTATTACTACATTTAAGAAACGGTAGTGTTTCAGGAAATAAAAACGACACAAATCGAAGCATTTGTATTAAGTCTGATAGATTGATCTCTAATGTGACTTTCTCCAAGTTGAAATTGCTTTGATTTTTGTGAGAATCTTCAAAGACTTTTAGCGTTGCATCTCAGCAAAAGCTGAAACCTGTCTCGATCCGCTTCCAGACGTGCAGCCGGTGGAGTACGAGGAGCCGAGCCACTGGTGCTCCATCGTCTACTATGAGCTCAACAACCGTGTCGGTGAGGCCTACCACGCCTCGTCAACCAGCGTGCTTGTGGACGGCTTCACCGACCCGTCAAACAACAAGAACCGCTTCTGCCTCGGACTGCTGTCCAACGTCAACCGCAATTCCACCATCGAGAACACGCGCAGGCACATTGGCAAGGGTACGGCGGCAACGGGAAGGACGCAGCATGTGTTTCCCCTGCCCACCCCCCGTTTTTCAGTCGCTGACTCTTTATTCATGCGTTTGCTTAGGAGTGCACCTGTACTACGTGGGAGGGGAGGTGTACGCCGAGTGCCTCAGCGACACCAGCATTTTCGTCCAGAGTCGCAACTGTAACTTCCACCACGGCTTCCATCCCACCACCGTGTGCAAGATCCCGAGCGGGTGCAGCCTGAAGATTTTCAACAACCAGGAGTTCGCTCAGCTGCTGGCCCAGTCGGTGAACCACGGCTTCGAGGCCGTCTATGAGCTCACCAAGATGTGCACCATCAGGATGAGCTTCGTCAAGGTGACGAGTCGCACGCTTTTACTTTGAAACAGTTCAGAGCAGCAATAGAAGTCATGATTTACCTTTCTGTTGGTGTGTTTTTAAATTTCTCAGGGCTGGGGAGCAGAGTACCACCGACAGGATGTCACCAGCACCCCCTGCTGGATCGAGGTGCACCTGCACGGGCCTCTGCAGTGGCTGGATAAAGTGCTGACACAGATGGGTTCGCCTCTCAACCCCATCTCCTCTGTGTCCTAATAACAGACTTCTGGGAGATTTAGAAGACCTTTTTACCTTTCTGGTTTCTTTTACAATTTTTTCTCCTTTTTTTGTTTTTTATCCCCCTTTTTACCTTGATTTGTAATTTAAAGCTGTCTTAATGGCTGAACTGTTTACACTTACCTTGGGAAGGGATATAAAGCTCTCGCAGGAAATTCATCAACGGTCTCAGCCAGAATCCATTTCATTTACATGTTAAAAAAACCCTAATATTGCAAGAAAACGCCGGGAGAAAGAGCAGATTGAAGTTACCCTAACACAGACACTACTGCTCGACAATGCCGCAGCATGGAACAACCTAGGGCTGAATCTGTCAAACGATAATTGGGCATGGGTTACATTATGTTTTTACTTTTACTTTATTTGTAGTTTATAATTAAGCAGAGAACGGTTTCGCTGCTCTGCTTCGTCTGCCGGAGAATTTTAAAATCTATGAAACACTTTTCTTACATTGTCTCTGTCAGTTATTTCAGTTAAGAGATGGACACAGTTATGTTTACCATTAGAGTCTGATATAACAAATGCTTTTTTTTTTTTTTTTAATAGTCTCTACTGCTAGAAATGAACACTGAGCTACTGCTTTTAACAAAGTTCTGTATGCCAATGTGATAATTTTTTTATTTTTTTTTATTTCTTTTGATATGGGAGATCACTGAACAAGTTAAACATGCCATAAGCTAACATTTTTAATGTTACATCTGTTGCCATAGAGGTAGGTATTGTGAAACCACATGAGCACCACCGTTATTGAGGCTTGTTTGTACTCTCAAGTTTAAGTAAGAGTGGCTGTATTTTCCAGACTCACTGTATTAACAATATTGTGCACTCATATATTTTTTTGTGGAGGCATATTAAATTTTGACTTGGCTACCAAGGCATTATGTTAATTCACTTTATTAGCTCCATAAAATAAAAAAATAAGGTATTTAATGGTTCTGACTCTGTACTCGAGTCAGGTTTAATTTCCTAATGTGTGTATTATTAACACTATGTGGATGTTTTTTTTTATTTATTTTATTTTATTTTTATACCAACTCCATACTTTGTTTCTAAACCCTACATCAGATGTTGTCATGACAGAGCCATAAAAATTAAAAGGTAACCTAGGTGACGTCAAAACGCTGAGTACATAACGCTGAAGGCTTTTGTTTGCTGTGATCTAACCTACAAATATAGCATCCTTATTGGTCAATAAAGGAGTGTATTTGCAGTGTATTCTAGAGCATATGCCGTTTGGTTGACCAAACATTTTTGTGGTTAATAAAGTTACTAGAGGCAGCAAGGGAAAATTTGAGGAAGTTTGTTTAAAACTGAGGAAAGACGAGGCAAGTATGGAAATTGACACAAGTGTTAAATTTTGAAAGTTACCAGTAATGAGGGACCCTAAACAAATCAGAATAAAAAAACTTATTTAAAATGTTACCGTACTCTCAATCTTTAGTAAATGAAGCCTGGCTTGATTTTTGCCCCTAACAGTTTATAAACACTCTTGAGTTGAACATTGGCAACAAATGACTAATATAATTGTCAGTAGGAGAATATTGTAATATTTCCATTAAAGGGGAAATCCTGGATTGGTTATATTTCACCTGAACTTCTGCCCATTATGGTCATTATATATACATATATATATATTTTAAAAACAAAAAAGGGTTAAACTATTTAGTGGATGTTTGCTCCAGGTTAGATGAGTTGTGGTTCTGGTGCTGATGACTCAAAGCATCCTTGAAGCAGAGGAGCCTGGAAGGTTAATGCAACATCTTTAATGTATTTGAATTTGTGTAATTAAAATAGACATCACACTATAGTGCGTTTAGAAAACTGAACTTACACCGCATAATATTTTCATCACCAATAATGAAAAAAATATATCTGATATCGAGCGTGGACATTTCTTGATACGGTTTGTAGTTACTTATTCTGCGTTTCCGATCTCCAGTTCTTCAATATGACTGATTGCATTGTGAGGCACAGCGCGCTTGAATGCGCCTCTTTTGGCTGCGAGAGCCTGATAACTTCCTATTGGTCCACGTTTATATTTACCGTAAAACTAAGAAAATGCGGAACACAATATCTCTTACACCTGGAGGAAATACGAATAAGAAGGCCAATGGTAACTGATATCACAACGTTTAAACAAATATTCTCTTCCTGCCTCGTTTGCTGCGTGGCCGCTAAACACAAAACACCGCGCATTTCTGTGGCGTAAAAACAAAATGATGTTGCGTTAAATTACCATAACAACCGGATGTGAGGTGGCTTGTAAGGAGCAAGCCAAAGATAAACACGTAGACAGGCAAATACGGGCGAGGGGGGAATTAATAGCTAATAATTGGGAGGGTACGGTGACATGTTTGAAATGGAGTAGCTGGAGACAGCGTAGAGATTTTATCAGACAAGGAGGCGCCGTTGAATCAGCCGAGGAGCGAGCCGTCCTGCGGGTACCGAGTCGGTGAGTCCCTGACAGCTGGAGCGGTTGGAAGCTAACATAGGCTAGCATAGGCTTACTAACCCATATTTCTGTTTGACAACATACCTGCTGAATTAGTTACAATTATAACCCCAACAGAAGACTATGTGAAGGTTTCGGTTCAAGAATAATGTTTCCATATGTCTTAGGAAGCTGTCACAAGACTGAGGAGTTGAGCTTAATACATTAGCTCTATGGGGAAGGTTTCTATGCGCCATAAAACAGTTATAAAGTGCGAAAATACTTTTTGAAATAATCCCTGGACTCTGTTTGGTTTTATTTGTGCTGAAGGTTCATGCTGCTTCCAAGCAACTTCAGTATATGTTATCAACACAAATTTAACATATGCAAGATTTCAGTATCAGTTTAGCTGCCATGGAGCAGTAAACAGTTGTCTCTTCATACGTTAGAGGTTTCATAAAGCAAAGTGGACAGAGACGCTTTCTCTTTTGAAATGCGTCACTTTGTGTTTCTTTCAGGTGGTTTCCATAGTTTGACTTGTGAAAGCCTGGATTTAGACACTTTTCAATTGCTTTGATCTCACTTTTCTCCCCTCAATCAAATCTCCTCCTTCCTCGATGATAAACAATAAAAAGGAAAATAAATGTGTTGTGAAATAATTGTAAAAATGTTGACCCATTTCAGCGTCAAAGCAAACATTTATGTGACTTTTTTTCTTTTTCTATGCATTAAATTACATGATTTTGGTTGATCTGTGGGATTTCTTAGTTTGATTCATAAGAAATATGAGATGATGCATCAAGTCAGAATTTGAGGACGACGCACAAAATTGGTTTTGGTCAGAAAACACCTTATTGTGATTTGTGCACACATGAAGGGAAGAAAAGAAGTGAAAATCTTGACATTCTTGAAGGTTTAAATTCTGTCTGTTTGGGCCTCCACAGCATCTGCAGTCCACAATGGTGCGAGCAGTCCTGGTGACCGCCACCAGCATGGCGCTGACCGGCGCCGTGGTGGCCCACGCCTACCTGCTCAAACATCAGTTCTACCCGACCGTCGTGTACCTCACCAAAAGCAGCCCCAGCATGGCGGTAGGTCAGCCGTCTGGTCGGCCTGTTTTTAGCTTTTTGTTTGCGCTCACCTGAGCCGCTTTTAAAGTTTTCGTTTCTGTTTCCCTCCCAATTAGGTTTTGTACATTCAGGCGTTTGTGCTAGTGTTCCTGCTGGGGAAGGTCATGAGAAAGGTGTTCTTTGGCCAGCTGAGGGCTGCTGAAATGGAGGTGGGGGATCATCCAAGATCTGTCTTTGCTCCACGCTTCCACACATCATTATTGTGCGGATATCGGAGTGAAACTCGTATAAAACCAGCACAAAACTATAACTGCATCAGATTATTTTTATCCAATTGATGGAAATATTTCTTGCATTGCATACTTCAAAATGTTAGGATTTTTGTAGAGCTCAGAACAGCATAATATAATAGCACAAAGCCTGTTATAATCCTTCCGAGATTGCACAAGTGGTTTGAAATGAAAGAAAAACTATGAGTTAGGAGAGAGGTCTGTTTAAAAAAAATAAAGGTCAGAATAAATATTAAAAACATTTGTACTTCAAATCAGAGCGACTCCGGTGAGAAATGATTATTGGGAGTCAGAACCTTGTTTTTCACTCTTTAAAAAAAACAAAACGTATCAAAATAATTTGCTCAGTAAGTACAACAGTTGATGATTTGTTAATTTTCTTTTGAGTTTGTCTACAGACTCATAAAAAGAAGTCTTTGGAAAAATGTTTTAGAAAAATATACAAGAACGATTGATGATTGCGTATGTATAAAAAGTGAAAGTGAAATACATTTATGCTTTTACTTACACATTTTTTATTGATTTATTTTTGCCAGTGACAGGAATTTAAATATTACTTAATTCCGAAAAACTGATATCTACTACAAGTTTGAATAATGTTTTTTTTCTTTAACTGTTTTGGGTCTTTAATGAGCAGAGGGGTTTTTTTAACCGTTTTTTTTTTTTTTATGTATTGAAAGGTTAAAAATTACAAAAGAGTTATAACAACAACCATGCGAATAAAGATGTAATAAAACAGGAATAAGCTCATGACTATTTTCATTATTTCGGCTTTATTCTCTTGATTTTACGACCTTGTTTTCGTAATATAATTTTTGTAAAACGAAACAAAACCCACCCCCGACAGAAACAGAAAAAGACAACACTGTGAAATGTCGTGCTGTAAATGTAAACGACACGCGCTCTGCTCTCTCTCCCCCTGTGGCAGCACCTCATCGAGCGCTCCTGGTACGCAGTGACGGAGACCTGCCTGGCATTCACCGTGTTCAGGGACGATTTCTCCCCTCGCTTCGTCGCCCTCTTCACCCTCCTGCTCTTCCTCAAGTGCTTCCACTGGCTGGCCGAGGACCGGGTGGACTTTGTGAGTTTCGCTCTGAGTGAATTTGTCGTGAGTGGGAAAGGGAAAATGGACAAAATCTGTACCAAACAAACAGCCAAAAACCGAAGAGAAAAGATGAGATCGTTTTGTTTTTCTGTCTTTTTCTCATCAGATGGAGAGGAGTCCGAACATATCCTGGCTTTTTCACTTGAGAGTTTTATGTAAGTACCTTTCAGTTTGTTTGTTTTTTGTTTTTTTGCTTGTTTTTTTTTTTTTTGTACTGATTTCACTTGGCGCAAAGCATTTGATGAAACTGTATGCAAATATTTGTCAAAGCCAGGTGCGTCTTGGTTGTAGTCACAAAATGGTTCCAGTTCCTGTTCAGTTTTACCGCCTAAAACTGTCCACAGAAAACAACTTAAAGTTCTCACCTCAGCAGCTGCCCGGGGTCCAAA
This sequence comes from Poeciliopsis turneri, assembly GCA_922788865.1. Lineage (NCBI taxonomy): Eukaryota > Metazoa > Chordata > Actinopteri > Cyprinodontiformes > Poeciliidae > Poeciliopsis > Poeciliopsis turneri. The sequence continues at coordinate 1,951,313 of CAKLNU010000953.1, forward strand.
GAGTCACATTCATAATTTTTTTCCTCTTGTTTACACTCTGCATGCACACTTCTGTAACAAACGCGTCTTTTTTTTTTTTTTCTGCAGCTCTTCTAGGACTTCTGGCTGTCATGGACTTCCTGTTTGTTAACCATGCCTGCCACAGCATCATCACCAGAGGAGCTTCGGTCCAGCTCGTTTTTGGTTTTGAGGTTTGTCCCGCTTCCTTTTTATAACCTTAAAAACTCGAGGCACGTTAAATGCATCGTGGCTCATTTTACAATAAAAAAAGCAGTTGTTTTTTTTTCCCATGCAGGTTCTTCTTATAGTCATTGTCACATCGTCTTTTAAAATTTATTATTTTTCTCAGGAGCAGCGATCTAAACTGCACCAAAGTGAGCGTCTTAAAAAAAAAAATATCACGCTCAAATTTTCTTACTGAGTGGAAATCATTTAAAAGCTTTAAAAAAGCATTCAAATTCAATTTAAAAACAAGTTTCAAAATAATCTCGCCAAAAAAATCTAAACCTTACTGCAGCGCTCTCTGTGGCGACGGAGCTGACGGTTTAAATGTGTCGATTAGACCATTTATTACAAAAACACAAAATAAAATCATCTCCCGCTACTTTTATATGAGAACTCAAAATGTTTTCTACTATCCTTTAATTATTAATGAATATTCATATGTCTTGGAGGTCAATATATTGCATTACCAATATTTTAAATAGGATGATTTAACAGTGCTTTTAAGAGTGGGGGCCACCGGTGGGCGATAGAGAGCCTCAGAAAGTTGGAGGGAAAATGAGGAAGAAAATTTTTATGAATTAAAAAAAATGGAATCTAATGGATTTTTAAATAATACATTGAAAAAATGTTTATACAAATCTTTTTTTCAGTCTTCATTGTAAAATGTAAGTTGAAATAATTTATTGAAGAAATAGATAGAAGATAGAAATAACATGTGTTGTCTCACAAAGGGGGAAATTCAGGAAAATGTCTCAGCTTTCTGATTGGCTGATGGGATTGATATAAAAAATATCACATATTTTCTTCTCAAAAGAGTGGATTGTGTTGGGAAAATGTAATGTGGTTATATATTCAACGACAGAGATTAATGAAGTCACAGTATATTTTCAACCACAGAACTCGTTGTCAACTAATATGAGAAGATAAGAGGTTAGCTTTTACGCTAAATGAATGCAATAATTATTGAATAGTAAATGAAAGTAAGAAAAAAGTAAAAGTCAATGTTTCATTACATATTTTATATCGTTGTCTTTGAGTTTTCACTCATTAGAGAATTTATTTTGCTTTAAACTGATGTTTAGATCTCATTTTTCAGTCTCAGCTGTCCAACTCAACTGTGTTTTTTATTCTTTTTCTGGTGCTAGGTCACCATGTATACTTTACATCTGAGTGCTGCTTCCCTCTCTGACACACATATAGATCAGATCATGTTTTCCATTTGATTTTCCTCGTCCTCCTCAGTACGCCATCTTGTTGACCATGGTCCTGACGACATTCATCAAGTACATCCTGCACACCGTCGACCTTCAGAGTGAGAACCCCTGGGACAACAAGGCCGTCTACATGCTCTACACCGAGCTCTTCACAGGTGCTGCAACTAGTCTGTGTGTACCACTGATTGAATATGGCGTCTACCACCACCACCACGATGATGATGTATGTGTCACACGGCGTGTTGTCGCCAGGTTTCATCAAGGTTCTCCTCTACATCGCCTTCATGACCATCATGATAAAGGTCCACACCTTCCCCCTGTTCGCCATCCGGCCCATGTACCTGGCCATGAGGTGAGCAGCTCTTCAAATTCAAATGAAATGTTTGTCTGGATGAGGGGTGTCCAAAGTGTGGCTGAGGGGCCCTTTGTTGCCCGTGGAATAATTTTATGTGGCCGACTGAAGCTCAAGAATGCAAGACTGACAAAAATGAGGTCCTCTGGTGGACACTTTGAAGAAGTTTCTTTTTTTTTTACTAATCTGATTCTCTAGCATGAAGTTATGTAGACATATTTTTCTTTTGCTTTTAGTTTCATGCGACGTAGAGCTATAAACATCCAGTGACTTTTTACTCAGACAAAAACAAAAACTGGAGCACATCCATTCCTTTAATCTGGCTTAGGGAAGACTTTTGTTGGTGGAAAAATATTTTCTAGACTGCAAAAAAAGACCTGAAATGTTAGGAAATTTTCAGCCTTTGCTTTATTAAAAAATATTGCATATTTAATTTATTACTGAGCAGATAAAAAAAAAAAAATCCAACAAAATCATTTTACATTTTAATTAGTAAAAACAGGTTTGAACACCTGATCTAGACAGTTGAGTGAGTTATTTATTTATTGTTTTAGAGCATAAAGAGTCTGCATTGCTGCTTCATGTCAACATACAACAAAGATTATTTACCACGTCTTTCAACTTTTTGTTTGTCTCTTCAGGCAGTTTAAAAAAGCCGTAACAGATGCGATCATGTCAAGGAGAGCAATCCGCAACATGAACACTCTGTGAGTCCATCAGTTTTTTGGGTTTTTTCCATTATCCATTTAATTCTTATGAATTTTAATATAGTTTTTGAGATATTCCAGTAATGCGTCTGTTATAATATAATGTTCAGATATCCTGACGCGACTCCGGAGGATCTGCAGGCCTCGGACAACGTCTGCATCATCTGTAGAGAGGAAATGGTCACCGGAGCCAAGAAGCTACCCTGTAATCACATTTTCCACTCCAGGTGAGTCCAATGTGACCACACACACACACACACACACACACACACACACACACACACACACACACACACACACACACACACACACACACATAGACGCACACACAGCTGAGCTCCTGCTCTGTTTATGTACTTAAACAGAGCAGGAGTTGAGGTGGAAATTTAAACATGGCTGGAAACAAAAGATCCTGATGAAAAAACACTTTTATGTTTGCCTGATAAGATGGATGTTTTCATGGTCGTTGATGCTCCACAGCTGCCTGCGCTCCTGGTTCCAGAGGCAGCAGACCTGCCCTACCTGCCGCATGGACGTCCTCAGGGCATCCAACAACAACCAGGCCCAGGCCCCGCCCCCGGCTCCGGCCCCGGCCCCGGCGGCGCCCGCCAACGCCCCGGCTGCCCCGGCCCCAAATGGTGACGTTCTGTTAGAATCTCATCCAGGGCTGGGCGACAAATCGCTTTTATGGCTTTCGAAGATTTAATTTGGGGGAAAATCTGGATTTCTTTCTATGGGTTTGCATAGTTCAGAGTGATGTCAGGGCCTTCAAAAAGAGCAGGAGCTTCTTAAAGTGACAGAGACCCAATTTCAAGGCATTAAATTACAAAGTCAGATTTCTTTTAAGTCACATTTGATATAGATAGCATTTTTATAACATAGTTACTTGATTATGCTATAAAATGGCACTATGTGGCTGGAAAATGCACAGTACTGCCCTTTAAAGACGGTTTTATCTTTTAAATTGTCCAAAGTGACTCTACGTTTTTATTTATTACTCTTGAGAAAGTTGTCCTTTTCCTACATTCACCGTTTGTCTTTTCTTGTTCATTGAACTCCTCTCTCTCTCTCTCTCTCTCTCTCTCTCTCTCTCTCTCTCTCTCTCTCTCTCTCTTCCAGTCGCTCCCGGCATGCTGCCAGGCTTCCCTCCAGGAGTTTTCCCTTTCTGGGGTCCTTTCCCTGCAGTTCCTCCACCTGCTGCTGCTGCTCCACCTGCAGCTCCTGCTGCAGCTGACACTCCACCAGGCAGCACTGACACGACGCAGGCTGCTGGTAAAACGCTCAGAATGCTACCTTTAACTACAGTGATTTCAACTCAAGCGATTTAGCTTTTTCATCAATTTGTCACTCGTCTGTTCCCATTAGGCACCAGCCAGCCCACTTCTGCTGCTGCAGACCCTGCTACATCATCAGCCGCTGCCGCCGCCGCCGCTCCAGCATCAGCAATCCCAGGATTCCCTTTCTCCTTCCCGCCTCCTCCTTTCCCCGCCGCGCCATGGCTGCCGATCCCTCCGCCTCCTCCCTTCGGTAAGCTCCCACATCACTTGTTTGAGTAAAAAATAAAAAAAATAAAAAAAAGAAATCATCTGGTTTTGTTGAAGTGCAGCTTATTTCTCTCCAGTGTCGTCCATGCCTCCTCCGCCTCCGTCGCTTTCTCGCCTGACGGAGGAGGAACTGAGGGAGCTGGAGGCCGAAGGGAGGAGGGGCCTGGAGGCCAGGCTGCAGTGTCTCCAGAACATCCACACCCTGCTGGATGCCGCCATGCTCAACATCCACCACTACCTCAGCACCGTCGCCACGCTCGCGTAGGTTACGCCCCTCCATCTGAAACCGGTTCGGTCAGGAAAAAGCCTGCGGTCTTGATTTGCCTTTGTAATTTTGAGGGGCCGCCATGCGCTGAAACATCACCTCTGTCCTGTTCTCACCCCAGCCCTCCTCGGCCTGAGGGTGGCGCCACAAACGCCGGCGCCACAGACGCTGGCGCCACAGACGCCGGCGGAGCCAATCGGGAGGCGGCGTCCGCTGGCGCAGAGAGTCCCACCGCGGAGAGGGACTCGTCCACCTGTATGTAACAAATACAAGTTTCTGATCACAGAAGTTTTCACTTTTTTTATTAATACAGTTTTGAAAAACGAGCTAAAAATATTTTCACAGAAGAAGAATCAGCAAGTGTTTTGTAATTTAGAAAGGATAGTGGTGAATTCTGAGTCTGGAGTGAAAAGTAGGTATAAAACACATGGGGGCGCACTGATATGACAGAGTTTTATTAACGTACAAGTGTCTTAAAGGGGCAGGATTTTGTAAAATCAACTTTTTTTAATTGCTCCACGTCATGTTATGATGTCATTCCAGTTTCTAAGCTTCAAGGCTTCTGCCTCACAGAGCAGCCTCACTTAGCTCCTTCAGACTAGCCAGGAGCAATTAGCACACCTATTGGAATCTGCTCTGCTCATTACATGAGCTATTTCTCAGTGAAACACTGGTAAAAACATTGTTAAAAGGTTAATCAAGGAGCCATGTAAATTGTAAATACTCAGGTTAGCTTAAGTTGCTAAATGACAGATCACTACTGTCCTGCAACTGTGCTACAAGTATAATATAATAGATTATGGCAAGAAACTTAAAATAACTACTTTGGTATTTTTTTTATTGTTCAACCAAAAAACTATATATAAAATTCTAAAACTTGGCAGTGTTGAACTTGAATTTAAATGTTTTCAATCAATATAACACGACAGCGCTGCTGGAATGTAACCAGATACGTCTGAGCAGATCCAGCGTCCAGCTAAAGTATATCATTTAACATTAAAATTTCATTTTATTTTATTTTTAAAAAAATTTTTTTTATGTGGTTTGACTGCTGTATTTTTAAACATACTTAGCACAAAGTTGATGTCATTCAGCTGTGAGGATCGAGAGGAGGAAGAGAAGACAGAGAATCAGGACAGGCGTGGGAAGGCAGCAGGTTGGTGTAATGCTAGGCAGACATGTAAGGAACAGCCACTGAATCCCAAATGATTAATTTCACAATATTTATTTGTTTAAAGGATATTAGCAAGATCTGTAAGCTATTAAATAATGCTTGTTTGACCGTATGACTTAGGAGAGAACAGGCTTTACCCACTTGTGAGTTCATAGGGACGACATGTAACAATTCGGTCCTAACATTCCTCTGTAGAGTCCAGGTTGCTTCATCAACCTGGAAATTATTATATCAGAATAATAATTTCTGGTCATTCCCAGAATGAGAATATAAATTTCTCAACAGAAAATAGATGGGAGGACCGGGGTCGGGGATGTGTATAATGTGCCTGCATGAACAGGAAGCATGGAACTGCGCCCCCTGGTGGAGGAATGGATCTCCTTCCTAACCAGGACTGTAATTGTGTTTCCAGCCGACCCAGTAGGTGGAGCCACAGTCTCCTCTCAGCCCGCTGACTCCACCTCCTCTGCCTCAGACGCAGACAGGAAGGAGAACTGGGACGAAGGAGCGGCCGACGACGAGAACGGAGAGCCCAGCGCGGCCGAGCTGAGGCGTCGCCGTCTCCGTAAGCTAGAGACGTCGCCGACGTCGCCGTCGCCACCTCCCGAGAACTGACACGTCACCGGCGAGAAGAGGGGGCGGGGCTTTTCGCTTCTGAACCAACAGGAACTTTGGAGATAACTTATGGCTGCTTCAGCTCTTCGTCGCCTCTCTCTCTCTCCCTCGTCCACACGCTCAGGTTTCCCACAGCGACAAGTCGGACTCGGAGCTAAGACGCAACCCGCTCCTGTGTCGGACGGCGACGGCTCCTCTTCTGTTTTTTTCTTTTCCTCTCTCTTTCTCATCTTTTTTTTTTCTTCTTTTTTTCGTGGTTGGATCCACTCCGGAGTGGACTGACGCCACGCCAACGCCGCAGGAAGTGAACCCGGTCAGTCGGCGTTTAGCTCTAGTTTTACTGCATCTAAAGCAGGAAGGCGGTCCTGCTCACCATGGCAACACGTTGCAAACAGGCGGATCTTTAATCCAGCATTTTCAGTTTCAAATAAAGCCAAACAGCTCGCTTTCTGCTTTTTTTATACATCGCCACCGGCCGACCCTCTCCTTGCTTCCCAGGGCTCTGACCCCCCGCTGACACTGTATCATACTGATTTATTGGAAACTGTATATACTGTATAAAGAGTTTTAATAGGATCGTCTTGCTGCGGAATAAAGCGCCTGAAGCAGCAGCTGATGCCACAGGAACGTGTCGAAGCTCCTGGTTTTAGGGGCCTTTTTCTACAGGTTTTCTGCTGCCGCCATGTGATGTTGTCTTTAAGTTGATTTGGCTGTTTAAATTAAAACTTCTGACTGATCGGAAAAAAAAAAAAAGATTTCTTCACAGAAGGAGCGTTATTTTATGTTATTTTATTTTTTGTTGTGGTTAAAACAACTTTATTTTAAATCTAGGTTTGTAGTTTTGTTTTTGTTTTTGGGGAAATCATCAAACTGTTCCAGCCACATTCGACACCAAAAGTACAAACAAAGCTCAGTTATAATTGCAAGAATATTTTCTTTACTTGTTCACAACAAACTAAACATGCAATATTTAAGTAAACAGAACAAAGTCATCTGATTGTTGTTGAAAAGCTGTAGATCCCAATTAAAGAATATTGCAAGGTTCTTGTAAAACTTTTCTACATTTGCATTTCCCCCCGCACCCCTCCAACTTTTGAGTTAGTTTTGTCTTGACCTCAGCAGCAACAACAAGGAGTCATGGGTCAATCTGTCTTCATCTGGGTCGCTATTGTTTATTGAACGAAACCAAATCACTCCATTAATAAGTGTCTCGGTATTTGAGATCAGATTTGCTTTAATATGCAGGCAAACGCATTGGAAATATTTGCCACATTTATTTGTCATGTGATGGTCTCCATCCAATCCAAGCTTGAGACACGACAAGTCTTGCACTTCATTTTTTTTCGACTATTATTATTTTAAAATGAATTCAAAGCTTTTGTTTACGAGGCTGTTCTTCTACATGATTGGTTGTTTGGGAGCGCACAAAAGTGTTCCACTTTTGAGTCGTGATTGGTTGTTACCGTGGGGCTAAGCGACTCACCGCAGAGCAGTTCCCCTCCCAAACAGGTGGTGGCACCAGTGTTCATACACTCTCAGTCACACTCTTGTCGCAAATATTTGCGAAATAAATATTTCGCAATATTTATTTCGCAAATATTTATTGCAAAAACAAATATTGCATCTGACAAAAATGTCAGATGCAGCCTGACATTTTTTCAAGGGGTAAAACATCCCAAGGCCTGAATATTTTTTCAACAGTTTGTGTTGGATTTATTTCTAAGTATCTAATAATTATCCTAGTGAAAGAACTGAATACAGCCTGGTATTAACAGCAGAAAAAGTTCACCATTACTCTCATTTAATGAAGGTTCAAGGTCCATTTAAACCCGCATTAGAGGTATCCAAACTGTTTTGTCCTTTTGATGTTGAGACAGAAATAATTTTTTTTTACCATGTAGATGCCATTTGATGGTTGTTCTTGGGCCTCCTTCCTTCTCCAACTCAAATTTCAGAATTTTAAAGTCCATTATTTAAGTTGGTACAGAAATATTTTAACTATGTTCATTCAACTGACAAACTTTTAAACGTTTATTTGAAATGATTGTGCCACTAGTGGATTTAAAATAATTATTTCTGAACATGGAATAATTATTCCTGTCCGAACAGCGTAACGCGACGTCTGTGACAGATTATCCTTAATTCTTTTGAAATCTAAATCCTCCTCTTGTTCATATATTACTTGTAGAATCCATTATGATGGATTTATTGCATTGAAAGGTTTCAGTGCAAGTTCAGGCTGCCTAGCAAGCTGTTCTGCCTAGCAACAAGACTGGCAGGTTTATGTCAAAGTGTTTATTGGTTTGTTGCCAACAAGGGCAGCATTGTTGCACAGGTCCTTTTCAGATGAGATATTGATTAAAAAAAAATACATTTGTGAAAGATAAATAAATTAAAACATCCAATCAAACACATGAACCCAGAGAGGAGTAAGAAAAAAAAAAAAAAAACAACCCTAAAGAAAATCACGAGTTATTGCCCCAGAAACAAACTACACACAAGTATCTGCAGCAACGCTAAGGATGGAAATGAGAAACATGAAATCCCACCGTCAGCAATAATAAAACTTCTTCAGACAGTAGTAAATATCATATCCTTTGCATTGGAATCACTTTCAGATGCACCACGTGGTATTTAATAAATGCCACTTTCCGAAGCAGCTCTACACGCTTAGTGGTTACCAACTAGGCTGATTTGAGTCCATCCAGGAATGTAATGTGAAGTGTCAGTTTGGCTCCTGTGTTCACAGTGAGTAAGCAAATAAATAAACAATGCTTAGTTTGACCCTCATGGAGTCCATCAGGTCCTCTCCCAGCAAAAATGTTCCCTTTAAGCTGAGAAAGCGACAATATATCTAAATAATAATAATAATAATAATAATACAAGGTGCATTTTCTTAGCTCTCCTGAGTTTTTTCAGTGCAATTTCAACCAGAGTGACTGCTGGGCGGTACTTCTGGGCGATGCTGCGCACCCAGTTCTCGTCGCCTGAGGTCATTGTCTAGGTGAGGTAAAATTTACGACAGCGAACGAATGAGCGTTTGGCTTCAGTTCTGGGGGGTGGAGTAGAACGAGTGGTGCTGGTGGCTCTGGTCTGCGGGGTTGTTGGCAAACAGGAGGGGCGTAGTCTCTGATCCGTACCAGCTGGAAGAACGAAAACGAAAACGGCAAAAGCAGACGAGTTAGAGCTCACGCAATGTGACGAGTTACAGCAGAGTAGACTAGCTTTTAGGTTAGAGATCCAAACCTCCACTGTTTTCCTTCTGCCTGAAGTCATTACACAAACATCTAATATTTATCTTTTAATTTAAAATGAAAACTGATCAAATGGTCCTGAAAAAGCATTTATGCTCTATTAACAACAATAAAAAGAGATTGTAAAGCTGATAGATTTACCCGTTTCCCCTCGTAAACATGCAAACATTTACAAACATTTTTAGTGATCAAACTGCGTTTTCGTGCAGACAAAAGGCTGAAACACACACACACAAAAAAAAAAAAGTGTTCCTTTTCCCAGATATCCGGCTACGGATGGCAGAGTTCGTGCTTCTAAAGTGAGCGAACTCCATTTAATCAAAACAGAAAAAGCTTCTACTGCGTGTTTCTATCAGTATCACCTTTGGTTCTGAGCGGGGCTGCGAGCCCACGGAGCTGGTATTTCATCGTCGCTGCCTTCCGGGTCGTCGAAGAAGTACGGACGGGGAAGAACCCTGTTGTTGATGTCCAAGCTGCTGGTCTGTGGAGAAAAGGGACGTGTGAGGACCGGGAACAAGGGAAACGGACAAGACTGTGGGTCCGGAGGGCGGGAGCTCAACCTCCTGAGTGGGCCGGCGGACTCTGAAGAAGAGGATGAGGAGGCTGGTAGGGAGCAGCTCCCAGATGAAGAGGATGGCACCGAACGCCAGGTAGCCTCTGTCGCCGAGTTCACTCTGCAGGTCAGCCTGGAAATATAGTTTTGTTTTTTTTTTTAAACAACTTATCCAACAGTTTGACGAAAATGCTCCGTCGGGAAACAGGAGCCCACCTGGTCGGAGACGTTGTACCAGTCGTAGTCGAAGGACTCCACCTTGTAGCTCTGGGAGAGGAAGAGGACGGTCAGGTTGTAGCAGGCCCGGCTGAGGAACAGCAAGATGACCGTGGCTCCCAGAGCCGCAGTGCGGCACACCGTGGTTCCCTGGTGACAGGAAACGCATCACTTACTGCTAACGTTAACACACACACACACACACACACACACACACACACACACACACACACACACACACACACACAAAAAAAAAAAAAACAAAACAAAACAGAAAGCCGATGGCGGGAAGGACAACAAAAAGGAAGGATAGACAGATGGAGACATAGAAGAAAGGAAGGAAAGAATGAATGTTTGGATGAATTAAAGTAAGGAAGTAAAGGAAGGATGTGTTAAAAGATGGATAGAAGGAGGGAGGAAAGGAAGTGATGAAGCAAAGATGGATGAATAAAAGAAGGATGGAAAAACTGATGGATGGCCGACTGAAAGAACGCTCAGATGGTTGAATGGACACATGGATGGACGGACAGACAGATGGACAGACGGGTGTCTGCACCTTGCTCATGAGGTACGGGCTGAAGGAGCGCGGCTGCCTGGTGAGCAGCAGCAGCGTGGCGGCCAGCAGCACGGCCTCCACGATGAACAGCAGGTCGTTAACGATCACTCTGACCAACACCAGCTTCCAGGTGCGCTTGCCCTTCTCTCCGCTGCTGCCTCGCTCCCCCAGAGCGGCGCACGTCACATTGACGCAAAGGAAGATCACGCTGATGGCTGCGTAGGCGCACCGGGCCACCCATCTGACAATCACACACATACACAGGTTGCCAACACTGCACAACACGACTCAGTCCAGTGGAAGGTTGTTCTTACAGCTTTGTGTCTGAGGCGGCGCTGAGCTTCAGGAAAACCTGCGGAGCGGCAACACAACAGAAACCTTTCAACAAAACCGAAAAGCCACGTCGTTTCCCCACGATCCTCCGCCCCGGAACTGACCTGGGTGAAGTAGAGGTTGATGAGGCTGAAGGTGAAGAACTGCAGACACACGGGGGAGCAGTAGAGCAGCCAGAAGGCGGCGGCGGGCAGGTGGTTGGCCTGGACCGTGTTGTGGAAGTAGAAGGAGAAGAGCGTGGTGCGCAGGCCGGCCCAGAGCAGGCACAGGAACAGGAACAGGCTCTGGTAGCTCCAGCGCTTGTGCTTGTAGACGTACAGCAGCCACAGCTGCACGTACACCACCAGGAACAGGCCGCCGTACAGGGCGGTGTAGAGGGCGGTGAAGCCCAGCTGGACGCACGGGGCCACGGCCGGACGCAGCGGCGTCGGGGGCGACGAGGAGGAGAAGGAGGAGTTCGGAGGAGGGGAAGCGGCGGTGACCGGAGCCTCCATCGGAGCGGCGGAGGGATCACTGAGCTGCCATCGTCAACGTGGGACTTCTGGAGCCTTCACACCGAGGACCTGGTGCAGAGGGCGACACGTCACGGCCACAATTTTTTTTTTTTCCCTCCGATGTCAGCGAACGGCTCTTTCATTCAACCAGGGATGCAGCTGTCCAATGAGCGATGAGTCGGCGCTCATTCCGTCAATTAGTCTGACGATTAATCGACTTATTGCATCAAAAAATTTGGCAGATTTTGCAGTTTTTTTTTCATTCAACCACTTAAAAAAAATTTTTTTATACAATATTCGAAATATCTTCAATATGCTAATAAAGAAATGTATTTATTTATTTATTTTTAAAATCTTAAATGTAAAAATGTGAATATTTTTTGTACAGTTTTGGGTTTAATTGTGGCTCTGAATGTGTGGTGCTTTCACCAAATGTCAACTAAATCAGTTGACGATTAATGATTAATCACGATTAATCGTGTCGCCGCATTCAACAATGACGTCTCGCCACACCTATATACATACAAGTATTGTTTTATTAAAATTTATTTATATGTTTTGTTTGTTGACTGCCACTCCCACCTGAGTTGTGGATGTCAAGAGTTGCCATGGAGCCCATGGACTTGATTAATCCCCTCCAGGTGGACGGTCTCTCTTTTTTCCCCTCCTTCTCTCTCAACCACAAAGCAAACAAACACAAAATCTAAAGAGCTGGAGAAAATGATAAGGGAACAAAGAGAGGAAAATCTCCAGGTGAAAACACCGAGACAGAAGGAATGAGGAGCATGCAGAAGCAAGTCAGCGCCTTGACAAACAATCTGAAATCGTCTTGTTTTTGTTGTTGTTTTTGTTGTTGCTCCCAATACAAATTGTAATGTTTGTCTGTGAGACATAAACGACGCCGAATGCATGATCAGTGGCAAGGAAAAGAGTATAAGACATGAAATACATCTGCTTTAATGCACTCATTATTCAGCAGGTGTACTTCTAAAGAGTTTTGTCTTTTGACCACATTTCCGTGACGATCTGAGTTATTATAAACACACATTTACTGTATGGCTGCTTGCAGCCGGTGAGGAGACTCGCTGCTTCACTAATCGCACAACATCAACGCAGCAGACGCGGATTCTTTCAGTTCTCACCAAATGGATTATGTAACACTTTCATAAAACCCGAGTTTTGACTATGTGAAAGTTTAATGTAGTCACACATTGAACAAGTGAGACGCCGCTCGGTGAACCGCTGCAACCTTTGACCCGACAGGACTGACTTTACTTTGGTTTTTTTGTGACATAAACAACCCCGATGCTGCGTTCAAGGTGCTGGACCTCAACCGAAGCTAACCGCAAACACCTACGTTACCTCTCTCTGCGCTTCCGCCTGCCAGTCACGGCACGCTAAATCCCGTTAAAATAAATAAATAAATAAAAATAAGTAATAATAATAATAATCCGAATTTCACCCGTAGATATAGAATCGACGACAACAGACCTTTTCGCCTCAGGTGAACATGGAGCTGAAGGTACGAGCAGCCGACCGAAGACGGTAAATCCCTTCCTGGCGTGTGTGACGTCTGAGAGGCGGAGCCTCTGTGACGGCGCACCGGCGCGTCCGCCATATTGTGAGTGGCGAACTCACGTCGAAGAACGAGGAGAGATTGTTTGGAAAAGGGAAGTACGGTAAGGTTCGTTTTATCCAAAAGGAAGCGCTAACGATTACGTTCGTCTTCGCTTTTGAGAACTTTTAGGAACAAAAAGTGTGTTACATTTTAGAACCGATGCTGACGATCGCTGAGACAAAGACTGTATATGAGTAAATCAAAGTAAGACAGAACCTCCAATGAAACTGTGAACTAGAATATGCTCCATTTGATTTTATGTACCATAATTCAACTGCATTTAACTGAACTATTCTATTTGATCAGAAAAGAAAGTGAAATCAGGCTTATTTATTTGTCAGCATGGAAAATCCAAAGTGCTTTGAAAAGGCAAAGGAAAGACGAAAACTTTCAGAATTTAATTAAAAGAGAGTTTAATATGCCACAAACCTCAGAACACGCTAGAAAAATAGACATCAAAATACATATAGTAAAGGAAAAAAAGAAAATGTTATGACAAAATACATACCAAATCAAATTTGATATTTAATTTAATGCGAAGGCATTTTTCTTTTCGATCGAGGACATTGTACAAAAAACAGACAGTATATACAGAACAAACAAGGATGCCGGACAATGTAAAAAAAAAAATAGGATAAAGATTGAACAATTAGAAAATAAAGGGATTTATAAATTAAAAAAACCAAAGCAATTCTGAAGTGGTGTGTATTAAATCTGCATTTAAAGGTTGATAGTGATTTTATGTTACAGAGATAATTGTGAATGTGTTTCAAAAATAGGAACTGAGAATTAAATATAGGTTCATATTTGTATGTATAAATTTTTTTGGTTTGTTTGTTTTAGTTAGATAAATGTTTCACCTTTGAAATCCCACTCATAATATGGCTGCGACGTTCCCAACTGACGTTCCGTGCGTCAACTACTCCTGTGTTCCAACCGCCAATCAGCGTTGACAGGAAATCGCGGTTACTTCAAGTTGTTGTTTATGTGTCTCTGTGAAGAACGACCCATTCAAATCCCACATGTCATCTCCAGACCACTACTGACTGCTGTGTTTATTAAAAAAAAGAGCCCGACAGGTTCTCTTAATAACGTTACGCCTGAAGGCCGCTGCTCTGGGATTCGTTTCGTCGCCGTTGGCTTCTTTCTCATTACTGTTGACGTTCCGCTCCAACCGTTAACGCGCCTTCGTACCACAAATCTGCTCGCGACATTGTTCAAAACCGCTCCAGGATGCCGATGGTGCTACGGTCCAGACGGTCGAATCGGGTCGAGTTAGAGCCGACGCCGAGGCGGAGGTCGACACGCCCGCATCTGAATCGGCGTTATGAGGTGGGTACTTTTATTACTCAGTCTTTCCGCCTCCTCTTCCTCCGCCGCTGCTGCCGCTGCTGCTTGCTGAGAACTACAAAAAAGGAGGACGGCCACGTAGCTCGCTCGTTAGCGTCAACGGCAGCAGCAGCAGCAGCGACGTTTATGGCAAACTACTTTCTTTTCTCTCTTTAAAGCGGTTATGTTTGTACCACTGGTGCCAGTCGCTTTAATTCTCACGTCAGAACGACTTGCCGTTTTCGTATTAGTTTATTTCAAGCAGTTAGCTTAAGTTAACTGTACGGAGCTAACCTTAACTGCACCTTTAAGGGGGGAACCCCCCTTCTTCTCCCGTACTACGGCCTCAAACTTTATACTCTATAACCCCTACACTACAGCGTTATGGTAAGTTATTTCGTAATTTAATAAGTAATTTTCGCTGCCGTAGCTTTAAACACAGCCAGCAGCAGTCTGTCAGTGTCCCCCCCTCCTGCGTACGGCACGTTTAGTGTCGGTCGGAAGTGCTGCACCCCATTAGCTGATTATTACCAATCCGTTTAGGAGGCTGATGAGTCAGAGCCTGAGGCCACTCCGAGCCAAGTGATGGAGAGACACGAGGCCGAGCTGGAGGAGGAAACTGCCGAGGAGACGGACCATCGGGTAAGAGGTCCATCACTGAGGAATGAAACCATTTGTCCTCTGTAACGTGGCCCGTTACGACAAAAAGGAACAGTGTCTGCCTTGGCTCCCTGCAGGAGACACTGGTCATTAACCGGAAGTGTCTTTATCTGTAACCCAGTTAAAGATTAAACTAAGTGTTTTTTGTTTGTTTGTTTGTTTTTTTTTTTTTTGAAATAATGTTTCATTAGACCAGAATGTTCTTAAAGGGCCGGTTGTGAAAGAATATAGTTATAAAACCCATTAAGAGACTGCTAAAATATTCATAAAATTGAATAATATTGAATTAACTGATTAATCCATCCAGAATTCATTGGTATTAATATTACAATTATTTTTATTTTTTTGCAGATTTGTGGCGGCAATTTAAAATTATTTCCAAAAATATGTCGAGATATTTCCACTTATGTATGACTGTTAAACAGTTAATGTGACTTTTTGTTGCTTCTCACATCAGTCACAGACTCTTAACTCCACCTCAACTACGTTTGAGGCAGCAATGGAGAAGTGAGAAATACCGCCCCCTGCAGGTGGGAGTTTGTCCGATTTTAACAAGTTTTGTGGAAAATTTGTAATAAATTTGCAATCCGGCATTAGCGCAAAAAAATTACTTTTTGCATAAATTTTTACCAAAAAGTGGACGGACCGAATTGATGTAATTTGGCAGTATACAGAAAAAAAGTGCTTTGATTTGACTGATAAAATAGTATTTGAGCAAATTATCTTGAAGGTTGTATTTATGTGTCCCTCTGGAGTCTAGAGGGCCACATAAAAAGGAACAGTGGGCCAGATTTAGCCCGTGGGCCTTGAGTTTGACACGTGCAATCGACTATTTAAATGTTTTGTTTTGTTTTTTAAAATGTGCTGCATCGCTGTGCTGGGGCATAGAGGTGGCCCAGCTAAGCCCAAACACACACACACACACACACACACACACACACACACACACACACACACACACACATTATATTGCTTTGTGTCTCCTTAATCTGTCTGAGTTTTAATTTTTCAAACAAATGATTGAAATGAAATTGTCACTGATACTTGTCGTCTTTATTTTCTTCAATACTTAAGCTAGTAGAAGCAGAACTGCATTGTGTGATTAACCTTCTCACATTGGCTCCTTTCTCCCTTTTGATTCATGAAGGCCGACTCTTTGTTGCGGAAGCTCAGTGTTTGCTCTGCTTTGTTTTGCTTCCTGTCAGATCTCAGCAGGTCAGACTCTCACCTGCTGGATGACTTCAGGGGGGAGGGATTTACCAGCTCTTAACCGGAGGAAGGTTAACTCTAAACACACTTGTACTGCAGCAGGAAATGTAGACGTTGTTTGCCAGGAATGGAGTAAGCTCAAAGTTAGCGATGGGTGGACGATTTTCGGATTTGGTTGCTTCCACTTAGAGCTGTAAACCTGTCTATTTAAAACATGCAGTGCTGAAATTTGTCCTGTTTATTCGGTTTGTCTTTGTGCCCTAGCATTTGTAATGCAGTGCTGCTTCAGGTATTACTCTTTTGTCATTTCTTTGAAAGAGAGACTCCATAAAAGGGGTTTTTGATGTCATTGTTGAATCTGATTGGAGGGCCACATTTTAACGTCTGACTGTTTTAAAGGTAAACATAAAACAGTAGTGGTGGTTTGAAAGTGCTGCATTAATAGTAGCATTGTCTAGTAGTATGGATGGATGAGGATATTACATTTTGGCCCAAAGTGTGATTAATTGAACATGAATCATGTTGGTTTGTATGCTGATAAATGAACTTCCTTTATCAACAGATTCTTATTGAACTATTGTCGCTCCACTAGAACATATTAAGTCGTAACATGGAGAATTCATTATTTAGTTCTGGTAAAAGCATTCGCCTGTAATCCTGTCATTATAACCTTGAAGCAAACTAAGTAGTGTTTGAAAATAGTTGAGCAAAATTATGCAATTGCTTTTTTTTCCTTTTTTCAGAAAAGCAACATGCTTTTCTACAATTTCAAAATTACGCAAAGCGCAAAAGCAAAATCTTTTCTTATCGCATTATTTTCTTGAACAGTTTATCGTCCAGTAAAATTTTTTATTGTGACGGGCCTATCTGTAATATTGTTTCTTTCTTACCGTTTAATGTTTAGCATTTACAGGGGGGGGAAAAAGCCTGTTTTAAATTTTTTTTTTTAGACGATTTATATTCCGCTCAAAGAGAAGTTTCCAGCAATCTCTCCAGGAGGAGTAAAGATGTAAATGCAGCTCTGAAATATCTTGAAATGTGACCTCACACTGCCGATGCCCTGAAGGAACAGTGTGTTGCGGTTGCCATGGAGCCTCCTGCATATTTATGAAATGTTAACTGCAGAAGCAGAGCAGGTGGAGCTCTGAGTCTGTGAAGAACTTTGAATGAATTGATCCTGTAGTCATGGCGGTGTCATGTGAGCAAACAAACACTGTTTGGCTGCGGTGGGCCAGTTCATGCAGCTAATTTGAATGGGTGTGTGCTCGTCATTTCGGTGCTACAGGAAGATAGAACACTGAGCCAAACTTGGCGCGGCTGCTGTGGATGATGTTACATAGATCTTAGTCTCTTACCATGGTGATATTCAGAGTCAGAGCTTTGCAGTCAAACGATGCATCTGTCTTTCTCAGGAACTGAAGGGTTGCCGGGTTGTTTTGGATCCACTCCACATAGATGAAAGAACCCAGAAAAAAGAAATCGACGAGAAAGAAGATATGAACCGAAAAGGTGGGAAACCAGTCTCCCGAATCCCCACTTACCAGAAGCGACCGGGCAGCGGAGGTCAGGCCGCTGAGCGACAGGGCAGCGGAAGTCCTCAGCGAATGGCCGCCGAGCGACCGGGGAGCGGAAGTCCTCAGCCAATGGGCAGTAGAAGTCAGGCTGGCGAGCGACTGAGCAGCGGAAGTCAGGCCACTGAGCGAATGCGCGGCAGAAGTCAGGCCGCCGAGCGAATGGCCGGCGGAAATCAGGCCGCCGAGCAAATTTCCGGCGGAAATCAGGCTGCCGAGCAAATGGCCGGCGGAAGTCAGGCCGCCGATTCTCCCTCTCCCAGAAAAGACGGCCCCATTCACGTAGTGCAACCTTTTGTCAGAGCTGGAAGTGCTAGCGTTGAAACATTAAAGTCCAAACTCCCCGAGGTCGGAGAATCAGCGCTGCCTCCTCCGTCCGTCCATGTACCCAGCTTTGTCATGCCCTCAATGTCCGGCAAGGTGGAACAAGCTGCCGCAGCGGATCACACCTCTTCCATTGCCGCCCCGAAAACCAAGAGTATCTCAGAGTTTACTCAGGGTGTCATGATCGCCAGCCCCAGACCTCCTCTCAGGCCAGAGCAAGACATGAACAAACGCTCCAAAACTAAAGTGGGTATCACACCAGAAGGACTTCTGAGTTCCATCCTGCAGGAGAGCGTCCTCAGCCTGAAGCCAGACGAAAAACACCCAGGGATGACCCTGTCCGCCTGTGGAGACACCGAGAAATCTGAAGAGAAGGCTGATGTCGCTGTGGTTGAGCAGACTGAGTGTATTATGGAAGAAGAACCGCCTTGGGAGCCGGTGAAAGCAATTGAATCACAAAGCAGCCGATCGTCTTCGGACGCCGACCTGGCAACCGAAAGATCCAAGGGCAACGAGTCAGAGGATATCGAGGCGCATCAGGAACCGCTCGAAAGCCAAACAAAGCTTCCAGATTGTGAAGTAGAAGAACCCTGTATGGACGACTCTCCCTCTTATGTGGAACCAAAAGAAGCAGCTAGTGGGAAGACCACCCAGTCCACTAAGGTGAGTTTCACTTTTCTTCATAAAGACTCGTGGGATGCAACAAATAGAGCTTTTAAAGCAGCGTTAGCATCTTATATTAGTGTCTAGGTTTACAGAGACAGTCTCTGTGCCTCTTGCTGAGACAATACACAACCTTACCTTAACACTAAGATTTCCAAATCCAGCATCTTCTATGACAAGAAAGATGTAGAACTCTGCTGTACTCTGTTGAGTCTTTCTTGCTCTCTCAACATGTGGTCAAAAAAACCCCCCAACAATTTCATTTAATCAGTGTATTCAACTGTAAGATTTTCTTTACTTGGCAACAACTTCCACAATGGACAACGTTGCCATCACCTGCATTTACAGATTCGGAAAAGATCACATTTTTAGAGTTTTGGACCCACAGATCAGATTTAAGTCTGTCTTCAATGTTTTCATGGCAGTGTGAACTTCTTCAGTTATACTTGAAGGAATCTGGCCACACCCTGCAGTCAGATCTGTGGAATGCAGGACGGTTGCACACCGTGTCGGATTCAAGTCATGTGCGTCTCTGTCTTTGTTTTGACAGAGGTCTATGTGCGCCGCTGTTTCTCTCTTCCTTTTGCTGCTGGTGGGAGGGCTCGGCCTGCACATCTGGCTCTATGGGCTTCCCACGTCCGTGGCTCAGCTAGCGTTGCAGCTGGAGCTGCACCGGCTGGAGGGCATCGGCCTGGTGCCGGAGCACTGTGGCTCAGACTGCCGGTAAGTATTATCAGAAAAGGGGTTCACCAGTCAGAGGTTTGGTTCCTCCCAGCCATATGACGTGAAAGACGTCCCAGAATGTCCCTCTGCGCTCTGCAGCGTGCAGCTGGTGGAGAGCATCCCCGTCGGCCTGTACCCGTCCTCCTCGTCGCCCGGGCCGAGCATCGCAGACAGCTGGCTCCGTCTGCTGGACGAGGCCAAGAGCTCGGTCCACATCGCTGCATTTTACTTTACACTGCGGGACAGCGACGTCCAATCAGCCAACCCCTCAGACTTCCAGGTGAGTATTGACCCTTTGCAACCATGTAACTTAATCACGCACATGCGCGGCAACATGGTGGATGTTGTGTTTTTGTCTCAAATCATGTTAAAAGTTACAAATGTTTGGTGATGCATGAGCAGGCATCATAGGTGCAAAGACGGGACAATTCAATGTGTCGACAATAAACCTAGCTTAATCTGTCTTAGCTGTTGATGGTGTTTCAAAAACTCTTGTTTGAAATAAACACATGGCACTTAGCCTGGTGGGGTGGGGGGCCAAGTGAAGCCTGGCAGCCCGCCAGGCTTTTAATACATTCTGAATGTGTTGAGACTTTTATTTTGAAGTGATGTTGCACTGCAATAAATTACGCGCAAAGGAAACCCTGAAGGGTTTCTTATTGTTTCTGCGTTGTGCAGGGGAGGAAAGTCTTGGAGCAGCTCAAAAAACTTGAATCCAGAGGCGTGAAACTCCAGATTGCTGTCAACTCCCCTCAAACCTCAACGCAGGACACAGCAGAACTGAGCGCAGCAGGTAGGGACCCCGGTCACGTTCCGGCTACAGCGCCACGTTGCCGTTTCAAAGCTGTGTTCTTAACGACGATCCGCCACGTTGTTTCCGGAAGGTGCACAGGTCAGAGAGGTGAACCTGAGTGCCGTGACCGGAGGCATCGTTCACACCAAGCTCTGGATCGTGGACCAGAAGCATTTCTACCTGGGTAGTGCTAACATGGACTGGCGCTCTCTCAGTCAGGTACAGCAGCAGGAGAAATGTGTTTTATAGCCTTTTCAAAAGAATTTAACCTAAAGTTTCCCATCCTTTGGTTGAAATGTGATTCAATGGGCTGATCATTCAGCTGATTCATTTTGAGAGAAAAAGTCTTGCATCAGTATCCATACCCCTTTAACTCTGCAATAGAAATGCAGGCTGCACTTTTAGGTTCAAGACATACAGAAAATAACTTATTTTCTTCCACTTTTGAAGGATGTGCTGTTGTATATAGAAGCCCATTTCTGCCACAAAAGAGGAAAAATAAAAACCCAAGAGAAAGTCATAATTTCAAGTTTTACAATCCTAATTATGAAAATAAGTCATATTATTGAATGTTAATATCAAAATTACAAGAGTAAAAGTCACAATATCACAATATGTGTGTGTGTGTGTGTGTGTGTGTGTGTGTGTGTGTGTGTGTGTGTGTGTGTGTGTGTGTGTGTGTGGCAGGTGAAGGAGGTGGGCCTGTCAGTGGAGGACTGCAGCTGCCTGGCTCAGGATGCCTTTCGGCTCTTTGGGGTGTACTGGGCCATCGGGGGGGCCCAGAGCGGCTCCCTCCCTCCGTTCTGGCCCGCCCGTCTGTCCGCTCTGTCCAGCGCCGACAACCCTCTGGACCTGAAGTTTAACGGAGTCCCTGCTCAGGTCTACCTGTCTGTGAGTGCACCGCTCGTCTCGTTTCTGATCAGCTTTTATTTTCACGGAAGCCCAAACCTTTGTTTGTTTTTTTTTCCTTGTCTCCCTGCAGAGCGCGCCACCGCCCATCTCCGCCAGAGGGCGCTCCGACGATCTGTCCACCATCCTGTCTGTCATCGACGACGCCCAGAGGTTCATCCACATATCGGTCATGGACTACCTCCCTATGTCTCAGTACACAGAGCCAGTACAGTACGTCCAACCAGTTGATTAAACACATAAAACTTTTCTTTCTTTCTTTTTTTTTTTTAAACTTTCTCTGTGTCTCAATCCTGCAGGTTCTGGCCCGCCATCGACTCCAGGCTGCGCGCCGCAGCGTGCACCAGAGGGGTGCAGGTCAGGCTGATGGTCAGCTGCTGGGAGCACTCGCCGGCCTCCATGTTCATCTTCCTGCAGTCCCTGCTGGTGCTCAGCAGGGCTCCGCTCCAATGCAACGTTGACGTGGTGAGATTATCGTCGGCTTTGCAGCCAAAACCAGAACAAGTGCTGATGATGAGGAGGACGATGAACACAAAAGTGACTTCAATCTTGCTTCTGTTTGCAGAAAATCTTTACGGTGCCGTCAACAGAGGAGCAGATGAAAATCCCCTTCGCACGTGTCAATCACGCCAAATACATGGTGACAGACAGAGTGCTCTATATAGGTATGCTGCACAGAATTATGACTGAAATGTGTTGCACATTTCTATTCTGCAGGGAAGCAGAGCATTAAGCTTTGGAGATACTTCATCCGAAGCCAAAGCGACACAAATTGTTAGGTGGTTTCAGGTTGTTCATACCTTTCGTAGGACGGAAACTCCCGGTTCTGTGTCCTACGAAACTCTGAAGTTCCCTTGGTTTTTCTCGAAAAACGACCAAAGGTTTTTGTGCCTCATATTGGCACAAACATTTTTTCTAAAAAAAAAACTGGAGTTTTTCCAAAATTTGCGCTTCTCTGTCGTCTTTTCTGCCAGCAGTGACATCTGGTTGCTACTGATCACAGGAATCCAGAAGTAAAAAGTGTTTCTATTGCAGAGTTGTGAAATATGCCAAAAAAACCAACAACAACATCATCCTAGTACAAAAACTTTTCAAAAATGTTTTGGGCTTTTTTTAGTTTTATTAATTTTTTTTTTTTTCATTTCTGTTTTCATATAACAACCCCCCCCCCTCTTTTTTTTATTTGATTTTTTTTCATAATTCCAATTTGCACAGTTTATACAACCAACAGAAACACGGCTGATCTGTCTATCTTAAACTTCGGATGAAGTACATCGCCGTCTGAATCCTGTTTCCGTTCTCAGGCACGTCCAACTGGTCACAGAACTACTTCACGCACACGGCCGGCGTGGGCCTGGTGGTGAACCAGACCGGCTCGGCCGTCGGCCGGGGCCAGCAGACACTGGCCAGCCAGGCGGAGCAGCTCTTCCTCCGGGACTGGGACTCCCGCTACGCCAGCCAGCTCCAAGTGGACGACCTGGACGTCTGTCCCCGCAGACGGAGCCCTGTCCACTAGTGTAGCACGGTGCCTTTTTAATGCGAGAACGCCGGTGGCTCTCGCCACTTGAACTTTCCTCTAAAATATACGGATTTGGTTCGCTTCCGACCAAAGGGCTGGATTTTAATGCTGCCTCTTGTGTTTTCATTGCTACTGGCTCCCGGCCAGTTTTCTGTATATAGTTGCTGTTTCTCCTGTTTCAGAACTCGTTGTCTTTTACGCTCGATTCGTCTTATGGGTTGAAGTGCAAGGGAAGCCACTCTGCACGATTAACAGCTGGAGCTTTTTTGTAAATATTCTCTTAAAAAAAAAAAAAAGAAAGCCATTATGCCAAGGTCAAACGAGCTAACGCAGGAAGACGACTTTCCAAAGAGGAGTATGCACCAAAGCATTGTTTACGCTGCATTAATTATCAACTTTATGTGTGTAACTATTGTTGTTTTATTTTTTTTTTTAAAGATGCTGTACATTTTCCATTTCAAACACTTGAGAGAAGTCCAGGCTGAATGTGCACGACACTAGAGCCTTAAATCGGATGAGTTTTTTGCCTTGAGCGAATGGCGGCCGTCTGTTTCATTGTGTTGTTCGTCGCCGCACCATTTCCTCCGTCAGAGGAGCGTTTGCTATTGTAGGGCCGACATCCACTTCCTGTCATCAGCAGGCGCACGGGTCGAGCCGTTGACATGTCAAACAAAGGGAACCTCCCGGTCTCGCCTGGAACATTCATAGAGCAGTTTGTTGAATGTTTCCCTCAAAATAAATTCTGCCCCAGCGACTTAGTCATCTTTGAACGGTTCATTGTTTTGTTTACGGTTTTTTTAAACGTCTTCCAATCAAAAGCAAATGTTTTAACGGTCACTAAACGTATAAATATACGTTTAGTTCTCCCATCAGTTTCAGTGAAGTCTGACGTAGCAAAACTGCATCAGTACTTCAACTTACCACCTCCATGTTGGTGGACAGAGGCTCTTTGCCCCAAAGTCGAAACCTTTTGGAGTCGTAGATGTTTGGGACTTTTTCTTGAAATCTGGGGGAGGTGTGTTGCTTTTTGAGATCAGTACAATGTAGAAAAGATCAAACATTTGCATAATGTGGCCGCAAGACGTCACACAGAACTATTTTAGCAAGTTACACCTCTGGTCAGACATTTAGAATGTATTGTATATGTATATGTATTGGAATCATTGTTCTGATGGAAGCCCCAATCTGCCTCAAGAGGAATGATCTTCAGATGCAGATACTCCTTTACGTTGATGCATGGTGAATACTGTGTAGAGCGTGATAAAAATCACAGCAGCCAGCAGTACATCAGGATAATATTTAATGTCTTCACAGCTTTAATGTTCTAAAACTTGAGTCTACACCATCTCAAAAATATCATAGAGAGACTGATGAGCACATTTTTAGGGACTGTATATCACAGGTGTCCTGCAGTTTTTAGACGTGCCACAGGTTCAAAACACTGAAACGAAACGGCTTATTTACCTCCTTGTGTAGATCAGATCTCCAGAACCATAGTGACCTAATTATTCTATCCAGCTGTGGTGCAGCAGAGGAACGTCTAAAAGTTGCAGGACACCGGCCCGTTAGGACTGGAGTTTGACACCCCGCTGTATATGAACAATGTCTTTACGTCCACAACCAAAAGTCTCAAAATGAAATGGAGATGTGGAGAATCTCTCCAGGACAGCCCGCCGTTGGGTCGCCAAACACATTCGACGGAGAACGTTCCCGTTACAACTTTGAGCTCATCCTCCGACATCACATCAGCATCGTGATCTGGGCTTTATACATGAATAAACAACATCCACTTTTCCCTCCCTTAACAACCACTGGTTTAAATGTGTGCGAACATCAACGATAAACAAAACATTCACGTCTGTTAAATCCTCCGTGCTCTCCTTCATTTATTGGCGCTCTCCCCGCTGCAGGCTGAAGAAATGCCGCACACCTTCAATCTCTGCTAATGTCCAATCATCCATGCAGCTGTGTCCGCTCCCGACGGCGTGCACCATCTCTGATTCGGACAGCCCACCTCCATCTGTGTCCAGAACTCGCGGGAAGGGGCCGAAAACTCGGTTTCTCATTCAATGGAGAGCTGCACACTGTCCGGCTGCTGCTGCTGCTGAAGCTGCTGCTGCTGCTGTTGATGCTGCTGCTGATGCTCAAACTTCCTAGCTGGAGAAAAGATACATGGTTGACTCAATGTTAAAAGTTTCTAAGAACAAAACAAAAAAACAAAAAACTAAATTAAGTTACCAGGGTTTCTGCAGATTTTACCAACTCAGATTTCAGACCGTTAAGACCTAAATCTCCACAGAAATGTACAAACTTCATCCAGCCAACTAGCGATAAATTTGCACCATCATAGCCATAGTGCAGAAAAAAAAAAAAGCTAGCAAAGAAGTATTAGCAGCTAGTTAGCCATAGCCACAGTGTATGACTCTTAAATATTTGAATGAAAGAAAAGACTCACAGGAAAGAAAAAAATACAACTTCAAATAGTTCTGTCAGCAAAATGAAGCCCTGTTATTAACAAATCAAAGGCCAACTTACTTTTTTTTTTTTTAAGGAATTCAAGACATTTTAAGGCCTTAATTTCAGACACATGATGATGCAATACTTTTTAAGGCTCACCCAGAGAGTACATCTCGAGCTGCTGCCGCAGCCGCACCTTCTGCAGGTTGTCGTAGAAGTTAGGCTCCGGGCTGCTGCCGGCGGTGGGAGGCAGCGTGAAGATCCGCATGATCTTCCTCTTGTTTCTAGTCGGGATCACGACGGTATTTCATAAGCAGCATTATGACAACAACAACAAAAATGCCTTCATAGCGTTTTAAAGACACCAAAGCTTTGGCTCCACGCACCACAAATTACATTTACAAGTTTGGTTATAAATTGCCTACAAACAAAAATTTAGCAATTTTTTTTTTTTTCTTTACATTGACAGCTATTATATTGTGCATCATAAAGTCTACTGTTTAAAGGGGCAGTATTATGTATTTTCTAGGCACGTAGTGGCATTTTATAGCACAATCAGGTAAATATGTTACCTTGAGTTTTGTTTTTTGTTTTTTAAATACTGTATCAAACATGATTTAAAAGAAATTTGACTTTGCAAATTCCCTTCTTGAAATTGGGCCTCTGTCTCTTTAAGAAGCTTCTGGTCTTTCCAAAGTTGTCACCAATATCACAAAGTTGCTCCTTTAAAGGCCTTTAACATTTTTATCAGCATTTCAATGAGAAGTAGCTCAAACAGAGCCAACTTTACATAGCACTGCCCCTTTTGACGTCATTAAATATTTAAGAAAATATATTAATATTGAATAATATTCTTGTGTAAATGAATAAAAACAAACAAAAAACCGCACCAATATCAAGGTAAATATATCTTAATCTACTGTTACACAAATTGACATACGTCATCAGTATACTACAAATATTTTGGAGCGTTAACTCACTAATGGATAATCGAAGTTTTTACATAAATGGATTCTTTTATGCACATGAAGGAAAATGGGATCAGCGCGGAGTGATACACAAGAAGTGGGTCCATGAGCTGAAAGAGGCTCTTACTTTCTGGCGTAGATGAGCAGGCCGAAGCTGACCAGGATGACCAGCAGATAGACGTTTGTGGCCTCGTTCCAGGCTTCGTGCACCGAGTAGTCTATGGAGTCCGGCTGGTTCCCCAGAAGCCCGTGAGCTCCCATCGGAAACGCGACGACAGCTCCGATGGCCGAGGAGTGGAAACGACTGGACTCGAACACCGACCAAATACAGCTGGGGGTTAACTGCGCCACTTCCGCATCGACACCCGGAAGCACTGCTGCCCTCTACCGTCTCCTACGAAAACTGCAGCGACGTGGTTTAATGTAAGGTCGTTTTTCCTAGAGAAAAACGCCTGATGGGAGATTTTACCCGACATGCTTTGATAAAGCCACAAGCTCCCTTCTTCTTCTCTCTACCAAATTAAAAGGCGTTTTAGCCTTCAAATGTCTTGCGGCGACGTTTTTACAACATATTTAAACTGATTACCACAAACATTAAAATGCCCCTTATTGTCATCTACTTTGCACATTTTGAACAGTTGGGTTGTGCAAAGTAAAATTAATCCAACCGTAACATATAATTTTGCCAATGTTTTTAAAATGGAAAATTGTTTCCAAGAATGCAATTTTTTCAAAATACTTTTTTGTAAAAACAAACAAACCATCACTCCACTCAGACTTTGATTGTAAGCTTGTTTATTTTTCAGCAGTTCTTGGTACCTTATTCACACACTTTTTTTTTTTGTAATTTATTTTAAATCACATTTCTTTCAAAATTATTTCAATTTCCAAAATAGAATCTTAATATTTCTCAATGCTACAGAAGACATAAACCTGTTTTTGAAACATAACGGCTGTAATTTAGATCTTTATATATATGAACAGAAACATTTCAAATAAATGACAAACAGCAGACGTTGGCGCCGGTAACCGCAGCGGTTCAAACACCTTACGGCTCAGGAGTGAAAGAGTTGCAACGTAACGGAGAGAAACAAAAAAAGAATAATAAGAAAAATTGAAACACAAAGAGGCTAAATCTAGAAAAAACAGTAGCTTCAGTTTTCCAAAGAGGCTGTTTTTGTGGCGCCGCGTCAACATTTTGTTGAGCTGAAATGTGAAAAAGTAGCAGGATGTGATTTTATATCTGCTGACATTTTTGACTCAAATCATCGAGGGCCTTCACCCAAAAAAAAAAAACAAAAAAAAAAACCGTCTGAGTTTCAGAATGCGATGAAACGCCACAAGAACGCCAACATAAGCATAATAAGGGACAAATATAAAGACTCGAAGCTCTAAGAAACAACAACTTCACCCAAAGCAACTGAGCTGAAGCCGCCACCGAAGCAGGAAGTTGAGAGTCACTATTTACAAGAAATATGAGCCGTTTTAGTCAGTGTAGGATATAAAATGAACTAATTCCTGGCCCGTGGGGGGAGAGCGGTTTAAACATGCAGGGTTTCAGTGCTCCCTCTAAGCCTTGGTGAAAATGAGGCTGCAGCGCCTCAGCGGAGAGAAAGACAGACCAGCTCACTTCCTTTGAAACCTCTGGAATGAAGAACCGTTTGTTTTCGGCTCTAACAGAACGAAGCCTTGAACGAAATGGAAAAGGAAAGCAGACATGGAAGCAAGTCAAACCCAAAACATGCGACAAAACACGGTGCAGAAATGTTGCTGCTGCAACCCGAGCATGTCGTTTAAAGACGTGATTTAAAGCTGCAAGTGTGGGACCTTTATAAAAATATATTTACATGTTTGATAAAACTGTTAGTGTGTCGTGACGGTGTGAGACGCATAACCTGTGAAAAAAAAGTAACTCTTCTGCCCGTTTCCCCAGTACTCAGTGCAGAAATACGCCACTTAGAAACAACCAATCAGGATCAGGAGGAGGGTCTTAGTGCTGTCAGTCAAAGTATATTATTAGTCAGTGGGGAATATTATGGAAAATAAAAAAAGTTAAATGTAAAATGTTTGTTGCCATTACGTTTGTATGTTTTTTATGCTATGAAGTCTATTTAAAAAAACGTTTCAGCCATTAGCACATTCATCAAGTGGATACACAAGCATAATTGACAGCAATAAGACCCTCCTCTGGCCTCTGATTGGTTGTTTTTTTTTTTTGCAGATGGTGGGCGGAGCTTGACTTTTTTCACACATTATCCGTCTCGTACCACACTGTCACGACACAGAGACAGTTTTAACAAACATGTAAAAGACATTTAAAAAGTTACATACTGCAACTTCAAAATATGTTGAAGAAAAGAAAAATAATGGAAATGTTTTTATGGAGCATTTTGTAGAAAAAAACAAAACAGTGATTCCTGATCTGCCCTCCTGTCTGTCGTGGTTCTAGTAGCATCAGCTTTTCTAAGCAGCAGTCCTCTTGTTGCTAGCTGTGTGTCAGCTAGCCTGTGGTGCTAAGCAGGCTAAACCGTGATTGGCCTTTTCTCAAAGCGTCAGCAGCGTTGCAGCAGAAGCGCTAGCACGACGAGCTGGAAGCGAAACACTGCCAAGCTGCACGAACTGGGACGAAACGCATCGGGTTAGGCGGAAAGCTTGCAGGCCTAGAGGGAGCACTGATTGGTTCACTGGTGTCACATCAGTATGTCCAGGTCGTCTCCGTGGTCGTCCTCCTCCGTCACCCGTAGCGACAGCACCTCCTCGTTCAGGAAGAGGCCGCTCAGGCGCTCCTTACGCGCCTGCCGCTGCTCCTTCAGCTGACGCTTGCGGAGCGCTTTCTGCTGAAGCTTCCGCTGCTTTGATCGCTTCTGGAGCAAGAAGGGAAATAAAATAAAGATTTGAAAGTCAGCAAGTTTTCTGGGGGAAACCCTGCAATCATAACTAACCTCAATACAGATTTAGAATTGTATCAAGAAATTTTGTAGAAAAAAAGTTCCTATTTTAACCTGGTCTTATGTGATTTATGTCACTAAACTGCACACATTAACTTTAATCATAGTTTCAGATTTAACAATATTTTTGGAACAGTGGAGAAAACAGTGAAAAATAATTCCAATAATGTCAGTCTGGGTTCTTTAATAATAGAGCAAATTTATCAAAAACAAATAAAAACTCTTATGATAAATGAAATAAGTGTTCACCACTAGTAAAAGGCTTTCTACAGGTTTCGCAAACTCAAATTTAAGACTTTTTAAGACCCGTTCAGAGCCATTATGAATGGAATTTAAGACCTGTGGCCCGACAGAAATTTATGAAAGAAAACCAAATATTTAGTTGCTTTCTTGCCTTTTTAGCAAGAACGCATTTAGGATCATACAGTTGGAAACAGACAGACGATAAATTTACACTAACCCATGCTATACTCAATATTTGCTAGCTAGCAAGGATATATTAGCAGCTAATGCGTGTAGCCTCGAGCCTCTATAGAAGCTCTGAAGATGCCTGAAACATCAAGACAAAGAAACTACATAGAATATAAGAGTAAATAATTCTACCACGAAAAGAATTAAGGCCTGTAATTAACGTATTTAAGGGCAACTGAAATTTCTAATGAATTTAAGACATTTTAAGGCCTCTATTTTACATACATGAATATAAGACTTTTTAAGGTTGCAGACACCCCGTGTGTACCAAGATTTTATTTTACGTAAAAAGTAAATGAAATGAAATAAATAAATATTTATGAATCTCATCTCTGTCAGAGACAGAGTTCTTGGTTGGACTTTAACTTTATACGTGTTATGATAACTGTTACAGTCATTACACTTTAGAAGGGTTTGTCCCCTTCTCACATGTTGCACTGCTGTAAACCACAGACTCGTGGATTTTACTCAGATTGTACGTTTCAGATTCTGATTTGCAGTAGAAATCTCTTTTCCTTCCATTTCACGCTTCCTCACTCCTTTAGCTTTGCGTACGACGTGACGAAGTGTGAAAACTTGTGAGGGGTGGGACACCAGGATTAGGAAAACAAACATTTTTAAAACCAGTAAAAGTTTCATACTTTAGAGTCTCGGATGCGTTCGGCGGCGCTCGACAGGTTCCCGTCGCTGTGAGCTCTGCTGATGTTGCTCCCGCTGCAGGCTGAGGCCGTGGCACCTGCAACACGACGCAAACGCTAAATGGACCGAAACCGCTTTGAGCCGTCCAGTTAAATCTGTTTAGGAAAAAACCGGAGCCAGACGGAGGTTTTGAGAGTTCTGGTCGGCCGTGTTTGTTTCTGGGTCTCACCGGCCATGGAGTTGGAGGCCGTGGAGCCCGTGGAGGAGCTGGCGGAGCTGACCATGCTGGCGTTGCTGCTGCTGCTGACGCCGCTCACCCCCCCGGTGCTGGCGCTGCTGTGGCTGCTCCTCTTCCAGCCCTCCCTGGTGCTGCCGGCTCTCAGCCGGGGGCTGTGCTCCCTGATGTAGCTCCGCACCTGATACCAGGGGAAAAATGATGAGGTCATTTTGTACTTAAAAGCGAAGCAGAAAATAAAAACATTCCTCTTTGTGCATTTCGGTAGAACTTGATGGAACGACTTGGCAATGAAACAGATTAAAACGTCTCCATTAAACTGCCTTTCAATTCAAATCTCAAGCCCACTATTATTATTTTCAAGGGTTTTTAAACTTTTCCAGCTCTGCACTTTGGAGATGAAAACAACACAAATGAACTATTACATGATACCCTGTATTACTCTTATCAATAATATTGTTTTGGTAGCGTTCATGTTTTGAAATGTTTGTAATATGACCTAAATAAATAAATAAATAAATAAATAAATAAATAAATAAATAAATAAATAAATCTTCCAATTTCAATAACTTTAACATAAAAAATATAAGTCATCATTTATTTCAGTTTCACGGATCAATTAGTCATTGATCCGTTGGGAATCAAAATTCATTGCAGTGAAACAATCCAAACAAATTGGGTTCAGTTAACCGACTTTCCTTCTCAAATTAAATGCTTTCAATTCAATTTTCAAAAAAAGTTACAAAAAACAAACATCTCTAAAAACGTTCTTGCTATGTTTTCTGGCATTTAACAAATAGAAATAATTTTAATAATTATAACAAACCTACAACAAGGACAGTTTAGCCTGATTGACCTTCAGAGAGCAGGAACAAAAGATGCATGTCTTTTTATTACCTGTATGAAAATAACAGATTCCATCTGAAAGTAAGGTTTTTCAAACCTACACTTTGAATCAAACGTTCGATTGAAGTTTATTACAAAATATCAAGAACTTTTAAAAGCTTTAAATCCTCTAAAACTTGGATTTTTGGGAGCTCTTTGGTGTCTCAGAGCGCGGTTCACCTGTTTGAGCTTCTCGTCGGTGAGGCAGTTGAGCTCGATGATGAACTCGCTGTCGGTGGGAGAGATCTGAGCGCACGGGTCGATGATCTTGATGATGTCCAGCTGCTCCCGCAGGCCCATCTCTGTGCTCACCTTCCGACTCAAATACTCTATGTACTCCACCTGGACGGGACTCACAAACCGCACGTTTAGCTTTTTGCTCCGACCGACGGGAAACGGTTTCGCGTTTCTTTTCCTACTTGCTCATCGTTGGTCATGGCGCTCCAGGGCAGCTCGTCCAGGTTGCGGTGGGTGTGTGATTTCGGTTTCCTCTTGGAGAACAGACACGGTGAACTCGGCACGCTTGGGATGATGTCGGAGAGGACGTCGCTGCCGCTGGCAATGTCGCTTCCCGGCAACTGGTGAGAAAAACGAAAAGGCCCACACAGAAATGTAAAGACGGCTTGAAAACATAAATATCTGCCCTCGGAGACCTCCTGAAAGCCCACCTGCCACTCAAATTCGCTGTCGGACCAGTCCCAGTACGTGCTGATGGAGGAGGAGACGTCACTGCAGACGCTGCCCTCCGGAAACAGATCCAGGGACGTCAGTTCCTGGTCGTCCAGCAGGGAGTAGCAGTCGTCCTGATCGCCGACGGACACGGAGGAGAAGAGCTCCTCGCTGCACTCTGAGCTGGCGACGCTGGTCCCACAGGAAGTGAGGTTCCACCTGCACAGAGCAACCAGCACACCGTCACAATGCGGTACAGCTTCTGACGGAACAAGCTTCCTGTAAGGTATGCGCTTATAATGCTAAACGAGACGCAAATAGTTTGAAAATTGGTTCACTGATTTCTTTATTGATTAGTTTAGTTATAGAAGTCCAACAAAATGAACAATGACATGTTAATCATTAAAATTATGATCAATATGGATTGATAATACGTCTGATGGAAAGGTCAATAATTTTCTTGAACTCCAGTCCAAAACCATACAGCACTCTGGGAAATGTATGCAGAGGAAAACCATTAGCTGCTCAACCTGTTAACTAAGCAAGGTTCACAATGTATTATAAGCCTGGCGGGGCACCAGGCTTTACTTGTGCCCCAACAATAGTTTATTGTTTGTTGTTTTAAAAAAAGAAAACAACAAAAAAAGAGGCAGCCAAACCAAAGAATAGTTTTGACCAAAGTACTTGTGGTAAACCCCTTCATGAAAACTGTTATATACCATCTTTTAACAGCGAATGTTATGTGGTTACTATTGTATTTCAATTTAAAGAAGCTAACCCAACGGGTGCAGCTGGAATGACTGAAGCTACATTTAAAAGTCATAATTTGCTGTGTGAGGCTCACTGCTGAATATCACTTTGTGGCTTGTTTACGTTCTAGTTAAAAACAAACTGTGGTAATTCTTGTTTAAGTTCAAGGGAAGAGCTGTTTTGTTTTACATAACACTTTCTGCAACAAGGCATTTCATTTCAAATTTAAAAATACCTTATTAGGAAATTAAATGCGGTTTTAACTTATTAATTTCTATGTTGTTTTGCACGATTAAAAAAAATTAAACAGCAAACGAGTAAAGCAGCGTAAAAATAAAAGGAACAATTTATGGTGTTCAGTTGAAATGAAAGAAATGCAACTGTAAACAAAAAGGTTTTTTTTTAAAGTAAATCAGTGTTTCAGCAGCTTTGCCGGTTTCTGGAAGTTTGCTGCAGATTAGAGGATAATAAAAATTACATGCTTTCATCCGACTCTGGGGATGCAGCTTGCTGATGAACGGAGTTTAAAGATTGTGCAGTAGCATCTTGTCTAGATTTCTCTTTTAGATTTTTCAATAGTTTGTTTAAAAAGTTCAGTATTTGAATCAGGCAGAACTTTCTTGAAGAAATCTGTGGATGTGAAGCCGGCAGGATGAGGAGCTGACGTCCTCACCGTCCGATGGTCGATGTTTTCTAAAATTTTCTGGTTGAATTTGTAGAATTTTGTCATTTTCTTCACATTGTTGAAAATCAGATTCAACATAACCAGGCCTGTCATGATAACCAATCTTCCTGGACAATAAATTGTCCCAGACGTTATTGGAATAAACAAAAAATATTGTCGTTTTCTGCTCATTTTTAAGCAATAAATTAGCAATGGCATACTGCAAGAACACATTCTCAAAGATGAATACACTTTAAATTCTAATGAACATTTAACACTGGAACTGGAAGATGTTTTAAATATCCAAAATACATAAACAAAACAGCAGAAACAACAACTATAATCAACGATAAAGTCTCTGTAGACAAAATAGTTCTTCAAAGAAAGAGCTGGTTGAGACCAAAACACCAGACTGAAGACGTTTGCCATCCAGTTTTTAATAGAAAGAGAGGGAAAAAAAAACGATAATTCACACAAATGGAAATAATTGATGTCGATTTAATTCATCATAAGATTAATTGATTTATTGTGTATCTATAGAGACCTGGTTGAATGTTTGTAAACCATAGATTTTCATCTGCTGGAACTGTCTTAGTGATCATGTGACCGCTCCATGATTTAACATTGTGCTGCGATTGGTAGGCAGCCCAGACTCTTTCTCCTCACCTGTTGCTGTGGAAACGGTGTAGAGGGTCTGTTCTGTGACAAGACGAGAGCTGACAGCTGAACTCGCTGACGTCCAGCGTTCCCACATCGCTGAGGTTGGCTCTTTGGGAGAGGAGCGGGAACGGCTCCTCTGGGGCCAGAAACTTCTCGTACAGAGATTCGGACATGGCCGGCTTTCTGCGCTGCACCTGACGCAAACGAGACAAAAGTGAGCAAACCGCGTTTTGACTGTAAAGACACCGGTCGGCCCGGTTCTGACTTGCATATGGGACTGAACCGTTTTAAAAAGACCAAGTGGCTGATTGGAGGATCAGGAATTTTTACAGGTTTAGGTAATTTTTTTTGGGGGGGGGAGTACCAATCAGAGAATAAAAACCTAAATAAAAGGTAAAATACCGAGAAAATTGTTTTTATTCCCATTTAGTAAACATATCATGCCTAGAAACTCTCACCATTTCTGGTCAATACAATAAACCAAAGAGCTTGCACTTCATTTGGTTAACATTTTAAAAATCGCATAAAAATGAGAGTACTCTTGTAATAACTTTACCTCCAGTTGTATTTGACAATATTTACTCTAGCAAAGCACCAGAGGCTTGTCACTAGTTATAACAGATAAGACAAAAAGCCTGATAAGTGCTTTTCTAATCTTTTGACACTTGAATCTGCTTATTTTGATTTATTCTTTATTGTTTTTCAATCACTTTTACTTTTAATCTCCATGCAAATACCGGACAAGAAGAAGAAAATTGTTTGGGGAGAGCTGAAGGAAGTAACTTTGCCAAAGTTATTTCTTTCAGCTTCATAAACTTTAAGCTTATTATTCAACAAATAGTTAGTTTTAAACCTGGACAATATCTAATACACTGGCTAAAAACAGACACAGAAAGCAAAAATAATGATTTTATTGCATCCAGTACCACGAGTAAAACTCTTTGAATCATATTTTACACTATTACTAAATCTTCTAACTTTGTATTCACAGCTCAGTGCTTACAGAATGAACAGAATAATGTCTATAAACTGGTTATTGTTTTTGATGCTCAGTAAAGCTACACTAGCATTCACATCGGCATCCTTCACGCCACTCAGTAAAAATGCTAAATTACATCAGCTAACTTCTCTAAATAAGGTGCAACTTTCCTTTAACCGTTATTTAAACTAAATTAACAACAGCGTTACGCCTATGACAACAAAAACACCCGCTAACACCGTTAGCCGGAGGCTAATGCTTCACCTGCCGACGTAACGCTTACCAAACAACACGACGACAGTTCAGAAAAAAAAACTTTGTTCCTGAAAAATTATAATTTTAAACCGTAAACAAACCGAACTAGCTGACATGAAAGCTTAGACAAACATCAAAACGCCAACCTTTCAGCGTTCAAACAGCGACCACGATTGCAATCTCCATTTGCTAATCCTTTTTCTTCTCACGACGAACTAAGCTGTCCTCGCGAGACTCCGCTGGGAGCGAGAAGACGCAAAAGCTGCCTCACGTGACCTAAAGCCGGAAGTTTTCACGTAAACACTAGGTAGCCTAAAAAAAATAGCGAGCTCTGTGCTTCTGTTCCTTTTTATCCTGTATTTTTTTCAACCAACAAGAACACATTAAGCCATGTCTTCAAGCAACGTAAAAGACTCTAGCTTCTTGGGAGGTAGAATACCACCGGAAATAGAGTCAATGTCGAAAAACTTGAAGGATGTGGATCAAGAGCTGTTTAGAAAACTCCTCAAAGGTAAATGAATAAAAGGCAGTTGAAAACAACGTAGCTCTTAAGTTGATTTCTAAAATGCTCCTTATAATGTCTTACTACAAACTTGTAGTTGTCACACGCTGCTAAATGAAACATCACAACGTATCGCTCTTGACTTAGAAAACATAAGTGACTTTTTGTCGATCCGTGTCCAGTTGTGGTCAGCGCTCTGGAGGGCAAAGACGGCAGAGAGCTGATGAAGTCAATTGCTGAAAGCAGCGTCATCCCACAAGAGAGGCTCAGTCACATCATCGCTGGGATGCACAGAGTTCTCTCAGAGGCCATCCGCATCCCAGCATCCCTACTGAAACAGGAGGCGAGTGTTACCGCCTGAACTTCAGTCACACTGAAAACACACAAGGTTACATACTGCTACAGAATTGCATCATTTGATTAGGAATGAATGCACACAATGGATTATTTGATGCATAGTAATCAAGTCAATTGTGGGTGATAGTTTCTTTTTGAGTAAAAATCAGAAGTATTTGGCTTTAACATTATAAAAATGTTGCAGAAACGATCACCGGTGACAATATTTTAAGTGTAATTGCATGTTGTCTGAGTTCATTAGTCATTTTTTTGGGGCAGGGACTGAGCAACAGTGGAACTATTCTTATTATTATTACTATTAACTACTATTTCAACTTTATTTGTCGATCACAGAGATAAAATGTTTTTACTGGAATTTTAAATGAATATGTTTAGTATTTGCCTTCTTTAGCCCAGTAGTTTCCCTGCATTATATTAAAGGTCATCAAAGTAAATGCACTTCAACTTTTCACAATTCCTTCCACTTTTGCAATGATGCAGCACTTTGTGTTGGTCTGTTGTATACAATTAAATGAAAAATAC
The DNA here is from genome assembly GCA_922788865.1 of Poeciliopsis turneri. Taxonomy (NCBI): domain Eukaryota; kingdom Metazoa; phylum Chordata; class Actinopteri; order Cyprinodontiformes; family Poeciliidae; genus Poeciliopsis; species Poeciliopsis turneri. The sequence continues at coordinate 1,988,094 of CAKLNU010000953.1, forward strand.
TTTAAACTTATTGGTTTTAATGTGATAAAATATGAAAAAGCTAAATGTTTCTGCATTTAATTACCAGCCCTAGCTTAGCATGTAAAATTTACTTGGTGAATATTTCTAGTTTTTATGAACTGAACCTTTTCTGTTTGTGTGTTTTTCTGCTCAGGCCTTTAAGGAAGATCTGCGAGAGCTCAGGTAAGGACTGCTGTCTCGTCTCCAGCCGTCGCTGAACTGTTTACTGGTTTTTACAGACTCTTTTTGTTCTTAGGATACCAGAAGACTTCATCACAGATTTCTCCAGTGTGGTTTTTGGAAATCGGTACGTGGGTTTCGTGGCGTTTCGATTCAGACGTTTGCACATCGGCTCTCACACTGTACCCTTTAAATAGGACACGTTGGAATAAGCCAAAAAGTAGGGAGGCATCGATTTATCAGACAGCCAATTTCCTTAAATCTGGGATCGGACGATTTTTACATGTGAAGCCAATTTTAACCATTGATTTTATTTACTTCAGCAAAAATATTTAAATCTTTGCGCTCTGCGCTGAGAGAAGTTTGACTAGCAGATTGGCCCATAAGATCTATATGTTTGCAATTAACAATAGTCATCTCACTGTTGACAACTCATCAACTTTCTTGCTACATTTGGCAACATTTTAGACAAAAAAAAAATAATAGTACTGGCCAAAATCGGAATCGACAGGTAAGGATTTTTAATAGATCGATAATCGGCAAGAAAACTGCAAAGGTTGCACTCCTACCGAAGACCATCGAGTTCTGAGTCCGTTTGCCTTGTTGTCAGATTTTAGTCGCATTTTTCCCTCTCGCTCCTCTGTGCGTTTGCAGACGTGCGGCTCTGGAAGCGGCTTCCTCTCAGAATGACCCTCACCTCCCCACGCTGGAGGAATTCAAATGGAGAGTGGACGTTTCCATTTCTACAAGGTAACAACAACAAATCTGTGAGCTAACTTTCGTCACCTGTGGGTGAAATCTCAAAGTATAAACATTCAAGGATGACAAATACTTAGCAGAAATGAAACAAATGAGCCAAAAGCTGCATGGAATCACTTAACGGTGTGTGTGTTTGTGTCCCCAGCTCGTTAGCCAGAGCCCTGCAGCCGTCCGTTCTGATGCAGCTGAAGCTGTCGGATGGGAGCTTCCAGCGCTTTGAGGTACCAAAATAACTCATACTGTTTCTATTTCAACATCACACTTAAAATATAAATGCACAGTTCAACCCTTTGGCTCTTTCTACCTTTGTTGTTCTTTTAAATTGCTTATTTTGTCTGCAAATTACGTCATTTCCTAATCCTCCTTGCCTTTTTTGCTTGTCTGCAAAATGGTGACGGCAAAAGTTGGGAGAAAACATCAAATTCCTCTGGTTGTTCAACAATAAGTTAATACTTTTTTTTTTTTATAAAGGGCGTGTTTTGTTGAGTACTCATTACCCAATCAATGTAAACATAATCACGGTACAATACTTGGACCTCTTTAAATTTTGCATCGAAAAAAAAAAAAAAAACATCACTAAAGTATGAAAAACCCAAAACTACTACTGCAGCTAGTAAAAACGAAACTAATACTAAGCAATATTTAACTAATAATGACTAATAAAACACAATCTAAAGAACTAATTAAAACTAATTTAATTAGACAAAAAGTCACAATGAAATAATGAAAACTATCACGAGAAACCCAAAACTATTTTAATCCTGGACCGGAGCAGTTATTTGAGTTTTTAAGTTAACGTCAGCTTGTTTTGATGAGACTCATTGATAATTTGGATTTTTACATTTCAGGCAACGTCTTCGGTTCCAGTTAATCGTGTGTGGGTAAAACATGGAAAAAATCTTCTTCTCCTGCTTTATAGACTTACAGCCTCTCTTTGTGAATGTTTTAAAATTTAACCGCACGCGTTTCGGCTGCTTTCAGCGTAGCTTTAGCGGTGCGGCTCGAAAACACAGAGCAGGTCACTCAGACAGACTTCCTCTCTTTTACTGTCAACATTTTTGCAAAGGGTGCAAAAATGTTGATCTGAGAAGATCAACAAAGCAAAGTGCAAACTTTTGCATCAAGTTAAACAAAATTTGGGGAGGTTCAAAGGATACAAATAGTTTTGCAATCCACTATTACAGGTCAATTTGGCCAAAAAAAAAAAAAACATCTTCAGTAGTTGTCCTAAGATTTTAAGTGGCATATGATTCATCTCAAAACACTCTTCTCTTTTATTTTTCATTAAAATGCAAAGGACATTTTCTGACAAGACTCTAGATGGGTGGGAAAGGTCACATTTTGACCTGAAAGTCGTAAACTGTTCAAATCAAATGAGGTTTTTCAGTCTTAAATTAGGTCTTGATTAAAGTTTGTTGTTTTTCAGCTTTCATTTTTTGAAATGTGGCAAAAATAAGTCGCCTCCAGGTTGCATTCAGCTGTCCGGAAAGCAAAAAGTGATCATCTGTTGTTTGTTTGTGCATTGTCGGTTCTGCACTGCTCTTAATTTAGCCTGGAAGTTAAAGAAATCTGGCTTTGTGCCAACAAACTAATGTTAGCCTGTGTCTGTTGTTACATAATGGGATCGCAGGCTAATAACTGAACGAACATTTGCTCAGTGCAGCATATATACTCTCCAAAACAATAGTTTTTCTCTCCTTATCTATTCCACCTGTTATGGATTTTACAGAAAATACTAAAGTCAAATGTTGCATCTCTTGTCATTGATGTAACTTTTTTATGTTTCCATAAAAACCAAGTAGCAGAAGTAAATTCCAGTCACTCAAAATAATGGAGTTTGGTTTCAATAAAGCTCTTACTTTTTTTCGTAATGCTGTATGCAAGCGGTGAGATATAAAATTAGTGACTTGTTGATTTATTTGGTTTTAGCCAGCAGAGGGCGCCACACTACATGTTTGTTTTTGGCTTCATTATCACAGAACAGAAGCTGCATCGACGCTGCTCACAAACTAGATCCCTAACATGATCAATTGATCTATGAGATTACAGCAACAACATCCGATTGCACAGACACCTCTTGATTTATTTTCTTTTTTTCGTTTTATGTGCAGGTGCCCGTGTCAAAATTCCAGGAGCTGCGTTACAACATCGCTTTGATTCTTAAAGAAATGAACGACTTGGAAAAAAGGAGCATCCTGAAGATCCAGGACTGATAAGAGATCCACTGAATGTCCTCACAGACTCTTTAAACAAGAACCTGGAAGTCTGAACAGAGTGTAGGAAGGAACACAAAAAAAGGTTTCTGCTCTGATTGTGTTGGCATCCAACACACCACAGCTTCTTTATAAGAACGACCAATATTTGAAATGATACTGTATGTTTTCTTCTTTTATTTGTTGTTTTTTCTAAACATGAACCACAAATATACATGAACGCTGTAGGTGGTTAGAGACAGCTCTTGTGTTGTGCCAAAACCAAGTCAAGAAACTCACCTTGTTGTTGACTAAAATATGATTATATGTAAGTTGCCTGAGACTGAACATGCTTGTAACAATAAACTGATTTTTTTTGGTCTTAATATGTAAAATTTTAATCTCACAGAAACAAAAAAAAATCTTCCACTTGTATATTTTATTTTTTCTTTTTAAACATATATATAGTTTTATTCCTTTTAACTTTATTTTCCTAACCATCCAATATTTAGATAGTTATAAATTCACTAATAACATGATTAAAGACTAAAGACTGTCGTAGTACAAGATCTCAAACTACTTATGAAGCTCAGCTGACTCCAGAGGGGGTTTACTAATTGCTGGTGGCTAGTCTGAAGGAGCTGAGTAGATCTGCTTTTGGTCCAACTAGGTATTTTGCACTGTGAAATGGTTGCGAAGGGAGATTAAACAACTTATCAAATATGCATAAAGAATCAAAGCAACACTCCAGGTATGTTTTTGGTGAATAACATCATTCATATAAAAACTTGGAGCACTGCCCCTTTAAATCCTTTCTAAAGTCTGGTTCAGTTCACAGACATTTTCCACACCCTCTTAGCTTTTTTCTTTTCTTTTTTTTTTTTTTTTTTAAATAATTGTCAGTTCTTAGATGTGCAAAGAGGCATAAAGGTGAGTGATGTGCACTCAGAAGTGCACATCACACTTCTTGGATTTAATTTATCAAAAAATAAAAAGCTTAAAACATGTCCTCTACTTTCCACTTCATAATTATTCCCTACTTTATCAGAGGAGTAAACTTTTCCAGAGCATACTGGAGTTCAAAATATAAAAAAAGTCTGATGGAAGTTGAGATATTCCTTTGCAGGATGAGTTGTAATGCACAGTCCTGAACAAATCCTAACCTAACACTTGACACATATAGAAGCCTTAAAATCCTGAGCATGATCATCCATCTGTTAACCTTGTGCAACGGTCTGACTTTGTCAATAGCCGCTTGTTCCAACCCAGTCTGCAAAGTTCAGGCAGTCTGTGACAGTTTGCCCTACATTCAAAAACCTCACACTGATCAACTTGTAGGTGTGAGGGCAGGATCTCTGAGGGTGTAAAGTACATGCCTGACCATTTGCGTGTGTGTATGTGTGTGTGTGTGTGTGTTACATAAGATTCTGTAAGTGTCCTCTTTTGCATATATGCCAGTCTGTCTGTTTCTCCATGTGTGTCAGTCTGTCGGTATATGTCAGACGGCGTTCCTGTCTGTGGGTGGGATTGAGTTCACAGGCCAGACCGGCCGACCTATATTACTAACAGTTACTGAGACGGGCTCCGGTGGACCGATCGGCACATGTAATCCACACACACACACACACACACACACACACACACACACACACACACACACACACACACACACACACACACACACACATCTGAAGTGCCTTCAGCAGAAAGGCTTTATTTGGGGACTGCAGTAAGTACCACTGACTGGTTAAAGGAGAAGCTACTTAGACAGTGTAGGATAGTATCTACAAATTCCCTTCAGCTCAACTCTGATGTTGTGAAGCCGTTGTAGAATTTCAGGATTTGCATTCAAACGTGGAGCAATAAAGGTACGGAGGCAATAGTTTGGATGTGCAACAGCAAGAAGCTCCTTGGAAACTTCCACTGAGCCAGATTCAGAACTGTGCTTGTTAAGTAAGATGTCACATAGAGTGAGCGTTTTTTTGTAATTATGCAAACAGTTTTTATGCAACAAAGACTGGCTGCACTTCAGAGCGCCAGTGAGCCGTTCCAGTTATAAAACCACCTGCGCTTCTCGGCCTCTGTCTCATTTTGAGAACTCGGCATTTGCTCCAGCTTTGATTCCCTTATGTATCAGACATTGTAATCGGCGACCAAAACCTCAGTATGGTCAAAATGACCCAGAATGTTATTCTGAATATTACATCCTTGTGGTGAAATATAGTGGCAGCCTCAGTCTTTCCAGAGTAGTTGGAGCCAAATACAGAATAAGATGTTCAGTTTTCAGCAGTGACTCTAAACATGGGCTGTCCAAATTGTGGCCCAGGGTGCCATTTGTGGCCCCTGAAATGATGTGGTTTGGCCCCCTGCCGTACATCAAGAAGAACAAAAAATTTGGCCAGTAAAATAGAAAACAATTCATAACCCAAAAATGTAGAATTTGTCTGTTTTGCCTTTTAATAAAGCAACAGTCCAAAGCCTTTTTTAGCAGAAATGTATAAGGATTTATAGATTATAGTCAAAGTCCAGACAAATCTAACTAAAACTCTGTGTGAAGGTTTGAACATTTTTCATACTGTCTCCAATTAGTCTCACTCCTTGAAAACAGGAAGGGAAATTTTTCTCAACGTGTGCGAAGCTTGTAGAGAAACGGACACCTATAAAAGTAGCAAACAATCTTTAAGGTATTGACTTGGAAGCATGCCACACTTTTCAGATGTTCCTGCTAGATCCATTTCCTTCCGCTTCACACTTTGCTCTACATTGTGTTTGTCATAAAAAGTTAATGGTTGTTACATGACAAAATGTGGACACAGTATGCATTATATATCATACAAGGGAGAATTAATCATATTTAGTCCCCGACCCAACACACACACACAGACACACACAGACACACACACACACCTGCAGCCCGTCTCAGCTCACTGATATCCTGAATGCAGGTCAGACAGGCTCCTAGAGGACCTGCTCGACTGCCCCGGCAGAGAGAAACTGTTACATGCGGGTTTGTTTTGTAACTGTTTTTTTTTCTCGACTCGTCCAATCAGAACAGCTGCTCGGCGTCACGTGACCCAGTTGTTTTACGTAACAGTTTTTTTTTTTCTCTCTCTCTCTCTCCGCTGACTATTTTGTGTTTCCTGGACTTGACCGCCAACATTTCAGAGCAGTCTGAACTTCAGAGGAGCGGGAGGCTGAATGGCAGCAGCGAGCACTTCATGAAGAGCAGGGAGACTTCCAGGAGACGCGCTCCGTATGGGGACCGAGTGTGAGAGCATGCTGCATCTGGCAGCGGAAGCTTTCCGGGCGAACAACTTCGAGCTGGCGGCGGATATTTACGGGTGCCAGCTGGCGCGTGCCGGGGACCCCGCGAGCCGGCTGGAGCTGATGGTGAAGCGGGCTGACGCGCTCGCCTTCGGGGGCAAAGTGGCGGAAGCTTTCGAGGTGTACCGACAAGCCTCCGAGATAGACAAACTCAAACCCGCTCACCTGTCCAACCTCGTCGGGTACCTGTCGGACAGTATCCGGAGACAGGACCGGGGCGGGGGCCGCTGGAGGACGGGCTCCGGGTTTGAGGACTTCTCCTGCGGGATTTGCCTGAGCTTCCTGTTCGAGCCGGTGACTCTGCCGTGCGGACACTGCTTCTGCAAGAAGTGTCTGGAGAGGGAGAGGAAGGAGAAGGAGCGGCCGGTGGCGTGTCGGGAGTGCAGGGACAGCTCCAGGCTGGCCGGCCTGCAGACCTACAGGGTGAACGTGGTGCTCAGCAGCCTGCTGGCCAAGTGGTTCCCCAGCTTCCAGCAGGCCGGCCGGCTGCGGCGGGAGGGGAACGGGCTGTACGCCGAGAGGAAGATGGAAGCGGCGCTGGAGAAGTACAACCAAGCCATACTGACAGGTACCAGTCCCGACCAAGTTTGAGCTCTTTAACTTGTGTTTATTCACGCTGTGTGTGTTATAAAACACTCCGTCTTTGGCTCAGAAAGTGTGTCAAGGACTGAGCGGCAGACAGCGGGTCTCCGGTTCTGAGGGTAGCGGCCGCCATGTGTTGGATAACACGGTTATGTAGGCTGGGCCAGTGGACCAAACATTACGTCAGCACGCAGCCCGCCTCACTCATTGTGTAACGTGAAACAACGAGACAGTAAATATAGGTCAAAGGTACCACTGCGGGTCACATTAGTGAAACAAAGTGGAAACTTCATAAATAAATGTTCAGTTCATTCTGTTGCGCTCTAATTTGAATTCAGATAAATGAATAAAACAACCCATATTATTTTTTATTTAATTTATTTTTTGCTTCGTTTTCTTTTAGCGTTTTATAAACACTATGACCTGGTGACACACTTTCCGTATCAACAGGTCTGTTTTTATTGTAAGCAAAGGTCCGCTGTGACTGGGCAGCATGCCAGTCACCAGGTCTGACCTCATTTAGCGACCAGCGGCATGCTTGTGTAAGCTGATATCTGGCTCAGTAATGTGAGTCTAATTGCATGCATCACTCCTGTCTTTCCTCTTGCAGATACGCTGGCGTGTTCATGCATTAGTGGTCCTCGAAGCTCGGCACATTTTGTCCTTTTACAGCCTTGAACCTCAGTGTGTCTTACCAGGATTTCAAGTGATAAGTCACACTCCAAGAATATAAAGTATTCTCGGAGTTGGAGGCAAAGGATACATAGTTGTGTCGTGTTGAGACCACATTTTATTTTTGGGAGTTTTTCTCTATGGCAGAGCTTTTTCTTTCACTATGAGGTCGGGTGAAAGTCAAACTGCTCCACTAATAAACTCTGACAAAAAGAAGGGCAAAGAAAAGCACTTGCTCTACTGCTCAGCCACCTGATACACCGTAAACATTTTTATAAGAAGTCAAATCCAAATCTGATTAAAAAAAATAATTGTTTTTAGGATAACCTCTTCCCCAGTTTTGTTCTGTATTTATTTTCCTTGTTGATTTACAAAGATCATTGGAGAGTAAAATAGTAAAAGAAAGAAGGAAAAATAAGTATATGTCTAATAACATGTGTAACCAATAGGTATTCCACTGAAGTCGCAGCACAACAGCTTAGTTTTAAAACGTTCAACCTTTGACTTCTGGGTTCCCAGCACTAAAGCGTGTAGCTCCCCGCTCGGACAGACGCAGATTTAACGTTTAACCTAAATAAACCACATTTTCCAGCCTGTTGTTCATATGATCAAGCATCGTCTTTGAGAGAGGATAATCCAAGCCTGGACCACAGTTGTTTCCAATGAAATATTACGTAAGATTGCAAACGGAAGGTTTTCCATGTTGGTTAAAGTACTTGTAATGTTTTGTGAAGAACTAGATGCTCAGGAGAGACATTAAGGTGGGAAAACACCAGCATCGTTGAGGCCATTAACCAGTCGGCGAATCAGATGTCGGCATGAATCAAAGTTTCAAACGAAATGGGCATGTCCAACATTTACAAGGAATGAAACAACAGACTCAATTACAGCCTATTTATCCGTACGCTACTAGAGCGAAAACAGTTGGATTAATCATGATCAATCGATAATTGAAATAAGTGTCAACTACTGTAGTAATGGATTAATTGTTTACCAGTGTATATAGACTCAAAAACATCCAACATAGTAACACCAGTCAGAGCAGTAATTAAGTCAAACCTGTACAAAAATCAGACACATTTCGGATTAGAGAGGAAAAACCTTTTATGTCTGGAAATATGTTCTACCCAGAACTCCTCAAGTGGCAGTTTTAGCTTCAGCTGGTTCACATTATGAGATGAAACTCTCTTATTAGTCACCTTTTTCTGTCCAATTATTGATGAATTAAAAAAAGAATAGGCAACAGATCAGTCTTACACTGTATTGATGGTAGGTGAAGCAGAAAAGGCATAAATAAGTGTCTTTTAGCTGCAGATTCATCTTTTGCTACATATGAGAAAGGACAAGGATTTTAGGTAACAGTTTTATTTTCTTATTTCGAAAAAGGAATTTAATTATTAGTTTACTTGCACATTTTTACATATTTTAAATATTTTACAAAATAAGCCTGACTAAATGAAAAATCTGCAGATCATGGCATTTTAAAAACTCTAATAACTCAAACATCAGAATAATTGGTGGGATAAAGGATTAGTAAAATAATTGTTAGCTGCAGCACCACATCCTACCTGTTTTTCAGATTATCTTCCCCGTTGTGTGACTCATAGTTTACAATGCAATCATCACAAAAAGACTTGTAAAGTTGGCCTCCTACTTCTCATTAGCGCATGTCTGCAAAGTTGCTTCGCCGCTAATCAATACGTCGTATGTCCTACTTGGACATACTTGTATAAACAATCCCCCCTGGGCCTTTTCAAATCTTATTGGTGTGAGCAAATTAATATGCGAGGCGGAGAGCGCTTCGCTTTGATTCTCGAAGGGCCCGGCTGCATCATTTGCATAAGTTCTTACAGTTATGAAACCTGCAATATGGGTGACCTTGATAATGGTGCATGGTTTTGTAAGGCAGCAGTCCTTTTTCATAACACATTCTGTAATGTGGAAGCTGGTCACATAACCATGGAGCATCTATGACCTTCTAATTAAGCTTTAAGTGTAACAACAGTTTACACTTCACATAAGCAATTAGCCTCATGTGAAGAACAGAAATCCTTTGGTGCGTTAGAAGTTAGAAGAGTTGAAAATGCAATTAAAAAGAAAACGACTCCTCGTTGTTTTTGCAAATAAAATCTGAAAAGTGTGGTGTGCTTTTGCGTTCACCCCACCTGGGTCTGCCTTCTTTAATTGAACAAGTGAGATATAAGTAGTGTATTGCCTCCATCTACTATGAAACATTCCTGAACTTTTTTGCTTGTCTCCCAATATTTCTGACCTAGAAAATTTACTTTTCCCTCAAACATGGCATTTTATTGCCTGATAGTTATTCAACTAACAGAGCAATAAAATCATCCTCATCTCTAATTTGTGTTTGTCTCACAGCACCCACAGACCACATCCTGTTCAGCAACCGCTCTCAGATCCACTCCAGTCTGAAGCACCATGACTGGGCTCTGAGGGACGCAGAGACGGCCTGCAGACTGATGCCCTTCTGGTCCAAGGTAAGACCCACGTCTTTCTTATTCGGCATCATTTCATCACGGTTGGAATGGAAAGTGATGGACTGTCTCCGTGTCGACAGGGTCATGTTCGTAAGGCCCAGGCCTTGGTGTCATTGGGCAGGACTGATGATGCTCTGAAGGAGTACCTGATCTGTCTGTCCTTAGAGCCGGACTGCAGACTGGCTAAGGCTGAAGCTCACAAGGTTAGCATATCTTTGATCACTGCAACATGGCTTTACTGTAGGGATGAAATGATTAATTGGATTAATCACGACCGAATACTGAAATAAATGCAAACAAATATTATTATCGAATAATTGTTAAATAGAACATACTGACTAAAAAAAAATGTCATTTTCTGAAACAAAAAAAAATGTGCAAAGGAGCAATATAGCCAAAACTGCATCAAACATATAAACATTTTGCATTTAAGAGAAAAGAATGGAATTATTTGTTTATTTCCATCTTTTAACACATTTCTAATGTATGTAAAAGATAGAAGTGGTAACATAAAAAAACATCTGCAGAATGTGCCGTTTAAAAACAAAGCTGATTAATTGAATTATCAATTAATCAGTTTCTAAAATAATCGTTAGTTTATTCAATTTAAAGGATTTACCTTCATCAGTATGAATCTGTAGGGATTTACAACAAAGTAGTCACTTGAACGCTGCTCTCTGTGACCTCGCAGCTTCTAAGTGACTTCCTGGCTCCAGTCACCCATCAGGTTCCTGAACACATCTCTGGCTGCGCCAACTTCCTGTCTTCCAGAGCACACGTCAAAAGCAGCATCACTGAACCCATCCAGGTAAGACTGCTCCTCTTCCGAAATCAACCTGAGATCTTTTCTTTCTCCCACTTCCTTCATGGACTCTTGTTCTGCTGCTCTTTCCATTTTTAGACCGTCAGTCCTGGGTTGCTGTTTCCAGAGCTTCCTCCATCAGCAGCTGGGAGGTCCGACAGTCGTCTCAGAGAAACCGACACAAATCTCCTTAAACGGAAAAGAAGGGACGTGGAAGAAGAGGCGGAACCACAGGAAGAAATCGGCCACCAGAAGAAATCCAAGTGTGGTGAGTTTACCACCCTAACACAACTGTGCTGTTTCTCCTAAGGGAGGGTGTGTTGTTCACCATCTGATGGTATCTCTTTGTAGAACCAGCCCAGGGCCTGGATTATTTAAGCGCCGTGTCCAGTGACTTCTTGGACCCAACGGATCTGGAGTGTTCCCTCTGTATGAGGTCAGCCTGTCAAATACGTCTTGTACTATTCCACGCCAGTCACAAGAAAACTATCTGGAAAATAAGTTCATTATTGTGCTGTTGGGTTTTGGGTGTGTCTCCTGTCCAGGCTGTTCTACGAGCCGGTAACAACGCCATGCGGGCACACTTTCTGTCTTCAGTGCCTGGAGAGATGCCTAGACCACAACTCCAAATGTCCACTGTGCAAAGAAGAGTTGTCTGAGGTACGCGCTGCGTCACATATATGACGTTTCTCCCAATGTCTGCCTCTGCTTCCTCTGATTCATTAATTCTCCTTCTGTGTTTCCATCCAGTACTTGGTCCAGAGGCAGTACTGCAAGACGGTATTAATGGAGAACCTGATCTCGAAGTATCTTCCCTCCGAGTTCATTGAGAGACAGAAAATGCATGAGGAGGAGATGGCTGAGCTCTCCAAGTACGTCAGTGATCACCCTCTGCTCTTTTTCTCTCCGATTTCTTCTTGACCTTTTAACTGAACTCGTCGTCTCGTCTTCCTGTTTTGGTTCAGTCTCAATAAAAGCGTGCCTATATTTGTGTGCACCATGGCCTTCCCCACCGTGCCGTGTCCCCTCCACATCTTCGAGCCCTGCTACCGACTGATGATTCGCAGGTGCATGGAGACGGGAACCAACTGCTTCGGCATGTGTCTGGGAGACGACCTCAGAGGGTTAGTGGCAGAGGCAGCACATCGTCTTGGCGCTTCTTGGAATTAAAATTGGCGACTAAAACGCAACGCATCTTCCCTTTTGCCCCACAGATTCGTCGGGTACGGGTGTCTGCTGGAGATCCGCGACGTCAAGTTCTTCTCGGACGGCCGATCGGTGGTGGACACAATCGGCAGACGGAGGTTTAAAATCATTCAGCACCGCGAGAGGGATGGATACAACACGGCAGATGTGGAGTATCTGGAGGATGTGAAGGTGGGATGAGAACTGAGAGGGAAGGAGCTTCAGACAGACCTGAAAAAGGAGGTTAAAGATCTAAGTTGTGCCTTTCCATGTATTTGCAGGTGGAGGGCATAGCAGAGCGTGAGCTGCAGTCGCTACATGACGCAGTGTACGACCAGGCTCTGGTCTGGGTCAACTCTCTGAAAGCTGAGCAGAAGCAACGCATCGAAGGACACTTTGGACCAATGCCTAATAAAGACCCTGAACTCCAGGTATAAACACACTTTTTTTTTGAATGAACCCAGCATCCTAGTGAAGACGGGTATTTCATGGAGGTAGGATTGTATGTTTGTGAGGATTCGCTGGAACACATCATCAGCACCTCATGGTTGGAGAGCGAGGCGAGACACAGGAGGACAGCTAGTCTTTTCTAACCTTTTCCTTTTTTCTGTTTGATTCTGTGAGCTGAAATAGACAATATGAAGTAGAAGGTGCTCTACATTTATAAACTAATGCTAACTTAAACCTAACTTCAACTGAAAAAATAATTGCTAAAAGGTTAGCCTGTTAGCATCAAACAAACACTGACACAAGGGTAACCCTTGCTCATATTAAAGCAGAAATGAAAAACATTAAATAAACAAGTTACGAGGTAACATTGGCTAAAATTAGCACCGAAAACTCTCATTTGCATATGGAAGTGATAATTAACAATTGTTAACGAGTCGTTTTAACTCACCTTTATCAAAAACTGACAGGTATCAATAAAACAGAAAAGTAACTGCTGCGAAAGGCTAATAGTCCTGAAGACCCTCTTAGCAGCCCAACAAAGTGCCTGATGTAAAATGCTAAGTTCAATAAAAATATATCAATTTAGCATTTATGATTAAAAATCCTACTTTGTTTTTAAATATGTTTTACCCAGAAATACTCAATACTCCTGGTTCTTTTTAGTTGTTTTTTTTTAAAGCTCCTATTAAGCATATTTTTCTATCCAATTATTAGAAATGGGTGAGCTTTTCACACATTGATGCTGAAAGTTAGTTTTTGGCCACAGATCCATCCTTTGCTACAAATGATCAAGTGCTCACTAAATAAATGCTATGTGAATTTTTTAAATTATAGGCAATGAAATGTTTTTCTTAATTTAATGTCGTATAAAATAAGTGGTTAAATAAAAAAAATGCGCGAAGTACGTCACAGTCATTTTCATCCGATTTTAAACTGATTGTCTCACCAGGTGTTGCTCTGTCTCTGTTGTCCCTGCAGGGAAGCCCCAACGGCCCCTCCTGGTGCTGGTGGCTACTGGCCGTTCTCCCCTTGGAGGGCCGGGCCCAGCTGCCGTTCCTGGCCCTCACCTCCCTGAAAGATCGCCTCAGCGGCATCCGCAAGGTCCTGCTCTTCATGTCGCAGAGCAGGCCCCGGTGATCTGGCATAACGACGTCAACAAGCTACGCACAAGCACCCAACAGCCTCGCCCGAGAGCAGGCGACGACCAGTTCTTCCGTTTCTCCGCACAAGTAACAGCCACCGTTGCACTTCGACAGCAGACTTTATGAAACAAGGAGTTTCTCGATCGAATATCTTCCTCGTGCTACTTTCACGCAGCAGGGAAACGACAAACAGCAGAGGACTCGCAGAGCTATGTTTGGTGAATGAACTGAAGTGCATCTCAATCATGTTTTGCCACAAAGTTGCAGCTCGGCGTAACAGCGCTCACTCTGACTTTCTCTCTGAATCCTGTGAAAAAGCCTCTGTGTCATTTTCGTCTGCCTACGTTCCAGCGAGTTTCTTCCTGTTCCTGCAGCAGTCAGTCTGTAGTCCGTAGTTTATTTGGAGCTTAGCAGGTAGCATCCCCCAAATGGTCAATCTGCTTTAAAGCGACGCCAAAAGCAATTCTTCCTGTTCAGATACGTTTGAATTTGAATTAAAGCAGTCGTTAATCTGTTCAAATGGATGTAAAACTAAAGAAAAACAACTCGACATGTTTTGTTGTGCAAATGCATTCAAGAATTAGTTTTGATATCTCAAATAGTATTGCTTTAGTAACAAAATAAACTTACCTTTTATAGCCACTTACTGTAGAACCCCATGAAAAAGGTGAAAACTGCTTTGGGTTGTGAGAGGCGTTATGAGTTTCAACGTCACAATTTTGACTTTGGAGGTTTGGAAATGATGAGAATGCGCTTTATGACTTTGATTTTCATAAGTACAGGGACTTTGAAACTCATATTTATGACTTTTATCTCATAACTATGCCTTAGTGTTGTTTCTTTTCTTCCAAGTAGCAGAAACGGGCTTCCTTCAGCTTCTGAACTTCCATCCTTTGTTTTTCATCCACCTAAATAACATCAGACTGAACCGTCATACAAGTTCTGCTTTAAGGCTCCCAATCTTTTGTTGGTCTGTGATTTGTTGTTGTTTTTTAGCTATTATTTATTTGGTTGTTATTTATGCATGAAGTGACATTGTTTACATTCTACATTGAAAGAGATCCTGGGCTGCTCACTTTCCTCTGATCCAACCTCTCGTCAATACAGTGGTTATCAGTGTGGAGCTTTAAAAAGGAGCTGCACTGGACAATTTTTTTTTTTTAGGGAAACATATTTAAAACAAAATAAGAATTTTATTGGACATTTTCTTCCGCTTCATCCGGGGTCGGGTCGTGGGGTTAGCAGCTTCAGAAAGGAGACCCATACTTCCCTCTCTCCAGCCACTTCTTCCAGCTCCTCCGGGGAAACCCCAAGGCGTTCCCAGGGCAGCCGAGAGACATGGTCCCTCCAGCATGTCCTGGGTCTTCCCCTGGGCCTCCTCCCAGTGGGATGTGCCCGTGACACCTCACTGGGGAGGCGTCCAGGAGGCATCCTGACCAAATGCCTGAGTTTTTTAACCACCTCTGCGACCTCGTCCCCAGAAATTGGAGAGCCCGACCCAGAGTTCTCAGACTCAGCTTCCTTGTCGGTGGGATTGAGGAGGTCTTCAAAATATTCTCCGCCAGACATTCCCAGCAGACCCTCACGACATGTTTGGGCCTGGCAGGTCTGACCGGCATCCTCCCCCACCACCGGAGCCATTGGACATATTAAAATAGTCTCTGTTGAAGGATTTTTGCAGCGAGTAAAGGCCAGTGCCTTTTGTTCTCACACAAACAAGCAGACTTTAGTATACAGCAGACTTCAGCATACAAACCAGACTTGGTTCCAAGTCGCTTCATCCGAGTTACTCACAAGCAGGTTGAAACATTTTTCCGCAGCAAATGAAACAAGAGGAAAATACTTTTGAGGGAAAAACATGTCGCTGATAACAAATCTTGAGGCCTTGCTCTTGTCTGTGATCGTTTTTACGCACAAAAGCAAATCTTTGAAAAATGTGCGAGATTGTTTGGCTTTACCTTTAAAAAAAATCTTTTATTTTGTATACAAAGGTTTGATTTCTTCTCTCTCTTTTTTTTTTTTTTTCTTTTTTTTTTACATGTTTCTATGTCAACGTAGTTCTTTGTATTTGAAATGTTCTTTGCTTTTCGGTGCGTTTGTGTGGTGTGTCGGTGGATGTGAAGTAACTCGTCAGTTCATCCACTAACGGGTCAAAGCAACGTAATGCTGGACATTAAAGAAAGAAGGTTGCTGTACAACTACATGTGCTGTAAATGAAGCATTTAGGCATGGGGTGGTATAAAATTCTAACAGCGCTGAGTGAAATCACAGCTGTATTATGTTATTTTTAAAGAAATCAACCAAAAATGTACATGACTTTATTAGGCGATTCTCTTTTAGCTTCCACACTGTGACCATCCATGTTTTTAATAAACGGAAATATGTCCAAATGTCTGACTTTCTCTTCCTTGAGAGAGGAATAAAGAAAATCCGGCAGTCTTCTCTAAGCCAGCTGACCAGCAGTGCGCAACAACAGGTAGGGGAAAACGGCTCTTATCCTCCAAGCAGCTGGAGAAAAACGTAACTTTTGAAGTTATACCTGGTACAACTGAATATTTCAGGGTGTAGTGAGACAGTTTCAATGGGAAATGTATAGAATGACATTTTACTAATTATAAATGATCCTGAATACAAGGCAGTTGTCCCCTTTTCAATGTTATTTATAGAAACAGGAAAAAAAAAAAGAAAAATCAATATTGCTAATATGTGCAGTACACAAAAGGGAACACATAATTATTAATTACAGATATGTGCAATGTAAAATCATAAGTGAGATGTATCTGATCTATTGGTAAACTTGTGTCTGGATTGATGTGTTCACTGACTTTATATGATGATCCATTCTGCTTGAATATGGTAATGAAGAAAACGCATGTAGCAACAATAAAGCCTGAATGTTTTGCTCGTCCTGGTTCGATGAATCAATGGAGCGTTACTAATGCACTCAATAATAAAAGGGAAAAGACGCCTTTGTGGTTTAGTTTTCTGGTTTTTTTGTTGTTTCCAATACTTCCCTCTTTATCAAAAAGATTTCAACGCAATAGCTGGCTTCCCTTTTACCTATGCACTGAAATATTGTATCCTTAATGTAACTTGAACAATATTTTTTTAAACCTTGTCCTAGAAAAGCGACTGATATGAATATAATTTATTTCTCCGCTCCTGACATTAAGTACTGGTTAGCTGGCTAGCCTGGCAACATTAGTTGTGGTTTAGCAGAAATGAGCAACAAGACTCAAAACTAAGAGCTAAATGAGAAACAATATGTTCACTGGAGACAATTCAACATGACGGAAATTCACAACAGTTGATTTAAATAGTTCTTAACAAAAAAAAAAAAAAAAAAAAAAAAAAAAAAAAGACTCAGGCAATTATTTTAGGAAGGTGACAAAATCTTGCTTTGCAGTCCATGTGCAGAGAGGCATGGATGAAATGTTACATAAAGTTTGGAGGTCAAAGCAGATTTAATTACTTGACTTATTGCACAGGTGGTATGCTAATAATGATGTCTGAATTCATTGATCCAGTAAGTGGATTCTTTCATACGCGTTTTCTGTAGCTGCTGGACTCTATTAAGACCTTTGGCCCTGGAGGTGAATGAAAAACCCGAATTTCATGATTCGCCGGGCGTCACGCCACACTGACACAAACACTGCATCTGTTCAGAGCACAAATGTTGCCTTTTCGAAGAGCCTCCACAACTTCGCTTAGGACTTGAGGGCCCTCATGGGACAAGGATACCACCCCTTCTCTCGTCCCATCCTGCCAAGTCTGCTGGTTATGTAACCTGAACATGAGAAGGTCAACAACTACCAGCCATCGCCATGGATACTTGGCACGGCCTCGCACGCATCGCGCGTCTTGGCTGATCGACTTTAAGGCCTGCATGTGAATGCGACCGTGCAGGTGTCAGAAGTAGGCCAGGCAGCAGCAGCGTTACCTAACTCACCCAGAAAAAGACATCTGGAGAATCTGAGCTCGGCCCATTACAGCTTCCTGCTCTGCATGTTGAACGTGCATCACACCAGAAGCAAACGCTGGCTCAAGTCCTAGATTCATTTCTGCAAGCAGGAACCCCCTTTAGGTCAGCTTCCTATGCAGAGTAACACAAAACCAGACGAATGAATATGTGTGTGTGTGTGTGTGTGTGTGTGTGTGTGTGTCAATACTAGTTTTCCAGGCACTTTGTGTTCTATAACTTTAAGGTAAACAGATGTGATCACGTGTTGTTTTTCCTGCCAAATCTTTTCTGATCTGTGATGCATGTCCAACATTGCTTAGCTAGGTGTGCCCTAGTTACATCCATGCCAACATGTGAGAGTATTCTAGAGTATTCTCTACCAGGAGTGAAAGTATTGTACAGTCAGTGTCATACTCACATGTTTTAAAAGAGTTTTAAGATGTGGCGCCTTTAAACACCAACCAGTGCAACTTTGATTTCCTTAAAGGGGCAGTGTTATGCATTTTCCAGGAAGATAGTGCCATTTTATGACACAATCAGGAAACTATTTTGCTTATTTCTATCAAGTAGAACTTGAAAGAAATCAAATTTTGTAATTCAGTGCCTCTTTAAAAACTCCCACCGTTTCTGAGACTCCGTCTTCAGGAAATCGTCACACCGAAGCTCGAATAATAAGATCAGCCAACGCCCATTTGAACCAGGTGTTTGCTAATTGCTGCTGGCTAGTCTGAAGGAGCAGAGTGGGGGAAAGGTTGCTCAAGCTCTGAAGTTTGGAAACGCCAGTTCAGAGGAGGAGCTATGCCTCGAAGGTGGCGTTTTGTACAGCTGACCGGTTGCCATGGAGACTGAAGGATTTCTCAAACATGCACGAACGAATTAAAGCAACACTCTAGGTATGTTGAAACCTTTTACCTATCGCACAAAACAGGCCAAAAAACACACACACACACACACACACACACACACACACACACACACACACACACACACACACACACACACGCACAGAAGAACATGGTCTCACTTGATTTGTTTTGTTTTTTTCAACTGTACAGTTTATGTACAAGACAAATTCTCCAAAGGCAACGCAAAATAAAACGTGTCACACATTAATAATGACTGTAAGACAAAAAGTAAATAAAAGAGAGCAGAGCTCGGCCCCGGAGACGGGAGGACGCTGGCCGCCCGGGTTTCGGTCCTGAACAGAATGTTTTGCTGTGGATATCGAACGTCTGCGGGACGCACGCTCCTGTCCTGCGGCTGCGCGCCGAGAAACGACAACAGAAGGTCTCAGGAAGCAGGAGAGGAAAGGAGCCACGTAGTTTATGCTTTCATTATCGCTGCACACCTGCTGAGGCAGCAATCAGTGATTAGTTTCACCTCTGGAGAAAATGTTAGGCAGCTTCCTGGAGGACTTTCTTCATCGTCGAGATAAAAAAAAAAAAAAACATCTCACACTAGAAAAGGGAAGTGCAGAACACGTCGGCTCGCTGCAGAATGAAACAGACTGACTCTCGTCTACTAACTGGATGGCTTCTGCCACGATCCTGCGTTCTTAGCTCATGTGTGACTCTTAATGTAGTTACAGCTGTAGTTTCCTGAAAATGTGTTTGATTTAGGCACCGTATTTCATAATAATAGGGACAGAGAGAAATATGGATTCAGACGGACGTGGCTGTAGATCATGTGGAGCAAAAGAAGCTGTTTGTAACTATAAAACGGCACGTTGGAGGCCAATCAGAAAGCCCGAAGCCGGCGATACAATGTGCAAACGCAGTGCGGTGCTTTATAGTTTTTACGTTTCGACACCCAAAAACCCTCTTTGGGTCGTGAGCACCGGGAGCCGTCACTGGACGATCTGCGGCATCTCGCTCCAGGCCTTGGCCTTCTTCTTGGCGAGCGCCATCCAGGGGGGCTCATTCTGGGGCAGAGCGGCGGGGGGCGCAGCCTGCCTGGGGGCAGCCTTTTCCGGGGCAGTCCTCGGCAGGGCCACCGGCGGTGTTTTGGAGGGAACGGGCGGGGGCTTTGAGGGGGGGAGCGGGGCGAGCCGGTCGGGGCGAGGGTTTTCCGGGGGGGGGGCGCCGGCGGCGGTTTTGGAGCGTAGTCTTCTGGGGCTGAGGCGGCACTGGAGTCGGAACAGAGAGAGTCCTTCTGGTCTCCTTTTCTACCGACACTGGAAAAAAAAAACAAAAAAAAAAAACACAAACACACACAAACAAATAGAGAATTTAGACTCAGTTACTATGTGTGCAGATGATACTAGCTGCGTTTCCACTGGCTGCACACGTTGTTGAAAAACAGCTTCGGTTAAAGGAAGCTGTTTGAAAAAAGGTTTTGCGGTGGGGTGAGGTGGTTTTCGGCCGTGTGAAATTGTTTTTTTTTTTTCTTCAAAACTGCAATGGAAACAGTTTTGATCGCGTCACACGAATCACCTGATCAGCAACTGGATGTTACTACTGGCAAAAACGACAAAGAAGACAACAAGAAGCAGTAGTATGAGGATAGTTTGATCAATTTCTTTTCCTCCAGAGGTCTCACATCACCGCACAGTTATCTTATTCCAACATGTTGTGTTGTAATGATTTCGTGTTATATAGTAGACATTTGTATAAATGGGGATTACAATAAAAAATCTGGATGAATTTGGCTATTTAGGTATCAAACTTTAACCTTGAAAAACAATGTTAAAACATTTAAAAAAGTGTATAAAATTTAGACTTGCTAATTTTGGGTGTATTCGTGGATTTCTTACTTCTTAAGTTTCCCATATTTATCTGAATTCTGTGATTTTTTTCCCTATGTTTTTTATATTGTACAACTAAGTGGTGGCAAGCACAGAGAATAGTTTTGAAACCTAAAGGTCACATTTACTCCAGTGCGTCTTAAATATGTTTTTCCCCTCTTTCTGTCACATTTTTTAAACTCTGGAGCAACTCATAGTCCAGAAAATACTGTACTTGTTAGTTGATTTCAACTTGGACGTAATCATGGCTAGTCTTTGGTCTGTTTTCCAGTAGCAGACTTTGGCCACGTGGGGGCAGTGTTGCTTCAGTGAGAATCCACCAGAACAACTGTTGTTTACTTGAGCTCTTATGCTTCCTGTAAATCAGGCGCTGACCTCTGCTGGTGGGTTCAGGCGGTTTGCTGCTGCTCTGCTCCCTGCTGGGAGGCAACGCCGGCTTCCCCTCCTGCTCCTCCTGGAGAAACATTCACACATTGTCAACGTGCAACATGTATTAATACCGTACAAAAGAAGAATGAAAGGATTACCTTCTGGACTGTAATTTCATTGAGTGGGGTTTCTTTGTAAACCTTCTGCTTCTGTTTGGCCACAGAGATCCAGGTGGGGGGATGGGACCCGCTGGGCGCACTGCGGGCCGCGGCCGACTCTGAAGGGACACAACACAGCAGATGGACGGCGTCAGATCACCGACTCGTGCGGACGGCGCGGGACGGGGCGGCGCTGGCAGAGACCTGAGATGCGTCTCGGTTTGGCGCCGGCGTCTCCGTGGACCTCTGGTTTTTTGGGCAGCGCGGGCTTGTTGCCGGTTGGATGGCTCGCGGGGGGCTTGACGCTGACCGGCTGGGGCGGATGGGGCTCGGCCTTAGCGGAGGGCGGATGCGACGGCGACTCGACTTGAGGCTGGATGACAAACAACGACGGGTTTAAAGTGGAACGTTTGCGTCGGGCTCCACTTCCTGCTTTGCGTTTGCCTACCTCTGACTCGACCTCTTCTGAGCCGAACCGGAGCAGAGCCGACGTCTTCCTCAGCCGGACCCCAAACGGACCGTCTGGGTTGGCCTCCGCCGCCGCAGCGCTCTCTGCAGGCAGAACAGGTCAGAGTCACTCCCAGCAAACAGGAGAGTGCAGGTGGTAAATGGGCCGGCAGATGACAATCCGGCCATACTTTTTCCTTCCACCAAACTTCCCAATAACTTCAAGTCAATGATGTTGAGTCAAGATTATTATCCACAGGGGTGTCAAACTTTTTTGTCCAAAAACAAAAATAAAACAAAAAAATAAAAACAAAACAAAGCAAAAGTCCGGCTCAGCTTTTTGGTTTAAATAGAAACTAATTGTGGCCCTAATGGCAAAATGTTTGGTCATCCCTGCTCTAGGCTGTAACTTCATACGTTTTCAGAACTTTGTATTTTGTAGTCTAGTTACCATGGCAACTACTTTAAAGGCCCGGTGTTCTCACCTGGTGTTCTCCCTGGCGCTCCGGTATGGGTCTCAGCTGGAGCTGACGCTGCGTAGCTCTGCGGTTTGGAGGTGAAGCTCCCTGAACCCCTCCCTCTGACGGGACTCGGTGCCGCCTCGGCCTCGGCCGGGCTGCCGGGTTCTGCTTTCACGTCCCGTTCCTTCCGGTCGGCTTCCTCCACCTTGGCTCTGCTGTCCCGGAGCGCCGGAGCGTCAGTCGGGGAGGCGGGGTGGCTCTGTCGCCGCTGCCACGCCGGGGCGACGGTAAAGCGGGCTTTGCTTTGATCCGTCGGTGTTGACGGTTCTTCCTGTGTGGAGGAATCGCCTTGTTCTGGCGCCGATTGCTTCTCTTCTTCTTCTGGGTTTTTCACGCCCTCCAGTCGCTCTGTCACGTCAAACTCTGTTGGTTCCTCGGTGGGGGAAAGAGGCTCTGTCACAGCAGCGAGGCGGAGCGGAGAGCTGGGTTTCTCTGAGGTGGGGGAGGCCAGATGGATGTGTAAGGTGCTTGTCATACTGGGGGAACTGGTGGGACTCTGGTCTGAACAGGAAACAGAGCGCGACTCTGGCAGGAAGAGCGGAGGAAGTCCGGAGGAAACACGGCCTTCTTCCTCAGCTTCAGCTTCCTTCTCCTCCAGGAAGGGACTTGTTCCGTCTTTTCCCAATTCCGCGTCGTCTCCACTCTGATTTCCATCGGGATTTCTTTCCACGTCTTCTGATTCACGATCCTGGAGCTCTTCCTCTTCCTCTTTCTCTTCCTCTTCCTCAGCTCCAGGGTCATTATTTAAAACTTCCTGCTCTTCGTTCACTTTGGGAACCATCTGATCATCTATCTCTGGGGTAGCATCATCTCCTCCGCCTTCCTCTTGAATCGAGCAGGCAGTGGGATCCTCCTCGTCTTCAGCGTCAGGGATCCCCTCTGTCATTTCCTCTTCATCCCCTTCAGCTTCCTCCTCTGCCTCTTCTTCATCCGTCACTTCCTCCACCTCGACACAGCTTCCTTCCTCCTTTCCTTCCACCTCGTTCTCGCACTTTTCCTCAACACTCTGGCTCCTCCTTTAACACAACCGCCTCTTCCTCATCCTCTTCCTCCTCCTCTTCCTCGCCGCCATCCCATTCTTCCTCCGCTTCTTCCTGGTTTATAGTTTCTTTGATTTCTTCCTCTGATTCAACTTCCTCCTCCTCCTGGAAAATACGAGTGGAAAAATGATGCACACTGTTGAACATTTTCATCTGTCGTGTCTAAACTCTCGTGACATTATGACAGTCTTCCTGTTTCCTGTCGTCCGTTAAAGGCAAAAAAACACATCAGGTATCTGTGAAACGTAAAACTTTATGGCTTTTCAAAATGTTTTTTTTAATGTTCATAACTTATTCAAATGTGAAGCTGTAGATTAAGCAATAGAAATAATTGGAAAGCTATTATTGACAGTATTCATAAAGACATACAGTGTGTTGAATGTGTTGAATGAATCGCTCCGAAACTTTGTCTTCCTCTGGTTCTTCCTCTATGCTTTTTGCTTCTTCTTCTTCTTCTTCGTCTTCTTCTACAGCGACCTCTTCCTCCTGCAGAGACTGAGGAAGAGCCTCCTCTTCCTCCTGGGCGGTGCGATCAGACGCGTCAGGACTCAAGGCGGGGCCCTCAAAACCAGCGGGATCCTCCTCTTCCCTCCTCTCCTCAACTTCCACTGCCTCATCCTCCGTCTCCATGACAACGCCGCTGAGCTCCACATTGGGCGAGTGAGAGGTCTTCAAGGAGCTCAGCACCTCCTCCAAGAGCGAGCTCCCCTCCTCGACGTCTTCCTCCTCCCCCGATGAAGAGTCGCTCTCGGAGTGGACGGCGCGGGAGAATCCGGTCAGGTGCTCCGTCTGACCAGCAGGGGGCTCTGGTGACACTCTAGAAAATCAACAGGTTTTATGTGAGTGGAGGAGGTTTAAACAAGAAAAAAACAAAAAACAAAACACACACACAGAACGGAGGACAAGACGGAGGAAATGATGCGGGAGCACCTGGGACTGTCCAAGGAGGAGGATGTGGAGCTGGAGCTGGAGGAGGGAGCGCGCACATCAACTGAGGCGTCCCGTTCTTCCTCATCTTCCTCCTCCTCCTCTCTCTCCCCAGAGACACCGGAGTCCAGAGGACAGGAAGCGTCCGGGGCGTGAGAAACATCCTCTTCCGTTTCCGCGTCATCTTCTCCCTCGTCGTCCGCGAGCGGGACCGCCGGGGAATCTTTCTGGGGTTCGTCCTCTTCGTCTTCCTCCTGTTCGGTTTCCGCTTTCAGCTGATCCCGACTTTCGACTGAGTCACAGACAGAAAAGAGTTCCTAAGAGTCATGGTTACCTTGAAATAGGAGAACACACTGAGAAAAGTAAAATAATAAAAAACAACTAATAATCAAAACAAACACCATCATTAGCTATAGTTCCCTTCAGGCTCTACTTCAGATATGTAAAGGAAAAAAAACAAATAAATAAAAAATTTTTTAAAAAGTGACAATTATAATTTGCTATTGGCCTGTGTGACTTAATGAAATGTGTTGAGTGATGAGTGACCGGCGCTGACCTTCTGCCCTCTGCTGCTCCTCCTCCTCCACCGCAGAGTCGCCTTCTGCTTTCAGCTCCAGGCGCTGCAGAGACATGATGTCACCATCAGCTGCTACTCACTGTCCAACGGACGGCAACAAAAACCTCCTCAGAAGAACAAGACTTAAGTTCTGGGACTTTAGCTCATACATACAGACACAGTGAAATTATTTAAATATGTGCGTACAATAAATATTTCAGTACAATCTGGGTTTTTGTTGGGTTTTTTTGTAAGACTGATTGGTTCCTATATATCCATCTGGGCCGTGTAACTGGAGGATGTGTGTGGTTTCTTACCCGGCCCGGTTTCCTCCTGTTGCAGGCCTTGTTTCTCAGGCCCAGCTTGTGCTTGGCAGCAGAGTTGTCCAGGCAGACGAAGGGACTGGCCGGCTGGCTGAAGTCCCCGGGAACCGCCGGGGGGCTCACGGCTCTGACGGACAGCTGGCGGGGGAAGGAGACAGACGGTTTCGGCAGAGTGTTTCCCACATAACTTATTGACAGAAGCTTCACTTTCCCAGCACTTATCGGCGTAAGGGAAAGGAAACCGCTTGATGTTCCTGGACTACCCTTCATGAGCGGGGAGAAAACCCCCTTCATGAGCTCAGCTAACTCCATCCACATAGTCAGCAAGAACAAAACAAAACAAAACAAAAAAACCCTTCAGAGTAATGCAGAAAAATGTTGGGTGAGCCAAAATCAGGCCACACTAATATAAATTCTGCTTTGTTTTTGTTTTTCTTTAAGTCCGAGGTACTTCAGGGTCTCTAAGCTGCATTTATGGTTGAGGTAAAATGTAAAGCGGCAGAGCGTCGTCTCCACAGAAACATGACGGCGAGGCGAGGAGGCGTGTCGAATCGCAGCGCTGTAACTAAAGGCAGACACGCTGACTGCAGAGCTAACCATCGGAATGCACCCCGAACACACAGACACGCACACAGAAGGTCAGCGCGGCTGCAAGCGAGAGAAACAGGGTTAGAAGTAGGAGGAAAAAAAAGAGAGAGAGAAAAAGAGAGAGAGGTGACATGCAGAGAAAGAAGAGGTCAACCTGCACACTTCCATTTAAGGTCAGGAGAGCAGCTTGAGGCTCGGCTTGAACAGAAACACACATGAACACAATGAGCAGCATCGTCCCGTCAACACGACGGTTATTTGCGGCGCTGCAGATGGGAGGCTGTGCTCTTCAGGAACGCACGAACTGAAACAAACGCAATTATTAAGTGATTGTTTACGCACTGCAGAAACATCAGATCCAAAGATGTACGTTAAAATGGAAACGAACGAAGCTAAATGTTGCTAAATGTAAATTGTAATCGTTTCCCCTAAGCCATTCTATTTATTTAGATTTTTTTTTCTCCACACGGTGCACATATAAAAGTATGGACCATATCTCCATGTATTGTCTCTACCCGCCACACAGGTGATTTTCAATAGACACGAAACGGACCTGGAACTGGTCAGTCCAGACAAACACTTCACAACTACAGATCTCAATTTATTTCATTGCTTTCTACTTTGTTCGCCAACAGAACATCTGCGGGAAATATTCAAAAATATTTTGATCAGTTTCAAACTCATTCCCCTTTGCGTACACACACACACACACACACACACACGCACACACACACACACACACACACGCACACGCACACACACACACACACACACACACACACACACCACACACACACACACACACACACACACACACACACAAATATGTCTCTCTTCCTGTTTTCAGCTTTTAACTAAATCCAATAAGTCTTCCTGCGTGTGGGCCAAAACAAGAGGAAGTGACATCACTGAAGCATCTGTGATGCGTCCAGTTAGAATCCTAACTAGACGCATAGAAAAATCAGACAAAATGTTAAAAAAACAACTTTTTCAAGGTGGTGTAAATCAAACTGGCAACATAAACTCATCTTAAGAGTTTAACTGGCATCCTGAGCTTCACTGCAATGAGAGGAATCTCCTTTAAAAGGGCTGATTTTGTATTTTTTTGTTGTTTTTTTTTGGTGAGCTAGTCATTTGTCACTCTTTCCAGTCGGGAACGCGCGATTGGGCCGAAACGCTCCTGAAACGACCGAAACTTCACTGTCATTAAAAGCTCATTTGGCCCGACTCGCTGGCGGAGTCAGAGAGGCTGAGAGAGACGGCCGCTGCTCGCCGCGTCCAGCGTTCGGGAGAGCAAAGTCGTAAAGTCGTGGAGGGAAAAACTGAGAAAAAGAAAAAGAAGAAAAAGCGACAGAAGGAGAGAGAGTGGGAAAGAGAGGTTCATTTCACGTGAAGAATGCTTTTATCTGGATCCAGGAGTTTAATGTGTAGAACTGGGATCATGAGATGTTCATCACCGCGATCACATGAGCAGAAACGACCCGAACGCAGACGCCCTCACACAGTGCAGAGACTCTTCCTGCTTCCCGCTCTGCTCTTCTTCACTTTACTAACGGCGGCAGTTTGGAAACATGTTCAAAACGTGACGGTCGCTGGGAGGACGGGGAGCGAGGGAACTGGTTCCCACCACTTATGCAATCAAGTGACACTCGTCTGTTTTGCTGGTTCACAAAACCTGAACTTTTCACTCAGTTACATCTGAAATGGTGTCTTTTAGTGACTAAAGATAAAATAAAATAGATACCATAAGAAACAGATTTGATTTTTCTGGTGTGTTTCTTTACCCGCTCGTCGCTGTCCAGTCCATGCAGGCTGTTGGAACTGGACCTCTCAGCTTTACTCTGAGGAAAGCACAAATAGAAAAGAAAAGAAAAACATTAGAGCAAAAAAAACCAAAACAAAACAAACTCCAGACAGACTGCACTGGTGTGTGTATGCGTGTGTGTGTGTGTGTGCTACCTTGACTGAATGAAGGGGTGTGTAGTCAGGCGGGCTGCAGGGCAGGCCGTCGTCCTCAGACGTGGCTCCGGCGTCTTCCGTCTTCTTCACGCACATTAAGGACGGAGGAGAACCCAGTCTGATCGCCTGCTTCAGCTGGAGCTGCAGACCAAACATCGTCAGAAATTATCACACATTTTATTTGCAAAGTTCAAAAGTACCTTGTTCTGAATCATATAACCATCTCCAAAAACCCACTGCGGCCTCCTGTAGCAGTCAGCTGGCAGCAGACCTAGAAAAGGTTTCTGACTGAAGACCGTTGCCGTGCGACGCTCTCAATTTTCAGGCAGCAGAAATTATATTTCACAATGAAATTTTGTCGGTTTTTATTCACGCAACACCTGGATCTGTTCTTAAACTAGAAATAACTCATTTGAGGAATTTTGTAAACTGTTAGTTCCGAACACAAATTAGTGTTTGCAGATTTGATAGAAGATGTGTCGACTCGCTTTCCAGAGATGATAGGAATGCCGAGAGTTTTCACTTCCCGTTTAATAATTACACATTTTTTATATTTTGAGTGTGGAGTATAATTAACAACACAGGGGTTTTTTCCGGGGGGTTCGTTGGCAACGGAGGGTCAAAGTTCTCGCACGTTCCGTCGCTATCACAGAAACTCAAACAGGTTTCTTATCTCCGCCACAAAGCAAACACTGGAAAATACAGATTTTGTTGGGCGAGTCTGGACGGCCTGAGTCAATGATTGGAAACGGATCCAGATATTGGAAAGATTCAGGAATCAGTATTCACGCAGAGCGGCTTGAATGTTGAATATTAAAGAATTGTTTCGTCTAGTTTTACTGGTTCAGGAAGATGAAGTTGTTTGAAACAGAGCGTTGATTTAATGTCGAGTTTGACTGAAGCTGAACATTGCTGCATTCAGTTTTGAAAATGTTACACTTTTATGTTCTTAAGTAGCTAAACATTTTCATCCGTTCTAAAGGGCAATGTTTTTAACCTCATTTTGTATTTATTTTCCAGTATGTTATATGTCGTTAGTGTCAGAGACCAAGTAACTGGGGAGATTATCATGAGGAAGCGCAACAACCCCGTAGCTTCACAGCAGGCCAGGACTAGTTCAGGTTCAAAGTCGCTGCTTTTAGAAACATAAAAAAAAAAATAAAAAAATTTGCCAACACTGAATAAAAGCAGTGATGTTTTAGTTTCAAGTATTTGTCCCATTTCCGCTGACAGAGATATAACACGATTCGTTCGGTGACATTTTTGGTGGATGGGGATCTTGTGTTGTGCATGTGCTGAATGTAAACATATAGGACACGAGACGCTGTCCTGTAGCGTCTCATTAGATATTGATCTTTGCACGACGTGCTTATATTTAGCTCTGGAATGACCTAATTCCGCTCATCAAACGGGAAGCCCCCGCTGAGAGCGAGGATTAAGCTGGGAATGTCTCCGCCGGATCATTTTTCTCTCTAAACTCAGTTAATGCTAATGACTGTGTCTGAACTCCCATCTGCCAGACGCATCGCTGCGGCTCCCGTGAGCAGGCCCAAAACACTTCCTCTTCGTTTTGACTGCGGGAAAAAGTTTTGCTCTTTCCCAAATCCCCTTAAGGAGCGGCTTAATTCCTGCTCTCCACAGTCGAGTGCTGGAGGTCACGTCTTCCCCTTTTAGACCGCTGCTGTGACAGACGGATATGTGATCATGTGTTTTACAACCACATAGTGCCTTTTTATACCACAATCAAGTAACTATGTCACTTTCTTTTGGTATAAAATTGCTGCGTACGACTTAAAAGACATTTGACTTGGTAATTTAACGCCTTAAAATTGGGCCTCTGTCTCTTTAAGAAGCTCCTGCTCTTTCTGAAACTTCGCCTTCAGGAAGTCATTATAGCATTAGTCCTCTATTAACCCTTTCTCAAGGTTTTTGCCAGCGTGTGACTGAGAAGTAGCTGCTATAATGAGCTCAGCTGATGCACGGCTCCACCAGTTGTTTGCTAATTGCAGCTGGCTAGTCCGAGGGAGCAGAGTTGTTCTCGGAAGCTTCGCCGTCGAAGGCGGAGCTAGGTCCATCAAGGTGTTTTGCAGAGCTCGGTGGTTGCCGTGGTGATTAAAAGATTCGGGGGTCAAAGAGTAAAACTCAGCGGTTGATATTTACCTGTAGGGATTTAACTTTCCCGTGAATGCTGTCCTGTGACGCATCGAGGCCCTCGTTAGCTTCTGATGAGTCGGAGACGAAAACAGAGTCATGTGATAAGGCCTTGTTGCCCAGACTGATCCTCGACCTTCAGGAACAACGGATAGGAAGAGAAAAAAAAAAAAGATTTTTTTTCCCCCAAATGTTTATGATGACAAAATAAAAACTATTACAACAATGTGATTTTCTGTTACTTCTTATGATAACCATTGGTAAAAAAAAAAAAAAAAATGTAACAAGACACATCCTGCAACACAGACAAAAGGCCGGCGGAGGCAGGAAGTGGGCATGGCTCGCGAAAACAAAGAAATCCTGAACCTGCCGTCAGGAAGAGACGCTCCACTCCTGGTGGACAAAAACAGGAAGCGCCGAGCTGCCGCCGAGGAGACGGACCTCAAAACACAATCTCTCCTAAATCAGCTCTGCACATGGGATCTGTTCTGTTAATGAATCTAATCGGGCAGCAGAACTCTGTGGTAAGAGATCATTTTGGATTTTCACTCATCTACAGGGAAATCAACAACATCGTTTTGTAACTTCTGAAATGTTTTCTTTTGCTTTAGACAACAGACGCAAGGCCACACTGACAATGATCTAGTTGTAAATATCCGAGACCTCAACTGTAGCAGCGAGTTCCCTTTTTAATTAACAGAAACCAATAAAATAATCTCTTTGTCTTGATTGTTTTATTTATTTTTTGAAATCACACTTGGATGTGGAACAGCAACCTGAATCAGGCGGCTCCTATGAAAACGCTGCTGCCTCGCTTGAAATATTTAACCATTTTAAGCACATTTTTTTTGTTCAGTTTCAGTAGTCCGGACTTCCAGACAGAAATGTAAAATGAATAAATAAATAAACCGAAACTTTTTCTCAAAAGACAGGAGGTTTTTTTCAAAATTGCTGCATTTCCACTGAACAAATTTATTGTCAAAACGTCAAATTGCGGAATTATATGCAGCTACTGATCTCTATCGGTCTGCAAAGTCTTACAAATGTGTGTGATCGTACCCAGAACCCTTCTCCTTCTCGGATCGGGTCAGCGTGTTGCTCTCCGACGTTTTGCTGACGTTGTCACTCGACTGGCTCCCCTTCAGGCCCTCCTCCGCTCCCGCGCTCTGCGGCTCTTTCCTTTTCTTCCGAGCAAACAGTTTCTTGAACGTCTGGAACTTTGATTTCTTCTTTCCTGGAAAGCAAAGCAGGAGTAGAAGCAGTGTTTTCCAGCTGATTGTGAAAAGACGGCACAGATACGCGCGATGGTGAGTTACAGAGGAATGCGCTGCAGACGCGAGAGCATCTAGATCACTGCAGACCTTGGAAAGCTGCAGGCAGAAGTTCAAATGATAAAAGTGACTATAAATCTATTTATAACTTCCATTTTTTGGTTACTTTTTCTCGGCTGTGTCATAATTGCGCGACAGTGATTAGAGCTACACAAACACAAATACTTTCCCATTTGAACTATTATTCAACCAGTCGTACTGTGATTTGTGTCTCGAAACCCAAACACTTTCAAATGTATTTGGCATATGTATTGTATTGAATTTACATTGTAAATAATAAAAAATGTATAATAAAAGGCGGCAAAAATGGTAAAAAAAATAATAATTCCAACGATATAGAGAGTTTTGAGGGATTTAAAACGTCACTAACTGGAATTCATCGATGAATCAAAATTCTTCTGGTAACAAATTTATCACAATGAATGATAAGCGATACGATAAATGCCCACCCTTCCTCTTCAAAAAATAATATTCTTTGTGTACAAGCTCCATCGTTTTTGCCCCGTTTCTGATCCGAGGTAAATCACAAACGTGGAATTTTGAACGTGAACATTTCTCATTTTGTACAGGAACATTTGCGCAACATGTATTTTTCTTTTGAAGCAAATTCTGAGCTGCAATAGCGCTCTCGATACTAAATAATCATTTCCTAGTCGAACAGATATCTTAACATTTAAAAAAAAAATCTAAATCCAGTTATATGTTTTATTAATACGTGAAGCGCAGGAAGCCTTTCTGCATGCCGGCAATAAATATCAGGGGGGGAAGCACCACCCAACCTGCTCATTTACTGAGCCATTCTCCACATAATGTAT
The DNA here is from genome assembly GCA_922788865.1 of Poeciliopsis turneri. NCBI lineage: Eukaryota > Metazoa > Chordata > Actinopteri > Cyprinodontiformes > Poeciliidae > Poeciliopsis > Poeciliopsis turneri. The sequence continues at coordinate 2,019,769 of CAKLNU010000953.1, forward strand.
CGGTAAAAAACAAAAAAGGCCACCAGGCTGGTGTAAGGTCACTGCCGCTCTGCTGCTGTAAAGCTGCGTAAACCTGGATCTGCCAACATTCAGCTTCTGAAACAACAATAGAAGGCGTCAGAATAGCAGCACGGAGAATTCAATGGACGCTAAGGTCAGAAACGAAGGAGCTGATCTCCTCCGACTCGGTGAGACGGTGGTGACCTTTGAGGGGGAAAACGCACGCAGCGGAGAGGATTCACCGTGTGTTTAATAATTTCTCATATGTGTTGCCGTATTTTTATTTGCTGGTAGTACACTCTCAGTCGTACGTACCCGAGCAATCCTCCTGGACCTCAGCAGGCTCCTGATTGGTCGCCACGTCTGGAGATCCTGACGCCATGGCAGCGCTGTCACTGCTGAGGGCACACAGAGGCAGAAACGATGAGCATCACCTTATAAAACAATTACACCGAGTCCCTGATGACCTTCTGAGAGGAGAGCGCGGTAAGGCAGGGAGACATGGGATGCATTAGCTGGAAGACGATGCGGCCGTAAAATTAAAGCCGCTGTAGTTTGTTCAGCAGCAGCAGCAGCCGAGCTGAAGGGCCTCTGAAATGCTCAGTCATTCGCACTGTGACACTGTGTTCATTTTTCAAAAAATGAACACAATTTTATATAAAAAACCCCCCAAAAAATGTAAGTGAATGTTTGGAGTTCCACTGATGTTTGAAACCAGATCCGACCCGATTCTTCTCCACAGTCCAAACATCCCGACAGACGCCTGATGCCCAGCAACCTCCAACACAAACTCAAACTCGGCCAGGAGGTCGCTCTGTTAGATGCACCTGGTTAGCGTACGCCGCACAGACCCTGGGATGCTAAAGACACCGGATAAGCTAATGTCAGGAAAATTGAAAAGTGAGCTTTTTAAAAAGTGTTTAACTGAATTACAGGTGTTTTTTTTTTTTTTGTTTTTTTTAAACACAAAGTTCAAAATGAGTCACATTAAAGTTTCCAGTCAAGTGCTGACTGTATCGTACGGCACTTCCTGGACAGTTTTGGCAGGAAGCTAATTCATTAGCTACATTAGCTTCACAGAAGAAGCTAATGTTTCATTGGGTGAAGTTATACTCGATACAGTTGGGTCCAAAAAAAAAAAAAGATTTGCATTTTTTTTCTTAAGCGCATGCACATTTATGCTCATACGACAAATTAATAAGCTTGAATTTTTATTTTAAGCCCAACAAAGTGGAAGAAAACGGTTCAGTCAGGCACTTTCGCCTTGTAAAAGGACTTCGCAGTGAACACTATGATAACATGATTTAGTGAGTTTGTAGTTGCACATCTTTAAAATCTCAACATACTTCAAGGCAGACCTTTATAATAAACACATGCTACTTTCACTGTGCTAAAAATCAAAGTAAAGTACAAGAATTCAACAGGACAGTGTTTGGTTCTTGGTGTTTTTAGCCGGACCCGAGTCTCTCTCGGGAAATCTTCTTGTCAGCTGTGTTTACTGTAAGATGTGTGTTATAGAAACAGGAGGAACATTCCAGCCGGAGAGCTGAAAAGCCCGGGGCAGCGGGGGCGTTTCATCAGAAGTCACCGTAAGAGCCACACTATCAGGAGATTCATCATCGAGCTCCACTTTCACTTCGTCACTCACAGACAACCAAAACAGCAAAGAAAATTCTAACTGTTTTTGAATTTCAGTGGCTTTAATGGTGCCACTCTCCATGTTGTAGCATCGGCATGAACCTGAGCCAAATCATCCCAAACGCCCTTTGTTGCTGCTGCTGTCAGCTGCCTGCGCTGGGTTGATCATTTTCTGCCTGATGCCACAGGGACGCACTGTGAGCGTAACAACACACAACTGGAGGGACTTAATAACGTCCCAAGGAAACAGACACAGACCCACGAACAGAGACAAACGCGGACATTCACGCCCCCGTGTTCTCTGCGATACGAGAGGATGAGGAGCAAAGATAAGAAACGAGAGGAAATTAGATTGCGGAGCTTAACGCTCAACAGTGCAGCCACGACACGAGCCTCGAAAGTCTGTAGACGGTCTCTCCCTTCTATAGTCATCATCAGTCAAACGTAAAAATAATAATAATATATATTTTTTTAATTTTGAAAAATGAAGGCAGAAATTTGTGATCAAGTTTCTGCCTTGTCTAAACCCGGCCTTAATTTGCTTCTGACTTTTTTGCTTTAGCTTTGGGGTTAGATTCACCTTATGAGCAAAAACAGGCCGGGGTTAGGGTTAGGGTTATTTAATAATAAAAAAACAGATACATGCACAATTAAGTTAATGACTTTTGTTGTTCGAAAAGCCGTTAAATAAGGGCTAGCAAAGTGACACAGTGTGCTAGTTGAAGTTTAGCTGACTTTCTGAACTTCAACTTCAACCTCTTTAATATATACAAAAAAAAAATAATTATAGAGAATGTTAAAGTGGCTTTAATTTTTCTTCCTACAGTATAAATCATTAAAAGCTTTTAAAATTGTGCAGGTTACATCTAAACGACACTCGTACCAACTGTGTGGTAGCTTTAGTGCCGGTTCTTGAAGACACATTTCATATATTTCCAGCAATGCTTCCAGTAATACAGAAAAAAATAATCCAGGACAAAACGTTTCACATATTTTATTTTGGGATAGTCACTGTTTTAGTGTGTGCCTAAAATTATGGAAACTTGTATAAAGTCAACAGATCAGACACTGACTGTGTATAATCAATGGGAAGTGTATTTTAAAAATCTGATTCATCTCCTTAATCTATACTTAGAAATGCATTTTATTTCGTTTAGCTTATTATTTTCTGCACTGAGAATATTCATGTTAGATGAAAGTAAAGGGAAAACTTTACTTTCATTGGTCCAAATGAGAAATGTGTGTTCGCTCACGGATGAGGCGATGAGGGCTCAATTTAAGATTAGGGGTCAGGGGTCAAAGTGACTGACCTGGGCCCACTTCCAAAACTTGCTCCCAATGGTGACATCCTCCGTTTCATCTGAGAGGACACGCAAGAAGGAGGGAGAACAGAGACACAGAAAGAAAGAGAGAAAGAACGATGGACTTGAAACATTTGGAGGGGGAAAAATGTCACAGATTTGAAAAATTAGTTAATAAAGAGTGAGGGGGGAAAAAAAGAGAGGAAAGGGACAAACACAAGACAGAGAGAGCAAGAGGGGTCAGAGAGAGGGGTTGTGGGAAAGCAGTGTGAAAGGACAGAAGAGTTTGTTAGATAAACAGAAGAATATTTGGACAGAGAGAGAGAGAAGCTAAATGAAAAACAGACTTACAGTAAACACAGACCTGCGAACGGAGGCCAGCAGTGAAACTTACAAACTAAGAGAAGCTCACTGTAATGTCTTGTTAGCTCCTTTCTTATATATGAAAAGTAGTTTTTTCTTCATCGTATTAGAGAAAAGGTTTACTAACTCAGCAAACTGAAAACCGGGTTTAATCTAGTAATTTGACCAATTGCGTAAAAACCAAATCTATTCTGAACTGTTTGATTAATTCAAATAGTTTTATCAAATATAACAAAACCTTCCAAAAAACTGAAATTTAGCTTTTTTTGGTTTTACAGAGCTACTTTTCTAAGTTCCTGCAATAGATAGCTGGACTGCTAGTTCGATATTGTAACACTATTTTTCACCTCTACCATAAGATTTCTAAAGCTACAAATGTTTTTGATTCCATCTCGGCTTATGACTAAATTCTGGGGCCTCATGCATAAAGCACAAAAAATGTGCTGTGCCATATTTTACGCACAAAAAAAAATTTACTTTGCGTCAAAGTTTGCGTAAATACGCGCACACGTTTTCGCTGGTGTGCAAATGTGCGGCAGCCACGCAAATGTTTTCTGTGGACAAAAATCAAACTATGAAGCGTCAAAACTCACCTAAATACACTGGAATCTGACGACATTCTGTTGTTTAGACCAAGAAGCATCAAACTCGATGTTTTTCATGATTTTAATATTTTGCTGTTTAAACGTAAACGATGAAACTGGACCTTACTTTTCCTCAGACAATAAGCTAACACGCTGGGTACCGGTCCAGCTGCAGTCATCCTTCAGTGGAGCCGCCCGCTTTGTGAATGCGCCTTATGGACAGAAATCATCTCTATTCTGTAAATGTACAACTTCTGATACTTTTGATAAACAAACTCAATGAGTCTCTGTCTTGAAGTCCCGGCTGAACGCTCTGCTGTCCAAACAGGGATTTGCTCTTGGATCTCTTTATTTTATTATTTTGATCTTTTTTTTTTCTCTAAAATGTATTTTTATTTTTGTGAGGTTAGGGTCAGGCTAACCCTTCGCCGAGTTTTAGTGTGAAAACTAAACACTCTGTCATGCATGAGGCCCCTGATGTTCTTTGCTGTCAGTTTCGATCTTGTGTGTAAATTTTATGCTCAGAAGCTGAATCTGCCAGCTAATATGTTAGCATGTTCCAGGGTATTTCATAGATAGTTTTCTGTTGACATAGAGCTTAATGAAGTAATATTAGAGAACACGGTAAACCCAAAGAGACACTTTGACAAACACTGATGGGAAGAATGGACTGGACTGTGGTCTAGTCCATACTTGGACAAAATCTCCAGATGCCTGGCGTGCCATCCTCATCTGTTTAATCCATTATAAGCCAGCATAAACACCATAAGAATGATGTCACCCATCAGGAAGGAGACAGGTATGACACACACACACAGACACAAACGTGGGCGCAAAATGTATCAATCAACTCCACCACAAAAGCAAGAACTACCATGAAGATGTTGGCTAAAGGTTTTCAGAAAATTCTCATTTGAAATCATTTTTATATCAAGCACAGCACCGATGTGCGTCACATATACCCACTTTCTGCGTCACTGCTAATGGTGAGGCAGTGTGAGTACCAAGAGTGTCAAGAGTCCTTTATCACTATGGGCTAAAAGGGTACTCAAGAGAGAAAGAGGGCAATCAATCAATCAATCAATCAATCAATCAATCAATCAATCAATCAATCAATCAATCAATCAATCAATCAATCAACAATCAATCAATCAAGTCAGCAAACAACTGGTGGAACGTTGTTAAAGGGTTAATAGAGGATCCATGTTGTGATTACTTCCTGAAGGTTGAGTTTCAGAAAGAGCAGGAGCTTCTTAAAGAGACAGAGGCCCAATTTCAGGTCATTAAATCAGGAAGTCAAATTTAAAGTAATATTTGAAATACATAGCATTTAATAACAACTTAAGCTAACATAGTTACTTGATTGTGCAATAAAACGGCACAATGTGGCTGGAAAAAAACGAACCCTGCCCCTTTAAGAATATTTGATGGCCGGACATGCTTTTTTGCACATAATATGTATGACCCCAAGCATATGTAAAATGTCCCTATTTCAGTTCTGAAAGGCACAAACCTCAGAACCCAGAGCAGTTCTGATCAGAAGGCCAAACGGCCCAAAACATCAGCAAAAAATCTTGTGGAACGATAAGCGAAGTTCTGCATTCATGTTATGCACCTTACAGCTAATGAAACGAATGAAAATATCTGCTGTGGTGACGGATTTCAAACCCAGCGTATGCAGTAACAGCTTCTCACAAGCAGACACATAAAAAAGGGTGTAACGGACCTCGGAAGCGCCGCCGGCTCTCTCAACACGCCCACATTTGACCCATTCACCAACGAACCCAAACTCCAAGCCGTAACACCGGCCTTATGGGAGCAGAGACATTCGCTCTGTTGTAACAGCGTTTACTTTTATATCACCTCCAAAATCACACACCTTTCTTTTCTTTTTCTTTTTACCCCCAGCTCAAGTTTCTCCACGACGGTTTCCTGGCAGCTTTTTAAGAACTTGGTTTTGTTTCAGATCCTAATCCTGCAGTAGCATTAGTTTGCACTCAGCACGAACCCTCCCAAGTGCATCATTAGCTTTATTTGGAGATTCATGAGGATGTGCATGCGGGAAAATGCCTGTGTGTGTGTGTGCGTGCGTGTGTGTGAGTGTGTGTGTGTGTGTGTGTGGGGGTGTGTGTGTGTGTGTGTGTGACATTACGTAAGCATGGATTAACACACTGAGGTATTCGGAGCAGTAGTGGGTGGGGGGTTCTTTTATTAGCGGGTTGTAAAAACCTCATTAACACCTGCACACTCCGCATGTAAACATGTCTTTCTACGCCTGCAAGTCGAAATCTGTGCAGAAACCAGGAATCAAAAGAGGCTTTTGTGATTCAGGGTCTCATGGATCACTTATGGATCGTCTATCCAAGGGAGACACAAACTGGTCCAAAAATGGACTAACGGCACGCAAGGAAGCATAGATATCGAGGTTAATGACAGAAAATGAGGAATGGTTTCAGAGGTGAACTGTGAACTTTGCTGTCCCTGTTGACGTTAGCTCAACTTTGTGCACAGGATTTCTGTACTTATGACGTAAAGCAAATCCAGCCTTGTTGAGTCTTAATCCCTCAATGGAGCTTCTATTACTAAACCAGTCGGCACCGCGGCTTTACAGTGTCTGCTACAATCACCAGAGATATGCAAAAGCCAGACGTAACGTCTGATTGGCGATTCGGATTCTCTAAGAAAGGAGAGTAAACCTGCGGACAGCCACACCGTTTCTGTTCACACTGCAAAAAACACAAAATGTCACCAGGTATTTCTGGTCGAGTCTTGACTGGAAATATCTTAGCACACCTGAAATAAGACAAAACTTCTAATAAGTTAATTTTTTCGCAAGACATAGGAGATTGTTTTAAATCAATAATTCTTTTATATTGAGGCTCAGAGGCAGGTTGTTTCCCATGTCATAAGTGGATTAACCTGCCTGTTGAACTCGTCATTCCTTTTATTTAATATATGCTTTTGTTTACAGTTTGTCAATGTCGAACTTCAACATTGATATTGATTTTTAGGCCATGGACCAAAACAAAAAATAGAACTGAATGTATTGGTAGGAGAACACACACGCACACACACATATACAAAAATCCAAATTTTCCACAAATTCAATCTTCAAAAACAGAAAATTGAATGAACTGATCGTCTTTCTACTTTGGGTTCATTGTAATACTCAATATAGGGACCAGAATATGTACCAAAATGACTTTAACATACCAAAATGTGAGAATTTAGACTTTGTTTAGGACACTGTATGTCAAAGTGTTTTTCAGCAGGAAGCGGCGTACTGTAAACACGCTTGCCATAACCTGATTTGAACCACTAGAATCACTAAAGAGCACAGAAACACCCCCAAAAACAAACAGCAGATGGAAAGTTGCACAAAGAACAAATACGACTGAATACAGCAGAAGTCTTTAAATGGAGAAAAGGGCAAAAAAAATCCCAGTGAAGCATCAGATAAATCTCAGATAGTACTATTAAAAGCTCACTGACTGTTTTCTGTCAGCTGTGGACAGAAGACAGCCTCTGGCTGTGTGGCTGTTCATTCTGAAAGCGGAGCCATGTGAGAGCTGTTAACTCTGAATTACCCGACAGCGTCGGCGGACGGAGAAGAAGCTGTTGTCTGTCGTGCATTCCTCGTTGGACGGGAGCGACTTTCACTCTGTTCATGCAATGTTAGCGGAAAAAAAAAAAAAATCTCCACATTTCATCATGTGGATTCTATTTTAGAAACCTAATCTGAAACAGTGGGAGTTTTTTTTTTTTTTTTTGGCTCTCCTGCCAGGAAGCAAATAAGTATTATCATCATTATTATTATTATTCTCAATAGGAGACACAAATCTAGTCTCAGGAGGAAAAGCTGAGCAAAGGAAGTTATTCCCAGTTGCATGGTGAGTTTATGACAAGCTGACCATCTTTAATTTCTGAAAATGTGATGCCGATATTATTAGTCAAGGCAGCAGAACCAATAAACTTGACTCATTCGGGGAAAAACAGCCTTGATTAGGTCTGTTTCAAATGGAAACAATGTTGGTTCATATCTTCTTTATCCTCCATTCAAAACGAGTTGCATACAAATTGGAACATTGGAAAACCATTAAAGTATTGAGATAAAAATGTAACTACCTCCAGAAATTGGAGTCAGAACTCTGACTGGGCCACTCCGGAACGCACCGCTGGCCAGAAGAAACATGTTGATGAAATTAAAAGATTACTTTCAACCTACATCTGCCAAGAGAGTGAAAAGTCTTGGGCTTAACTGTAGCATCTTAGTGGCTGCTTGTGTATATCGGGCCGTAAACACCATTGACCTGAATATGTCATGAGGAGACCGTGAGGCCGTGTCTCCATCTCCAATCATCATCCACCCAGGAACACCCGGCCTCCACATCCACTCGCCACCAGATCTTCAGATTCAGTGAAACATTTAGTCCTCCAAGCTTCTTAAATGTTTTAGTGGCCTTACTAAACCAGAGTTCAACATGTTCAGATTCAGTTCTGCCAGAACTCAAGTCCTAATCTGCTACCTCCGATCTTCATCAACCCCCCAACAACGATCACCGTCTTATGTGGTATCTATTAAGACCTGAATCGAACCGTTGACTCTCGACATATCCTCCGCACGACGATGTCATTTTGCGCGCGTACCCTTGTATGGCCAGTTTATCCAAAATCTCTTAGCGCATTCGTTCTTTGCTGTCCAGCTGACGCTGTATGCGCTCTTATAGAAAGGTCTGGCCCTCAAGGTGCGACCACGGGTCGATCGATTTGCAGATTGCCAACTTCTACGGTCTCGTCAATGAACGCTGTCCGCCTCCAATCAAACCAATTTTGTGCAACGTCTGGCTTGGCTCGCATCAATCTATTAGAGTTTCATAACCTCCTAGCAGACAAGTCTCTTCCAGAGCATGGACATTTACTATGACACACCCAGGAAGTAGTCAGTGTTGATTCATCTTTGAACAGTTCTAAGAACTGTAGTAGTCATGCTAGAGTGAGTCATATCACTATGCAATATTAATATTACTCTTTGCACTGCAACAATGTGCATTATCTCGCCAGTCGGCTGTGTTATCACCGCAGTCAGAGTGAGAGATGATAGTCGAGATGTTCGAGCATATCTAGTATAGCACTATTGTTTGAAGGTCTGGGGTCAGCAACTCCAGTCCTGCAACTTTGGATTGCGTCCCTTCATCCTCGGGATGTCATTAAGCTTTACAAACGTCTTTATGCATTCATTTAATCCAGGTGTGTTGGAACAGGGAGGCATCCACAAGTTTCAAGGCCCCAGAAGACGGGAGTTGCAGACGCCTGTTGTCGACGTTCCAGAATGATAAACCAAAACAGACGTTCAAACTAAAAAGAAAACTTACCACAGTGAAAACATTCTTTGCTTCCTTCAGAACAGAAGTTATGCAATACCTCAGTGTGGAAAGATGAGACACCCATCAAAGGTTCTGCATTCATTGAGATATTTGCCAGTTTTACAGATTAAAAAAATGGCTTTGTTATCTATTAAAGAATTATCTGCCGAATAAACAGATACAGACACTGTAGTACTCTGATAGAAAAGCAACAACCGTCCTTTAATCCAGTTTATTTCCATTGTCTTTTTGGGTGGTGAATGTGTTACTTTCTCCCAAATATCCCTTATTGTCTTCTATGAATACATTCAACGATAAAAAGTAGGTTTCTGTTCCTATTATGGCTTTTACAGACGTTTTTCCAAACCCGTCTCTGATCCTCAATCTGAACCAGACGATGGTAGAAGGACATAAAAACTATACGAAGAATGTGGAGCGATGACGGCTCCAAGCCAAAACCTCTGGACTTACGTCTTTTGTAAGTCCAGTTTTTATCAAACAGTGGTTTGATAAAAACTGGACTTACAAAAGACTCATATTTAGGACGTTGGTATTTCCTCAACACCCTTGGAATATGAAATCATTATTGACATACAGGGCTCAATTTCTCTGTAAAGTCAAGTGAAAGCTCTAGAAATTGAAAGCTAATAAGAAATGTTATCTATTAATTAATATCTATCTGTCACTCATCTATCGCGATAGATATTGTTATCAATTTATCGTCCAGTCCTGAAATTTCTAAACGAATTCCAGTTTGCTCCAGTCTCAGTGTTCGATATATATTAGAATTTAAAGGTTATTGATCTTTGAGGATGTGTTTGTGCATTATTACATTTCTGGAAAATGGTCTCAAAACAACAATATCATCGTTTATCTCAATAACGTCTGGAACAATTCATCACCCGGCAAATGTTTGTTATGGTGACGGGCCTGCCACGGCCTACGTCACCCAGAATGCCCTGTGGTTCTTAACTGACATTCAGTGAAATTATTACCTATTGATATTGATCACGTGTCTATAGCCAGACACATTTTTGATCAGTCTATAGATGCCCAGAAACCAGAAGCTAGAGACAAGCAGATCTTGGAGTCGTTGCAGGCAAAACAAAGAGGAAAATCGAGCTTTGAGTTTGAACTTTTGCCCCAAAACACAACGCAGTCCGAACCTCGGCGGCTCCAAAGTGAAGGATGTTGGTAGAAACAAACCACATGAAGACGGGGGACGCAGTGTTTTTTTTTTTCCCAGTTGCTAAAATAGAAACATGGGGTGTAATTTAGAGGACTCACTGGAACAAGAGCCCTCATTGTAAAGCAGCACAGTGTTATTATTATAATACATTATTTGCACTCGATTCTGTTTAGGCTTCAGCTGGTATTAGAATCTCACTGTGTCACGGTGACACTATTAACACCAAAACATTAATGCATAACATGAATCAACTGCTCTTATATAAAACCAGAAACAGATAAAATATATGTGAGGTATGCAAGTGAGTTTTGTCACAGCTACATATTATTTTTAGAACTTTTTTTTTTTAATTCTGATGTTCAAAAACACAAGAATAAACATAGAGTAGTCCCATTCCTATCCACAATGGGCCTAATATTTCCGGCATGTTCACTAGAATGTTACTTTGAAGCATTAAATAAGGTAATGTACTTTTAACAAATAGTTTGAGAAGCGCTGTTGGTGACATTAGCCTTGTTTCAACCAGCTGACTGGTGGTGCGCAGCAACAGGTGGGCCAAACACCCTGCCATCTCATTCGAAGGAAATCAAACTGCAGGAATGTTATGATTAAAAAAAATGTCGTTTTTAAAGCCTTGGTTAACTTTACTGTTGCTGTAATGCGTTCCTGAGCTACTCCAACAACTTTTGTTACTGAACACATCGATAGATTTTGTCCCGTTTCAAATAAAACTTGATTCATGTTGTTTTTTTGTTTTTTTTAAAAAACCTTTAACTGACGTCTGGGCAGGTAAGGGATTCACAAACTGTCCAGGAGAGTCGATCAGGCTCCAGTTTTTACAGCTGGTGCAGGTTTCACCCCTGAGTTCTGGTAGCAGCTCAGAGCCGGAACCGTGAAGCTCGGCGGTTCCTCCCGCCCCTGGAGGAACCGTCCATGTAGGGCTTGTCCGCTCTTAGCAACAAGCCCTACATGGACTCCGGACAAGAACGCCTCCATCCGTCTCTCCGGACGGAACGCATTCATCTGCAGCACTGTTCCCGCCGCACACGCCGGCCTCTGCTCCGCTGGCCTAACGAGCCTCGGAGCAGAAGCACAGGGAGACGCGCCGACAAATGAAAAACAAGAGATCTGCACCTTTCCGGGAATCTAGTTGCAGTTTTTAATCAGCTGGTGAACTCCCTCGTGCCAGGCATGCTGGAAACAAAGTATTTATGCATTCATAGTCATAAATGTGCTACTGGAAGCAGCTTTCTCTCCAAATATGATTATTCAATATGAACCACTTTACTACTGTGGCGATTTGTAGCAGCGTGGCTCTTTCCAGGGCGGCTGAAGCAAAATGATCATTACAGCCACTGTGATGCTCTCTGATGCTACTGAAAGTTAAATATATTATTATATTTATGGACATGGCCCTTTGAAAGCAGAATATAGAGGGATGTTGACCTGCAATGCTAGTCAGTTATCGTCAAAAGATCAGATCGTAGGAGTGGCGAAGTGGACTTAGCGTTTTATCACGATATTTTACGTTTCTATTGCGATATCGATAAAAGTGGTGATAAGAATTATTTATTACTATTTTTTTTTTAAGTGACTATGATTGTGACTGTGTCACAGCGATTATAATCCCTCCAACGCAAATCAGTTCCCATTTGCAACGCGCCGCTTTAGGACAACAGTCACGTGAAGAAGTGATTTGTATGACCAAGCTGCACATTTTCATTGTATTTTTTTTTTACATTTATTGGTATTTATTGCTGTATCGATGATTGTGATTGAAACACTCTTATCTGCACACATAATTGTTTCCTTTCGCGTACGAATCGGAGCAGAAGGAGAGATTCCTGGATGCCTCTAATGTTTGCTTTTGGTGACTGACGCCTTCAACTGGGTCTTGCTAGTGCGTCGTGGAACAGCATATTCCTGTGTTTATGATGGAAAACACTTTTAACCGCCTTGTTGCTGGAATGTGCTTCACAGAGAAACTTCATCCATCCATAAATAAATAGCTTTAGGAAAGAAAAAAGCCAGAGTTGACCTAAGGATGCTGGGCATCAGTTTAATCCAAAGGTACATTTGTGGAAAGTATTGAATAAAGTCTCTTCTAATGCAGAAGTTTGATTTAAATCCTTTCTGAGGGTCACAAGTTACTGAGAGCGTTTGAATAAAACCTCTTCAAACGCTTCACACGACGCCTGTCGCCAGAACAAACGTTGCTGGACGATAAACTGTCCCAGAAATGATCGCGACAAACGACAATTTTTTTTGTTTTTGAGACCATCGTCAAGAATTGTAATAATAACGGCGTGGCAGTGGACGTTCGCCCTCTCAAAAACCAATAAGCTTTCATTTTCAGAAGCAAACGTAGCGTTGGAACGGGAAGAGAGTTAAAATAGCCAGAATGAAACAAAATGACCGAAAACGATGAATAATAATAAAAGGGAAATTAAAACCACTTATGACTGAAGACATGAACAAAATGGATGATGATGTCACGGTGAACCAAATTGTCCTTCAAAACGATTTCACCATCAGAATCTAAATGACCAAGCTCAGTATCAGCCGGTTAATTGATTAATTCTTTATGGCGACATGCTTACATTACCCTACGGACGCATTGACCTGTCCGCACACAAGAGAAACTTGGGGTTAAATGTCAGAGGTTGCCAAACCTGCAACACTTTCCCGACTGCGACTCTACCGAGCCGCAGCTTTCATGTTCTGAGTGCCACACGAGTAAAAATGTTTGTCCGAGCCGAAAAGCCGCGGCATTGTTGGCCCGTCCCGGCAGGAACGAAGACAAAGACGGTGGAAGGGGACATCTGCGGCCGCCGCCACCACATCTACTGACTTCACTACGAAAAAAGATCCTTCGCTGGAGGCTGAAAACTAAAAGGCAGTCATTATGCTAACCCTCTGCGGCTGAAACGCACTGCCAAGCCCGGAGCGCTAAATTTAGTCAAAGTGCTCAACCCCACAGAGGATCTCCATCAGCGAGGGCAGAAATGAGCTCCAAAGAGTTCAAACATAACAAAATAAAAAAAAATCTCTGATTGGTGTGGAGTGCAGAACCCACTAGTTGAGCAACAGGACTTGATTCGGTCCCAAGAAAATTCACAGGAAACCACACTCACCCCGTTACTGTCGGTTGACAGCAGAACACAACAAAAGCTATTCGCTTCTGAGACTCAGTGACTAACCATGAAGTCCCGGCACATCCAGTCAGTTCCTCAGATCAGCTCTGACTCATGCAGGTTAATACCAAGCCGATGTTTCTGACACCGTCACAGGGAGTTCAAACAAATTTCAGCTGAAATCCAAGATTCCCATTGCAGAGCAGCACTAGTCTGTTTTTTTGTAAAGCACGTTAAGAGATTTGACCAACATTCCCGCCTCCTGAAGTCTGGAGTTACAAACACATGAATGAGAACTTTCTGGACGAATCGGGTTCAGATGCTGAACAAACTCTGATCGGAGACTTACTTCCTGCCCTTGAAGCATCCGTACATCCCCGCCATGGCTGCAACGCCCGAAACGATCCTCACGAAATCACGACACCTCGCCTTTCGAGAGGTCACTTCCCCCTGGATCCTCCAGTCCGACGCCTTCCCTAAGGCGAGATCAGCTCTCTCTGGTTTCCGCTCAGGAGATGCTGCTCCTTCGGATCAGCTGGTCATCCAAGGCGAACTGTCCTCTCAACTTCCTCCCTCGCAAGACGGCTTGTCCGTAGAAATGTGTCCATGAAACTCTGCCAACTGCCTGGACCGCAGGACAGTGAGAGAAAAGTTTTCTGCAGAACTTGTAGCCAGAAAGTTGGAGGAAAATCCTCAGCAAATTCCTCCGTCTCCCTCAGTGCAGTGGTCAAAAACAATAGACTATGCGACAGAGCGGCTGCTGCATGCCTCCTCTCTTCCCAGCCACCACGACTGGCAATGCTGCACACAGAGGGGTGGAGGGAAGATGGAGAGGGAGGAGTGAGGGCGGGAGGAGACGTGTGTGAACAAGATACTGCCCTCTTATCACCTTATTGTTTCATATTTTCTGTTTGGCTGCTCTGCTGAGAGACAGTCGTTGGGAAAAAGCACAGGGGTTTAGTGAACTCAAACTTCCTGGTTCTTTGGTGGGGAAGCCAGACGAAGTCCATGCGAGGGCATCGTTAAAACTGATCAAATCGGACCCAGCTCTCCTGCTTCCACACATGCAGACCCAGTCAGAGTTTGAGCGTAGGCTGCAGTCAACAGATGCGACTGCAGAATCGCAAGAGGACGATTCTTTTGCTCACCATCCATAGCTGAACTGCTGCAGTGGAACAATTTTAACTAAATAAAACCTGGAGCTGCAGGAAGTCAGTTGTTGTAAAAAACTATGTATATCAAACGTGACTTAAAAAATTTGACTTACTGGTTTAACGGCTTGAAATTGGGCCTCTGTCTCTTTAAGAAGCTCCTGCTCTTTCTGAAACTCCGCCTTCAGAAAGTCATCACAACATGGCTCCTCTGTTAAGCCTTTAACAATGTTTCTACATCTTCCTGAACTGTGATTGACAAAAAGACTGAAGTCAAAGTTTCATTCTGATTTATTCAGTGAGGGAAACAGAACTTCACCATCCAACTGGACCTCTGGACTGAATCCTGTCACATAAACACACAGCTTTGTCTTGGTCCAGCCACAACTATGAAACCTGGCTCCTGAAAAAATAAAAATAAAAAATAGAACTGGAAAAATACAAAAATCTCATGAATCATCAAACCATTCAGAGAAGAATGGTGGAATGAATTTCTCAATCCCAACATGTCCAGACTGAATACTGAGTGCAACTTTGCTTTTGCTTCAGACAAGCAGAAGCTGTCCAAGTCATGAGAATCTATATGTGTGTGTGTGTGTGTGTGTGTGTGTGTGTGTGTGTGTGTGTGTCAGTGTAAATAAAGAGAAACAGTCTGTATCAGTTCCAGAGCCCCGCAGCTCCATTTCAACAGCATAATACACAAACACACAGTCACTCAGATGAGTTTTGGCACGCTGTGATTGAGAAATCTCCTCCCTCTTTCTCTGTCTCTCTCTCTCTCACTCACACACACACACACAGTATTGAGTTCACAAGATGACAAAGCCAATAAACCATCAAGCATAATCTCAGGCAGGCCCAGTACTGATGGAGGATTTTATGGCTTCAATATATGGGTTAGTCGGTAATTCCACCAGTGCTTCCAGTATATCTCTGGCTTTCCCGCAGATTAAAACCAAGAGCCAGTTTTCTAAGGATTCCTCCTCACTGATTGTCTTTCTCCTACAAACAGTGGGATTTGACATTTTGAAAATAGTACGAAAGGCCCGAGGCTCCGACCACAATAGAAGTGGCTCGCAGCTGCCAACAAGACGATCTAATCATCCCTGTCGAACTCTGTGGATTCACTCTTCATACACAGTTTCTGTTGACAATTTGGTAAAAAAAACAAACAAAAAAAACAAACAAAAAAACCCCCATCACCGTTCATTTCAGTTTACATTGAAAAGTTTAACTTCTGCAGTCGCTTATTGAGGCCAATCAATCGAATGCTTTTAGCACGACACGGATGAAGCCGCAGTGTCCCGGATAATTGATGTTCCTGATTCTGTGTCCGCGGCTGGCCTGCTGCTCATACACACATCCAGCAGAATCTGACGTCCACATCAACACGTTTCTAATGGGGTTTGTTTTTAGCCGTCCTGAGTTGACACGGTTGGCTACAGTCCCAGGCGCAGGTCTTGGTCAATTGGACCTAGCGATAGGTCCAGGTCAATTATGCTGAAGTTTTTTGGCTGCATATTTAGAGTGGGGAGGTGAACCTTTGCCCTGGTTTCAAGTCTTTTACAGCCTTTGGGTTTTCATGGAGGTTTCCCCTGACTGCCTTTCCGTTATGGTTCAGTTTCAGTGCAAACTGTTGATCACTTAGCGATGCCTACTTTCTTGTTGCAACAGGCTATCTATTCAGAAGTCATCTACTGATCTGATTAACTATGGGCTTCCACCAGTAACTGAGTGCTAGCAAATGAAAAGGATGCATTAGCTTTGAAGGAGCTGGTGGCTAATGGGCTCGGATATACCAGTGTTAAACTCGGACATGCTAATGACGGACTTGGATATGCTAGCGACAAGCTAGCAGGATATGCTAGCAAGAAGCTTTTACATGCTAGTGACAGGGTGGCAAAAATTGCTAGCGAGAAGCTCGAATATGCTAGCAACAGAGTTGAATATGCTGGCGAGAAGCCCGAATATGCTAGCGACAGACTTGGATATGCTAGCGACAGAGTTGGATATGCTAGCTACAGAGTTGGATATGCTAGCGACAAGCTTGTCGCTAGCATGCTTCTCGAGCTTTGCCAGCAAGAAGCTCTAATATGCTAGAAACAGACTTGAATGTGCTAACGGCAGGCTTTGACAGATTTGCCGCAAGCATACCTAGGATGGTCACTCGCAACTTGTACTTTTTTCTTCAAAGGACACTTTATCAAGAAAAAGGCAGGCCTACGTTATCTGTGATACACTGATGTGTTCTTTCCATGCTAATGGAGAGCAGAGGAGGTACATCACAGTTCATATTTTTGTTTGTGGGAATAATTAGAGAAACCATGCACTCTTTGCCTCCCTCTTCATAATTATGAACTACTTTATGTTAGTTTGTCAAATAAATCTCAGTGAAAAAGATTAAAGTTTGTGAATGGAATGTGAAAAATGTCAGATAAAAAATAAAAATAAAAAAATGTTCAAGGTGTATGAATATTTCTGCAGGTCATAATAACCCATGTAGGAAAAATCCCTCTGTCCTAGAGCAGAAGCAGGAATGTAAAACCCAGCGCTTCAGGAAATTCACAACATCTGCAGCAATACCTGAACCACCTGCCTTCAAACTATCCACCTTTATTCCAAAACAGGAGAAAGTCTGTTAAAAAAAACAAAAAAACAAAACACCTAACCGACGCCTCTGAATGAATTTCCCAACGCTGGCGAGTCAAAACAGATCCACAAGCATGACGCAACTGCTCCAGTGCACACTTAACGCGTGTGTATATGCAGATGTCAATCCCATGACTCTCTGTTTACAGAGCCAAGAGGAATGTCGGCCAGTTTCCCTTCAGAGCGAGAGAAAAAAGTGGATCTAGGCATTTCCTGGAACAGCTCTCAGTCCGAGCCACAGGGAGAGAAACCATAAATACAGGAGATCAGGAGGAATGAAGGAGAGGGTCAACGCCGAACGCCACGGAATAATGTGTAAGCGATATCTCAAGGCATGGGGTAGTTACCATAGCAACGTTAAAGTAGATTTATGTTTTAAAGTGCTAAAAGCTTCAAAATCACAAAAATCTTCTTCAATAACATTTTTATGAATAAGCTTCTTTAAGTTAGAAGCCGAAGAAAACATTTGTTGTTGTTTTTTCTTCCCACAAATGCATATATAGTTATAAAAAAAAGATCAATTCAGCTGTTTGGAGGTTATAGTTTGAAAACTCAGGAAGTCCAACCCATAATTGTTTTACTATTAAAGATCAAAATGACCAAAAATATATATTATTCAGATTAATAACCATTGTCACATGTTATATGATCCCTATTGCATGTTTTTAGTCAACTACAGAGACGAAAATAATAATTAATAAATATTCTAGACATTATTACGTTTTTTTCCGGTAATAAATACGACAAATTTGAAAAGAGTTATTTTCTTTACAGAACTGACAGAAACCAAACTATTTATAGATTTATACGCAGAGAGAATATATACATGTTAAATATCCAAACATCTCAGCTTTAAGCCACATTTGATAGAATCCAGTAATAACTCTACTCACCAAGTGCTCCAGCCGGACCCAAAGGATGTTTTCTCTTTTATCATTCGCTATATGAAATCATATCTCATGTGTTATGTGGGAGTCAGCAGGAGAAAAGGTTTAGCCAACCAGCTGTGGAGTCAGAATCACATGACTGAAAAATACAAAATTTGTCCTCACAAGGATTCATTCGGTTTACACAGAAGTTCCTTCTTCTGCTTTTGAAACGTGCTATTGATGAGACAACCCTGATCGGGACGTGTATCCTGATTTATTGCATGAGGCTGTCTGGCGTTCATGTTTAAAGTTATGGCATTGTTCTTCGCCCTAATAAAACAAAAGGCCTTTCCAGTAACTGCGGGTGCATCAGCACTTCTTCCTCGTCTTACCAACTTGTAACACAAAGTTACAACCTCGTTCATTCCTCCCAGTGCTGCACATTCCTCCCGTCTCTCCCGACATCGCAACAGTTTTCCGTCATAGCTTATCTGACGAGAGGCCGAAGTTTTAACTGCGACATGCATGAAACTGGGACGCCGCCGTCGACCACACATTCACATAATGCGGCGGGAATTTGCTAAGTCTCTGTAGTTTATTGTAATCATTAATTATCTGAAAATGTGCATGATCTGTAACAGTCATCAGAAAATGCTTTCAACGTGGCATTGGTGTGATGTGTTATGATATACGTCTGCAACGCTAAGCTAACGAGGCCAGGTGCCATATTTTAGCACAATCAAGCAACCGTGTTACCTTGAGTTGTTGAGAACACAACTTAAAAGAAATTTGACTCCGTAATTTAACACCTGGAAATTGGGCGTCTGTCTCTTTAAGAAGCTCCTGCTCGCTCTGAAACTCAACAGGAAGTCGTCACTTCTCAATAGTCCTGTCACGAAAAATTTGCTGCGCGATACATTGTCCCAGAAGTTATTGCGATGAACGGTAATATTGTTATTTTTTGATGATGGTGTGATAATAATGCAAAAACACATTCTGAAAGATCAGCAAAACCTCAGGCGGAGACATTTTAAATATCCAACATGAATAAACAGAACAACAGAAACAACATCGAAAATCAATCACAAAGTCTCTGTAAACAAAATCGAACTGCCTGCTGCCTTCCAGGTTCTGGTAGAAAGGAAGAATAAAATCATGCAAATGGAAATCACTGGGCTTGTTTCAACTTGCCTTGCAACTAATTGATCTATCGCTTATTGTGACAGGCCCAGAAAGCACCGGGTTTTTATTTCTTGTGCAAACTTCAGACAGGAAACCCAGCCTTCCTCCTACTCCTCCAGTCACTGCATCTCCTGCCCGATTCCCTCCTCCAGAGTAAATCCTTCTCCTCTGTTTTGTGGCTTTTTCTTTCTGCGGATCCCACTCGCTCCGGGTCCAGGAAGAGGAGGGGAGTCGCTCCGGAGAGCTCTGAATTCCTCCTCACATCTGGAAACCATCTCTCACCCCCCCACTCCCTACCTCACCCCACCCTCTACACCCTGCCCTGCTCCTCCACCGCCTCGCTCATTTGCCAATCTCTCTCCTGTCTTCCCTGTTGCTCTTCGCTGTATAATGTAAACAGCCCTGTAATCATACTCTCCCTCTCCCAAAAGCCGGCCGCGCTGGGTGGCGCGCGAGGAACCGCACGCGGGGGGACAGGCCAGGATCTACGCCGCTTTCCTCTCCGTTCTGGATTCCAGCTGAGCTTTATGAGCTGATAAAAAAAAAAAAAAAAAAAGAAAAGGAAAAGAAAGAAAAAAAAAACCCCAAACTCTTCTCTTCACCTCAAACCTCCTGTGTGTGTTAAAGCAACAGGAGACCCGCAAGCAACTGAAGCAAAGAGTGTGACTGAATGATGACCTGCGAGGGCCGTCGCCTTCTAATCTTACGTTTAGCAACAGCACTTAGCCATTTTTGTATTCAGTGTATTTTATTGCCACTTTTTTTATTTTTTATTTATTTATTTTTTTTTGTGAGATAAACACAAAATAGTGCTTAATCGCAAACAACAAGAAAGGAGGCCCAGTCAAAGTCCAAATTAAGAAACTGTGGCAAGACTTGGAAACACTGAATCGTTCCAGTCCGATCTGATTGAAACTGAGTTATTCTGCGGGAGGAATTTGCGCAGTTTGTCCAAAATGCAGCATAAGCAACGACATTTGCTCCTGCAAAGCAACAATGTGGCAGAATTGTATTCAAGTGAATGTAAGAAGCAAGAAACAAAAAACAAAACAAAAAAAAAAACATTCCCAGTTTGTGATTTTAATCTGATGTAGCAGAAAAAGTTCAGAGGGTATGAATGCTGAAAAGTCCACCTTTGAGAACCTCAGACTTCAAGCCCGGTTGAGAAGCACCTGCTGATGGTCTTCGCTTCAAGAACCCAACAGAACCAAAGACGAAACCCTTGAGGTCATTGGACCAGACGCCCTCGTCTCTTGACCTCCTGTCCGTGAATACCATGAACACGTAGGAGACGAGGTGTTATGGGGGAGTCAAACCACCATCTGGAGCAGCTAAACAGAGTTTGAAAATCTTCAAAAAGACATGACAGGATTTGAGAGACGCTCCATTCCGTCGTCTCAAATCGAAACGATGCCAAGCCGGTGACCCGTCTTCCTCTGTCATAAAGCCAACAGAAGCATGGAAACACGAGAAGCTGTTTGGACAGTCCTTGGTGAGAGATAACCACGGCTTTACAGACCATCGAGGAAGCAGGAAGACGCGAAAGGATGTCCATTATCAAGCCGTTATCACCCAGTCAGTTCCTGACGGAGGCTCAGACCGCAGACTCACTGCTGACACATGACCTGACCTCTCATCACCCTGACCGGTCCAAATCCATTCCTTCCCAATGGCTAACGGCGCATAATAATTCACCAGCCCGTCCCTGTTACTTACAGCACCAAGAAGAAGCGATCACATCGCACACGATGAGATCATCGGCCGTTTTGTCCCGGTCCCGCAGTCACACAGGCAGCGTGACGTTGTCCTGAACCAGCCGGTGTCTCCGCTCGGGATTACGGCGGTTCTCACACTGTGAAAGATAACTGTTTAATCTGAACCGTCCTTGACCCGCCTCCAGCAAACACAGAGCTCAAACACACACACATAAACACGCACACACACACACACGCTGGAGAGTGAGCGACTGTGTGATCTCACAGGTCTGACATCACAGCAGAGCGGCGCGAGGGCTGAGAATAGACATGTTCATTCAGCTGAACGATCATGTTGCAGTTATTAAACATGCTGCTTATTTATTTCACCATGTGCAGACAAACAAGGTTTAAAAGAGGAGAAAGTCGGTTCATTTTTCAGTCAAACATGGACAGAAATAAACAGTCATATAAGCGAGAACATCGCTCTGTGTGAGTCTTGTTTGTCGGATTAAAAGCACTTTTTGAAAGCAACAACCTTTAAGCAGGTGCTGGGCTCGCTTTTCATCAAGCCAGCAGTTTGTTTTTAAAGATGTAGCTTTTCTTATTGCTCTCATGCAATATTATCATTTCAGTTGTTGGGTTTTTATTCGTCGTTATGGGGAGACCATCATGTTTGAGAGGAATTAAGGTGTCCAGACATCGGTTTTTCCCCAATGAGTCGATATAATGTGCGCAAATTGTTTGCGTTTCGCCTCGACCTGAGGAGGGGAGAAGACGCAGCCTTTCCGCCTCCGACGTGTTGACCTTCGTGAAACAAGGTGGTGGCTGAATCATGCTATGGGGCGTCAGTCCTCCAGCGGGGGAGAAAGAAAAACCTGAGACTTGAGACGCACACCCAAAACGGCTAAGAACAACGAAAGGACTCTGTGGCTCAGACTCGACCCGTTAAATGACGCGGAGCCTCAGCTGCTCTGCAGAGACCTGGGCAGAACTTTCATCGTCTCCAAATGCAAAAGCAGAGGAGAGCTGCAGGCTGCAGCGAAACATCTGGAACTGCAGCAAAACGTGGTTTTAAAATCTCTAACTTTCCATTTTCACACACACACACACACACACACACACACACACACACACACACACACACACACCTTTTAACAAAAACAAACAAAATAAACTGTTAGAATTGATAAGGAGGTAAAATTTTGGAAAAAAGTTCAGTGGGCATGAAAACTTTTACAAGGTGAAAACATATGGAAACAACTTGCAACATTTCTTAAAAGAAGAAGAAGAAGAAACACAACTACATGTTTGAATATTGCTAAAAGTTTGTGCCAAGCAGCACAAACAGGCGTCTCCTCATCCAACCAGAGTCCACAACACAACAGCGACGGATTCTGATCAGACACATGGATCGATTTGTTCCCGATCACCCGGCTGAGCGGCCGGCCGGGCGGCCCGCGGTTACTCACGGTGTGCCGTGGATCTCAAACGGCCTCAGAGTGAAGTCATCCCGCAGAGACTGGAACCAAGACATCAGCGCGGTCCGCGGGCCGATGATTGGATGGTTCGGCTCGGTCCTGCGCTGGCGTCTCCCTCCGCTCCGCGCTGCTGCGTTCAGGGCCGCCCCGGAAATGCCTCAATCCTCCGTGTCACTTCGGAGAGAGGAGAAGTTGTTGCTGTTGAAAGACTGTTTGTCGTGTCGGGGCTTTGGACGATAGTCGGCGTGATGGAGAAACACTTCATAAAAATAAAAATATTGCTGAAGGAGGCTGCACAACAACAACAACAAAAAAAGACAATTTCTGTAGTATAAAACAATTTTTACTTTTTTTTTTTTTTTAAATAAGTGTTTTTTTGTTGTTGTTTTTTTTACTTTTTTTATTTTTAAAGTACTGAGCTTTGGCACATATTTAATCATGTTCTTTTTTTTTTTTAAATCTTGTGTAAAATTCTCAGTCTGGGAAGAAAGTCTACCTGCCTGTAGAAATAGAGTTGATTGATTTGATTGACCCTTTTTCTTGGGTCACTTGTGATCAAAAATATTAAATGTTTACCATCTTTCCCATCTTTCCAAAGTATATCATAACAAAACTGCAGAACGCAACAAGTCTGAACTCCATTTTAAGAAACTCGCCGAGCAACTTCAAATCGAACCTCTGAGGTTTTTCCAGAGGGGCCGAAACGACGGCCCCTCGGCTCTAGAAACGGCCGAGGGGCTCTAGAGCCGAGGGACCATGGTCAAGCTGAGCCGAGGGAGTTGACCATGCCAGGTCGACTTCCATGACCTGGCATGGAAGTTGGCCCCGCTTTGTGCGGCCTCAGGTGTGGCCGAACGAGCCATGACCCTAACTCTGTTCTAAAACAAGGCCGTCAGAAAAGGCGACGAGGAGAATAAAAACAACAAAACAAAGAAAATACTCCCATTAGCAACCAGAATTAGTTTTTCTATTGTTTATTTGCGTTTCCTCGCTCTCTCACTCCTCCTCACCTCATCCCACAGATCAGCAGATATTTGTGGAAGGCGTGTGGGCTGATGGCCGGGATGACAGTTAATGAGACATGAGTCCTAAGCTTTTTTTTTTTTTTTTTCTAAATCATTTTTTTTTTTAGTAAATAGGGAAGTGGATGCAGAAGGAAGGGCGAATCATCAGAGAACCACCACTGTAAAACAAATGCACAGGTCAGTCACTTTCCCCATTTAGATCACAACCAGACCGTGCTTAAAGGGTTAAAAAACATCATTATAATTTTTCCCAATATTAATTTTTCTTAAACTTTTGTTTTTGAGAACTTTATGAGCACGAATGATGAATTTGTGCAACGATTTCATGAAGTCAACTAAATAAAAGAACACACATTTTTTTCTTAGTAGCTTTGGGTCAAATGTCTTGGGTTTCTTTCCTTAGTTCCGGTCCATTCCTCCTGACAGAACTGACCGGTTCGCTGAACGGTCCGAGCCCACTTGAGCTCATCCGGATCAGAATGCCTGAGGGGCCAAGTTTCCTGGGCTCCTCACTCAGATGCCGTTGTTTCTCAGACAAGACGTGAACGCGCCTCAAAGCAGAGAACACCACCCACCCATCAGACATTAGATGAGATAAGAGAGCAGTCTAACAACAAAACATCTAGGAGCTGAACCGGGTCTGAGCAGAACCACAAGCTGATAAAACATCTGGCCTGCTGTGACTCACAGACTGTTAGACCAGCAGACACAAACCCAGCTGAATGTAAAAGAAGAAGCCAAAGTTCTTCCAGAACTGATCGTCTGTGTATCAGACGTGTCTGGGTGTGGATTGGAGAGCTTTTGTTGTCACAACCTTTTAATATTTGCTCTCCGTTTTGAAGACAGAAAAAGAAAACCCCAAACTCAGAGGTCAGCGTGTGAAATGGCTCAACACTGACACCTAGTGTTGTTTTTGTCTTTCTTTCAGGACTTTGGTTGAAAAGGTTCGAATCTAAAATCACATTAAGTTCATCAGGCATATATTGCAAACTTAAAATAAAAAGTTGCATAGTTTGTATACATTTTGATAACTTTTGATGTTCTGTAAAGCTATATAACTCTGGGATTCCTCGTGTCAACCCACTCCTGAACCAAACCTGACACCAGACATGGACATGTCTGTCGCTCTGTGGTTTGGTTAATATTTCAGGTCGAAGTAAATGTTTCATTTTGTTAGGAAATTAGGGACAAGGAGGACAGAAAATGAGTAACTTTATACCAGATGAGTCTCTCTCACCTGAGAATGTGAAACTGCACTGGGCTGATTCTGCCTTCAAATCATTTTAACAATGAGAAGATTCATAACTTAGAACTTAAAAATCTGAAACAGGAACAGGTCTGTAAAAACAGCCTGCGTGGTTCACTCAAAAGAGAGATTCATTTGATGCATTGAAGAGTGATGTCATCACTGCTGATGTCATTGTTACTATTGAAGCTGAACATTCTACTGGTGAATACACATCAAACACGTTTTGAGCGTCAGGTGAATCTGGTTTATATTCAAAGTGTATGTTGAGTGTTGGATGCACTAGATGTGTCAAACATCCAAACGGTTCAAATTGCGCCACAACGGCCCTCGACGCGCCTCCACATAGACTGAATGCAAACCAGACACGCCTGATGATCAAAACACATTTGGTGTGAACGCACCATTATATGTCCAGAGTCACTGCTTCTCAATTCCAGGCCTCAAGCCCCCTGCTCTGCATGTTTTAGATGCGTCTCTATTTCAGAACAGCTGATCCAAATGATTGCATGACCTCTTCTGCAGAAGCCTGTTAATCACCCACAGATTCAACCCAGGCGTGTGGCAGAAGGGGAAACACCTAAAACATGCGGGGCAGGGGATCCGCCTGAGGAGGGGAATTGAGAAACGCTGCATTAGTTCCATCATATTAGGACCAGATTCTCTGTTTCAATTTCTACTGTCAGACACTTTTAACACATATTCCTCCATCCATCATCTAACACACTTATCCTTGCACACACACATTCACACCTTAGGACAATTTAGAGAGACCAATTAATCAATTAATTAATGCCGAGTTTTAGCAAAACACTGGGTTTGGATAGTGACCTGGGTTAGAACCACCCGGGTGTGGGTCGGCGTAAAGGCCGAGCCGGGCACAGCTTACCCTTCCTGCCAATGCCAACATGAAGGCCCTCTATGCAACCAGTGGAGGTTGGTTGCATCGACGTCTGTCTTTCCTCGGACCTCCATGTTTGTGTGGAGGTCTGTCTTTGCGTGGACTCCTCTCTTTGCAACCTGGGCGTGGGTTGGAGCAAAGGATGAACCAGGCTATGGATGGAGACCCCTGGTCGATTCAAGGTCGTTCTTTTCCTTGGACTCCTCCGGTTGCAGGGGGGCCTCTGGTTGGGTGGAGACTTCAGGATGGTTATTTTCCAGAGCAAGTTTTAACTTCATCAATGACTTTCGAACGTGCTCTGAAGAGTGATCTGTCGCGATAGAACTGTGGAACAGGTCTGACAAAACTCTGTCTATGAGCTACATTCAAGAGATTCCTTTGTGGTATCATAGAGTTATGACATCACTGCTAATGATGCCATTGGAAAAACATTCTTTTCCTATGGGAGTTGATAAATCCTCTCACTTTTGTAAATTCAGCCTAATTCTGGTCATTTCAATTCTTTGACATGCTTGGTAACCTCCACTCTGTCAAAGTGGAGTTGACAGAGCTCTGTCTCGTTCTGTCAACCCAGAACGAGAAAAGCGTAAACAGAATGTTGTTTCTCTGAGGGATTTGGTTTCAGGCCCTTTACATCATGCCAAGTCCAAACACCTTCAGCAGAAGCCGGTCATGGATCTTTGTGATGCAACAGTTCTGCTCAGTGTGAACCCTTGAGGATTTCCTGCCAATATTCTTTGAAAACCATCTCAAACTCAAGTCAGGTTGGATGGGGGAGGCGATGAGGGAGACACTTTCAGGCTCTGACCGGGTGAGTCTGTTGATTTTCTCCAGATGTGAACTGCAGCCAAACAGTTCAAAGGTGGTTTCATCAGATCCTATCATTCAACTCCCTCAAAGGTCTGAGAATCCCTTGGATGTTTTTTTTCCAAGCCACTGATGTTTCTTTAGCCAGAGCCACTTCCCTAAAGGGGCAGTATTATGTAAAATTGTTGTTTTTGAGTTTTACCTCATGTCATATTTTTATTCTCTCATCAAAAACATACCTGAAGTGTTGCTTTGAATCTTTCATGCATGTTTGAGAGATTTTTTTTCATCACCATGGCAACCATTCAGTTATGTAATAATGCCTGGTTGGATCAAGCTCCACCTTCAAGGATGAAGCTCCTCCTCAGAGCCGCATGAGCTTCCACCTGACAGAACAGACTCCACTCAGCTCCTTCAGACTAGCCAGGCAGCAATTTGCAAACAAATGCACATCTGCTGAGCTCATTACGGGAGCTACTTCTCAGAGCATTGCTGGTAAAAGAATATTTGTAAAGGGTTAATGGGGGAGCCATGTTGTGATGACTTTCTGACGGCGGAGTTTCAGGAAGAGCAGGAGCTTCTTAAAGAGACAGAGGCCCAAAGTCATTAAATTTCAAAGTCAAATTTCTTTTAAGCCATATTTCAGATACAGATTTTTTTATGACACAATTGATTGTGCTAAGCTGTAGCACTTTGTGGCAGGAAAACACATGACATTGTTCCTTTAAAACATAGAAACATAAAAAAAAAATCAAAAGAAATATATAATTTCATTTAAAATATAAAAAACAAAATTCTAATAAAATAATTCAAACTTATAAAAGCCTCAGTCTGCTGCAAAACAAAAGGGAAACTAGCTTCTAAATTCACTTCGGTCTTAGAGAGGTTTATTAACAGCTGAAGGGAAAATCCAGTAGAAAAATACTTTGATTCAGCCAAATATGTCAAATTTATTAAAATAAACACAAAAAACTTTAAAAAACAAACCATAGAGGAATCAGAAGAGGGTCACTATTTAAACTCATCTGAATTGGAGGGCGTGGTCTCAGTTAGAGCCTCCCAGCCTCCTTGAACCGGCCCAGCAGCCCGTCGTCCGCCCTCAGGGGGAACCACAGCGTCCTGGTTCTGTAGAACTGCGGGTCAGACTGCAGGTTCTGGATGACGTCGGACAGGAGGTGGGCCCGCTCCACGCCGGAGCCCGGCGCGTCGTGGCCCAGCTTGGTGAAGTGGACGTGGAGGTGGTAGTAAGAGGGCTGGTAGTGCAGGTAGATCCTCAGCTTGCTGGCCGGAAGGTTGTAGCGCTCCAAGATGGCCACCTGCACCGCAGATATTACCATCATTAGAGTCTTAAACTGTTACAAAGCTCTTGATTTCTTTTTTTTTCTCTCTAATAAGCGGAGCCAAAGAACATTTAAGCCTCTAAAACGCAGTTGTGTTACAATATCTCTGTTTCAATCTAGGAATGCACCGATTCACCTGACTCTGGTCAAATGTTGATTACATTCAAATGTTGATTCTTGTGACTCATCTGACAACATCGTATTTTCTCCAACAAATCCACCTAAGAAGCTGAACGGTTTCATGTTTCTCCGGGCCTGGGGTCTTACCTTTCCCTTGTGCAAGATGTTGTGCAGCAGTGGGAGGTGCTCCGACGACAAGTCTCGAAGACTCTTGATGTCTTTCTGACGAGCGATGGCGATCAGGTAGAGGTCGTCCACCTGAAAGAGTGAAAATGAGACTTGACAGAGGAAGGGGTGACTGAAAGTGGAGCAAATTACCTTCACAGTGACGTTATGAATTAAATAATCTGCTACTGGTATTTCCTCATCAATATGAAGGAATTAAAACAAGATTCTACGTGTTGCTGAGAAGTTACTCGTAAGTTTGTTTTGTCTTATTTCAACTGTGTGAAAATGTTTGGGCTGGAAACAAATCTTCTGTCAACAAATCTGTTTTTGTCACTCATGAATACATGGCGGTAAATGGCAGACTAGATTTCTTTTGCACACACCTGGTTTGGATATTTGTTGGGACATTTTTTTTTTGCGTGCGTGAAATAGCAAGATTGCCAGGAAAGTTCTGGCCTTTCACCTGTTTTTGGTCCCACTTTAGGTCAGGAAGCAGGACAAAGCCGACCTCCGGGTCTGGATCGTCGTAAACCACCCGGTCCGCCTCGGCCTTCTTCTCCAGGATGTTGTAGACCCACTGGACGAGGAGGACGAAAGCAAACGATCGTGAAATTGCAACAGAGAAAGTCGGCGGGTTTTGGGAAGCTTCCTCACCTGCAGGCTCAAGCTCTGCTCCTGAATGTAGGGCAGAGTGACGGAGCGGTAGTCGTCCCCCGTCTCTTCCACCAGGAAACTCTCCTGCCGCCTGTACTTCTTCAGGTGCTTCTCTGTGGCTGGACACACCACCGTGGTCTTGATCTCTGCGACATGAAGCAGAGCCCTGGAGAAGTGTTCTTCACCTCTAAATGTTTGCGTGCCGACAGGATTTCATGCAGTAAACCAACAGAAAGCTGTGGATGATTGTGAAGTGGAAGGAAAATGATGCATATTTAACCATTTAAAGGGGCGGTATTAAGTATTTCTCATGGTATGTGCCATTTTGTAGAACAATCAAATAACTATGTTACTTTCAGTTGTTATAAAAAAGCAGGATACATCAAATATGAGTTGAAAGAAATTTGACTTTGTAATTTAACACCTTAAAATTGAGCCTGTCTCTTTAAGAAGCTCCTGCTCTTTCTAAAACTCCGCCTTAAGGAAGTCGTCACAACATGGCTCCTCTATTAACCTTTAAAAACGTTTTAATCAGCACCGCCCTGAGAAGTAGCTCCTATAATAAGCTCAGCTGATGCTCAGTTCCACCAGGTGTTTGCGAATTGCTGCTGGCTAGTCTGAAGGATCTGAGCGGGGCGGTCGCGGGGGGAAGGCTGATCTGTGAGGCAGAAGCTTAGAAACATGGAAACTGCAGTTCTGAGAAGGAGCTTCGTCCTCGAAGGTGGAGCTAGGTCCACCCAGGCGTTTTGGACAACTGACTCCAAAACACCTGGTCGCCATGGAGATTACAGGATTTCTCTAACATGCATGAAAGAATCAAAGCAACTCCAGGTATGTTTATTTGGTTATAATAAACTTCATTATAACAAAAAGAAGTTTATTTAACTAGATACTGCCCCTTTAAAAAAAAAAAACACACACAATGGTGCAGCTAAAAATCTAGACCCAATTCAAATCCACTGTGTGTGTTTCTGAAAGCTTTTGCACGCTGTGCTGTACGTACCATTGAGGTGAGGAGGCGCCTGGAGGCGGTAGGAGCTGTAGATATCGTTCCTCATGTCCAGCCGGAGCTTGGAGTCCCTGAAGAGCTCGGCCAGGGAGTCCTCTCTGACGGGGGTCTTCTCCAGGACCACCACGGCCTCATCGCCAGCTATCTGAAGAGCGACACGCTCAGCACGTCTTTTTCTGCGACACAATGCGTTTAGCTCACCTTGAGGTGAATCAGTGCGAGACCTAAGAATTTAGGACTATTATTTTGAAGTGATAAACCGGAAGTAAATAACGCACCTTCACCACACAGCTTTCGACAAATATCAGAGGTAAACTCACACTTCCAGCAGACTTATGGATCAACACCTCGCAAGATAAACATGTTTCATTTGATAGAAATAAAGTGACGTTATGTTAAATTAAAGAGGAAAACACCTTTCCGTGGAGAAACATGATTTTCTCCCGGGCAGAGTCGCTCAGCACGCTGGACGTTGTGAACGCAGAGAGAACGTTTCCCCATTCGGGTTCACTTCCGCTCTCCTCTCCGTTCTTGTCGTCGCCTTTCGCCCTCTTGGCTTCACGAGGCAACTCTTCACTTTCCGCGCTGGAAATTTCACGTTTAGCCGCGACGGTCGCCATGGCTGCTGCCGCTTCTGCTATCAAAGATCGTCTCAGTCTGGAAGGAGGGCTCACTCCGCACAGAAAACCTCAGCTAAATTCTCAAAGCAAATGCAAAAAACTCAGTGTGTGCATCTGCTTTTTTATTTAAGTAAAACACCTGCCAATAATAATAATAATAATAATAATAATAATAATAATAATACTTCAGCACTTCAAGGAATATTTAAGCTTTTCAGTAAAGATTAATGAAATGCATTGTCTTCATTGTTTAAATTATTTGATTATTTAAATAAGAATTTTGCAAGAATTAATTTTGAACCAGTACAATAATCATAATTGTGGAGTCACCCGATAAACAAAAGGACAAGGACACAAACTGAACATAAAAGTATCGCTCTTAAGAACTAAAATTACTCACGGCCTTTTCTGTATTCACAGACTGGGTGACGCATACGTTGCAGCAATTTTGCACAGAGTGAGACCTCTTTAGGTTGTTTTTGCCTTTACAAAGTCGAGTGAGACGCAATCAGAAACAAAACAGGGAACTCTGTGAAAATGTCATGATGAGATAGTTATTCCAGTGGGTTTGAATATGAAAGAACAGTTTAAGAGGCAAAACAAAATCACATGGCGACCTCCTGTGAGCCGACGAGATTTAGTTGACAATAATAATCTTTTTATGTTTTTTATATTTGTAAATAGCACACATAGTGTGCTGTTGTTGTGTCTAAACACAGTACGAGCTTTTATTATTTTAATTGTTAACAAATTTGAAATAAATGAAGTCCACAAAGACCAGGATTAGTTAACAAAACTACCGTAGTGAACTAATAAACACGCCAAACGGGAACGTTCTTTATTTCTCCCAACCTGCGGCCCAATAAAGTGATTGACGGGTAATTGAACTAGTGGAAGCCTTCGCACGTGCCAACACGGAAAGCTGAACGGACCAATGAGCGCGGAGCGCCTCTTGTCGCCTCATTAACAGGAAGTTATTTAAGCAGCAGCTTCACTTTAGTGGCGCTACTTGTCGGAGTATGTGGAAGGTGTCATACAAGAAGTCCTCTGAACAGCGCAGACATGAACCCGGGAGTTTTTACGTGGCCTTTCCTGCTGCTATTCGCCGCGGCCGCAGCAGGTAAATAACTCGACACCAGGAGGAAGTGACTCTAAAATAAGCTTTGTTCTCTTTTACTGAACGACGCTTTCATTTGGCAGGAATTTCTGTGACTGTGTTGGCCTTGTTTGTTGTAACTTGAAGCGTTTTAACCAAGGCATATTATTATTATTATTATTATTATTATGTCATTTAGTCTCACTCGCTAACGTTAACTCTTAATATGTTCACTTGGTGCTGTGTTCTGCATGTTTTAGCTGTGACTCTATTGGAGAACAGCTGATTGAAATGACTGCATGAGCATCAAGTGCTGCAGAAGCCTGTTAATCAGCCACAGATTCAATCCAGGTGTGGCAGAAGAGAAACGCCTAAAACATGCAGGGCAGGAGGGCCAGACTGAGTGGGTCTCTATGACATATGACTGGGATATTAGGAGAAGTGAAAGTGGCTATTATCTGTTTGTTTCAAACTAAACACTCAGCTTATTTATTTATTTTTTTTTTTAAGCTTCCTGGCTTGTCACCATGAATCTGTGTACTTCATTCAAGTGTTTTTTTGTTTTTTTTGTTAAACCTTTATGGTGTGCTTGTTTTCAGAGAGGAGCAATGTCCTCTTCATTGTGTCGGATGACCTGCGGACGTCCCTGGGTTGTTATGGCGACGCAGTCGCGAAATCTCCCAACATCGACCAGCTGGCATCCAAAAGCCAAGTCTTCCTCAATGCGTTTGCCCAGGTCGGAGCAGGACTTTGTAGGATTTGAAATAATTTCCAGCTCTTTTTTTTTTTTTTCCTTAAACATAGAAAAAAACAAACTTAAGAACGTGTACACTTTTTCTTTCCACTTCACCCACTTTATTAGGGTAAAATTGCATGCTTTTAATAATAAAAATTGATTGCAAGCTACAAGCAGCATTTAAGTGTTTTTCTTTAAAAAGCAGAACTCCAAAAATATCCAATTCTGTTCCCTATTAAACACTTCGACTAATACTAAATGTAAGGGTGTTTGTATAAATTTCCTTGATTCTTTGGATGAAAATAAATGTTGATGTTTGACATTATTGTAGGTATATACAACCTTTTACCAGCAACTGAAGGAGTAATTGTTTCATTTTGGTGTTGAGTCGTTAAATTATGAAATGCATTTTGTTTTTATTGTGAATTATAATGCTGGCATTCATCCATGACAGCTTGGCCTCACTGTGTTTCAGAGCCATTTTTTCCTGCCCCTCTCTTTCTCCAGCAAGCCGTGTGCGCTCCCAGTCGCACGTCCATGTTGACCAGTCGCAGACCTGACACGACAAGACTCTATGACTTCAACTCCTACTGGAGAGTCCATGCTGGGAACTACACTACCCTGCCGCAGCACTTTAAATCTGAAGGCTACTACACCATGTCAGTGGGAAAGGTGTTTCATCCAGGTCTGAACAACAATGTGTTTCACTGAAAGGAAAAAAAAAAATCCTAACAATTTAAATGATGGATCACAAGTTTGACTCCTTGTGCTTATGTCCATAGGAATTTCTTCAAACCACACTGATGACTACCCCTACAGCTGGTCTATCCCTGCATATCACCCGTTTTCCTTTAGATTTGAGAAGCAAAAGGTAAGAATTGCATGTTTGAAATGCGGTTATTCCCCTGTATGGTAGTTTAATAGCTGGTCCTTCATCAGGAACAACTTATCACTGACTAATATTTGATAGTATTCTCCTGTGGTCTGTATGACAAGGTAAATTGATTAGCACAACATATAAATAAGGATCAATGAAATTGATCCTCAGTAGAAGAAGAAAGCATTGCTGACCACTGAGCTGTGATTTGACTCATATTTGCTATGATGAGGGTTAATGGAGGGATTCAGATATTCAAATAAGTGATTTAGAAATTAAACATGTTTTAGTAGGTTTTCTTGAGACAAAATTGGAATCAAAATATACCTGGTTCCATGTGGACTTGATTTGTATAAGTTGATGTTCTGGTCCTTTGTATGTCTCTCAACGTTTACCATCATTGTGGAGGAATTCAGACTCAGCCATGCTGTCATAGACTTTCTGCTGTTTGGGACCATTGTCCCATTTCAGTTCACATTAATCTCTGTTGCATGGTTTCGCATTTGTCTCTACATACTATGTCCTACAGAGGAGTTTATGGGTGCCTCCAAAGTGCCATTATTCTAAAGAAATATAACCAGTCCTCAATCACTGGCTGACTGTCAGTATGAGTTGTTTGTCTTCCATCTTTTTAATTTTGTTTTGTTGATTTTGGAGCTTCTAAAATCAACAAAATCAAAGTAGCATGTTCTCTCAGATATGCCACTTACCAAAGATTGAATAACTCTATGATGATGTATAAGAAAGGGCAGTTGTATTACAGACCATATCTTGATTTAGTGGGAGTTGACCAAACTGTTGTACATTTTTACAAAAAACATCACTATCAGATGAAACTGCCCATATTGGTGTTATGGGCAGTTTCATAAAAAACTAAATAAAAAAAACTTCTCAGTGGAGTTTTTTATTTGGTCTGAAATCATCCAACTTGAAAAGGTTTACCATCCATCCTAAAACATTGATTTGATCAGCTAGAATCAGACATTATAAACAAATCTCTGAATGTCTGCTCAAATCTCTGAAAGCTTCTGCAGGTGAGATTGCACCCACTTGCAGAAGCTTCCAGTGGGTTTCTGACTTCCTCTGTACATATTATCTGTACAGGTGTACCACAAGGTTGTGTTGTTGTGTCCCTTATATTCATTCCCTAAACTGACTAAGGTCAGAGAAAGGTTGTTAAACTGGATATAAAGGAGTTCCTCAAATGTAACCCTTTCTTGAGTAATTTGATTTAAATAAATCCTGAGTCTCTGACTCTATACTTGTGATGCATGTATATTATGTATCTAAGATGCAAAGTGTTTCCACAGCCAGTTATTGAAGTTCAAACATCTAGATGTAGTATTGCAATT
This sequence comes from Poeciliopsis turneri, assembly GCA_922788865.1. Lineage (NCBI taxonomy): Eukaryota > Metazoa > Chordata > Actinopteri > Cyprinodontiformes > Poeciliidae > Poeciliopsis > Poeciliopsis turneri. The sequence goes on from CAKLNU010000953.1 coordinate 2,054,318, forward strand.
TTTCTTTATGAAACAGTTTTGTTTGTTCAACTCGAGCATTTTTCATGTCATGAAAGAGCATGCGAGACCAAAACTCTGAGCGAACATTTAAATTGCATGTCTCCATGGCGTCACCAGAATGTTGCGAGCAGCATAACATTCTGACGACGTGTCACAAACCAAAACCCAGGCTGCAGAATTCCTTTTCAGTCAGAAACTGTGAACCTTTGAGAGAAACTGCACTTTTTGCCACCCTGCAATTATCCCGATCGACGATCTGGTCAAGGTTTTGCTAACTTCATGGCTGCTCCCAAGAGAACGAGTTCCTTCATGCAGTGTCGTGGAAATGAGAGGCTTGGCATTCACAGTAATGTAAGTAACCAATAATCACTATTTGAAACTTTGTTGTTGACGAATATTTTATTTAGATATAAATTATTTAGATGGCTGAATGTAATTTGAAATCTTAGACAAAATGTAAATACTGCCTAATTTACAAGAATTTACAATTTAAGAGGTTTTTCAAATTAAAATACTTTTTGTCAGCAAATACATGAATGTAGAGATGATTTTAAATTAATTGATGCAAGTGATTTTCATGAGCTGGCTTGGTAAAACTCTTTATTTCGCAGACAGCAGACAACTGCAGCTACAACTCCCGGATGCTGGCGATAGAGAGAGTTCAGCATGCCGACACGGTTGCCCTCGTAGAGCGCATAGAGAAGCTATGTGACTCTGTGACGGCCCGGAACAACGCTGTTCTGAGGCGACTGGGCCGCACCATCCGCCAGAAACCCTCTCCTTCGCTTCAGCTCCTGGCCTTCCAGTCAAAGTCCTCTGAATGCCCTCAGAGACGAGCGAGCGTCAAGAAAACCTGCCACATTCCCCCTATAAATGGGAAGCGGATAAGCTGCCCCAACAAAGCCCTGGATGAGCCCTTCTTGGACATAAAGCTCCTTCTGGGGAGTCAGCAGGTGGCGCTGGCCTGTGAGGTGACTGAAACTCAAGGCCAAACTGGAAAGCTAAGCTCCAACGCTTTGGTTTTGTCTGTGGACTCACTGAGCACCATGAACTCCCACACGCCCAGGGAGCTCACCTCCATTTCACTGAGCCCATATCTGTCACTGATGCTGCCTCCTCTTCCTCTAGCCCCAGCAAATGGAGCATCTGGAATCCCAGTGAAAATCAAACAAGCGGGTTAGTTATAAAGTTGATCAGCAAACTTTGGCTATAACATCAGGCTAAGATGTTAAAATCCCTGAAACGTTTCCATCTGAACTAACCAGACTGTTTTTGCTTTTGACAGAACCAGACCAGAAAGTATCTAGAAGCAAACAACATTCAGTTTCAGCCAAAGTAGACCAGGCGATAAAAAGACAGAATCAGTTCCTGCTCATCCACCAACTCCCATCTAAATCTTCAGCTGATCTCAGAGAGGCGCTTAAAGTTTCTTCACTGCCTCTTAAATTTGCACGTCCTCCTAAAGTTGCACCACTTCCTAAATCTTCACATCTTCACAAAGATGCACCTCACTTGAAGTTGAATTGTTTCGCAAAGCAGTACCTCCCCCTATAGCTATACCTCTTCCCAAAGCGGCACCTCATTCTAAAGCTGCACCTCCTTCTAAAGTGTCGCCTCTTCCTAAAGCTGCACCTCCTCCCAAAATCACTCCTCCTTTTACAGCATCACCTCATCCTAAATTTCCATTTCCTTCAAATGCAGCACCTCCCTCAAATGCAGCACCTCCTTCTACAGCTGCACCTCTTCCCAAATTTGTACCTCATCCTAAATCTGCGCCTCCCCCTAAGACTACACCTCGTAAAGTGGCACGTCTTCATACAGCTGCACCTCCTCTTAATGTCGTCCCTCCTTTTACAGCTGCACGTCTTCTTCCTAAACCTGCACCTCCTCCTAAAGTCCCAATTCTTCATATAGCAGCACCTCCTTATACAGCTGCACTGCTTAAAGCTGCACTGCCTCTTAAAGCTGCACTGCCTCTTAAAGCTTTGCCTTATCTTAGAGCCACACCACTTCACATAGCTGCACCTCCTCTTCTTGATGCACCTCCTCTTAAAGCCCCAACTCTTCAAACAGCTGCCCCTCTTTCTACAGCTGCCCCTCTTCTCAAAGTTGCTCCTCTTCCCAAAGCTGCACCTCCTCTTATAGCCACACCTCTCTCCAAAGTGCCAGCTCTCTCCAAAGTGCCAGCTCCTCCCAAAGTCACACCTCCTCCTACAGCTGCACCTCCTCCTACACCGGCCTCAAACAGACGACTTAAACGAACAGCCCTTTACCTCCAGAGGTATTGCAGATAGGATGTGTCCTCTCTGTGTGGGACTTCCCAACATTTGCATCTTTTATTTATTTATTTATTTATTTTTTCTCCCTTCCCACATTGTCTAAATAATTCAGAGAAAGCTTGCAGACTGCTGGCCATTGACTCCAGTGGTCAAAACTGGAATCTTCAAAGTCCCAGTTTCACTTTTGATTTCAGTGGAAGTAAAACTTGATGAAACCCGTTTCACCTTAAACTGACCTAAAGAAGCAGCTGAATGTTTGTAAAAGTGTTTGAGTTGTTGGGAAAGTTGCGCTTAATAAACGATTCACCGTCATACAATGTGTATTGTGCATTTGTTTCCCCAAACCTGGACAAACTCAACATTTTAAGATCAACTGAAGAGAAACGTCTTGCCAGTGACTGAGACGGTCAGTGCTGAGGGCAGCAGCTCAGTGTTTGGCTATTGCTCTGCACAGTAGTTTACTAAAGGCACAAGACGAAACACAAACTTAAAGATCAACTTAGTTTACCAAAACAAATCTAACTAAAGCGTCTACACTGTAATCTGTAAGGAGTCTATTTCAGTGCTGATGGTTCCTGATATTGGGAGATACTGATTTATTTTTTGCTTTTAGTATTTGCAGTTTTCTTAACTGCAAATACTAAACACAAATGTTTTATTTCCTCCTCCTCTCAAAGCTCACAGGTGTCATTCAGTTTGCCTCTTGTTTCTAGATTTGCTTTAATCCTCAGTTTTTACAACAAATTTTGCCATCTGTCTGAAGACATTTTGTCCAGACCAAGAATAATTTTGTACCTGCCTAATGAGCATTTTGAACCCATCCTCCCAACCCCCCCTCATAGTCAGGAGTCTGAATTTCCCACACATTTGTCTCAATAGTCCTTGGGGTCAACATGTGGCAGTAGCTTGTTGCAATACCCCGTCTAATTACCCCAAAACTAAGCCTCACTATCATTTCAATTTACCCACATCTTCAAACTTTTGGCTCTTCCGTGTGTTAATAGATTGGATTAGATGGGGACACAATTACCCAACCTTGTGGTACTCCAGTTCTGATGACTTGAATGTGGTAATTTCTAAATACGCATATAGTGAGGAACCTGTAACAGACTCCTGGAACTTGGAGTCTGCTACAGGTGCTTTGAATGGCTTTAATCTGCAATGTAAAAAAAAAAATAAAATGAAGTGTTATTGTGATACAAAATGGTGCCGTCTGCTTAAAAAAAAAAAACATTTAATCCTGACCATGCCTTGTGGATGTTTGTACCTGCACTAACGCTGTAAATGATGTTTCTCTTGCACTGTTCATAACCCACTATTATACATTTTAAAACTGAAAAGAGTAACTTCATCTATCAAGCTTTATTTTCCAAAAGTTTACATGAGAAGTAAATTCTATGATAGAGTTGTTTAAAATAAGACAAACAAAAATAACTGGACTAAAAGGCTGGTATAAGTGTTTTTGAAATAGTTGTCATGACAACATGTGGGTATCAAATGGGGTTCCAGTGTGAAGGAGTGAACAGTGTACAACTGCTTTACACCCAAATATTATCCAGCTAAGCCTGTCACAATAAGAGTCATCAATTAGTCACATTAATTAATTAAATTGAGCTCAATTTCCATTCTGTTGATTGAAGGGCAGTTTTGTTTACATTTATTTATCTCTTTGTTTTTATGAAGTTTATTTTCTTTTTTTTTCCATTTGTTTTTATTACCTTGTTTTATTAAATATTTCAAAGATCTTCCACTCCAGTGTTTACAAAAGTTAAAGTAGTTTATTGGTCTTTGAGAAGGTGAACTTGTCATGTTGCACCATTATGATATATTACTTGAAAATGATCTCAAAACATTGTTTCACAGCAAAACTTGTCAGTTGTGACAGGCCTTCAGCAAGGCAGTGACTGAATGACTTTTGGACCTGGAGTGGACGGGAAGAGGATGCACGATCGAAATGACCTCTGAAAGCGATTAAGTGACCGTCTTTTCTCTAGATGTGTAAAGGCGAGGACGGTCGGCTCCACGCCAACCTGCTGTGCGCTGTTAACGTGACGGAGCAGCCTGGGGGAACCCTGCCGGACCTGGAGAGCACCGACGAAGCGGTGAGGCTGCTGAAGAGCCGGGCCAGCGACGGAGCGCCTTTCTTCCTGGCTGTGGGCTTCCACAAACCGCACATACCCTTCAGGATCCCACAGGTACATGAGTTTTTATTTACACAAGTCTTCTGCAAAACATCAGAGTGTAAACATGCCTCATCAGTCAGACTCAACCTGTCGGCAAGCTTCCTGATGAATTGGTTTTAATTGAGCAGCTTCTGATGCACACATGCCGCCGTTATTGATTTTGATCATGTCGAGCAGCTGGGAGAGGCTGATGTGTTAACATGCTAAACAGGAACATTTGGGAATTTGGTTCTATGCAGCGGATCGTGTAAAACGACAGTCTGTGGCAAATTAAATGTTTTAGCTGTGCATCGTCAGATGTTGGATGAATGCAGCTGCATATCGTCCTGTCTGATTCTCATTGAGTCAGCAAAGCTGCAACTGTGTGGTTAAAATCAAAATGGGATTAATCTAGTGTTGAATTTGCTTGTGAAAGTGGAGCTTACAGATAATTTGGTTTGTTTAGTAATGCAGTGTTTCATATCCCCATTTATACTCGTTGTTTTGCCGCCACAAATTTTTATGTATGTATTGGAATTTTTTATGCTATGGGGATACTTTTTCTTCAGCAGGGTCAAAGAAGTTTATCAGGGATGAGAAAATGATTGGAACTACACATGAAAAAAATGTATGCGCGCAAGTGGCCTAATCAAAGTCCAGACCTAGCTCCATCTCTGAATCGATGAGCTTGAGTTGTTTTCATAAAAATGATCAAACTTTTCAGTCTCTACATTTGAAGATAATTTAAGTCTTTCAGCTGTAACTGATCAGCATCATCTCAACCTGCATTAATCATTCATGTAATATATATATTTTTTCAAATCAATTAAATCTGTTTTAATATCGAATCATTTTAAATCTTCATAAAGTTGACAATCGTACTCCACATTTCTGTCTCGCTGCGTTTTGCTGGTCGTTTCCTGTGTAACACGGCACAAGGACAGCGATTCAGGCTCTGAATCGGATTCATTATAAACAATTCAGTCGGTCCCCCTAAATGAACAGCCTGCTGCTGTTGGCACAAATACGGCTGAGTGGGAGACGTGGGGGGAGGTTATTGTCCTGTGAGAGGAGGCAGTTTTGCTTAAGTATGTTTTGGACAAATGCTCCCAAATCCTAGACAAAAGCAGACACAAAGCCTTTGTAAATGGGGTTGTGGAAATGGGAAGAAATAATGGCTTATGGAAAAAAGAAAGAGAAGCATGGAAAATGGCTTTTTGGATGACGGCTGAGTCCAAATGAGGAAAGAAAAGGAACGTTGAGAAAACAAGTGGTACTGGACAGAAGTTAATGGCATTCATTCTTGAAAATCCTTAGTATTTGTTTTATGTAGAAATCTCCAAAAACCTTTCACAGGTGTTTTGTTGGTCGTATTCATTTTTAGATTAGCAATAGTGAAGAATTTGATGGGAAACATTGGCAGTAGTTGATATTCCCATCTTTAGACAGAGTATCTCTTTGTGGTTGTTTTATCCATATTTAACTCTTGAATGCCCTTCGATGTTCCAGGAGTACCTGAGCCTTTACCCCTTAGATAAAATGACTTTGGCCCCTGACCCAGATGTTCCCAAGCGCCTTCCCCCTGTAGCCTACAACCCCTGGACCGATGTGAGGAAGAGGGAGGACGTTCAGAAACTAAATGTCAGCTTTCCATACGGACCAATTCCAAATGACTTCCAGGTAAAACCCCCCCCCAAACCTTTCAACCTCTAACGATGTTCCTCCTCCATTAAAGAGGAAGTACAACAGTGTTGCTGTGCCGTGTCTTCCAGCTGCGTATCCGTCAGCACTACTATGCTGCTGTGTCTTACATGGACGCTCAGGTTGGGAGGCTTCTCAGCACTCTGGATGCTCTCGGGTTGACCAACAGCACAATGGTGGTTTTCACATCTGATCATGGTTAGAAAACTTTTATTAAAAAATGTTTTGTTTTCTCAGTATCTCAGTTTCTCTCATACAGATGTATCGGGTTTACTTGTACACCTTAGTGAAGATGTGTAGAAACCGTGAAGGTAATCTTTTATAGCAGCTGGTCTTCAACTGAGTTCTCAGAAGGTTGGATCAGACAAAGAAAGGAATCCATGGGCATTTCTCTTTAGATCAGTGGTCTCCAACCCTGGTTCTGGAGATCTGCTATCCTACAGGTTTTAGATGCAACCCTCCTCCAAACACACCTGTATACAATGAAAACCTTGTTACCAGGCCTTTGCCAAACTTTACAGCATGATGAAGAGGTAATTCACTCATGTGATTCAGTTGTTTTGCAACTAGGATGGTATAAACCAGAACGTTGTGGGACCCTTCACTTGGTCCAGAGGGTCTGGGCTCTCTGCTATTGAGAAACGATTGCCTCCTAAAGGCATGGACTTGTTACGTTTGAACCTCAGGTAAAAATAAGGTCATTGATTTACCATTTAAAGTCCCCAGAGATTAACAGGTAATAACAGAATGTGCTTTAGTTGCATTTATTTAACAGGAGATTTTACTGCTAGAATAAAGCTGGATTTTCTGTAAGGATATGCTACAACAATGACATTTATTTTAAGATCTTCTGCACATCTTCATAAGTGGTGTCGGTAAAATGTTTCCTCCCTGTACACGTAAGATGTTCCACTCAAGAATGACTTGCTGTAGTTCCTTTAGACCACCAGATGGCAGTGTTGTGACATCAGAAATAATATAAAACTGGCTCTTTGTTTGCATTACTTCCCATCTTTAACAGCTATTGTCTTATTTTCTGTCAAAGCTAAATTATGTGAACATTATTTAAGTGGTGGAAAAACTTGTACAACTGTACTCCATGCTTTTATTTGTGCCATGTTGATTTATCTTCATCTCTGCCACATCAAGTGTTTGATCACCTAAATCCCCTTCTTAAAACAGGTTGGTCGTTAGGTGAACACGGCGAGTGGGCAAAATACTCCATATTTGACGTGGTGACGCGCGTTCCCCTCATCATGTTTGTCCCTGGGGTCACGGACTCCGACAGCTACCCAGGAGAGCCTACTTTCCCCTTTATTGACGTTTTAACCCAACCAGAGTACAAGTCGGTGCACAACTTTACAAGTAAGAACCCTCTACCGGCGAAACCTTTTCAATGCCATAAAAGTCTCTGCTTTCCACAGCCTTAGTGCATATTTAAACAGAAAACTTGTGGGTTTTTAAGTGTTCTCATAAAGCTTGTTAAAACATTTTCTAATGCAGCCATTAAACTTTTAATGAAGTCTTCAATGTACACAGGGAGCTTGAGAGAAACGTATTTGGACGTGGATACTCTTAGATATTTTGCCTAAGGATAGTTTTTTTATTCTCAAAGTAAAAGTGGTGCAATAGTGATGAAATGCAAGTACATTAAATGAAACACACTTTTGTGGTACCTTCGCTGTCTTTGCTGGCTGTGGTTGGTTAAAACTCCCAACTGTATGACTTCTTAATTTTCATTTTTTTGTGCTGTCAGATGCCAGAGTAATCCGGAACACGGCGGAGCTGGTGGATATTTTTCCCACAGTTTCTTACATGGCCGGCCTCCCAGCCATTAAGGAATGCCCCGAAGTTTCTTTCAAGGTATTGAAAACCCAAATAAGTAAATTTATCCAACTCAAGATGAGCTCAGAGTATCCAGGTATCAGGTTTGAGGTTTCATACTATAGATTTAATAGCTCAGATTGGAGATGGAGCCAATTTTAAGCCAAAATATTCCATAACAGATTCTTCTAGGTTCATCTGGATTGTAACTTGTCAATCACATATATCAGGCAGTTCAATGTTGAGCATAAATGAGTCATTAATACACATTTCTTGTCACTGAGAAGGAAATGTTCAGGAACAAAATGTTGAAGGTAATGAGTGGCTTTTCCTGTGCCAAAACCAGTGATGTACAGTGTTTTTACTGACATGGAACATCTGCAATACAGTTGATCTATTTTCAAAAAGTCCCCAACCTTGTTTGATTTGAAATACTGCAATGTCAATTTTGTGGAAACAATGTTTCTCTTTTCTAAAGGAAGGCTACTTTAACCCAACCCTGCCTGATCACAGCTCAATTAATTCATACCATGAAGCAGAAATGACATTTTTAATATTTTAAAACAGCATGAGTAGATTCAAAAGTTTATCTTATTTTTTTTAACAGTTGAGTTCTACTTTTTCCTGCGCTAGTAATATTAGCATGATAACTTGAAATTTCATGCTAATGGTTGCGATAGGTTTTGCATTTAGGCCAAATTGTTATAAACTGTTTAATTTTTAAGATTATGAGAGTAGAAATAAGTTTTCCAGATATTTTGGGAATCGGTCGGAAAATGGCTTTTATTTCCAGCTATTGAACGATTTTAATAAGCGAACATAAAGTCCTGGCAGATAATCTGGAAAATGCACTGTTGTGGTTCAAACATCCACATTTTATTCATGGCTTTGGTTGTGTGCTCTTATTTCCATTAAATTTTTTTATATATACATAAAATATTTTACAGATCCAGTGTAAAGTATTCACTAAATTAAAGTTTATTGGTCCTTGAGATGAATCTTCATTATTATGCTGTTATCAAGATATTACTGTAAAACAACATCATGGTTTATCACAATAATTAGTGGGACTTTTTATTGTCCAGCAAAATCGGTTATCGCCACTGGCTGAGTGTTTACTCCCTTCCTGTCCTGTTTCAGTTGGAGTTGTGCACCGCAGGAAGGAACCTGGCCGACACTTTTAACGAGACGGAGCAAGGGAAGATCCCTGATCTCATGGCTTTCAGCCAATACCCTCGTCCCTCTGACACCCCGCAGGTAGGAGGGCGTTTACAGAACGAGACGTAAAGTTTCATCATGGTGGTGAAATTATAATTAATCTAAAAAAAACAAAAAGAAAACTTGGTTGTCAGCTTGAGCCTTTTATTAAAGGTGGACAGTTATTGTATTGCTTATCATTAATCGTAAAAAATTCCTATGAGAATTTTTATTGTCTCGATAAATGTACATTAATGATGATGCAGGAGAAACAAAACTAACAATATTGTCTGAAATGTTTATTTTATTTCATCAGTAAATATCAGGACATTGACAGTATGATTAGATGTCATTACTGTGTGCAGTTTAATGATGTAAATCACGATTATTTAAGGAAATGGTGTCTTGAAGCCGATTCTATGTGTACATCCACCTCTGGAGTGACTTTGTGAAACAATTTAGCTAAGAACTGAAATATTGTAAAACTATAAATGCAGTCCAAAAAATGTACAACACATTATTTTAAATGGTTATATGGAACATCAAGGACATACAGAAACATTAAAATATGGGATATCATTGATTCCTATAAATATATCACTATATAGATATAGACCAATGTATAGATTGAGAAATAATTTGACACTAAATGGTGTAAAATTGTTTTCTATGTTGATATATACTGTCACATTTATTTTGATATGAGGGTATATTGAAAAATAAGTATAAAATAAAAAATAGTGTAAAGTGGTAGGAGCTGCTAAAATGTTTGCAAAACATTTTTTGTGTGCATGTTTAAATGTATGTATATCTATTGGGATTTGTTCAAAATAATTATCACAACAGTGTCGCAAAATATGGCGGTATAGTTGTAATCCCGCCCCTGACCTTTACCCTCTCTGGACCTGGGCTGCCTCCTCAGTTCTCTCCAGAGCTGCAGATGCAGCAGCTGTGCAGAGAAATGTCCTCAGATTAAGAAACAAAAAAATGCTTCAATGCTCTAAATTCTTCTTTCAGAGCAACTCTGACCTTCCTGATCTCAAAGACATCAAGGTGATGGGTTACTCGATGCGGAACTGGGACTACAGATTCACCATGTGGCTTGGCTTCGATCCCAGAACCTTCAAGGTGGGTGTGTCGCATCCAGGACTCTCTCTTATCTCGACTTCTCTTCTAAACGGGTTAGGTTCTGCCTGGGGAGTTCAGCGCGATGGATCCATCCATCTTGTGCGTCTCAGACATATCCCATGTCAAAAAGTGGCTCATGTTTGTCTTTATCGCTCATTCGTCTCTCAATCCAGGTGAACACTTCGGATGTTCACGGAGGAGAGCTGTACTTTTTGAGAAGCGACCCCAGGCAGGACGACAACGTCTACAGCAAGACCTACGACGACCTGGACCACAGTTTGCTGATGAAGATGGCCAGCCTTCCTCCTGTACGTTTTAATGGCTCCAGTAACAAACTTTTTTTTTTTTCTCTAAATAGTACTTATTTACGCTACTTATTTTTCAGGACACGAGTTTGTGGACAAGAATGAGGCTCCAGCTCCATTACCTCACAGCAGGACTGAAGACAAACACAGGGAAGGTGTGACAAGAGTTAAACACAACAGATGGACTCGAGTTCAAAGGGAATATGGCTGCCTGAAAGGAATAAACACTGTGCATATATAGAAATATATTAAAGTCTTGCAGTATTTTTCAGTTTGTTGGACTTCATTAGTTTGGTTGATGTCACCGTTAAAGTAAAGTAATTATTCCACAAAATCACCTTTTTCATAAAAAGATTCAATCAGTTCTGGATGCGTCGACGTAAAGGTTTCGTATCAGTCTATGGCTGATTATTGATCAGGGTTTTGTTTTTAAAATCTGATAAACTGCCAAACTGACCCTGTGACCTTTTCTGTTTAGCCACATTTTTTCACTCCACACCATTTTTTTAAATTTTTTTTTATTTAAGCAGTTTTGAGGCATTATGCCAAAACATAAAACTGCTGCTGTGCCAGTTTCTCAGCAGGTGGTTGCTAGGCAACCACTGAGTGGGGGAGTTAGTTGATGCCACCCACCTTCCTTAGCTGGCTAAGGTTGAGCGGCTAAATCCTTTCCTCTGCCTCCATCGCCCTGGATGCCGACATCTTGACATGCCAACATGTTTCATCTTGTGACAAACTGCTGGTTATTTGGTGCCACTAGACAGATTTACAGCTGCTGCACAAACCGCCTCGAACAATCACCAGCTACTTTATGGAACGCATGCAAATTGACTTCTTTATCCACGACCAGTAAAATGGAAAACGATAAACATAAAGGTAATGGGATAAGATACTTGCCATTAACTTCACATGTGGCAGGAGCTCCATGTTAAAACGTGCTCAGTTATGTGGTCAATGGAAACGCAGCTTTGGTTTTGGGCCAACATCATGGAGAAAGATGGGAGATGAATGTAATGGTGACTCAGTAAACTCCCAGTACCAGTTGATTTTAGTTTACTGGTTCTGGTGACTGCTCTGATTGAGCTCTTTAACCAGTGCATTTCAGAGACAAATGGGTTTTGACGTTGCCTCATGAAAGATTCCAGATTTAAAGAAATTTCCCTCAGAAAAAAAAATCCCAAGTTTATTTTTTTATTTTTTTTCCCCCTTCAGTAGCACCCAGACCTCCTCAGGTAACCTTTTAAATAGTCTTTTCCTTTCAGGTTCAGACTTAATTCAGGACCTGGAATGAACCGAGCGAAAAGCCACCGCTGTAAAACCACAATGCAAATGAAACGGAGTGTCGCTGCGTTTTTACTGCTGCAGGTTTTGCATCGTGGCCATTTAGAAGAAAAGCAATTTCAGCTTTAATTTGGGGTCTGATGCTGAATGAAGAGGATTTACTGTCTGCAGCACCGGCTTCACTTAGCGGGATCAGAGTGAATCCTGGATCACGGGTCGGGTTCTGACGGGGCCAAAACCAAAACCCCTGAAGTACTTTAGTGTGGTTTTATAATTTGATTTCTTATTTAACGCCTCAAAAACATGTTTGTTTGTGTTAGAGACTCTGGGAAGGGGGAAAAAAAAAAACAACCAATTCCTGGAACTGGCAGTTATTTCTTTTTTTTCTTTTTATAACCAACTATTAAAAACATTGTAATTTCATCTAAAATGATGGTGTGAGTCTCGTCTCACGCCTTCTTAAAATCTCCTGGCGCTGAGGCAGAACCATTTGCCTGAAATGAAGTATGTGTTAAAGATGAAGAAAAAAAAAAACAAAAAAACATGGCAGCACTTTATATCTATTCCCTGCCAGTTTCACCACTTCCAAATACCATTTTCAGTTTGTCTTTTTTTCAGTAGATTTTCAGATTCCTTTTGCCTCTGAGTGTCTCAGGCTTTTGGCTCATCTTGTGCGTTTAAAACTGTATTTCTGAGGTTTAAAATTTCAAACTAACAGGCATCGTTTCCTGCTGTCCGAATGTTTTTATTTCTTCCTTTGGGATGCAGTTGGAGCAGGAAGGGCTACATGCAGTAAAAACATGTTTTAAGACAGAAACATGGGCTTAATGAACACCGTTTATTGTTCAGGCTCCCTGCTAGCTGGGCTCCAAACTCTAGAAATCATTCAGATATATGTCAGGTAAAAAATATCAATATAAAATGTTGATACAGTCATAAAATCTACAACTAATTAACTGTTTCAGTTATCAGTAAATGACTCCTAAAAAGCTTTTCAGCTTCTCTTTAACACTTGACTTCTGTTCTGTTTAATTATTCTGTTGTTAATTATTCTGTTATTGCTCTGTGACTGAAGGTGCGTTTGAGAACATTAGGAATTAAAAACGTCCTTCAGCTGCGTGTCCAGTTTAATACCTGGTGAAAAGTTAGCTTGAAAAAAAAAACAACTTCCAATATGCCATCAAATGTAATTCCATCAATAAATATTGCTAATGAATCAGTGGCTTCAGAGGTTACAGCGGTGTGTGTGTGTGTGTGTGTGCGTATGTGTGTGTTTGTGTGTGTGTGTTTGTGTGTGTGTGTGCGTATGGTGTGTGTGTGTTTGTGTGTGTGTGTGCGTATGTGTGTGTTTGTGTGTGCTTGTGCAGCTGCAGCTCCTCTCCGCTCTGCCACCTGCATTCCTGTCAGCTTGTATTTCTGCTCCGCTGCTTCCATCGGATCAATATTTATCATCGCGAGCGCCGACCTCTGACCCCAATCGAATTGATCTAATTGCAATTACATTACCGCTCACCTGCCGTTCTCTCTCCGTCCCTCCGTCCACCTTTCCTCCTCCTCCTCCTCTGCACTCCATCATTCCCGCTCTCTGATCCTCTCCGTCGTCTCCTGCTCATCATCTGTCGTCACGTTTTATACTCTGGTAATTGCATCACCGCAGTGATGCTGTGGGCTCCGGCAGGTCACACTGACTTTCTGGTAAGGGTGGCGACATACAATCACATTAGAGACACTGTTTGTGTTTGTGTGTGTGTGTGTGTGTGTGTGTGTGTGCGTGTGTTTATGGGGTGTGGAAAAATCCAGGCAAGGTAAACGGCCTCCCAAGGACTTAAAGAAGTGATTGAAGTTTGTCACAAAGGAGTTTTTCTTCTTCTTCTTCTTCATGGTTGGAGGTATGGACCGGTCGGCTAATCAGATGCTCCACAGCCACACATCACTTCCTAATTTTACAGTTGAAATTGGGCTTCTGTCTCTTTAAAAACTCCAGGAAGTCGTCACGGCTCCCCTATTAACCCTTTAACAATGTTTTACCAGCGTTTCTATGAGAAGCAGCTGCTGTGATGAACTCAGCCGATGTGCAGTTTCACCAGATGTTTGCTAATTTCTTCTGGCTAGTCTGAAGGAGCTGAGTGGAGGCTGTGCATTGCAGGCGGCGCTCGGTCCACCCAGGCGTTTGGCACAGCTTCATGGTTGCCATGGAGCTGTGCCGTGGTTACCATGGATGCAAACATCCAAGTGGCGTTTGAGAAACGTGCATCATTTTTCGAGGAAACTCTGGACGTTTTTGACGAGGGAAAAACATCAAGTTGTAAAGCTCAAAATATTTCAAATATTCCTCAGTTGAAACATTTGCAGAGCGACGATTCCTTCTCAGAGTCACTGAGAGCAGCATTATGAATAAATACGAAGGAATCAGTCCCTCTACGGCCAACTTCCTGTATTTGTTCCTGAATATTTGAATCGTTTCCTCCCAGATTTGTGTCCACTCTTCATTTTTGCTCTCCGCAGGTTCGAACTGGATGCTTGTGGCCGGAACCGGCGAGGTTTCCAAACCAGAACTTTGGATCGTTCCTCCTCCTCTAATGTGAGGCGCAGTCATTTACAGTGAGGTGGGATTAGCAACGTGTTGAAAAACTGATAAATAAGATCTTGGACTGTCGGAACTTGACATTTATGGCCTGAATAAAGGCTTCATCGACTAATGAAGGTAAAGATGTTGTTTCTCCAGAGAAACTGCTGCTTCATGATTGTGATGTTGCCGTTTCTCCTTGTTATCTTGTGATATGATTGAATGATGCGGCAGAGATCTTGATGTTTATAAAGACCCGGCAACGTGCGAACAAGGCTTAAAAAAATAAACGACCAGCTGCAGCTGGAGATGATGGGACGCGTTTCCCGTCGGCGTGAAACTGGCTCGGTCAGGAATCAGTCGGTCAGGAATCAGTCGGTCAGAACGGACAACTTCTTGCCTTGTTAGGAGCTCCGTAGCTGTGAACCCAACGGCATCTTAACCAATCACGAAAATGCCGTGGAGAGAAGACGAAATCGAAAATGTAAATTTAGTCTTTCAGTGTTGTTTTGTTGTTGAGGTTGCTGACGTCGTCTGGTCTTAGGTCAGTGGTTCCCAGAGGCTAATTCTTGATACTTTCATGCTGCCTCGCTGCAAATTCAACAGGAATAATAATACTGGTCAGAACCAGAGCAGAAATTTATCTCAATAATTTCAGTGTTTCAAGTAACGGCTGCTGTCCCAGGCCGTCGTTCTTTGATTTGCAGTATCTGGGCTCCTCCCACAAAACGCTTTTAAATCCCCCCCAGAGGGTGCCGGTCTGTTAGATCTTCAAAAACCTACATATCCATCACGTCTCTGTCATACTGAGGATTCATCTTGACTCAACCTCTCATGGCTGCGGTTATCCCAGTGCCCGGTGCACTTTTTTGTCCTTCCACCTAACTTTCTATCCATTCCACACTATTCAGATTTCCTGAGACAATAAGTTGTGTTTTCAATCGTCAGCGTCTCAAAACATCGAAATCTTTCTCTCGAGGTGTAAAGAAGCAGAGATCGGTGATGTTTCCATGACGTCAGACTCTTTGAGCTCTGCTGGTTGCAGACGCGTGTTTTTCTGAACGCGCTCAAGTTCAGAGCATCTTCTGGCTTCTGCAGGAAGACATTCATTCAGTTCTTCTTCTTCTTCTTCTTTTTTTTTCCCGTTCAGATGAAAGATCGCCGTTCGTCGTTCCTGGTCTTCATCTCCAGCTTTAAACTTTTTCCTCTCGCTTTTTAACAGATGGCTCTTGAAATATAAATGCAGCAGCTTTTCCCCCATCTTAACTATTCATCAAAAGATATTCTACCCACAGTTGCATAATAAATATGGACATAGAAAACCGACTCATCAAGGTCAGAATTACGACTGGTTTGTTTGTAGAGCTTTTTTTTCTCTCTCTCTCTCTTTTTCACACCAAGTCTAACAAGCTTTTCATTTACAGGCTCAGAGTGGAGTTTGTCACTCACCAAGTCTGTAAGAAGATAACTTGTAAATGTTTGATAAGGTTTTTTTTTTTTTTCTTTCTCTCTTTCTTTTCTGTGTATCTGGGCTGCAGCAGTCGATCAGAGTGGCGGGTCCCGGCGCTGCGGCTCGATTAGCTCGAGGAACATCACACAGAATAAATTCAGTCTAATCCAGACGAGCGAGTCCAGGAGCTCAGTGTCGCCGAAAACTCCAGCAGCGACGCTCGGCTCGGCTCGGCGCCGAGGTCACATCCAGGTAACTGTGATGTTTCCCCAACCAGTCCTCAGGTTCTCCTGCGTCAAATCCGCTCCGTGCAATGAACGCCGTTGTCGTTTTGTTCACTTCCATTTAAAAGAGCCCCGTGTTTTGTCAGAGCCGTGACAGGTCATTTCTTTTTAGGGAGTCTCTTTATTTAAGGAGGGAGGAGGATGATGGAATATTAGGTAGATGGGGAGGGGAAAAAAAAAGGAGCAACTTTCAGCCAAAACATCTAAAAACGTTTTTATTAAAAAAAAACACTAGGAATTGTTTGGGCTCATAAAAGTGACAATTTGCAAGCAAGAAATTTTCTGGGGACAAAAAACAACAACAACATCGGACATGTCTGAGCTGCAGAAGCTGCGAGAAAAAAAAAACTTGGAAATTTTAGTAGAAAACACCCATTTTTAATGTTTTTTTTTTCTTTTGTTTTTTGAAATTTTCTAAATTTTTGTTTCAGAAGAAATTTTAAATTTTTATTTGAAAAGTAAAAAAAAAAAAAAAAGTCGCTAGGAAAAAAACTCCAGTTTTGAGATTTTTCCATGTCAAACATCTTTCAAATTCTGAAGCTCACAAAGTTACCTGTTTTTTAGTTTTTGTTTGTTTGTCTTTAATCATTTTTGAGCAAATCTCAAAATGTCTCATCTTTTCTGGCAGAAATGCACTTTCCCTCGCTCCTCTTTTCCCCGGCTTGGTGAGCTCAGCTCGGTGCGTCTGCGGCCTCCGTGCAGACGAGGCTCCTCCCCTCTTCAGTCGCTGCCTGATCCAGACCCGGAAAGGCGGAGCTCGAAAGCACGAAAGCATCCTGGCTGAACTCAAATGCGCGCCGCACTTTTCAGCTCTGGTTTCTGCTTGATCGTCGGCTTTTGAATGCGTGATTTCAGATTTGAAAAGAGGATTTCGTTTCCTGCAGACTGCATCGTCTCTCTTTGATGAAACATAAAATGTTTCATTAAAACATATTCATGTCCCTCAAAGCAGCTTAAATTCCACTTTAACCAGGCCGTCGTCTCTTCCTTTCTTTTCTCTTTCCTCCATCTCTCTCTCTCTCTCTCTCTTGAATTTTAATGTGAAACTTTATTCAGTGAA
Source organism: Poeciliopsis turneri (assembly GCA_922788865.1). Taxonomy (NCBI): domain Eukaryota; kingdom Metazoa; phylum Chordata; class Actinopteri; order Cyprinodontiformes; family Poeciliidae; genus Poeciliopsis; species Poeciliopsis turneri. The sequence goes on from CAKLNU010000953.1 coordinate 2,071,555, forward strand.
TTAATCATGCATGGTGAAGTAGTCTAATAAGTTACTGTGATGTGGAAATACCAGTTCATTAGCGGCAGTCAGACGACTGGATCGGCTCCTGTGTACATAAAAACCTCTCAGGCTAATTCACGGAAGAATCTCACTGATTGTTAAATCAGAGAGATTAGAACATGCAAGCGTGTTTCTTTTTTTTTTTTTTTTTTAAGTCCTTTCATAAAATATTCCTCTAAGACTCGCATACGTCTCTCACATTCTTTAAAAACAACACGACATGCATCTGAAGAGCTCAGTGAAAGACAGCAGCGGGATCACTGGTTCAAACAGGTTTTAATCCATATTTCAGAGACATTAAATATTTAAAAACAACGGAACTGCATCACAACTTTTTGATCATCGTCGTCGTCATCGTCTTTATCACATAGAACAAGTTCATTGTAAAAAAAAAAACGAACCATAGAAAAAAAGGCCCAAAAGATAGCACTGGTAGAAAATAAGAAAGGAAACAGTGTAAGGATTGTGCGACACGTTTCGAAGGATACGACACAAACCCGGCGTTGGACTGACGTGACCTCGGCCGCGACCTGCACTGATCTTTGTTCTGCTCAGCCAGTGGTTCTGGTCGGATCCGCTCCCAGACCAGATCAGAGTCACCAGGCTGCTGCTGCTGCTGCTGCTGCAAAACCAGTAGTGGCTGCGCTGGAGCATTCAAGTTGAGCCGGATATGAATCCATGATCACAGCTTGACATGATGAGTTGGAGCTGCTTTCAGAGTCACTGTCTGTGGTTTTCAGTGCATTAATTCAGACGTGAAACTCTTTGCAATATGTGGCTACGGACTGGAAGACGGGCAAATGCCATTCTAGCAACAGTAGCCAGAAGTCTCACATTTTCAAAGTCACGTTTTAACATTTTGAAATCTAAAGCCGCCATACTTTTAAATGTGGAGTTGCAAATTAATTTCACTCAAATAAAAATCATTTGAAAAAAAAACAAAAAAAAAACAGGGTCGGTTTTATGTGGGTCACAGTAGCTGTCAGCTAGTATAACAGAAATATGCTACATGCAGCAATTTGCTAAAACGCTAGCTTAATTTGGTTGGAATTCAAATGTAGGATTTGTGAGAATCTTATTATTGTTGTGGAAGTTGAGACAAGTTATTTACTTCTGTGACAAAACGAGAGAGAAGGCCTGGAGTAATGAGAGAGCTAGCTTTGCTCAGCTAGCTAAGAGCTAGGTGAACAACAGCCAGCTAATCAAAAAGCTACATTTACTGAATGGTGCTGGTCATTTAGCTACTTTACCATTTTGTGCTTTTGTGTATTTTCTTTTAGATTCCAGACTATTTGCTTTTAGCGAGCTTTGCTGAGCTAGCTAAGAACTAGCTGCACTTTGCAGGGAAACAAGAGACCTAGCTGTTTGCTAGGCTAAATAACATTTACTCAAGAGTTCTGGTCATTTAGCTGCTTTGCCGTTAAGCAGCTCGTTATTTTCGTTTGTCTCATTTGGATTTCATGCTGTTTGAGGGAAAAGACGCCATTTGGCACCGAGCGTTTCTTTATGACCACCCGTCGGTTAGGGATAATGACGTGGTTTCATGACCCCTTTAAATATTAGAGATGGGTTCCTTACAATTATTTTTGGTTTTATCTGTTGAATAGTCCAAAAAGGAATCAGAGCAGAAAGGAACAGAAATTAGATGCAATGTTAAGTTTTCAGAAAATCGCAAAACTACTTCGTATTCAATCTGAGCAATTATTTAATTTATCCACAAATCGTATCAGGTTTTCAACATATGGGTGCAAAACGGGGATGCAGGCTTTATTAGGGGTCAAAATTAGCCATACAAATGTTCAAACTACATTTCTGGTTTCATCAGAGTTGAGCTGTGATGTAGTAGATGCTAAATCAGCGGTTCAGCTGCTCCAAGGGGTTATAGGTCATTTCACCCCTTTGCCAATTTATACTCCCAACTTCAAAATGGATGCCTTCACATATCAGCTGACTTTTCATCACAATCAAACATTTGAATGTGTATAAAAGCACAACACTGTTTATCCTCTCTGGGGGTTGTTTCTAGAAATAATAATCTTGATCTGGGACTTAATGAAATGCAAACTACAATCAGGGAAAAGTTGTCACTGCTGGAGAGATGATCAAAGCATTATTGGCTTGACACCATCTGCTAGCAACACACATTAAACTTCCCATTGTAATTGTTACACAAATAATGTTTCCTTCTTACCACTGTCTTTCATAAATTTGTTGACAACTGTGATAATGCAACAAGAACTAATGAGATCCTTAATGAGATGCCAGCAGTATAACAGGGCAAGCTGAGCAAGTCTGATTCCAAAACGAATTAGATGAAGTCATATCGCGTCGCATAAAAATGATTTGCTGCTTCAGTCCAATATTTACCAGTTGTGCTGCGATTCAAAACGCTAAATTGATGTGATGCTCTCTTCAAGACCCAATGCAAAGTTGGTCAACTTGTTCTAAATCCAAGTCCCCCAGATAGATAACATAAAATGGGGAAAAAAATATATTAGGATCATGTTTTTGATAATGTGACATCTAATCGAAATATGTCTTGTTGTCTGAGAACTCCTAATTTTACACTTAAATGACTTTGAGCAGAAAATGCCATTTAGAATCTTGAAAAGCTTTCATATAAACTTGACACTGATAATGAAGATAGTGACTTCTTCATTATCATAAGATTCACTAAAGAATAAATAATAATAAATCAAACGGACCGAATGACAAACTGGACTCTGATTTGAAAAACATTCCTGGTGACTTTTAGACTTTGAGTCTAATTTTCAGCATCCAAATATAATTCATATTTCTCTTAGCTCAGCACAGTCTTAGCATAAAAAGCTAACCCAAAGCTATTTATGCTAAAAGTGAAGCTCATTAGTTAGGCCACAGCTAACGAACCGTAACCATCAGGTTCTTCCTATGTTTAAATTGTTGCCATTGAAGAATATTTCAGTAACATTGGTGAGTGTGGACATTCATACTGCTCGTCTTTTAGACATAATTCTAACAGAACCAAGAAATGTGTTCTTTGACTTTGATTTTTAAGAGCTGCTGGGACTTTTCATGCCACATTAGAAGTTTAGATGCTGGCGAAATGTTGACAAAATTACACTTTCTGGCATTGACCATGAAACCAGTCACTCAACAGGCAGCAGATGAAAACATTTTTACTTGTTGCTGCATCAAGAAAAAAAATGCTGGGAGGACAGAATGCCGTTGTTGAAAATCAGACTAATTTGGCCTTAAAAACACCTAAGCATTTCAGGCAAAGCTTAAGCTAAAGGTAGCAAATGCTAAAAAAGTAAAAACAAACCAAGTGCTTCAGTTTAAACGTAGGTTTCATATTTGCTCAAAACAAGAACCAGTGATGAGTTTATTTGTACTTTTAGAAGCTTTCAGCCAGAACCAGACCAGGTAGCTAGCTAAGCTAATTAGCTAAGCTAACTAGCTAAGCTAACTAGCAAGGCTAAGTAAACCATTTTACATTCCTATTGATTTTCCGTCAGTCATTTGCCACCTAAGAATGGTCGAAATAACATTACTGTGCCTTTTTAAGCGTTTTAGGTTCTTGAACGTCCAAACAGCCACCATTAGTGATGCATGTTTAAAGCAGCTACCTCCAGGCCACGGAAAACATTCACACGTCCAGTGAACTACGCAACACAAAACACGACGGTTTTTCTTTTCGTCTTCCTCCAAATGAACACAAGCAATTGTTGGTCTGAGGCTACCATTTATTGCATGCAATGATTTTTCAAAGTTTCAGGCATTTCAGACAAAACTGAAACTTCATCAAATCATCAAGAAATCAGAATACAGCAACGGATGCTAATTCAACACGTTTAATCACACGCTTTTATTTTTTTCATCTTAAAGCCAAACCCCTGGCGTCATAACGCCAGTAAAAAAGCTTATGGAGACATCTGATTATACAAAAAAACACAAAGAAAAAAAAATTTCATATTTATACCAATATGGTATGGAAAATTATTTAGATTCATTCTTTGTTTTTTAAATAAATAGAGCAATTCCAACTGGACACAAATAGAGGCACTTGAGTTTCTTTCTTTTTTTTTCATGTTAAAGTGAAAATTACTTCCCACATCCACGTCGTCCTCTCACACACATTCAGCCATGGTGAAATGATCCAGAACTTATGAAACTCATGCTGGATGTGCTGGATTTACAGAAAGCGTACGAGGGGGAGAGAGTTGATTTTAAGCTTTTGTAGCACAATGAGCAACAGAAACAGTGGGGACTCGTCTTTTGAATGTACCACAAAGGGTTAAAAATCACTTCAGCTTTGGTGCTGTGTAAATACAGCCATAGCCTGTGCATGGACACACACGCAAACACACGCGCACACACACACACACACGCACACACACAACCCACGCTCCTATCCATTCTTTCACATTGACTCAAGACACTAAAAAATAACAAACACCCAAGTACACGGCTTCTAGGTGTCACAATCTGTACAGTATGTTACACAAACATCATTATTGTTCAGCAACGATTTAGATAGACTTGACAATCAGCTGTACACGTATACACACCAACAACAACAACACGACGAATGTTGGGAAACGTCTAGAAGAGGATCCAGCAGATGATCTGATCTCATCTAGTGCTGTACAAAGTCGCAGATTCACTTTGACATCGGTGGGGGGGAGGAAGAAGAGCAGATGGGAGATCTTCCTCCTTCACCCGCTCTGCATGTGGGAGGGAGGGGGGCTTGATTGGAACCTAATCATTACATGTCGAGTAGTTTTGGGGGATTTTTTTCTCCCCCTTTTTGTAAGTGTTTGACACCTTAGTGGGTGGGTTACTATGGGAACTAGAACCAAGCAGAAATTTCACAAAAAGCTCACGACCAGCAAAAAACCCGTTGTTGTGTTTGATGGAAGAAGCCCTTGTTCAGAGAAGTAAACAGGGAGTCTGTTTTGTTTACTTCCTAACCTTCATTTTTCACTCTGAACTAGCTACTGGGACTTATAAAGGCAGCTAGTTAAGTTAGCTGTTTGTTAGCAGTTAGCTAAGCTTAGCATAATCAGAAACAGTAAGTGAGCTAATAAAGAGGAAACTTCTTTTGGTGGCGTTTTCGCCATAAACTTAATTTTATACCCAGGGCCAACTTGTTTGACTTCTGAACAAGGCAGCTAGCCAAGTTAGCCAAGATGTCTGCTTACAACTTGACTAACTTAGCAACCAGCTTAGCTTAGCTATGAGAACTAAGCTAGGTTCCAGCTAGCAAAGGCTAGCTAGCTCTTAAGTTAGCCAAGCTGTTTACTACTCATATGAGCCATATTTAAGGTGCATTGGTAAAATATTGAATATTTCTGGCCTTAATTTAAGAATTGGTTTTGGCGTCGCATTTTTGTCACGATAACAAGGCAAATGGAAGGCATTAGAGTTTTGTTTTTGAGGCCCCTAGAAATAAATGACACTGTTGGCCCTTTATGACCAACAGGCTAAAAGGCTAAACATCTCAGTATCCACTTGTGTCATGACAAATATCATATGCTACTGTCTTGATCAATAATGAGAGTAAATCCTGCGGCTACAGCTAAAAAAAAGTGCAACTTAAATTCCAGCAGCAGTGACGTACATCACATTTTACACCTTGTTTCACCAGAAAGCTCATTTCATTTCGTAGCGTCTGTATTGTGCCATTTTGTCTGTTCTTCCTTCTGTGTTTCCAGTAACACAACATTCAAGATCCGGTGCAATATTTGTTTTTTTTTTTAAACAATACAAAGAAACAAAACCACAATCAGGCAATTAAGTTAGAATTTCACAAAATGCACCATTTTTAAAAAGTGCACTGAAGAATAAACCTCTGCTAATTTAACTTTTTGTTGATGACATCACAAAAGGCACAATAATCAGCTTGTCTTAGTGCTAACGTTACGGCAAAGAAGTGGTTAACGCATTTGGACGTGAATTATGAAGCACGTAATGTGCAAGTGGTTTGGCTTCTTTGACGCTTTTTCCATTACAAAAGTGTACAAAACTTTGTTGATATTCTGCTAAAGTTGAAAAAACTGGATTTCGCAATGGTGGCGTTTCCAATTGAAACTGTCAGAATAAGAAAGAACAGCTGTAAGAAAACTTCATAACTGATCAGTTGCTCTGTGCCTGACGTGATGTCATCAGAGGAACCGAGACTTTCATTTCAGATTATCTGAGATGTCACTGCATTAGGCCAGCAGCTGTAATTAAAGAGACAGTGTCACTTACTTCCTTCATTTTCTGATGCAACTGCGATCTGTGATCAGGGAGAATAAACCTATTTTCATTTTGGAGCGGATCTAGATCATGAATGTTCTCACAGAACCATGCCACAATGAACTGATTATACCTGTTAATTGTTAAAATATTAATTACCAGCTGTCTGAGTTCAATAAGTTCTTAAAATGTAACCATATTAAACACCTTTTCACTCCGATCAGACCATCCAAGATTCTGAAATTGTTTGTGATTTTTTTGCTGTCAAAATCTGAGCTAATTTCAAAATATTTGAATTTATATCTGATGGTATTTTGTTTTCTTTATTCACCATGCAGCTTGTAACTTGACATCAAGTAAATTTGAGACAGCAGTGTAGTAAAAGTTAGAAATACTGACACCTGCAGCTGGGAGCTAGTCTATTAAACCTAAAGTTTTTCAACGTTTTGGGTAAAATTTGTAATAAACTTGTGAATTTTCAGGGCGTCGCAAAAACCTGGAGGGATTGATTGATGCATTTTGGCAGTATGCAGAAAAACTGCTTTGATAATGATTCGACTGATGAATATTTGAGAACTTTATGTTAAATGTTGTGATCATGCGTCCCTCTGCAGTCTAGAGGGCCACATAAAAGACTACAGTGGGCCGGATTTGGCCCTCGGGCCGCGAGTTTGACACGTCCCATAAGTGCTAAAATGTACTTTGGAATAATTGGAGTTTTCACTTTAAATATTTTAATATCTGTGTTTAACTCCAATGTAATACAAATCCAATTAGAACTGTGTGGACTCAACGGCGGCAGGTTTCGGCTCCAGTCGAGGTACTGAGTCGGGCCTGCTTTGATTCTGCCTCTGGGAGTGTGTGTGGGGGGTCATAGGTCAGCCTCTTTCCCCTCACCGCTGTGGTCCTTATCTGATGGATTGGACGGTTTCTCCTCCAGCCGGATCAATATCAGCCCGAGGCTTTAGATCCTGAGCCAATCACTGACACCTTGCTGCTCCTCGCTCAGCTCTCTGGCCACATTTAGCCGCCTTAATCACATCACACGCTCACTTATCTTCCAGAAAATTATCCGTCTTAAAAAAACAAAAACAAAAAAAAACTTTTAGCTTCTTTCTGTTGGTTTTCCTAATGGAGGGTTTGGGCGTGTTTTGCGTCTCCTCAGGTATTTCACCTGGATCACTGCGGGGGGATCTGGGCCCAGTTATCGTCCTTGGTCTGTGTGTGTGTGTGTGTGTGTGTGTGTGTGTGTGTGTGTGTGTGTGTGTGTGTGTGTGTGTGTGGTTTGAGGGGTTCGCAGTGGGATGGGTCTCAGGTCAGCTCTAGTTCCCGTTGTTTCCAGCAGCTGCGCCTCAGAGCGCAGCCAGTGCAGTCCCTGCCGATGAGCGCACCCCACCATGCTGCTCTGCTGGCTCAGAGCCGCCCCCATCGCCGAGTCCAGGTCCTGGAAGAAGTCTGCAGCAGGGAGAGAGCAGGTTACTGCTGCACATCGCCACGACCAAGAGAACAGTGTCTCCAAATCCTGCCATGTTACATTTACAAACTGTAGTTAAAACTAAATAGACACTATCCTAATGGGTTAACTTTTAAATACTTGAGTGGATTATACTTGGAATAAATGTCGGATTATACAAGTAATTAAGAAGGAATTTTGATAAGTTTTGACATCAGTTAAAAAACAAACAGAATCCTAATAAAATTGACACAAATGTTGCCATTCCTGAGAAATGGAGTAAACAAACATAAATGTTTTAAATCAAGTAATCTAAACTTTTCTGAACTCTGTTCTTGAACTGATTCAATTGTGAATTTCTCCTGCTGCTGAATGCAACCTAATCGTTTGGCTTTTCGTCACGTTTTAATATTTGTGGATGTCAGAAGCGTTGCGTCGCTCCGCGGCGTTCCTCACCTCTGCTGTCGGCGGCCAGCCTGTCGGCCGTCTCCCATTGCTCGTAGCTCCTCAGGATGTTGTTGGTGATGTTGACGTGGCTGGCGGCCATGTGGTGGATCCGCTGGGGAATCGCCACGCTACCGGACGACCCCGATGCCCCTCCTCCTCCTGTTGCTGCTGCTGGCGCTCCTCCGCTGCTGGCTGGGGACGGGCTGAGCGAGAGGGGAGACGGCGTCCCGTTGACTCTGGAAAACACACAGACAGGCGGTGAATCTCAGAGGGATGATGGGAACCCAACCGGGAGCCTCTGGGGTTTTACTACGAGAAACGAAAAGGTTTGGTAGAAAATATTGCCTGAACATATTCACTCTCCACTGTGTGACAATTACATATTCTGTTTTTTGTCTTTAAATGGATCCCATTTTATTTTATGTGGTGGAAAATTCTAGACCCTCTCCAGAGAGACGTGTTCAATTCATGCAAAGGCAAACAGAGTCATGTTTTTCAATCAAACATGTCTGCAGGGGACCAAAGTGGAAACATTTGTTACATTTTCAGCTGGAGTCGTTCACTTTCACTGCACTGCCAAACTAATTAAAACCCTTTGAAAAACCTGTTCACCTCCTCACCTGTGGTGGCGCTGGGAAACGGCAAAAACCTCTGAAGACAACGTTCTTCTTCATGTCGTGTAAACAAAATGAAGTGCCATCAGATTTTAGTGGTTGTAGGATTTCTCTTTGGTCTTTGGCAAAGAAACACAAACTAGCAAGAAACTAACGGGTTTGTTTCGGCTGCATTTACCCAGAATGCAGCCGAAAGTGCGGTATGGTCCACTTCCTGCTTTTGGAGCGGTCTGCGGTCCACTTGGTGTTCACATTTACTTTCAAACTGTGCCAGAGTTCACTTCGACCTGACTGAGACCTGGGCTGGTCGGTAAACCAGAGTTTGATTGCACATTCACAAATGAACTGAACTTTCCACACAAATGAACCGCAGTTTGATTAAAGCAAACTAAACTCCAGCAGAATGTAAACCACGTCAACAAACTGCATCATAAAACTATAAATTGAAAAGCACAACATATTCACAAAGATAAGGACACTAACTAAGCACAACTACAAATTAAGAAAACAACAAAACAGAAGAATTGTTTGAGTGGATGATTCCAATTTTGACCTCTGACCTCCACCTGTTCTTCAGGCATTTTCTCCATTTAGCTTGTCAAAGAAAAGCTGAGCTCTGTGGTTTGTCCTCACTCAAATTATTCTTGTATATGTTGACTACATTTATCCCGGTAACAAATTTTCAACAAATGCGCTAAAGCCAGAAAAACTTTCAGATCCAAAACCAAAAGCGGTGAAGTCTTGTGTTTCCCACTGAGTCCTAAAGTCGTTGTGTCTTCTTAGCTTGTAGTTATGCTTGGCTAACGTGTTTTTGAAAATGTTATGTTTTTCAATTTGTAGTTGTGTTTAGTGATTAGTTGAAGTGGTTTGTACTTCAGGGCCACCGTACTGGCCAGGGCAGGTGTGAATGCACCCTAATCTAACAGAAGAAGAAGAAACAGAAGAAGAAGGTGGCAGCCTCAGTAAACAGAAACATGTCCGTACAATCAGCTCCTCCTGTGTAGCGCAGCAGGCAGTGGGTCTGTGGCAGTGATGTAATGTCTGTGATGCGGCCTTGACCTGCACTGACCCACAACTGTGTCCAACTCAGCACCTCCACCCCCTCACACACACACACACACACACCCACACACACACACACACACACACACACACACACACACACACGTGCATACACACAGAGAGAGAGAGAGCCAGCTCAGGTCCTGCTGCTGCGCAGCATCAGAGCTGTCCAAACTCATTAGTTTCACATCCGCGACTCTTCCACGCCTCTCCTCCTCCATCCATCATCGCCACCTCCATTACTCCTCCTCGCTGGGCGCTCGGCGGCCCCTCCGGTCCTCTCTTTCTCACATCTACAACAAATCAATCCCTTTATTTGCTTCCTGAGGGGTTTGTTTGAGCAAGTGGCTGTCACGGGCCGGTTCGGGAAGCCGCAGCAGAGCGCCGCTGAATTAGAAATTCTCAATTATGGAGGTGAACCGGAGCGGGGCGGAGGCCCGTTGGTGCGCGTGGTTACTCACTTTCCATTGCTCCTCCAAGGCGACGGGGCCTGATGGGAACTCTTCGCCGAATTCTGGATGACAAAAAACCCCCCAAAAACAACAAAGAGACAATTTTATTATTGGAAGTTGTTTACAGCTGAGGAGCAGTGGGAAAAACTCAAGTTGGACTCAAAAACGAAACAAAGACAAACAGCTGGTTCACCCAGAGACAGGAGCTGCGCTTCCATCCAACATCAAAGTACGCAAGTCGGAATTATAAAACAAAAAAAGCTTTATGGAAACAAAAACCTTTTTTTTGAATATATAAAAAAGTTTTTCTTTGTCTGATAAAGTTTGTTTGAGGACCACGTTTAAAAGACAACACTGCAAAAAACACAAAGTATTTTTGGTTAAATTTTCATTGAAAATATCTCAGCTCACTTGAAATAAAACAATACAAACTTTTCTGCAAGCTAAATAAGTTTAAGGCAATAATTCCTTAATATTTATGAGAAAGTGTGAGTTCCAGTGGCAGATTGTTTTGTTTATAACATGGGAAAAATATATTAAATAAAACAATCTGCCAATAGAACTAATACTTTTTAATCAATATCAATTCATTATTTACTTACAATAAGCTCCTATGTCTTGCTGAAAATTTGCTTCTAAATTAGTTTGGTCTTATTTGAAATGCACCAACACATTTATATTAGTAATTCGACCAAGAATTGGTAAGATTTTTTTTTTGCAGTGAAAGAACCTTTTCCCAGTTTCAACATGTAAAATATTCTGTAAGCAGAATATGTTTGGAAACATCGATATTCTGTATTTCAGCTCTCATTTCCTGACGTCCTGGAACTGCGACTTCTGAGAACCATTAGCCGGCTAAACGAGTTACGGATCTGCTCTGTTGTTCTGCAGAGTGAAGCGCTCTGCCTCTGTCAACACGTCCCTGTATGTAAACAGGCTGCGCCACTGAGCGCCCCGTCAGTCCCTTCCCAGAAATCCAATCCCATCAGTGTGAAACGCAGAGCTGTGTTAATGACATCCTCAGTAATTAATTCAACTAAATGCAATTAATCAAAACAAGCACATTAAACCGCAACAATCCACTGCCATGATGGATGGAGCTAATTAATGTGTTAATATTAAAAGAAAAAGGAACGGAATGTCACAACGGCATGCAAAATTAATGCACAGGCAGCGTGGAAATGGATCTGAGACGTGTGTGTGTGTGCGTGTGTGTGTGTGTGTGTGCGGTCGGCTTCGCTCAGTCTGTCACAGAGGCAGACGACGAGAGACGGGGAAGGAAATCAACTCTGTGTCCAATTGTGTGTGTTGAGTTGTTACCTTGAAGTACTCCATGAGCGAGCGCGAGTACTTGACAGCGTGGTCTTTCTTCAGATGGAACATCCTCAGATACAGCAGAGACAGACAGCGGTTGCTATGGGAACAGAAACGTTGGGAGGCGGATGAGTTGCCCGTACAGACGCCTCCATTCAAACTTTCTGCTTGCTGATAGTTTAATCATTTAAAAATGTGTAAACGTACGATTAACTCGGACGATAGTTTGTCTTTGTTGCTTGTTTGTTCTGTCTTATTGGAAGTGCATTAAGATATTTGCACTAGAAAATAGACAAAATAAAAATACTAAGAAACATTTTGTGTTTTTGCAGTGGAATAATTGCTTTTAACAGATTCATCAGTTTGAAGTTCAGGTCTGGGAACTTTAATTAGAAACTCACAGCTTGTCATTGTTTCCCTACTGCGTTATATGACGTGACACAAAGGTTTATTTCTCATAGCGAAACGAGAAACCCAAGGTCAAACCTTGACCTTGGGGTCAAACAGTCAAGACACTACAACCATTAGATTATGCTGGATGGTTTTTCTTCAATCACAAATACAGGGCATTATAAGAAAAATATATATAATTAAAATCTAGGTTTCATTGCGATAAATATTTTCAAAGCTCCAAAACTGACTGGTTTGATTGTTACTTTGTTTCCTTCCTCTATTTGGTTCCATGAACGCATCAATTAATGTCTAAATATTTAAACTATTTCACTACTTCTGTGTAAGGAAACCTCTTTGTTAAAGGCTAAGCTTGACTTAGAGCTGTACTGATGTTAACATGTATTTGCAGTTAGAGCATCACAGACCAAAAACAAAATGCCAATAAGAAAAACCTTTAATTGTGACTTTTATCTTTATTACGATAAATACAACAAAACACCAAGATAAATATTTCAGTTTTTGGCTGACAAGGGCGATTGCCCAGTAAATTAAAGGTACAATAACAGCACATTGATTGCCATAATTCTATTTTTTGTATCTGTTATATATATATGCACATGTGTTTCTACATTATATTTTTGTTACACAGTTTGATTTGTGAAGCGGCTCTCGTAACACTGCGTGTTTCTTCAGTATTCCACCTGCTTTCCTGACTATTACTGGTTCTGTTCACTTTGGTCAGATATGTTCATCTTAGCAATTAACACTTTTTTTTGTAAAAACAAAACAGGCTGATTCATGTAAAAGCAGCTCCCGCCTCCTGCTAAGTACAGTGGAGAACCTGTGATGCTTTGGGATCGTTTTTCTTCCAAAGCCCAGGAGAAACTGGAGGCGAAATAAAAAACTGCAGATGCTGCAGGAAACTGATGGGTTATCTTTGGGTGTTTAAGCAGGATAATTAGCCTAAAACATGAGGTGTGATCAATACCTATATGGCTCACACCACATAAAATTAACCTTCCTGCAAGGTTAACTCAGAGCTAAGACCTTAATCCTGTAAAAAAAACAACATCTTAAGTCAGGATAAAAAGGTGACCTTTGACCCTGTGATGTTCTCTTGGCAAGAAGAGGATAAGCCATCAAAGGTGGGGGTAAAACCCCCCACTAATTTCTTGATTAAATTGCAGAAATTAAGATTATTCTGGTTCTATAAAAGAAAAATAAGTCTATATGTTATGGAGTCCCAAAAGTGCAGAGTGAGCAGCATTAATAAAATAATTTGTGTGTGCCGGACTTTTGTCTTATTAGCCAAACTATAATCACAAATATGTGAAGAATAAAATATTTGTTTTTTGCTCTTAGATTCTACTTTAATTTAGTCAAATTCAAGTAAATGTTATGGAAATGACCAACAGTCATAATTTGGCAGAACTGCGACCACTAGATGGCGGCAAAAATCATCTAAATATGAACCTGAAACGTGTTGAATTGACTTAAACAGGCACTTATGGTGCATGTTCATCACACTGCCTGTTTGCTGGTTTGAAAAGTGATAAAAACAGACTTGAAGAGAAGGATCGTACCACAGAACAGCTAGCCTCTTCTCCAAGACGGTGGCTGAGTGGCTGGTGAAGTTCTTCAACCTCATGGCGTACCTGCAGGAAAGAGAAGCTCGTTACTCCTCTGCTAGTCACAGATTCATTTCAGGAAAGTGCAGAAGCACAAAACTGAGAAGAGTTTTTTCCAGAATCATTTGTTGCAAACATCAAGCAAAAACACAACTTTTCATCTAAGAAGTCACTTCTTTGCTCTTTACTGATCGTTGAAGACAAATTCTCATCATTTCCACAATCATCCTCCTTAAGAAGCAGCCAAAGGTGAAGCCACCGATCTGCTCCTCCCAGCGACTCTGTGTCTTGCTCGAGGACACTTCAGCGCGACGGATGAGTGCAGATGAGCGGATCTTGAACCCCGGCTCTCTAGCTAAATGGCCGTCTCCCTCTTCACGGCCCTGCGCCTCTCAGACCGAGCCGCTCATTTATTATTCACCGTTTGCTCTCTCTGAGTTGCACTCGCTGGCTTCGCACGCTGGCAGCCCTCAAAGGACCAAACCCTGAGATCTGGCTAATTTACACAGATTAGCCACCTTGTAGGTGTGTGAAGGGCTGGAACATAACAAAAAAGACTCTGAGCTGAAGAGTCCAGCTGGTTGCATGTAGGCATGCATGCTAAATTAGTGCTCAGTAAAAGGCCATTGCTTTAATTTGCCATTTGTGGTGGAATGGATACAAATTTACACGGCCACAGGACTTTATGAGAGCCATTTCATCAGGTAGGAAAAGTTCACTTGTTGCTATAAATTATATGTATTTATTTTGCAATACAAAAAATAATAGATCATAACTGTAGTACTGGACACTACAGCAGTATTTCATTTTATTTCCTGCTTATTGCATCAGAAACTACAAACAATGTCCAAATGTTTCAGGTAAACAGACGAGTTCTTGTAAATCGGCCAGAAGTCAGCCATTGTATGTTGCCAAGTTAGCAATAATTATCACAGTGTTGCCATCTTAGCGACAGTGTTAAATTTTGCAACTTTTCAGACAATTCATTCGGTATTATCAGGTAAGGTTTTTTATAGACCGGTGAACTAATTATACACAAATAAACCATAAAACGAAGTGAATCCCAATAAAAGGGAAGGAGAATAAAGTCCATCCAACTGGCCAAAGATCGGACTTTAAAGATAAAATCCCTTTAACTCCTGGGCCCAAGGAGGCATTCGTGCTTGCAGTATTTCAAATATTGATGTTGCTGTGAATGTTGCGCAGTTCTAGTAAAAGTCAAACGTTTCCTGATTCCCGTTGGCTTCTTTCTGTCGTTGATCCGTACCTGATGAGCTCCACCGTCTCCGAGTACATGGTGTACGGCGATTTGGCCTCCAGTGGATCTCGCTCCATGGCGTTCCCACACTCTATGAAGGAGAGGGCGCCGTCTGCGTAGTTCACCGCTTTCCCAAATTTGTCCGTCTGCAGAGCACGGAGGAGGAAGGTGACAGAGATGAAATGCCGGAGAAGACAGAAGAGGCAAGAGCCGGAAAGGGCGACGTCGCGGCAGTGCCGCGGCCTTCGCTTTGAATAATTTTCCCCTAAGATGCAAATCCCCCGATAAATCTGAGGAAAAGATGCGTACACGTAGCATAAATAACAAGTTCAATAAATCTGACTTCATTGTTTGGGGAGGATCCGATAATTCTTTTGATATTGTTTAATCCTGCAGACATCATCACTCTTTGAGCACAACCCCCCCTTGGAGACAAACGCTGTAATAAATAACACAAATTATAGCGCGCAGGCCTCGATGCTAAATAGATTTGCATTGTGCAGAGACTGAAAGCCTGTATATGATTACAGTATACTAAACGCTGTGTACTTTGAAACCCATCTAACACTGTCTGAGCCTGATTGTGGATCATTCCCTGATTGATTTTCAGCAAAGCGTGAAGCCGTTCAACATCTTACCAAAGCGTCGGCCTTGTGCTTCAGCCTCTTTGCTTCCTGCATGTAGTACTCTGCGCTGTGGACTCTGGAAAACAACAAAAACAAGAACACAACTCGTGTCAGCACAGACCAGTATCCAAACAGAAAGGCTGGAATCCTCCAGAATGATGGAGTGATTTACATAATCACCGGCTCCACAGAAGCCTGCGTGTGTACACACACCTCAGGCTCGGTGTAACCTTAGAACAACAGCAAAACACGCTCCATGAATAATGCAGAGGCTAGAAAATAAGTACGGAGATGTATCGTCTGTCCAGATTTAACAGAACTGGACCAGCGTTGATGTAGTTAACGCTGCTACATGATAACAGGCCATATTCTGGCTCTTGTTTTGTCTAACTAGCAGGAGTACGACACGGTACACTGTCACTTTTCTAAAATAATGGCCTAAGCTATGCTTTACCAAAATGATGTTGACAAAAACATCACATCCTTTTGCCTAAAATTGATTTAGGCAAAAAATAAACAACAAAAAAATCCTTTTGGCAAAAAATGGCTTAAGTGTGACGATATTTTCATGGCCAGTATTGCCAACACTGATACTTTTCATTGTTTAAGATTGATACTTTAAACATTTAGATGTTTTTGTAGTTTTTCCTTTGAATTATATTGTTAAAACTTTAGAGAGAAATTTGAATTATGTCTGGAAGATACTTTAATAACATCCTAAGATAAACAGAAACAACAGTTTGTGTGCATTTTTTCCCAAAATAAAACAAAATCATCTGATGAAAGAAAATCCAAAAATTTTATCTTTATGGTAGAACACATCACAAACAAAAATTACAATTTCATAATATGAAACTAAAGTATTCATTTTACCGCATTGGTATCGACTTTGTGTCACAGCTTGATGGTTGATCATCTCCAAAGCGCCACAGGTTGTAGATCCCTGGGCTACAGTGAGACTTTACAATGAAAAATGTGTCTTTACCTAATAGTGGAGGCAGTTTAAGATGTGTTGAATTGAATGAGATGTTCATCAGGATGTTGCCCAACTTTCCTCCTGACTTTCTAAAACTCTTCACAGAACAACTGGTTTAACTTGTACACCACTGGGCAGCCAGGGTAAATCTGTTGCTCGGGGTTTTATTTAGGGGGATTAATGTTCAGGGGTCTAAAACGTGCTGCTTTATGTCTGTTTTATAGAATTCCAGTAAATTAAATTGTAGTTTGTGGTTTTAAAGTGACTACTACACTGAATGAAAACACAAAAAATCTTGCCAAGTATTTTTGGTCTCGTTTCCAATGTTACAAATCAAGTAACCTACCAGTGAAACTAGCAATTTATTATCAATATTACTGAATTATTGACTTAAGTTCCTATATATTGATGAAAAGTTACTTGTAGGTTTTGCCTTATTTTGAGTGTACCAGGATGTTTGCACTGGAAACATGAGCAGAAATACTAAAATGTTGAGTTTTTGTAAGGCTCTGCACATGGAAAACCAAAGCAGACAGCGTTCCGCTCTGCCTCAGTTTTCCAGATGAAACTGTCTTCACAGGAGAGCAGCTGATGTGCCGCCATGTTGCTGAACTCTCATATTTGCGTGAGCGTCTACTTACGTGTCGGAGAATGACAGTCTCGGCCTTCGCGGTTCGGACTGGTCCATCATCACCTCGGACCACACCTCGGAGTCCGAGTGGCCGTTGGCATGGTAACCGTCTCCGCCAGGTTTATCGCAGTGGGAGTCCGTGTCCTGAGGTGGAGAGGCCATTGATATTCATAGTTTCAACAATAAAAATCTGCATGACAATTAGCTGGCCACTTAAACGCTGCCGTTGTCCTTCCACTTAGTTTTAACGGCGCAGCCACATTACTGCCCTCTGAGTGTGCCATTAAACTTACAGGTCCTGCATTTCCAGGTTGTGAATAAATCCAGGCCATTTCATATTCACTGACCTACAGGGGAACTCTTACCCCGCCGTTTCTGGTGTGCGCCGTCGCTTTCCCTTCGCCCCGTCGGTGTCTGTGCGATGAAGCGGCGGCGGCGGCGGAGGACGCCGAGCAGGGCAGCATCCCCACCGCACCGGCCTCCTCGGCGAGGGAGGGGCCGCCGTCGCAGGCCCGCTTACGGGGCGGCTCGTCGGACAGCGGCGACAGCAGCGGGGGCAGCAACTTGTCGTCACGCCGCCGGGTCTGCTTCCTGTTCAGAGAGCCGCTGAACGGCAACAACAAGAGGACGAAGATGAAGTCATACGTTCTTGTTACTGGTCATTTGTGTTTATGTATTGAATAAAAGAAAAAATCCATGTTAACCAAGAGTGAGAAATTGAATACATCATGTGATGGTGAAGTTTAGCATAGCATGAAACTGAAGAGTTTCTGACAAGAAACGGACTGAAAGCACTAAGACATGAGACAGAAATTATGCTAAAATAATGTAGCAATTATTGAATAGTGAGAAAAAAAAAAACGTCTATGTCAATGTTTCTTTACATATTTTTCAGCGTTGCCTGTGGGTTTGTCAAGGCTGTGTATAGCCGGGAGCCAGCGCTGTTTGGGGGACAGAGCGTGGAACAGCTGCAGCTTAAACGAACCTTGAGGAGAAAACCCAGAGTGGAAAAACTCCTGGAGGAGCTTAAAACAACCAGACAAAACTTATCATCATCAGTCCAACTTCTCCTCACTGGATCAATCGAAGTCATCCAGAGATTTAAATATCACATTTGGAAAACCATTTCATGGCTTCTAAAACTGTACTTCTCCTCCCCTTGCTGCACATTCGTGATTATTCCCTCGGCCGCCTCGTTGGAGCTCCGGTGACTCATATTGTTTGCAACACAAGTGATAATATTTTTATGTTTTTCCTCTCCCTGGAAACTCTGGGGGGTTTGATGCAGCTAGAAAGTTGCTGAGCTCACAGAACAGGGCCCCAGGCACCGACATTAGAGATGATATACAAAATAAGGCAGACAAAGACTAATTACTTGCAGTAGAGAGAGCGTGTGTGTGTGGGGTTATTTGAGCATGTGTGTATGCCTTTGTGCCTGCGTGCAGCAAAATTGATGTGTGTTTTGGATATACTAATTTGCATGCGTAAGGTGTTAAGTTTTCTCCTCCCTAACAGGATCTTTTTTTTCTCTCTGTATATCTTGTTGAGTTATATACTCACAGTAATATATGGCTTTATGATCAACAAGCTCTTTTATTGCTCTTTTTTCCCAACACTGGGACAAATCTAATACGAAGAGATAAAGCTGCTTCATTTTTACATATGGGCGAGTGTGGGGAGGTTCAAACCAACGCTGCCTTAAGTGAGAATATAATTCATATATAATTAACTGACTAGTCAGTTCAGTTTTATTCACCACACCCAGGCTGATGATTTTAAGACTTAAAAATGTAGAAGCTGCTTAAACTGGCCCCGTCTGACAACCTGAAGTAGGCGAAGAGAAGCTTCCTACGAGAGGCCGACCCACTGAAAGCTCACAGGACGGCTGGACAGGATGGACTTAAAATTTTATCGCAATATGTTGTGGTACTATTGTGACAAAGCTAAAGAGCCTTATAAAAAGAAAAATCTATATAATGTTTTAGAAAACTATATGGTTGTGACTTTATGGCAAAACAACTATAGTGCCACAAATCCAAATATTGTTCTTGAAAAATATTACAGTACAATAAGCTGCAGGATGAAACTTGCTCAAAAAGAGTGTGGTTTATATACTAGCTAAAGCTACATGGTTAGTATTGAGATGCTAACCATACTAGTGAATGTTCACCTAGGCTAACTCCTTTTAGCACAACTTGAACACATCGACAGTGTTTTCCAGGGTCTCAGATTATTTCTTAAAAAGCATCCCCTAATGGGCCAAGCCAAGAGAAGCAGCCTTGTTGTCCATTGTTGTTAGTGGATGTCGTCTGTACGTCATATTTATGGGCGTACCAGAAATGTGCAAATACAAAGGTTCCACTAGGAACTTTCACACGTAAAAAAACCCCAATATGCAATTAATCACGGTAAAATGTATATAACAATTTAACTGCTCCATGCATTCTGACTTGGAAAGGAAAACATGTTTCATTTTTGATGCATTCACACTTCATCTTCAGTTGTAAAACCGCACTGCAATGTTTTCCTGAGGTAGCTCTGAGTCCTTCCTGAGCATCAGAGTGATCAGTCCAGCCAGGGAAACACCTGCCAAACGTCCCAGGAAGCTGCTGACTGAGCCTGATGATCTCATCGCCCTGTTCGCAGCTTTCCACCGAAAAGCTTCCCGGATGATAAACAGAGCGAGGTGACAATCACACAGTGTCACAGGTTCAACCCCCGGTCACCCATCCTCCTCCCCCGCGCCTCTTTAAGACGCCCCAGATGCTATAAAAATATTTCCTCTGTAGCTGTCACACAGGAGCTTATTTACAGCGACAGGTGGCCTAGTCTGTTTTTAAATAATTCACACGGAGAGCTGAAATTCACGCTTTGTCATTCCTGTGTCACATTGTGAATGAAAGTCGCCTTGTGTGGCAGCTTCATTGGTGCGGTGAGAAATATGAAGCGCTGCCAAAAAGACCCGCTCAGCATTAAAGTCATCGGATAACCTCTCTGCCTGCCGCTCCCCTGGGGACGGCTCGCTCCGCACGGGGAACAGACCGAGAGCGCTGTCTTCCAGTTCACACGAATCGCTAACACACCACAGATGACACCTATGACAGAAGGTGTCATCTGTGGTGAAGCCTCTTTACACCACAAGAGGAGTTGAAACACGGAGTCGAGGACCTGATCTCAGAATGAGGGAACCCAGGCTGCAGGGGCTGAAGTACGAAGAGAAACTTGGGTTGTTTTTTGTTTTGTTTTTTAGAGGGAAGTAAAAGTGAAGCCCAAAAGAACAAAAAACAAACCTGAATGTTGTTTATTCTCATCCAACTGAACGTGGCAAGAAGTACTGGTTCAGTACAACAGAGTATAGAATCAGAGATGCATAGAAATTTGGGCTGATATCCGATGTTTAGGCCTGTAACGTGATAAATCAATCAAATGATAAATTAAAATGACCTCAGTAATTTTAATTTGCATAATTTATTGTTTTTTTCGTTGTCCTCTTTACCAACTAACTAACTGGTTGTTAAAAGTCTTCTGGTGCTTTAGAAACAACATAATACTCTCTGATATTTAAATGTGTTAAATGTTCAATACAATTTAAAGTTTATTCATCTTTGAGAACGTGTTCTTGATTTATTTGCCATTTCCATTATATTACTTGAAAATGGTGTCAAAATAACTATATTATCGTTTATTGCAATAATTTCTGGGACAATTCATCATCCAGTGAGATCTGTTATCATGACTGACCAACCAATGTTAACATTTGTGTTATGACTGCTATCCGATAATTACCAATGTCACATATATTCTATACATTGGATACATTTCCCTGCCCTTTCTAAACTGTGAAACAACGACCACACCATTGATATTACTTCTCTGCTTCATTTAAACACCAACAATCCGGTGCTAATTTACTGTCATGGCGACCAAACAAAACCCACATGACCATCTTCCTCCAGAAACAAACAGCAACAAGATGGAAACTAGAAAATTCCTGAAGAAATTTAACTGGGGGACCGAGTAGTGACTTGAAAGTAGTTGGAGTTCCTGACACTTTGAGACAGAGGGACAGGACGGGATGGGACAGGATAGGACAGGGGCAGAAACTGTGGTCTGTTTCTCATGGGGGTCAGGAGGTTAGAGTCAAAGGAACGAAGGGGAAGGTATGAGTTAAGGTGAAGAGGTCACGAGACATGGCCCGGCGACGTTACACGACGGACACCCAATTTTTTTAAAGGAAAAAAGTTATCCAAACAAAACTGGCCCCAGTGGGAAAAAGTAATAGCGCCTCATACATAACAACTGGCTCATCGTTAGTGGTGTCTTTTATGTCACCGTGGTGGAATTTTGATCTTCTCTTCTCATCTACTAGAGGAGTTAACCAACATTTTCATTGGATTTAAATAAAGATTTTCACCAGGCCAATCAAATAGAAAAGCACTGACCTGATGTGACATATAACGGTGTGTTAACACTAAATGCGTTTTGAGCGTCTGGTTTTGCATTCAGTCCATGTGGAGGCGCGTCGAGGGCCATTGAGGCGCGTCGAGCGTTTGACACATCGAGCGCATTCAAAACTCCACATAGACCTTGAGTATAAACCAGAATCACCTGATGCTCAAAACGTGTTTGATGTGAACGCAACATTAGATTTTTAGCTTCAATGGTAACAATGACATCAGGAGTGATGACATCAGTCTTTGATGCATCAAATGAATCTCTCTCTTGTAGAACACAGACTGTTTTTTCAGACCACTTCCTGTTTCAGACTTAGAAGTTATAAGTTATGAATCTTCTACAGGAGCATTGTTACAATTATTTGAAGGCAGAATCAGCCCAGTACTGGTTCACATTCTCAGGTTAGAGACTCGCCTGGTGTAAAGCAAATTTTTCAGGACTGAAATTTATGAATTTAATCAAAGTGGGTCATGAATATGTGTGCATTTACTCCATCTTAAGTCCAGAGCACACTAGGTTTAGTCGTTGCTTTTGCCACCAGTAGATGATATGCATGTAAGATATAACAAACAGTGCTATTCAGAGATGCAATGAGTTTATAGCAGTTGTTCCACCATGTTTGTAGTTCTGACATTTTACCATCTCTGTAGTTCCATAGAGCAGCTCAAGACAAGATTCTGTCTATTTTGAGTGAAACTGACTCTGTTTTGTGTCAGTTAGTCTTTTGTTTTGACTTGAATTTGGCTCGTTGTTTTTGTTAATTATGTCGCCACGGTTACTCGAAATGCCAACAAAAGTAATAGCTCCCCTCACGAGATCGAACCGCACGTTTTCATATATATATTGTGAGGGGGACGCAGCGGTACGGGTCGCATTAACGATAGTAGGAAGCGGCAGTTATTTTGAGGTGAAGAACAATAGGGGCCTCCATACATTTCTATAGCAGGCCCCAATAAACATTGCGTGTCAATATCGACTCAGTTTAACTTATCGTCCCCATGTCGTATAGTTTAGATTTGCAGAGTTTATTTGACCCCTACTTGTTTGTGTCTGAATTTGTATTTATCTACTTAATATTTACCACAATCTTTATTTATAGATGTCAGTTATTGTAGTTAATATGAGCATCTCTTAACTTTTAATTATCGCACCTCATGGCTTTACATCAGTTTTGTTTTTGTGTGAGTTATTATTCTCCCTAATAAATGTCAGCTTGTCTGTAAGCTGGGGGCCCAAACCTGAGGACCAGCAGTAGTACATAGGTTCTCCTAATTGATTGATTGATTGATTGATGTCTGGTGTTCCCACATCAGAACTTACTCTGCAGAGCTGCTCTTGTGGTTGTGTATTGGAGAGATGCATGGTGGGAGGAGCAGGCAGTCTTTGTCCAGCCGCAGCTTCTTATTACACTTGAGTGACGTTTCTCCGTGGTCCAACTGGGAACAGAGGACAGACAGAGGGTTAGCTGAGAAACGACTGAACGATTTGGGGATTAACATGGCCGTAGTTTAATCCATGTCGGCACCTTGTGTTTCCTCTTGCTCTTGCTGGTGTGTTTTTCTGAGGGAGCCAACATGTTTGCGGCCGCCAGCCTCCTGTGTTTACCTCCGCTCTCCAGTCTCTCCGTCCGCCCAGCCAGCCTGGGATTACCCTGCTCCTGCCCAGCGGGGTTATCCAGTACCCCCATACCCTGACTAATCTTCTCTCGGTCCCTCGCCACAGTCCTCTCCCTTTCCCCAAATCCAAACCTCTCCCTGTCTTCTCTCTCCGACTGCCTCTCCCTCTCTCCTTGCCTTTCTTTGTCCTTCACTAAACGCTCGTTTTCTTCTTCTTGTCTCTCCCCTTTCGTCATCTTCTGCCTCTCCCTGTCCCTCCCCTGCGTACCCTTCCCGTTCTATAACTACAATCCTGGCTCTTTCCCCTGCCGTTTGCCCCGGCACCTTGCTGAGGAAGCTCAAGTCGATTTTCACCCACAAACTCTGAACCTCGTGATATTCCCTCAGAGGGGACAGAGGCGCATCGCGTCCTGCATTTGACGGCGGTGAAGGAGGCTCCGCATCCTTCCCCTGCCCTCCGGACCCTCCGGGATCTGGAACAGAGTTCCCAAAGGAAGCACCTATGTTGCCGATGCTCAGCAGGTTGCCGTTGCCGACACCACCGCCGCCGCTGCCGTCTTTGACTCGGAGTCCAGTTCCGGTGAACACGCCCAGACTTCCCGCCCCTGCGGCAGAGCCAAAGCACGGGAGCAGAGGCGCGTGGCTGTGTGCGTTGGCCAGCATCTGGGCGCTGATGGACGAGCGCGTCGTCTGGGCTGGCAGAGACGGGATCTTGGTGGCTTCCTCGCCGTCCGACTGGCATTCTGAGGAGGAGGAGGAGGAATCTGTTTCGATGAATTCCCTGGACTTCGGTGTGATTTTGGTGCTAGGACCTCTGTGTTTCCTCTTATCCTGTTACATGGATCAACAGCAAAAACAAACAAAAGAAAGAAGCAGAGGGACATTTAGTCAGTCATATGAAATCCCACAGTTTTACTCATTTCCCCTCAGAACAGGCATGTCATTTCACATCAAGATCATGACTGTTCTCAAAGGTACGGTTCTGGCAAAATGTATTGATGAAACTCATTAAACTGCTTCAATATTAATAAATAGCTGTTCAATAAGTACTTCTTAAAGGGGCAGTATCATGTAAAAATCAATGCTTTTGAGCTTTACATCGTGCCATTTTATTCTCTCTTCAAAAACATTGCTGGAGTGTTGTCTTACTTCGTTCGTGCATGTTTGAGAAATCCTTTAATCTCCATGGCAACCACTCAGCTGTGAAAAACACCGAGTTGGACCTAGCTCTGCCTTCGAGGACGAAGCTCCTTGAAGCAGGAGCAGAAGTTTTCAGAGTCAGAGACCCAAGACGCAAATTTACAAGTCAATGCAGCACTTCAACAAATGAAGGCAATATAGTAAAGCATGGTATAAAATGGTTCAATGTACCTGGTAAACACATCATACTGCCCCTTTAAAATAAATTAAAAAAAATATTGAACATCTTTTCCTTTGTGATTGTTTTAGTAATTTTTTTTTTTTTCACAATCAAAAATCACAGATCTTGTGGAGCTAATTTAGAAATATTTACAAGAAATTAATATTTGTTTGTTTTTTTTAACCAGACGTATCGATCACAAACTATAACTTGACATCAAGTTAGGTTGAGACAGCAGAAGAAACGCGCTGCCACCCACATGCAGGCATTAGTAAAGTTTTAGATTTGCAGAAAATTTCCAATAAATTCACATCTTCACATTAGCGCAGAAAAGTGCGGCAATCTGTTAATTTTGCACGAGAAACTGATTGATGTAATTTGGAAGTTTACAGATTAAAATGCTTTGATCAATACAATGATAGTTATCTTGAAGGTTGTATTTTGTTTCGGAGTCTAGAGGAACGTATAAAAATTCTGACTGTCACGTGTGTCTTAGAAAAGAGCCCAGCCCCAGTGATTAACCACGAGCTGATGCACTCCTAAACTCCCCAACAAAAGAGATCAGCTGTAGACAAACATTATAATCAAAAACAAAGTCTGTAACTGGCTCACCAAACGTGATAATATCATGCAAATTATGCGGCACAAGTTGCCAGCTTGTTCTACTAATCTGTGAAGTGAAAAGAAACATGCTTTGGCTGTGCGACTCCGGATGTCACCGGCGTTCAGCGCGCACGAGTCACACGGCCGAGAGGACGGCCGTCTGTTTGGCACATGCAAATTAAAAGACGCGTCTAATGTTTCTCATCTACCAGCTCCTTCATAGACGAGTTTGCTTTTGTTTAGAAGGAAAGCATGTTTATGAATCCCGGCTGCTTTGAGTTGAGATTTGCTCCAGTGAAAGAAACAGAGATGTACTTTTATGACAAAGATGTAAAACTTTGCTGCGTTTAATATATTAAAAGTATTCAAACTTTGGATATTTTATGGTTTGTCACTTCAAAACCACATTGGCAGTTTTGTATCATAAACAAGGTGTAGTGAAGTATTGCAAAAATTGTTTTCTAACTTTTTGGCAGCTTCCCTGTCCCAGCTGCAGAAATTCAAATGCAAGTTTTATCTGTATGTGGTTGAGTCTTGCGTCATCATTTTAGATTTATAGTAGAAGTGAAGCCTCAAAAATTTGCTTTTGTTTTTTTAGAAAAAAAAAAAAAGGAAAAAAAAACTTATCAAAAATCATAGATTTGGGTGTGCGTTCATTTTTCTTTATGAACACATCCAAGTTACTGAAAGCAAAACTGGTGCAACATGTTTAACATGTCAGCGTTTAATTATCAAAAACCTCAACACTGGCTGCTTTTACCGTCGCCATAAAATTGCACAAGTAGAATTATGAAAATAAATTTGCTTAATGGAAACACGGCAATTTCGAAAAAAACCTTCCGATAAAGAGCTTTTGGGATGAGGTGGTTTTTCAGACGCATTTCGCAAAACTGCAGTGAAAAATCTTTTCTTTGAGTCAAACAGGTTGCATGACCAACAACAGGATGTTACTACTGGTGGAAAACACAAAGGAGACGACAGGAAGTGGTAGGAAGATGATGGTGCAGAGATTTTTTAATGACTTATCACATGATGAGGTTTATTCACTTATTTAATGAAAACATTGCATTTGCAGAATTGTTTTTGACAATAGTGGAATATTGACAAAGTTTTGTGCAAATTTGTCATGGAAATGAGCGAATGACTCCTGATTTATCATGCCAATGTATTTTTTTGTGACAATTCAGCAAAACTTTTTTTCTGTTTCTTCATAAATCCTGGTTGAGCCACGTAACTAAAGCTCTGATCTATT
Source organism: Poeciliopsis turneri (assembly GCA_922788865.1). Classification (NCBI taxonomy): domain Eukaryota; kingdom Metazoa; phylum Chordata; class Actinopteri; order Cyprinodontiformes; family Poeciliidae; genus Poeciliopsis; species Poeciliopsis turneri. The sequence continues at coordinate 2,097,959 of CAKLNU010000953.1, forward strand.
GATTCTCATTTGAAAATGCCATCTTCATGCCTTTCTGTCAGAATGCGTGAACAATCTGCTACACATGCCGGACCCGGTGCTGAGTTTTCCAGATGTTGGAAAGAGGCGGTGAGGCGTTTTGAGTGATGAGCCGACGCTGACCTGGTTCACAGTGACAGCAGGAAGAGGCGCGGGGGTCTGCTGCAGCGCTGCTGGTGGAGTGGCTGAACTGGTGGCGCTGCGAGGCTCTTTCCTGGGGGCTGACTTCTCGCTGAGAGGCTTCCCCCGCAGCCTGGGGGGGTTCTGGTGCTCCAGGGGAGGCGGGGGCAACAGGTCCTTCTCTCTCGCCGCAGGGCTAGTTAGAGGAGACACAAACAACAGGAAGCACGGCGCTCTGAGTTAAGATCAAGCCGGCAGCAAGGCGCGGCGACCCCGGTTACTGATCGCTGACAAACAGCTGAGCAAAATGTTTGCCTGGACTAACTCCGGGAGGTGAATGGCTGTTCGAAATGGAAAACTAGATAAATAAATGCAATGGGGTGAAATAATTGAAAACAGCATGCATTTAACTGAACTAGTCTGGAAGTTTAGGATGCAAGAAAGGAGAGGAATAAGTGAGTAAGGGAGAGAGAAATGGGAAACAGGAAAGTGGTTTTGTTCTGCTAATTGGCCTGAAGTCAAGCTGAGCAACGAGTTCAACGTTGGTTCCACTAAATCCACTGTGGGAAATCACAATCCTAAAATCCACTATATTATACTCATCTGCAATCATTTCCTTGGATTTTTGAGTTCTTTATAATGCATTTGAACTGCTTTGCGATGGTTATACAACATACAACTTCAGAGTTTCAAAAAACAAGAAGTGTGTGATGTTTTTCCCCCAAACCCTCCGTGGATCTACACTGATTAAAAGCTCCAAGTAGCCATAGCTTCCAGCTTTGGGTGAATATTTGACTCTTTTCTAGTCAGAAATGGGAAAACTGGTTACGGTTGAATAGTTTCCTGATCTCAGTTTTTACTACAACCCATAAACAGGAAAAGGCCACAGCCATTCCTGAAGGTTAATGTTAGCCTGATTTATCCATTTCAAAACCGGCTTGAGAGAATGTGTGTGTTTGGGATTATGGTCTTGTTGATGCACACATTTGTGTCCGAGTTTCAACCATTTTGACTAAACTTTCAGTTTCACATGAAAGGAAACCGCTAACTGGGTTTCTACAGGTTTTACCAACTCAAATTTAAGATGTTTTTAAAAGACCATTATGAATGAAATTTAAGATTTGTATCATGACGAATTAAAAATCACATTTTGTATAGAGCCACACATTTTTGCCCAGAATCCACATAGCATTATACAACAGAAGTGAGCCAGTGGCAAAAACAAAGATCGTCCAGCCAATTAGCGACTGTTCACCAATAGACACATATAGAGCTAGATAGCTGGAAAAGGCAATTTAGCAGCTAGTTAGCGGTAGCTTCAGTCACAGAACAGAAAGAAGATGTCTGCGTGCGACTCAAATGAACATCTTGGCTTAGGAGAGAGGTGATTACATATACACATACCCCCCCCCCACCCCCCCACACACACACACACCTTTTAAATTCATCAGAGTGTCATTCATGGAAGGACATCCTTTTTCCTAAGCTGGTCTTCATACATCCGTAAGAGTCTTAAACGTGCATATCTGAAATTAAGGCCTTAAAATATCTTAAAGTCATACTAAAATGAAGTTGGCATTAAATACCTTAATCACAGGTCTTACATTTTGTAGTGGTTTGACTATTTAATCTTATATATTCTATGTAGTTCATTTTTCTCATGAAACTTTTGTCAGGCAAAAAGTTTGAGTCGTACACACACAGACATCTCAGATTATTTCACTTAAAACAAACAAAGCTTCTGCTTCTTATTGAAAAGTTACTTGTAACCTAGTTTTGTCTTATTTCAAGTTTACTAAAACATTTGCACCAGATCAAAAACACTTGGTAGGATTTTGTGTTTCTGCAGTGCAGCCGGGGTTAAATATGCAGCCACAGCTCTTTGTCCTCTTATTTATGTGGCAATTTATGTTTTGATCTATTGACCAGTATCAGAACAATAGTCCTCATACTCATCAAAATATTCCAGGAACCCTCCTGTTGATGATGGTCATCATCTGTTCGTTCTTCCTCTCTTTGGGAATTAAAAACTCCTGTAAACCTGAACAGTCTTTATTTGACTTTGTGTTAGTTGCCTGGTTGGATTGTGTTGAACGTTTTTAGCCTCCAGCAGTGATAATTCCCCATGTGACTCGTGTTTTTGTTTAGACTCCTGCTGGTTCTGAGAGGTGTAAAGCAGCTGGCTTCGTCCTCTCCTCCGTTACCTGTGCTGGTTGGTCCGGCTCCACGCTTGGTTCTGGTTCTCCTCCATGCTGCCGGACCTCTCGGCCCGGCGCGGCTGCTTCTTCCCGGTTGTGTTCCTCCTCGGGGCCGGGACCTCCTGCCCCGACAACAGGCCTGGCGACAGCCTCATCTTCGACCTCTGACCCTCCCCTGAGGCCTTCTGGCCCAGCTTGGTTTTGGCCTTCTCCCTGCCCGGGCTGAGCGGAGCAGAAACAACAGTTCACCTCTACTGACACTTTGCTCAGTGGCCGGCTGGGATTCCTTTTAAAAGAAAACACACGAACCAGAAGCCGCTCCTGCTGTCTTTGTGCTCCGCCGTGGGAGCAGCGGGAACAGGTGTGCTGCCGGACCCACAGGGCTTGGTCTTGGCAGCGGTTCCCACTCCTGGTGCTTCGTTCCCGGGAGAAAATGTCTGCGGATCCTGGCTGATGGAGCCTTAACAGATTTACCCAGGATTAGTGGTTTTGTTTTTTAAAAATCAAACCAAGATGCGTTTTGCTCTCCACTAACCTGCGCCATGATGCTCCTGCTGTGCGGGGACCAGCGGTTTGGTCTGAGCCTGGACTTTGTTCAGCCAGCTGTCCAGTTGCCACTTGTTAGTTGAAGGGGGCTCCGGCTGCAAAGAGGACAAAAAAAAGCAAAACAAAAAAAACACAACTTCATTAATATTTCAGCAGGCGCTCTCTGCAGCTCCTGCACTTTATCAGAGTGGAATCATAACTAAATTTCCTTCGGTCATAAACAAGTGAGAAACTCGGCGCGCCTCTAAAAATAATGAAACCGTCTCCGGATGAAGAATCTTTACAGAGGAATGTAAAAGTATTGCGTTTCTTGTGGTTATTGTATCACGCTGTGCTGGAAGCTCTTTATTGCATATGTGGAAGCTGCGGCGCTGCCGTCGTTTTCTCCCCCCGTGTTTCTGCGTTTCTCCCAGTGTGTTAGACCGCATAAGCCTATAAAAGCAGGCAGCGTTGAGCCATTAAAATAATGTGATAACTAATGGCACGACTCGCTCCTCTGCAGTTGGGATCTTTATGGCTTTCGCTGTGGGACGAGGCGGCTTAGCGACCGTTCGGGTCGGAGCGAAGCAAACAGCCAGTGATCAGGGAGAATAAAAATCTAAAGTCCAACTTACTCTTTAAGATGTAAACTAAATTTTGGACACTTGACTTGTATTCTTATTTGGGGGGAGAATAGTGCTGCCTCATGAATCTGCACAGCAGCTTATGTACTCATCTAAAACTTATTATTTTCTACTAGTTTCTCATAGATTACAGTTACACAAAATTGGTAGCATATGAATAGCAGTAGAGACAATGAAAAACAACAACAGCCTGCAAACAAAGAAGATGAAACAAAAGTTCTGCCTAATTTTTGAATCATTAGCTTATGGGGGAATTCAGCTGCTCCTTTTTCTAACTTCCTGTTGCAGATAGCTGTGCTGTAGTGATAACATTGTCAAATTTGTACAACAGCGAATACTTTGTTGTTGATTTTTATTTTTATTTTAAATATGCCGACAACCTCACCCAACAATAATCTGTTAGAACATTTTTTATGTTTTTCTAATTACTGAAGAGAAAAAAAAAAGTTAGAAAATGTTTTCTTTGCTCAATTCAACTGTACTTAAACATTTTACATTTACTTCAACTATGCCAACACAAACAGTTCATGTTGGATGTTTGCATATAATAATCTTTATTATTCAGACTATTTTGGATTCCATACACCTCTTTGAGAATGTAATGATTATAAATACAATTTTCTTGTTACAAACTCATAAGCATTGAGAGCACAAGTTTCAGTTTGTTATGGATTTTTTCTAATCCACACAAAGTACACATTTAATACAGACTCGAATCTCGAAATTTTAATAAATGCTCGTCAACAAGTTGCAGAGAAATCATCTGATATTTTTACCAACGGTAAGCGTCCTGTGTAGTTTTATTAATTTACCTTTTCATTTCTCAAAATTTCCTGTGCAAATCATACACAATAACATTATAATAATACACTCTGTAAACACTTGCACTGTTATGTTTGCCTCTTTTTGATAAAGACCCAAATGGAAGAGACTTAATGCAGTTTGGGATATAAAAATGGCAGAAACACAAAGACATGAGGAGCATCAACATGAGAACCACAGAGCAACAGTAGAATCCAACACTGAAAGAATACTGTGTAGATCTGATGAGTAACATGGAAAACAGGTGCAATCAATAGAAAGTGGAGCAGCTGGGGACAATCTGGGATGATGAATAATGGGCACAAGAGAAACTGAATGGAAACAATGAGGATCTAACTAATTTAAAGTTAAATGACTCCAGAGACTAAACCTAAATGTACCTAAACATTCAGTATCATGGAATTAACTAATATGGAGAGACACTGAACGCTGAAATAATTAAAATCCAAACACAAGAGAGAACCAAAAGTCAGACAGAAGTGGACTATGACCCGTTCTTCATAAGTCTGACTGAATATTTGAGATATCATGGCTACTGGGACACACTTTAAAGGAGCAGTATCACATGTTTTCCAGGCACATAGTGCCATTTCATAGCACAACCAAGTAACCGTTACCCTGGTTGCACTAAGACATAGTTAAAAATATGCTACATATACTGAGTATGACTTAAAAGAAATATTACTTTGTGATTTAATGCCTTGAAATTGGGCCTGTGTTTCTTTAAGAAGCTCCTGCTCTTTCTGGAACTCTTCCTTCAGAAAGTCATCACAACATGGCTCCTCTATTAATCATTTAGCAACGTTTTTACCAGCGTTGTTCTGAGAAGAAGCTGGTATGATGAGCTCAGTAGTTCCCGCAGGTGTTTGCTAATTGCTGCTGGCTAGTCTGCGGGAGCTGCATATGCTTGGAAACTGCGGCTCCAAGGAAGAGCTGCAGGAGCACTGATGGACACAGTGCTGTGTACCCCCTGAGGCATTTTGCACAGCTTAATGGTTGCCATAGAGATGAAAGGATTTCTCAAACATGCATCAAAGAATCAAGGCAGCAATACATGTATGTTTTTGAACAGGGGATAACATTATAACCTGATGTAAAGCTCAAAAGAAGTCAGTCTTACATGATCCTGCCCCTTTAGGCTCTCACTGTAAATGTGAGCCTATTTCATACTTTACCTCTGGAGTGTTTGTACGGGAAGCCTGGTTGTAGTCGCTGTCACTGGAGCTGCTTTCCGACTCGTCCGTGTCGGACTCGGAGCTGCTCTCTGATTCGCTGCTGCTCCCCGACCCACCGCTACAGAACAGGAAAGGGAGGAGGAAGAAAAAAAAACGACAACATGTCACAACGCCAACAAACCTAAACCGTTGTAACAAGACGGCGACAAGGAACGCTGATGGACACCGGCGCTGGTAATGAGGTGGGCGTCAGAAAAGCTCTAGAACGAAGTTTCAGACTCTTAAAATGAATCGCAGGAAAGTTTTAAAAGTGTTTGACGGCTAGAATAAATCCAAATATGGAAAATGGTTCAGTTTAGGTTCTTTTTTTTGTGTGTGCGTGTTTATTGATTCCAGCCATTCAAAGTAAAGCTCCTTTTCCATTAGAGTGAAAAAAAAGTCTGTTTAAAACATAAAGATCTCACTATAGTAGCCAACACATTTTCTTTACTGCTGTAAAATAAAACCCGGCTGTCGTTTTTTATTCATCCTGCCAGTGAATTACAGTCTGTATACCAAAGGCTCTTAAGTCACATCTGTGAGATATATGCTCCATCACATGTATCAGCAACACTAATATCCAAGATTCGAACATGACAACTTTATGATGAAGCCTTCCTGCGGGGTATTCACTTTACATCCGAACTTTACAGTGCAGAGGCATTATTTTTTAAGGAGCTCCACATGACTAACTGCGCCATATTGTAAAGCCATTTTATCCTCAGGCTGTGAAAACAAAACAAATCCATCAGAGAGCGAGAGATAGCAGGAACATTAAGAGAAGCCAAATCAAACGTCCTCATACGTTTCTAGGAAAAGAATGTAATTTTGTGCTTGGCAACATAAAATGTCCTGGAAGGAAACAGAAGACAGAATAATCTCTTTATACCATCAAGAGACGAATATTATTGTTAGTCTGCTATAAAAAGAAGATTTTACCAGCATGAAAGCATTTTCTTCCCCCTCACACACACACACACACACACACACACACACACACACACACACACACACCTTCCCTCCCATCAGCTTTGTGAATCTCAACATCAGTTCAGACTTAATGAAACATTTTTAAAAGCCAGAAAAGACCTGGAAGAGAGTAGCGTAGTGATCCAATTGGATCAGAGGGACGGGAAATAAAGAATGGGACTAGGCTTAAACATGATGAATTGGAAGGTTGGATGTTGGTTTGAATCGATCTGAAATCATCCTGTCGTTACTTCTACAACTAAAGCCAGTTGAGAAAACCTTCAACTCAGGAGGAAAGTCAAGTTGAGTTCATACAGCGAATGTAAACTGAATGTGCTTAAATGGAAACAATACATGAATAAATAAAAAATGTCCAAATAAGCTTGAGAAAACAGCCCTGGTTTAAAGCCAGGTACTGGAGAACGCTAAACAGGACCGTGATGACGTCATGTCCTGTCGTGGTTTATTAGCAGACTTGATGAGCAAAGTTTGTTTAAAAGGTTTTAGAAACGGCATTTCCCTCTATTTGACCGTTTCAGTCAAGACAGTGGGCCGGAAGGAGGGAAAGACAAGGATGAGCAACCCGAACCGGAAGTTTACGTCAGCGACGGGGTTGGCTCGTCAGCCCTCATTTCCCGAAACCGCGAAAAAAAGAGGAAAAAAAAAACTAATTAAAGCGGAGTAGGACTCCAGGACAGCATAAAGAACTAACTGGTGTCCATTTGACCCTAATAACGAATAACAAAGTGCAACTTACATGTCATGGACTTAGAGCAATGAAACCGACAAAAAGAACCCGGATGCGCTATGCTAATCAGAGTAGATGTGCGACAGGTGCGACAGGAAGTAGAAAACTGAGGGGGCGGGGCTAATTAACACAGAACTAAGAGTCTCAAAGGACAAACCGAGAGGAAGAGATGACGCAGATCAAAGGGAAACCGATTCAAATACTGAAATGACAAGAGTACAAGAATAAACAAAGAAACTAAAATGAATGAAGTAACATGGCGTCACCTTAATGAGCCCAGAGAAATAGAGATTTAATGAGCATAAATACTGGAGCTTAAATAAACTCTTAATTTAAAGATTTAAACACAATCAGCAGTGTTTGAGAATGAATTCTCTGTTCTGGTGTCTTAGGATACATATATTTAAAAAACCAGCAAAACAACACATTTTCTTACAAGAAAAACAAACATATTTAACTTATAATTACATTCAGAAAATGTCATAAATTCTCTATGACTTCACTGTGTTTATTATAGTTTTATTTGCATGATTTCCATATGAGGCACTGGCTTTGCTTGGATTGATCTTTGCTTTTTTTAATTACTAAAAAGTCAATTTCTTCCAGGAATGATATCAATGAGTGAAAGACATTATGTCTATTCATTCCACACAAATGGGTGTTTGAAATCCTTTATTTCTAACTAGAATATGAAGTGTGTTTCATGCCTGCTTAAAGGTTGCTGTCAAAAGGTGATTTTAAAGGGACAAGCAAGACTCCATGTGATGTAAATTCTCACTTACTAAATACTACTTTACCAGGATTTGAGCACTAAATGTAAATAACCCTAGATACAGACATTGGCAGGGGAAAAATAAGGACTTAAGATCTTTTTGTTTTCAGCGGGCAGTCGTGTTTTTATTGCATTTCAAAAAGAGCCGGTGATCAAAGACGGCAAAGCCCTCGCTGCTAATCCACAAAATGTTTAGCGAGTGATAAAGGGTCTAATAAAAGCTCTATTAGCACACATAAACACGGCACTCCCAGCCTGTTGGGTTGCATTACCCTCTGTGGCGTTTCGCCCGCCCTAGTGTTCATCCATCCCTCCGCGTCGCCTTAAATGGCCTCCTGGAGGCGACCTGCTCGTCTCGACCCTGACAACACACACGCACGCACGCACACACACGGCGTGCCTGCAATTATGTGTCGCTCTCTTTGTGTGAGAGCGCACGTAATTTCAGTTCAAGGCTGCCATCACAGCAGGCACCAATCTGTGTGAGCAGTGAAGCCACAAATCCATCAACTGTTCCTCCGGCAACACACACACACACACACACGCTCAGAGTGACAGATAATGTATGAAGGCAGTGTATGCCCTGTGTTTCTTCTATCAGTACTCATCTATTTGCAGAAGCCCTTTCCCTCCATCTTTCAATCCCAATTAAATTTTCAACTCACTTTGCTCTATTAATGTTCCGATTGAAACAGCAGCAAGTCAAAACCCAAGAGTACAAACAGGTGTGTGTGTGTGTGTGTGTGTGTGTGTGTGTGTGTGTGTGTGTGTGTGTGCGTGTGCGCGTGTGTCTGTGTGTGTTTGGTCACCTAATGCAGCAAGTTCTGAGTTGGAAAAGTGGAAAACTTTCCTCCGTTTCTTCCCTGAACAACAAAACGTCTCTACATTCTCCTCCCGTTTACACTTAGAAGAATAACCCACATTTGTCAAGATCCCAAATTCTGCTCCTGATATTTAGTCTTTTGGTTTCTTGAGAAGGTAACACAAGAAAGCAATTTTGTCTCACAAACATATCCAGAGAATGTGGTTTAAATTCAATGAAATTTGATCTTGAAAAAAATGGTGTTGAATCGTTTTGTCGAGTGTAGGGAAAATATGGGCCTTCGACTTTATAGAAGAGGGTTTTTTACAATTTTATCCTGGTAATATTATAACTTTATTCCCATAACATTACTACTTTGTTCTCATGTTATTACCACTACCTCACAGTTTTTTATTTTTACTTAGAATGGCCTGAGTATACACAAGAACATCATCCAGGGTATCATGGGATATCAGTAACAGGATGTTATCACTAGAGGCTGAAGGTCCATTCAGCTGGGAAATAACATGCAGTCATATACAATCATATTTTTTGTCAAATTTTAATACTTTTGCTCAACAACCAATTTTTTTTTTTTTTTTAAGAATAGTGTCTATTTGTGTCAGAACGCCAGCGATTACTCATTCCTATCTTATCGTCCGAGACACGATGAGCAAAATGTCACGCTAAAATATGTGAAAAATGTCATTTTTATGGACGGCAAACAGCTTGGTTATGCAACGATTTGCTGGAGATGGCAGGCAGATGGTGGCAGCGGACACATCCTGGACGTCTCCGTCCCTCGTCGCCTTGAAAGGATCGTTTGATGTGTGACTAAAGAGAAGCTGAACTTGTGTGTGTGTGTGTGTGTGCGTGTGTGTGTGTGTAAATCAGCGGGGCAGCTCTCCCTCTCTTTCTGAGCAGACTCATTAGGATTATTGATTCAAACCTAAAACAGCAGACTGTGCAGCACATCCACCATTACTCTTTAAGGGGGAAAAAATGGGCTCCTTTTAAAAAGAGTTGATGCTGCTTTAAGTAACTTTTTCACAATTTAACCGTGTTCAAAACCAGAAACGTCAGGGTGTTTCACTGGGATCTTATGTAACAGTCTAACACACACACACACACACACACAAAAAAAGCAGACTGGTATCTTTTCAAGCATTTTTTGAATGAAAAATATCTGAAAAGTGTGGCATGCATTTATATTCTGCATCCCTTTTGTAAAAGCACCTTCTGCTCAAATTAAAGTCGTCTGACGTATCATACAGTTAGTTCATAAATGGTTGTTGATGAATATTTTATTTTTAATTCAGGTGTGCTGAAACGAGGAAACGTGTAAATCAGATGTGGCCATTTATATAGAATTTTTTGAATAATAAGATCTACTAACATAGTTTTTTTTATGCTGTTATTTTCTTGAGTCGGTCTGAAACTGAAATCTGTGTTATGTTCTGTATTTGGAAATGTCTGAATTGCTTTGGTGAATTTTAGATGCTCTAATTAATTTAAACTGGCAGTACTATTGTTTTCCAACCACATGGAGCCATTTTGTAGCACAATCAATAACTACCTCACCTTCAGTTGTCAGAAAAATGCTGAACATATCAAATATGACTTAAAAGAAATTAGACTCCCTGATTTAACATCATTGAAATTGAGTCTCTATCTCTTTAAGAAACTCCTGTTCTTTGTGAAACTCATCGGGACGCTGGCCCTTTAAGGTCAACAGTGAACGCCGCTGATCTAAACTGAAAGATCTGTAGAGTCCTACAGATGTTTCAGGCATTGAAAAAACAAACTTTGAACAGCGTTCAGAGTTCATCAACCGACCGCTTCAACTCCAAACGTTTGAACGTTTTATAAACACAGATTCCAAGTGTTCAAGTTGTCACAGAGGTTTCCGAGTGTCTGTTGTGATTTGTTTCATGTTCCCCTCTTGGCCGCTCGCCGCCTCTGGTGTCGTTTGGTTTCCCCTGTGGATGCATTACAGAGGACATCCCAGGGAGCTGCTGACAAACTCCAACCTGCAGAGCAAACAGTCAATATCTGAGATCCTGCTTTACGTAATCCGTTTATCTAGAAGAGGGGGGGAAAAAATGCCTGATGGCTCCAGATTTCCAGATAACCTTAGAGGGTTGATGTTGCCTGGGAAACAAAGCACTCCCACTCTCGTGGGCTCCGCCTCTTTGTTGATACAATATCACCTCGGCCTTCTTCGCTTGTCGTCGGACTCGGATGAGAGGAGTTGAGGGAGCTGGACAAAAGGTCCGCCTGCATCACGTTATCTTCACATGCATCATCCATTTAACTTAAAATATGAGATGTTTCTGCTTCTTGACAAGAAGACAAAAGAAAAAGAAAGCAAGAAAAACCTCTCCAAGAGCAGAAAAAAACTATTCATAAATTAAATGGTGAGCACTTCCTTATCGTCCCCCAGAACATAAAACTGATTTAACGTTTGAGTTTATGCGTCCCTCACTGATATGCTTCTCCTTTTGTATTTAAATAAATACATTTTAAAAAAAAGAACGAAAGACAAGGCAAAGAAATCGAGAGCGTCTCTCGTCCTCGGCTGAGTGCTATCGGTTTCTTCTGGCAAGCGTGAACCGTCTAGGAGGAGCGAGATAAAAGGAGAAAGCCTCACATCTGGCCGGATCGCTCTCCTCCTCCCTTCCCAGGACTCGGCCGTCAAATACGATTTAACGCCGCGGCCGGCGCCAAATGAAGACGCGCGGCCAGCTGGCGCCGACCGACGGGAGCCGGAGCGACTCTGAACGGGACGCTTCGGCCCAAGTTAAGACGTCCAGGAGGGAGCGAAGACTCGACGGAGGTTTTTTTTATTTTTTTATCATTTCCAACACTGCGACTGCAGCCACTGAAGCTAAAACATGCGACGTGACGCACAGAGTGACCGTGAAAACGGCTCATACTCTTATGCTTGCAGTTCTGTTGTGATGATCAAAACGTGACAAAAAACCCCCCCAAAAAGCCAAAAAAGCCCAGGACATTTAATGTCAAATTGATCACTGAGTTCAAGAAAATAACGCATAAATAACCCTAACCCTACAGAACAAATTTTTGTCAAAAGTCTCAGAAATTTTGAGATTAATCTAAGAAATTTTCTAGAAAAACTTGGAAATAATCAGTTTATAAAGTCAAACATTTGCTAGAACCCCCCGACCCCCAAGAAACTCAGAAATTTTGAGATTAATCTCAGAATTTGGCCAGGAAAAAACTTCAGAAACTAAAAAATGTTGTTGTTTTTTTTGGAGAAAAGAAAAACTGTCACATCTTCAGAATGAACTTTATTTTTAGATATTAAAACAGATGATGCATATAGCCTATATTTGCCCACTTCCACTAATCAAAATTAAAGTTTGAAATGAACGTAAACGTCATGAAATGTTAAAATTGAATCTGTTTCGAAACCCAACACCTGCGGCTCCTGCCTGTGTGGTGGAGAAGCTGCGCCGCCGCTTTCAGTGAAGCGAAATAGAGACTGCAGTCCGAGGGAGAGAAAAAGCGAAAGAAAGCTACCTCAGGAAGGTTAAGTTGAATCCATGTTTAGTAAGGTAGCTCACTAGTATAGTTTGGCCATCTTGTGCAATGTCTCAGATAAATTTCAAAGGTTCCCCGATTACGGCTCCAGTCTGATGTTAGAGTTAGCTTGATGTCAGACATTTATATTGTGACAAAAAGAAAACGCAAAACCAAGAGACATCTTGAAGACGGCAAATATCCACTCACCGCACTGTAAATACTATTTTCTACATAAAAAAAAACACAAACAAACCAAAAAACAAAACCACGGCGGCCCTTATTCAGACCCCAGAGGCTTCAGTCTATCTTTCGGCGCGCGCTGGAGTCAACGTAGCAAAAGCAACACAGATAAGGCTTACAGTGCAGTCTTTGTCAGATCCTCACGCTCCAGCAGAGGCTCTGTCTGTTTACCAGTGTGATAAGATCACAGGGAACAACAGGGGAAATGAAAGCCGTTAAAAGAAAAAAAAAAGGATTCTTTGGTTTGATACGACCAGAGGGCCCCGCAGGAGCCACATGACACCGACTCTGTCAGCTAGCTTAAACGGCTTAAATGGCGGGCGAACCGATCCGCAAGGGGATTCACGTTTTACTGTTGTCCTTTGTATTCAGATCACTCATCAGTAAATAAGCCAACTTCAGTACTATTGCATTTTAACACTGAAATCAGTGGTCAATTAACTTTCTATGTCTACTTTGTGCTGCATATAGTTGTAGGGGGCAAATGATGACTTTTGAAGCAATTGAAATTCTTACATTTACATTTTAATTTTAAAGTAGGGCGAATTAGTGATGTTTATAGTAAATGTTGTCAGAGAATGTGATTCTGATTTAATGATGAATGCAGGAAAACCGAGTGAATAAACTGATTGTCACATAAATGAGTTTGCAATAAGAGCAGATAAGATACTTTTAAGTCCCTGGAGGAATCTTGTTTTAAAGGGGCAGTATTCTGTGTTTTTCAGGCACACAGTATGTGTTTATGTCACAATTAAGTAACTGTGTTATTTCAGTTGTTATATAGATACTATACATATTCAAATATTTTTTGAATATTTTCAAATATTTTAAAATGAATTAGATTTTCTAATTGAACGCCTTGAAATTGGGTGTGCGTCTCTTTAAGAAGCTCCTGCTCTTTCTGAAACTCAGCCTTCAGGAAGTCAGCAACGATTTTACCAGCGTTTCACTGAGATGTAGCTCCTACAATGACCTACAGCTGATGCTCAGTTCCACCAGGTGTTTGCTAATTGCTGCCGGCTAGTCTGAAGAAGCTGATTGGGGGAAGTTTCAGAGGAAGGTTTCTCTGTAAAGCTCCTCCTCAGACGAGGCGGGTTTTTTTTTTCACAGCTGAATGGTTGCCATGGAGATTGAAGGATTTCTCAGGCAAAAATAATCCAGGCAACACTCCATGCAGGAGGGAATAACATTATAACATCATGTAAAGCTCAAAAAAGTAAATTTCACACAGTAGTTCCCCTTCAGTTCCGCTGCAATTCAAGATTTTCACACATTAACCTTTTGTTTCAGGTCAAATCATCAGATTTAAGTTTAGACTTTGACTAGGACAAACGAGACCTTAATTTTTTTTTTGTCGTTTTTACTTTCTGAGCTGCTGCTGCGTTTCATGGATTCCAGCTGACTCTATTGGTAGTTATTTCCTGATTTTTTTCCTTTTTTCGACAATCCGTGTTTTAATTAATCCAAGGTAGACATGGGAAAGAAAGACCAAAGAGTAAATCATTAAATAAATGAAGGATAATGGCTCTTTTTCCTAGGCGCTGTGATGGGTTTTTGCCAGGTGTGTAATGGAAACACTTGCCTTCAAAAAGGTTCCACTTTTGTCTCATCAGTGCAAAAATACTTTGCCAAAAGTCTTCGTTTTTTAGGCCCGAGCAGCTAAGCGCTGCGAAGGCCTATTGTTTTTGTACTGTTTATTATTATTTTTCTTCCCACCTCTTTGGGGGGCTTTTTGGGGGCCTTATCATATTCAAAAACTCACCAAACTTGGCGGAAGCATAAAGGGAGTTTAAAAATTTTGATTTTTTTAGGTCAACACAAAAATCACACAAGAAACGGCTCTACAGCGCCACCTAGAAATTTTCAAAGGACCCTTTCCTATTCACTTACTTCATCGTAGAGACATGAAATTTGGTACACTTGTAGAGCTCCCCAAGACGCACAAAATTTACAATTAATGTCATAGTGCAAGTATCACAGAAAGTCGGCCATTTTGGATTGAAGCTCCGATTTTGACCCCATTTTTGCCGTTTACAGCCTTCGCATTTGATCGAACTCCTCCTAGGGATTTCGATTGATCGGCTTCAAACTCGGTGAGTCTGTTCATAAGGCATGTCCCATTTAAAGTTATCAAAACGGTGAGTTTTTGAGTATGCTAAAGGGGGGGTTGAAAGGGTCAAAGTTCACCGACTCGCCCCCAAAAAATAAACTGTTATATCTCCTACACAGAAACTCACAGAAGAACCAAAGTTACAGTGATTGATCATCATCGGGTCTCCTACAATACCCAAAGGTCGAATGATGACATCACTTAGGCCACGGCCCCTGAGAACAGGAAGTGTCATGTTTTACTGTGAACGGTCACTATCTGACCCCTTTTACCTCATCAACTTGAAACTGTACCCAGAGACAGAAGACATATTGGTGTGTTGAGGATTCCACCTGCTCCAGCTTCGATGGAGCAGGTGGCCGTGGCGGCGTGACGAAGTGACCTGTAACGCCATTGCCATACGTTTGGCTCTAAATTCCAGAGTTTCGGGCTGAGCTGCTTCAAACTCACTAGGATGGATCCTTGTCGACTCCACGACAGGAATCCATCACAACATTTGGTGGGCGTGGCCTAATTTTTCTATAGCGCCCCCTAGAAAACTTTAAATGATCAGCCCCAAGCCACGCTTTAACCTACAATTACGAAACTTGGTACACATGTGTATCTTGTCAGGACGTACATAAAAGTCTCTTGGAGCCATGGTCTAAACCCCACAGGAAGTCGGCCATTTTGGATTGAAGTTCCGATTTTGACCCCATTTTTGACGTTTACAGCCTTCGTATTTCATCGAACTCCTCCTAGGGATTTCGATTGATCGGCTTTAAACTCGGTCAGTCTGTTCATAAGGCATGTCCCATCTAAAGTTATCAAAACGGTGAGTGTTTAAGCATGCTGAAAGGGGTTTTGTAGGGGTCAAAGTTCACCTACTCGCCATGAAATAATAAACTGTTATATCTGTTACACAGAAACTCACAGAGGCACCAAAGTTTCAGTGATTGATCATTATCGGGTGTCCTACAATACCCAATGGTTGAATGATGACATCACTTATGCCACGCCCCCTGAGAACAGGAAGTGTCATGTTTTACTGTGAACGGTCGCTATCTGACCCCTTTTACCTCATCAACTTGAAACTGTACCCAGAGACAGAAGACATGTTGGTGTGTTGAGGATTCCAACCCCGACCAGCTCCGATGGAGCAGGTGGGCGTGGAGGCGTGGCGAAGTGACCTGTAACGCCATTGCCATACGTTTGGCTCTAAATTCCACAGTTTCGGGCCGAGCTGCTCCAAACTCACTAGGATGGATCCTCATTCACTTGCTGACAGGAATCCTTCACAACATTTATTGGCCGTGGCCTAATTTTTGTATAGCGCCCCCTAGAAAACTTTAAATGATCAGCCCCAAGCCATGCTTTAACCTACAATTATGAAACTCAAACATCAAGATTGAATAACTTCCAAATGCAAGATTACAGCTGCATAAGACTTCCTATGTCTTTCTGCAGAACAATTCTGAACACATTTGCATGGCCACTTGATGAAATCACCTTAGCCCACCAAAACTGTAACACCAAAGCAGCCCATGAAATATAGGTTATGTTATGCAGGTTAGCATATTAATTATTTAAATAAAATTATTATAAGTTTTCGATTTTTTTTAAATAATTTTGTTTTGTGGGTTACAGGACAAACATTCATTGATTTTGGTTAGAAATTATAGAAAGGACTTCATTCATCAGCAGTGACTGTTTAGAAACCATTTCCGTAATTCGCCACTTGGGGTCAGTGTTACTCCACCAATGAAACAACGCGCTTTTGGCACACGGATAAATATGATGAATAACTATATCAGTATTTCGCCAGTAGGTTCAGTTTCCACCAATGACAAACAGATCGACGGAGGCATGGACTTTAAAACTTTGCGAGAGCGTCTGCCGTGAAATTTCCAAAAGGATAGCGGTGACATATAAACTGAGAGGTTATATGTAAACCCTCAGATAGTTTTTGTTGGCTTAAAACACTCACTAAATGTAGCGTTTTGTTAATAACTGTTATTTACTACTGCAAGTAAATGCATCTATATAACTTGTCCCTATCTTACTGATCAGTCAAGCTTGCAGAAGCAAGCTGCTACGTACGAGGTTCGGCGTATTACGCTGTGCACTGTACTTTTGTTTTTTTTGCTAACCAGTTGGAGCTGCTAACATTTCCTGAACATTTTGCACGGATTTTGGAGCCATAGAACCGGACCACGCTCAACGTTTTGCTTTGGGTTTTGGAGCTGCAGATTCGAACAACTCTCGTGAGCCGGAACGGACTGTTGAAGCGGAGTTGGAGCAGTTTTATTGCCGTTCGTTTAAAAACTGGTAACTCGCGTGCGGTGAGTAACGCTGATTAAAGGAGCCGCCATGTTTTGGAACTCCGAGGACGATGCTAACCGAGTCTGTCAGGCCTGCAACGTTTGTAATGCTAGCACTTTTATAATTAAAGAGACTGAATAGTGTGTTTGATACATCCAGTTTGATAAATTGAGCCTTGTTTGTTGTTATGCATAGAACCTGTTTAAAGGCTTCTTTAAAAGAGCTCTTAGAAAATGCTAAGTATCTTATTACCAATCCATTGGGGTTGTAATATTTAGTTGTAGCGCTTCCTGTGATTAATACCTCATTAATGGCTGGGATTGAGCCTGTGCTATTGTTCTAATGTGCTGACAGTTAACTGTGCTCTGTCAATGTGCTTTGCCCTTGGTTTATTGAACTGGAACATCTTCAACTTTAAAATTTTCCTCTGATTTTACAAGAAGGTTGAAATTGCACTGCATTTACATCTAAGTTGTAGTTAGCATGAAAGCATGTGGGCGTGGCTTAGTGTGAAACTGAATATTTGCCATGAAAGATGAAGATTAAATAACTTCCAAATGCAAGACGACAGTTGGACCAGACTTCCTATGTCTCTCTGCAGAACATGGGTTTCATCATCTGAAAACTGACTTAAATCGATAAGACGATGAACTCTGTGGATGCTGGCTGCTGACCGAACCGCATTGCGGTGTAGAAATGGCGAACTGCAGTCCTTCGCAATGTGCCTACGATCGGCTCTAAATCACACATGGATCATCCGACTGGCGCCAAACTGGATATGTATGACCTTTGTTGACCTCTAAAGAGCCCAACAGCATTGAAATGTAATTTGATTACACTGCGCCCCCTAGGTTAATCCACCAGCTATATCTCCTCACTAAATATAAAAATCTGCACCACATTTTTTGTGTGTCGTCATGGAGCGCCGCCGAACGCATCGATGCGAACCGCCTGGTGGACCTGGTGGTGAAACTGCGCAACGGCTTCTGCGTTGGCACGTGGGCGCGGGAACAACAGCTTCCGTGGTGCCGTGTGACCGGAGTTGCTGGAAACTGCGTGAGAGCTTCTGTGGTGGCTGGCGGCCGGCGGTTGCTGGTTACCCCGCGGTGGCCAATAGGCCGGAGCGGCGCTTGGCTGCGAGGGCCGCCCGACGCCGCGTGCGGCTTTAATTTCGTTTTGTCTCGGCAAAATAGGACAAGGACATTTAAGGGGTTTAATTTGCTCTGTGGTGTTTTTGCATCTCAGAAACCTTCAGAGTATTTTCCATTAGTTCAGAAAACCTGAAGCAAATGAACGGTTCACTATGAGGAAAAATAGATGGAAGTTCGCCGCGCCGCGGAGAGAAGCTGCGAACCCACAACAACACATTCGTCCATCCATCCGTCCGTCACTGCACACCATCCTGCACACTTGACTTTGAAACATGGTAGTGGCAGCATCATGATATGGGGACAGCCTTTCTTCAGCAGAGAAGCTGGACAGGGAATCCCATGAAGGTAAAAAGCAAAATAGATTCTTTTCAGTCAAAAAAAAAAAAAAAGACAAAAAAACTACATCTTTAATTTTGCTTACATGTCCTAAAAACGAGGACATGCCCTGAACATAGGAAAAAAAATCCCAGTGTAGTGAAGTTGGAAATGCAAATAAAACAACTGTTAATGTATTATTTAAGTTACCAACAAATAGCCATGAGGCTCATCAATGAACATTTTATTGAAAATAACATTTTAAAATTCAAAGACCGTGTGCGTATAAAAAGAAGTGGCAATAGAGCATGAGGCTTTGAACAAAACTCTTCCTCCTGCAATTCAGAAACGATTTCAGAGAGTAAATATAATTTACAAGGTTTGTTAATATTTGAACAAGCAAAAGAGGAAACTAAGCTATCGGCGTCAAACAGTGGAATGAACTGAATGATGATTTCAAGTTATTTTTATTTTTGATGAGCTTTAAAAGAGCTTTAAAATGATAAAAGCCACTGCTTTGTAGGAATATATGTATTGCGTAGCCATTTCTGTATGCAATGTATCTGTAATTACATATATATAAATATATTTACATGTAAATCCGTGAATATACTCATGTCCGTGAACAGTAGATATCTTTCATTACTACTGGCTGCTGAGTCCAGAACAGCTTCAGACGTTTTTAGGTCAATTATTGGCCTGTAAAGTCGTATTTTGTTCTGTTTTTGTTTTGAAAGTGACTGTGGATCTGAGATTAAAGAACACGTCGAATGCATTTGGATCCAGGTTCGGTTAGCCCACCTGGACTCGGTTCTTGTCCGGCGTGTCGTCGCCTTTCCCGTCTCTGACTCAGTCGCCCAGAACGGACCGAACTGGGCGTTGTTGGAACGGCAGAAGTGGGAATACGGTTACATTCTGACTGGCGTGGCGCCCCCTGCGGATCCACTGCATGTTGGATCCGTGGGGGTCCACTGCACCGTTTAATGTTATATTGTTTTTCTAATTTGAAGTTGCTTGCAGAAGCCGGTGATGCGTTTTGGCTGCGTGACAGCATAAAATACGCGTTCAAAAATTCCTGTAAAAGTCTAAAGTTTCCACTGAAATTCCCCAAATTGTTCCCAGAGGAAGAGTTTCATGACAATTCCCACACACGACTTCCACGTTTGTAGAAGAGCGACTCTTAAGAGAAAACAATCTCAATTCCCATTTTCAGAGTTTAGTCCGAATCCGATAAACTGACTAAAAACTCTCACACTATTCTCAGATGAAAAACGTCCCGTCTGGCACACCTTTCACTACTGCAACGCCTTTTATTCCTCTTGCCTTCAATGGATTATTTTGTCGATTCATCGTTTAAAAAGGTCAACAGAAAATTGTGTTGGGCATGAAATGAAATTTAAATAAAAGATGAAGAGCTCTGAATACTTTCGCGAGGCTCTGTAAATCCCTTCAGGCCGACTGGTTGACCTCGGCCAGTCAGAAACGATTCGCTCTGAGAAATGCCTTTCAGTGTATTGAAATACCTTAAAGAAAAAAAACAGAAAAGAAATCCGTTCAAGCATAAAGAATTTACTCTGACCGCAGAGTGAATCTCTGTGAGAGTCAGAGTTGAGAAAGAGAGCAGAGTAGTTATTAGCAGCGGGGAAAATCTATCTGACTATCAGTGGATTCCTCCTGTGCGACCGCAGACCTGACGGCCCAACCTGCTTCCACGTCTGATCCATCCCGAACGCGAAGGCCTTCGTCTCTGATGAGCTTCACTCCGTCTGAGCTCATCCATCCACTCGCGTCTCAGCAGGTTTGCGTCACCGCTCGCGTTGGCTGTGCAAACCCCCCCCACCCCAAAAAAACACGCCGGCAGAACTCTAAAAGAGACAAATCCCCGTCACTGCGGGCACTTTCCCTCGACAAAAGATCATGGTGGAGTGATGACATGTATGCGTGAGTCTGCTGGTGTACGGATGAGGCTGTCAGCGCCGGGTTAAAATAAGGATGTGTGTGTTTGTAAGGGCGGTGTGAGAATTGTGGGTTAAACAGTGAGCGCTGCCGTCCGTGGGGGATAAAGCCAGTGGATCGCTCGCAGCGTCTCCAGTCCCAGAGTCCCTGCAGTCTGTGTGTGTGTGTGTGTGTGTGTGTGTGTGTGTGTGTGTGTGTGTGTGTGTGTGTGTGTGTGAGTGTGAGTGTGTGCTGCTCAGTAGATTGGGCTGCAGAGTGAACGGGCTCATTAGCGTTAGCAGAGTAACACATGGCCCGGGGCACACACAGACACAGAGCACACTCACTTTCTCCCTACAACTCCCCCCCCCCACACACACACACTCTCTCTTTTCCTCAATACACACACACAGACACCCTCCAGACTGGCATACTAATGTATTCAGACTGCAAACACAGATCGCCTCATTTATTAAAAAAAAGAAATGCGAAAAATCTGGATGGTTTAATCAGTCAGAGCTTTAGAACATTTCTAAGGGAAAAAAGAACAATAAAAATCCCAACCAAGTCGTCCGTTTGCAGAATTCTCCCACAGTAAGTTGTCAAATTGATCAGAGACGTCCCGGGCGACGTTTCCGTCCAGATATTCACGCCCAGTCGTGAGCTGCCCACACAGAGCCGAATGCTTAACATGAAGGCCTCCACCGACAGCAGAGAAGTCGTTAACGATGACACTGTGACTTCTGCTGCCGCCCGCTAGCTGCACTCGCTTCTGGTTCCGACTCGTAACACTCACAACTCATTGCTCCAGCAGGCGGCTCCTAAAGGTCCAACACAAATAGACCGAGTCAGATAGCTGTCAACTTTTCTTCCACCAATGACTTTTATCCTGCTCAGTTAAAACTCGGAACAAAAGTACCTACTGTACTTATCTGGTTATCTAACCAGCTAGCTATCTATAAGGCTATAGGTCTGTCTATCTAGCTAACTACCAGCATGTCCGTCCGTCCGTCCGTCCATTTATAAAATAATCACAATTACTATTATAGGAAATAAGATTCTGGTTCAGCTGCACTATTCTTTTGAATTCCAATTAAAAATGCTTTAACAGCTAAACTGGGAGCAGATGCCAATCAAGTCAATAGAAACCTGTCACTGAGGTTTCCAGCACAGACAGACAGAGTGGGTTACTGGGTCTATTTGGCATTTATGTAAAAAAAAAAACAACCCAAAAACAAACAAACAAAAAAACCCACAAGTAAACCCATGATTTTTTTTTTTATTTTAAAATCTCTCCTTGGGAATCTGTTTGCAATTCTTGGAAATTAGTTTCGAGAGTCAAGGGAAACATCCTCAAGGGAAATCAGGCTGCTCAGCGACATCCATGGCATGTCGGCTCCATGAGAACCATCCCGTTTCCTCCCTCTCTCTCAAACACTGACTTCTGACACCTGCTCCCTTCCTGAAGCAAAACGCTGCGTCGTCTTCACCTTCGCAACCTCAGAGAAAGCGTCTGCATGTTCCACCATCGACGCAAACTTCAAGTCCCGGCCGTTTTATTTTAATAGGCGATCCAGAGCCGTCCTTGTAAATCACAGAGGTGTGTTTTGTTTTCTTTTTAATACAATGATTGTTGGATTTTAATCCCATAAATATGGCATCTTTTCTCATCAGCATTAAGACGGCAGCAGCTCAGATTTATCTTTCACTAGTGACTCCATGCTGCAGCAGAAGAAAACAAAGCGTATTTGAGCAAAGAATTTTTCCGTTGAGTTACAATCTCTGCATGCAGAAAACATTAAAAGGTTTCACAAACACTGAGCGTCAGACGTGCGCAGCCTTAAAAAGCGAGTGAGTGCAGGCAGCTGACTGGGGTCATCGTGGGGTCACCCGTCACCTCGGATGCTTCAGTCGATTAAGACTCTGGCGCTCTGACCTCGGCTGCAATGACCTTGGAATATTCCGAACGCTGAAAAGCAAACCACTCTCAGCCCCCCGCTCCATCTTTGGGATTTAACTCAACGTCTGCGCGACCGGCCTGAATGCTCCGCGGTCGCTGTGACGTACCTGGCCTCGACGACGTTAAAGAAACGTTCCAGGGATTCATCCAGAACCGAGCATTTATTCATAGCTTCTTTTCTCGGAACGTGGTTTTCACTAACATTTCTCTCAGCCACAAAACGCAACGCGACACATCTAAAGGGGCAACAGAAAAACAAAAAGAGCGGGACTGCTCGTCTTACCTCAGCGCTGCGCTTCTGGCTTTGGTCTTGTCGGACACCTGTAAGGACAAAGACACACAGAGACATTTAGACGTTTGGTCTCAGCAGCTGGCTTTGTTTGTGTGTCTGACTGATGCTCTTAACCCGCCATCGTTACAACTGGACACGAGAACTGCAGCGTTCTCAACATGCTAACAGTGGAGCTCATTTCTCGCTAATGTTATTTTAGCGCTAAAAACCATTTAGCGCTTTTAGCTTCCTCTAAATTGACATTACCAAATGAATTCTGAGGCACTAATTCACTTTTTCTCTGTTTTGTAAACTTGCAGTTGAATGAAGCTCGACATCTTTGTTCAAGTTTTGTTCATCGACTGCTGAGATTTGTTTTCACATAGTCAGCCTATTATATTCATGCTCTTATTCTGAAGTGAGGGAAGACAGTTCCATTTCCTCTCCTCACCTTTTATCTCCTTTTACTCCAAAGAAACAAAACGTACAGTAACCTGGTGTCTGGGGGTTGTAGGACTTCAAGGACAGATACAACTTGAATTGAAGTTAGCGCATTAGCATTAGCGTTTGCTAAGTACTGTGTTAGTGTAGCGAGTTAGCATTAGGGGAACAAATTTTTTAAAAATGATTAAAAACCATGCGACTTTTAATCTATTTGTATTCAGCTTTGTTTTGCTCTTTCACATAAAATCTCTGAAATAAACTGCAGTCTGTGCTGAACACGAGAAAAGGTGAAAAAGCTAAAGTAAATTATTGCTTAATTGTGAGGCATATAAAAGAAAACAATACATTATATGCCCCTTGATAGATAAAAAAAAAGAAAAATATATAATAATAAAATACTGAGCATAGAGTAATACATTATCTGAGTCATCCAATTCTTGTTTTGTACAATAAGTCTGTATTTAGACACACACACGGATGCGCTGAGCTCCAAAAGGAGAGGGAAGAAGACAAACTCTTTTACTCTCACTGCCTCTTTATGTATGTAAATTATGTTGTTGTTGCCACTGCAATTTGAGATTTAGTCATTTTTATTATTTGCGTTTTCTTGTCAATACCACTGATCATCACCAAATCAATATTTGAATTACATATATTTCATGATTTTTCAAATTTTTTTTATTATGTAACGCTTTTCACTTATGAGCAAAATTATATTTAGTTCTATGAAGTTATTGGTGCTTACGGTAATTAAAACTATACATTTGCGCGAGGCTACTAGCAGGAGCGCAGAACAGAAAACTCAGGGAATATTAGTGTCTGAAGACGGACATTTTGACACAAAACATGAAAGAGAAGATTTTGACATGACTTGCAGTGCAGTGACTCCAGCCTGTGTTTATTTGGTGCTGTGGAAATGTATAAATAAAACACACAGAAAAACAACACCGGGACGATTCAGCACAGTCTGCAGATATCAAGCAAATTCTCTCTCCCTTTCCAACTTTTGTCCTGTTCAGGAAACGAATCGGGTGACTGTTTGGCATAAAAGCCCCTCCACCTCTTCCTCAGCTCTGTTCTGCAACGTTCTGCAGCTCTGTACCTCAATTACAAAAAAAACCCCCAAAAAAAACAAAAAAAACAACAACAAACAAACAAAGCAGAACCGAACAAACAAACAAATGAAAGAAAACCCAATTTCTCCAAATGTCAAGCCAGTGTTTTCTCTACCAGGACTGTTGCTCAGCAATTAAAATGAATTACTGAACGGAAAAAGAAAAAAAGGAAAGGGACATTTTCTCCTTTCCGGCTTGTTGTTTCCTGCCCTCTCTAGGAATAAGGTGATTAACTGAGCCAGTGAAGTTTCTGGGAGATCGATGCAGAGCTGCAGGCTACAACAACAAAACCTCCTGAGATCTTTGCCTTTTGGAGACTTGAGGGAAGATCTATGTGTGAATATATTAACCCGGCTGGTGGCTTGGCTCGGATTTAAATAAAGCACAACCCGGCCGGCGTTCAGATGTGGAGTCTCTGCCGGCTGGAAGTGTTGCTCCCGACAAAAAGGAAGGGGAGAAGAAAACAGAGCAAAAGCTAAGAGAGAGCTTAAAGAGCAGCGGGACGTATACGATTCCCTATTTTTATGTGGGTGCCAGACGTCCCGGCGTTTCACAGCAGGCCTGGCGGTGAAGACTTAACAAGACGCCCACAACGTCTTAAACAGAAACCAGACAATAAACTCGTTGCTTGTCCTCGCGGTTTGTTTCAGCACGAGAGACTCCACAAAGCGGCGCCAACACCTGAACACCGAGTGTGAAATCTGTTCTCCTGATGCAACTCTTGCTCCCCGGCAGAAAGTACAACAGCGACTGAATCTTCGCTTTAGGAAGATTCGGTCCCTAAATTTGCCACTGAAAATTTAGGGACATTTTCAGCGGCAGCGATCCGGATTTGATGTGATTCGTTGCACTGAACGCTGCTGGTGGTTTGTTGCTTACAGTTTTGACGCTGACCAGGTTACGGCTTGGACTCTTGGCGTCTGGTATCATGACGGCAGCAGCAGATCTTTAAGGCGGAGGTCTCAAACTCCAGTCCTCAAGGTCAGGAGTCTTGTAACTTTTAGATGTCTCTCTGCTTCGGCACACCTGGCTCCAACGTTAGCTCGTTAGCAGAGCTCTGTAGAGTGGCAGGTTAGCCATTTAATTCATCATTTCAAAGATGACGACGGATAAACGGTTTTCCTGCAATGGCATGTTGCTTCTCCACCATAAGCACATCTAGCAGCATGACTGTTGTGTTGATTGACAGCGATAAGGCCCTCCCTCTGGTTCTGAATGGTTGTTTCTGGTCCAAAGTGATACGTTTCTTCAGAAGGAGGTGCAGGAGACTGATCGTTTCCTAGCTGATCTGTCAGGGCGTAATGACGGTTTTAACAAATAGATCAATAAAAAAGTCATATGCTGTTTCTTTTGTGGCAGGGTTGAGCTAGGAAGAAAGGTCACAAAGCCACAGACAATCCATCCAGCCATCCATTTTCTGTCCACCCTTGTCCCTATTGGGGTCGGGACGTGCTGGTGCTTCTCCGGCTAACGTTGGGGGCGAGAGGCGGGCGTCACCCTGGACAGACCGCCAGCTTAGATTATCTCTAAGCACCGTGAGGATAACAGCAGCTAGCTAACGAAGCTATAAGGATTATTTCACATCTCATCCATCCATCGGAGGCCCAAATGTTTGAAAATTTTCCCATGTGGTCTTTGTACAGACGACAGACGACAGACTTCCAAAGACAGGTCTTGTGTGCATTCAGAGCGCGCAGTTGACGGCGGAACCAAAAGGGGCGTGGCTTACAAGTCCCGGTATTCCACAGAGCAACGCGTACAACGTCATCCGCTCATCATCCTGATGCAGGAACTTCAGATCCGCTCAGGGCTTCAAATACAATCTGTGAGTCTCACCAGGATCAGATTCTGCTGAGCGAGGAGTTTCTCCGATCGGACGGTCACTCATTCCACACCGGAACCAAAACTGAGTAGATTGGACTGAACTGGACCGTCCTCTGCAAAGTGCCTCCAGGTGACTCTCACTGTAGTATTTATATAAACAGCCTGAGATGAGCCGAGCAGATGGAGTTCGCCGGATGTTTCTACCACCTTTCCTTCACCTGACACTTTACCGAAGCAAACTCTCCTCCGACTAGCTCTCCCGCTGAATGTTACATGTCAGGCAATAGCACACACAATGCGAAAGAAAAAAGAAATACGAGAACACCTCAGAATACCTCCTTGTATTTTATTTATTTTTTTATCTCATTTTTTTTTCACTCGACAAAAATCGACCTCGCTCAAATTCGGGGGAGTCGGACGTGTTCGCATGGAGACGGAACCTTTTGAGCCCGACTTAGCTCGGACCGCGGGGGGATCGGCCGGGGACAAAGGACGGCCCCGCGCCGGGAAATCGGCCTGTTGTTTCCTGTCAGTTTCTGTAGTCATTAGGCGCCGCTTCCCGCTTCCCGTCGCCGCACCTTCTCCCTCTCTCCTCCATCTCTCCTTCCTGCGCGCCGTCTTCCAATTCCCTCCTCTCCTCCGTCTCTTTTGCTCTTTGCCAAAAACATATTCATCATCCTCCTCTGCTGCCCTCACCGCGCTCTGCCACAGCATACTAATGATAGTGTGTGTGTGTGTGTGTGTGTGTGAGGGACACACTGTCAGAGTGTGTTTATGTGTTTGCTGCCATAAATTCTTGAGAGTGGAGCCTCACATGCGCGTCTCTGTGGGTGCATGTGTGTAAAACACGGCCGTCCATGTGTTTGATTACCAATGTGTTTTTTTTTTATTTTTTATGTTTTTACTTGGGGCTATAAAGGCTTGATAATACGCCATGCACTCATTTGCTATAAGCCTGTTAGCGGCGTCCGCAGATAAATGCCGCTGGATTCATCCCGCGCTTCTCGTCTTCGCCGCCGTTCAGCCTGCTGCTTTTCTGTCGTCTGTCTTTATCTGGAGATCTCCATCGCTGCCATCTTTTCTTTTCCGCTTTCTTCCACACGTCGCGCTCCTCTTACCAGAACTGTTCCCTGTGCCTGTCTTCATCAGAGATTAGCGGCGAAAAGAAAACAAACAAACAAAACAAAGTAAAACGACTTCACTTCTTCTGGTTGAGAAATAAAAAGAAAAAGCTACATTTTCTGAAAAAGAGATATCGAAGTAAAGAACCAAAAATATCAACCTATTATCCAGAAAAGATAAATAATTTTGTTAATCCTGATTGACCTAAAACAGGAACAGCTATCATTTTGGTCATACAAAGTGTTTTTTTTATGACATTTCTTTCCAAAGAAATGATAAATAATGATTTAAATAGATGCCTAAGCGACACAACTGGTAATGGAGGTAAAAGGAATAGATTCACAGCATTCATATAGTCTGTGTAATGGTGAAATTCAGTGAGCCAGTTCGGAGCACTTTGTCCGTGGCATTGATCTCAACGTGGACTCTGTCAGCATCTCAAGCCGCCTGTTCTGAAGTGACCCAGATCGGACAAAAAGTGCCTGACTGGAACGCAGCGACGTGACGTTTACATTATTAACACTGACATTTAATATTGCTCGAATAAAGTACATGTTTAAGCGGCGAAGAACTCACAGTGCCTGTAAAGACAGCAAAAATAAATGAATATATGCATGGAGACGATAAATTAATAACGGCTTCCTTTTTTCATCCCGTCTCCTCGCCACGCCAGGAATAATTCAGCGGCGGCGCGCTTCTGAATGCACACTGAATATCTGTGATTAAAAGATCTCATTTTGGCATAATTACAACAACTAAAACCACTATAAATGACCTGCCATCGTTTATAATTATTATGTCTTACCCCGGTCGTAATTATGTAATCAAACGGGGAGTTAAAAAGGGGATGAGAGGAATCCGTATCTTTTCATTAACGGAGAATATCTGGCGGACGCTTTGATGAGCGCCGATATCCGTCTGCACGGCGGGGGAGGGAACCGAAGCACGGACCCCACTGACTGCTTTGAACTCGTCTCTGGCATCATTAGCGCGTGATGACAGTGATTAGCAAAGAGAAGGCCACACTGCCAATTTTCATACGGGGGACAAAACCCAAACAATGAAAACAGGACAACAGTGCCGTCCACGTTCAACGTGACCCGCAGCGGTAAAATCTGGATTCCTGATTCAGCGGACACGGACCGAACACGATGACGTCGCAGCTTCTATGGGGGAAAAAATGGGATAAAACGTGACAAAGTGTCAAGTGGACAGGACACACTCTTCCAGATTCAGACACGTTATAAAGTTTAGGCCTTTTTCCAAAACCCAAAACTTCTATTAAAATTACGGTACTGAAGTTACACCACAAATAAAGATGGCAGATGGAGTGAAAAAGTGAGACTTTTAGCTACTTCCGTTCACTGCTGCTATGTTTTACACATGGACAAGCTGCCGGTCAGAAGTGGAGCAGAAATGATGCCGGCCTCCGTAGTAGTTTTAGTCACAATCAGGCCTGTCGCCGTAAGCAACGAATGAATTAATCACAAAACGGACTAAAACAACAGCAATGATTTTCATTTGCATGATTTGAAACGTACAGTTAACCACCTGATCAAAAAGTGTGGAAAGTGGTGACTCAGTTATCGTCAAACGACTTCATGCATGTCGGGCGATAATGAGCGCTTTCTATGTTTCCTTCCTGGAGCTGGTGTGTAAACAGACTTGCATTCTGGTGATCCTGTTGCTAAACAACCACAAAAAGGAGCAAAAAAAAATAAAAAAAAAATAGAAAAGAGAAAAAACTCCTGGGAGAGTTTTGCGTCTGCCGCCATGACGGCCGTCCTCCAGATTTCCCATTCATTTAGGAACCCAGACTTTTCTGTGACACTCTTAATTAGTCGCACTTTTATCGATGATCCTTGAAATGCTTCTCTAATTCGATTTGGAGAGCACAGGCGCAATAAACAAACATGACATTTGAAGATTGCCGCGTTCGGAGATCTCAGCAGCAGCAGCAGCAGCTAGTTTGATCTCATTAAATAAATAAAAAGAAGAAAAGGTCTCCGACGGATTCCTGGCTTTGCTGGGAGCCGAGGAAAAGGATGCGAGCGTCTGCCGACCTGATGTGTCCGACTCCGGATCAGAGAGGTTGCGTGTTCGGATGGCATGAGGGCCGCTTCCTCCAGCTCTACATGTTGACTTTAGTTAGCAGCAGAGCAGCCGTTCGACCCCGGACCTCCAACAGTGTCTTTAAGCTGTGAACGGGGCTGATTTGAAATATTCTAATTCCGATTCATCAGAAAAAAAAAAAAAAATAATTAGGAAAGTGTATTTATTGCCATCTTTAAACGATATTTACCTGACGTCTCGTTGAATACGGTGTTAGTACCTCCTGAACTTGCACAAACACAAGCTTCAGTGGATCCTGTTGAGGTTTTAAAGGTGCGTCAACACCTGGTTTTCTGGTAGATTCGGTTCAGTTGGGAACAAAAGTTGCAATGTTTCTTCCACTTTTAGCTGCTGTGACTCTCTTTCACACTGAACTGTGTCAAACCGTCCAAACCGGTTTAGAAACCCGTTCCCCTCCTCGCCTGTGGTGGCGCTGCATCAAGAACCATTGAAAGAAACAACATGACGGCACGTGAAGACGCCACTGAGCTCAACTTCCTGCTTCACAAAATGAAAACAAAGATGGAGCAGCATCAGATTTTAGCTGTTGTAGGATTTCTCTATTGTCTTTGGGAAAACATCATCATCCATTTCTCCCCACAGCTGCTGGATACACACTTTTGTATTGGTTGTATTTACCCAGAATGCCCTGCGCTGTAGTCCGCTTCCTTGTGTTCACACATGCATTTGAACAGCACCAGAATTCACTTTGACCTGTTATACAGTTACCTAATAAAGAAGTAATAAATAATATTTATCCTAATTGTTATCACAATACTAACGTGAATTATAGCGACAAAACTTGAAGATAAACTACAGAGCGACCTCACCTGCTGTTCAGCTTCATCTTCATCACTGCTGATCTTCAGGTCATCCTCCAGCATCCTGTACACACACACACACACACACACACACACAGGGGCAGATGGGTTACTGCAGCCATGACCGTCTGCCTCACCTGTTGTTCCCTTTGAAGACTGTTTCCAGTAAACGGATGGATTACATCGCTGAAACGGTGCCGGTGACTCATGTTGGGGCGGAAGGATGAAGGAAAATCCTACCAGATGTTAAGGTTTCAGTGAACAGCGAGACAACGAGAATTGTTTTTCACCCGGACGCAGCACTTTCTTCCACTTTGGACTGAGAATGTAATGCCTTCATTTCAACTCAGTACATTAGGTTTTTACGTGTTGAACATTTTAACGCAGTTAATCTGGTTGTCTTTAATTTTACGTAAAAATCCAGAGCCGGAACCTTTGTGTTTGCGTGTTTCTGGTACGCCCGTAAATCTGATGCACGGACGACATCCGCAGACAACAGCGATGGACGACAAAGCTGCTGTTATGTTGAAGTTGTGCTAAAAGGAGTTAGCTTCCACCTGAAGCTATTCAGCTCTAAAATAGCATCCCGATGCTAACCATGTAGCATTGAGACGCTTTAGAGACGTCGCTAACGTCACTAAAGCAGCTAACGCTTTGAAGAAACCCGGTCACTGTTGACAAGGTTTCTGAATCACTATGAGCGATGCAGATGGCTCAGTCTTAATTATTATTTTGTTCCTTTGGTATTTCTTTTTGTTTACGTTGTATCACTTGTTTTGTGTCACAAAAATTCAATAAATATGTTTACAAAAAGGAAGCCATCGTTGCCAAAGTCGCTGAAAGTAGTTTTTGATTTACCCAAACAATAGATGTAAAGCCACATAAACATGTCTGTTTATTCAGTAACTTAGCGGCAAAGAAAAGGCTTTTAAAAGAGAAAACATGACTTCTTTTGTCGTCAAGGTTTTTGATTAAAATTCAATCAATCGGTGACCCTGAAAAGTCCCAACACCACTTGTGTTATTAATTTTGCGCGCGCTTTTAATCTAACACAACCTCACTATTAGCGTCGTCTGCTCGTTAGCTCGCAGGTTCAGGTGTGTATGTGGACCAGCGAGTTGCTGCAGTGTTTCACACACACACACACACACACACACACACACACACCCCTCTGCATCCCCCCCACCCCCCACTCAACACCCACACACTGCTTCCTTTTTTTATTTGGGAGCCGGCGCTGCTATTGTTATGACAGGAGGATCTCCTGAAGGGATTCTTACTGCCTGACGAGCCGCTCTTGTCAGTACCTGAAACGCTAAAGAAATTAAAAAAAAAATAAAAATTGAAGCACTTTGAGGAGGAGGATGGGGAGGGCGGGGGATCTGCTCTATGTAAGGGGCAACGATAGATATGAATTATTCCTGAGCAGAAACGTTCAGACGCAGATTTGGCCGAGTGCAGAACGAATCGACCGGCTTCAAGGACGGACCGCGAAGCCCAACACGCGGCTCGCGGCTCTAATTTGGCCGCTTTAAACGCGGACGCCTCTGGTCGCTTTTCAGCTGCTAATTTAAATGGCTGCCGCCCGAGGTCTTTAAAGCAAAAGCTCCTTTTTTTTTAATATATTTATATATATATGAGGATTTACTGGCTAACACTGGCTTTACAGGTGGAAAGAAAAGTCCAAATATTTAAGCACTTTTCCAAAAATATGCAAGGAATGAGGAATATCTTGTCAGCGTTTAATTCATGGAGATTGCCAATAAATTTTTAATTCATTTGAGCATTTTGTCAGGTTGCCATCAAAAAAAGGATTTTTATTCAGATTTCATGGGACAAACGGACGGAAAATGATGCAAACTTTTCCCAATAAAAGTCTGAAAATTGCATTTGTGTGCAGAATTTTTCATTCCCGAAATTAAAATCCAGTGCGAACATTTACGTAAACCGCACTGCAAAAAACAAAATCCTACAAAGCGTTTTAGACGAGCTTCTAGTGCAAATATATTAATGTCACAAGTAACTTTTCAGCATGAAACAAGAGCTTTTATGCTTATGCTCATGGGCATAAACAATAAGCAGCATCTTGTTCACTAATGGCAAATATTACAGATTAAACAAGCAGCTTTTTTCTTCAAAGCAGAAATTTACCCTTTTTTTGTTTGTTTTTGTGGTGAGCAGAGCAAGAACCATTAAACATGATCCCATTAAAAATATAACTATTATATTTTCATAAGCTCCTTTTGCGCAGCCAGCGAAACTTCTGCCTTGTTGCCTCAAGTCATTTGCAAAAAGTACAATAACTGCATCGTTCACCTCACGCAAAATCCAAATAAATTGGTTTTTTCATTTCAATCAAAACAGTTTTAACTCAACAAAACACGTTAAATTTGGCAGCATCAAAACTTCCTTTTTAACTTTTCTTGTGAATCAGTTAGATTTTTGTTATTTTTTAATTTCAGACTGTTTCATCACCACTTGACTATTTTGATTCAACTTTCAAAATGATATTTACGCCGCAAAGCCACTGAATCTCACCAAGTACTTTTTTTTTTTTGGTCCAGTTTCTAGTGTAAATATTTTAGTTTGCTTGGAAAAAGACAAAACTATCTTAGAAGTAGTTTTTTGTTTCGTTATGAGTAAAATGATCTGCCATCAACTTGAAACAAGCTCCTGTATCTTGCCGAAAAGTTTCCTACAAGTCAGTTTGGTCTTATTTCGAGACGCCTGCACCGGGAACCAGACCAAAAATACTTGGTAGGATTTTGAGTTTTTCAGTGAACACAGTGTGTTCAAAGGCGACTTTGTCGCGTTCCACAGAAAAAACATAAAAAATCCACAAAAACTGAATCTGGTTAAACACAGGATCTGTGAGGCTCGCAGGGTCTCTGCCTTCTCGGTCTCGCCTCGCTCTGCGAGTGATGTGGACCGAGCAGAGGTGTTGCAATACACTGCTGGGTGGGGTTAAATTAATGTAGCTGCACTTTCCTGCTCTGATCCACGCAATCCGATTTCTTTCCCCCTTTTTCCCCTCCCTCCGTCTTCCTACCATGAGTGAATTCCATCCAAGAGTCAGGTTTAATTTCACCTTGAGGCTCCAGAAACAGCAGCAGGTTTAGAAATTCTCAATTTGTGTGTGTGTGTGTGTGTGTGTGCGTGTGTGTGCGTGTGTGTGTGTGTGTTTGAGGAGAGGTACTCACGACTTCTGCGGTGCAGTGGACGGTTTAGCAGCGGGTTTGTTAGCTGGCACCGAACATCTCTCTGCAACACAAAGGGGGGAAGAGCAGGAAGAGGAGGAAGAGGAGGAAGAGGGGAGGACGACAGAGGACGTTCAATCATTCTTGACATCGTTTTGCATAAGTCAAGGTTTGTCTGTCTGCTTGACCAGAAGCCAAGCTAACATAACCGGAGTCGTGTAGCATTGTTGCCCCCGGACAATGACTCTGCCACAGTCTGTTTGCGTTGCCAGGTTTTGAAGAGTGCGGCGCTCATTTTGCAATAAAACCTGACTAGATTATTTATTTCTCCTAGTGGCTGTTCAGGCCGTTTCTATTTTTTTTCTTTCTGCAAACCGAGTCCTTTGAATTCCTGTTTTGCTCAGCAGTTTTACTTCCTGACAGAAAAGGCGAGGCGGGAACTGTTCGGCTTCACTGACGCCCAGCGAACATCTCAAAGTGTTTAAGTCGGGCTTTAAAGTAAAAAAAATAAATAAATAAAAATGTTTAAAAATCAGCAGCCTCTGAAAAGCACTTGAGGAAGAGTTTTATCAGAACCGCTGCACATATGCAGCTGTGGGCCTGGGGGACATGAAAGAAGTGAATAGTCAAAGTTTTAGGATGTTGCGCATCTCTCTGTGTCGATTTGTCATTGCAGCAGGGAGAATTTTACCTCTCGTGATTCTGCTGCATCACAAAAAAGTTTTCACGCCGTCGGCTCGGCACCAGCAGCACTGGACTTTGGACGTCAAGGTCATAGGTCAATTGCCTGAATGAAGTCGGCTCCCTCCCACCTCCTTCAGTTGAAGAAAATTTGGTTGTCAAACGTTTGTGCTGCAAAAAAATTGGGTTTGTGCCGCTATCATTTTAAAGGTATTAGCAAATGTTTCCAGTCAGCGTTTACAAACAAATCCAAAGTAAACATGGCATCAGTCAATTTGTGCTACTTTTGTGCTGCAAAACGGTTTTGTTCGTGGCGCTATAATTTCTAAGATTAAAAAACCCAAAAACAGATCCAGAGGTCACCAAAGGTCAACATGACCTTCCCAATGCCGCATTGACAAAACAAATTCAAAATTATTTCAAGAAATTTTATGCTGCATTTGTGCAGCAAATATTTTTGTTTATGCCATTGTAATTTTTTAAATTAAAAAAATAATAACGGCAAAAAAAAAACAAAATCCAGAGGTCACTAAAGGTCAACCTGTCCTTCCCAATGTTACATTGACAAAACAACAAATAAAAGATTATTTAAATTTAAATTAATTTAAATGTTTGTGCAGCAACAGTTTTTTGCATCACATTTGATTGACATTGAACAATTTGTTTGGTTTTATCAGTGTGGACTGGCTGGTTGACCTTTGGTGACCTCTGAAACATTTATCAACATCTTTAAAATGACAGCGGCACAAACAAAAGAGTTTTGCTGCACAAATGTTTGACACTAACTTTGCTCCAAAAGAAGGAGGACGGGGAAGGTGAGAGGCAACTTCACTCAATTTACGTAAACAGACATAAACATGGTGGAGTTTCTCTCTAATGCATAAACTCCACAGTTAAAGCCCTGAGGGGGCGAGAAGGCCTGGTTCACTCTGACTCCTTCACATCAAACTCGCTCCTCCATTTTTTTTCATGAATCTGTATTGTGCGATGAAATATTTACATATTTAGACTGCGAACCAGAGGTGCTGCTGGGCAACAGACGCAGAATCGAGAAACTGTCAGTTTACAGTTTGATAGACTTACTCTGGGTGTTGTAGGCTGAGGTCACATGCTGGGTCTCCTGGCCAAACGGGAGAGAAAAAAATCAGAAAGAAATGAGTTTAATGAATGAGTTTTTTTAATATATATATATATCTATGTCTTTCTTTTATGGAATTTTCCAAACTTACTGTCTAATCAGGCAAACGTACAAAACGCTTTTTCAGTTTCGGATTTAAGGCTGACATCCATTTGTATTGATAGACAAAATGTGACCACTGCATTTGCTTGTCGTTGAGCTAATCGAACATATTTTTTCAGGTCAATAATTCCTCAGTGCGGATGAAAGCGTGGCAGATCCACTGGCTGATTATTCCACTTGTAACAAGACATTTTTCCCTTTTTATAGATTTACACCTATTTTTATTGTCGTTGCACAAAGACACGTTAAGTAAAATTGGCAATGAAATGTCAATGAAAAGCACCCAAAAACACAACTTTACCTGTAGTTGCATAACATGCAGATGATGACGCATTTTCAAGGAGCCTTGGTGGAGGGATTGTTGCGCAATCACACGACCAGTGGGAGACAAATATTTCTGTTCTAATAATCTGCCACTTTTCATCAATACTGAGGAATTATTTACTTAAAACAAGCTCATATATCTTGCTGAAAAGTTATTTGCACATTAGTTTGGTCTCATTTCAAGTGTGCTAAGATGTTTGCACTCAAAAAAAAAAAGCATACTTGATAAGATTTTGTGTTTTAGTCGTTTCCAAAGAAGAAGAAAGGGATTCTTTTTTTCACGTTCGCAGTGTGTGCACTCACCTTGTTTGGGATGGGGAACTTGGTCTGCTCGGCTTTCCCGGGCGTGTGTATGGCTGTGAGCGGAGGAGGCCATGAATGGGTCATCTCCTGAGCACGCACACACGCACACACACGCACACACACACACACACACACGCACGCACACACGTCTTTCATTATGTCACCATTAATGATTACTGAGAAGCGGCGTTTTCTTTTTTTTTGTTTTGTTTTGGTTCAGGCAAATGAAGGAAATAACTCCGGTCCTGCGTCTGAAGAGCGATGATCCTGGCTAAACTTGAGCAGAAACACGGGCAGGAGGATTGCTTGAGCAGCCTCTTTGGAGCAGAGGAGTGGAGTCAGCGTTCAATCAAGGTTGCTCGCTGCCCCGTCTCCCCCCTTCAGAGCGGACCCCCGTTATTGCTTATAGAATAAATGCTGGGTTGCACAGGGAGGGTTGTGGTATTGGTGTACGGAGATCGGTGTACGGAGAGTCGGTTAAGTGCAGAGTTGTTAAATTAGAAAAAAATAAATAAATAAAAGGCTGACTCCGTCTGGCTGCGTGGCAACACCGCAGCACAGGAGCTGCAGCTTTTCCAGTTATTTCTACTGAACCGTGCTTCGTAAAAGTATCCGCACTTTTAAACTTCGTCAGATTTTGACAAAGCCAAGGCACAAACTTTAATATCTTTAATGAAGACAAACAGCAAGCAGTGGCGTTCGTTCTCCTCCTGTTCCAAGTTTGTAAAAACAAACACTTTTTAGGATTTTTAGTGACTCACTGCATGAACAATGATTTTAATCCCATTAATAGAAACACTAGAATTGTTAATGTTCTTTCTGACATTAGCAATCAACATCAGTACATGACGGACAGGTGATCCATATCGATGGATAATACATATGATAGAATATTGATTACATGGATTATTCACTGAAATCCAAAACCGCGCAGCATTCTGAGAGATGTAGGCCATCTCCTAGCAACAACGTTGCGAGGTCACTTTGGTTACCTAGCAACAACATGTTGAGTAATGTGCGCAGCAGCAGTTTCAGCTTTAGTCCATTGTGTCTCATAACTGGTTAAAAATAAAAACAACGCAGTGTGGATAAAAGAACTGTCACTTTGGTGATATTTCAGATATTTACAAGAAAAATCAAATCAATAATTATTGATATTGACACAGATGTGTTGCTATGTTATAATTAAGGACAATCTGACAATGAGTTTACATCATCCCCTTGTGTGAACCTGCTGGAGGACATTGGATGTCAGTCTGTCATCAGGCTGATACAGAAATATTCACTCGCACAGTTTTATCTCACATTTATCTCCAGCCTAAGTTGTGTTATTTTGTTGTGGAGGAATTCAGAGACGCACCAGGAGAACATGAAGGCTGTCTGGGACCTGAACCCAGAACCGTCTGAGCCACTCCCACAAAATAAGGGTTGTTTTTTTTCTTTTTTCTTTTTTTTTTGGTTCTTTTCTCTTTGACAGTCAATCAGTTCATACTCAACTTCCTTACAGCAGGTCACTGGGCCACAAAGACTGATTCCTCATCATACATTTATTCTCCCCTCTGGAGGAGATGAGTCATATTCATCCGATGACGCATGTGTTCATATGTGTGAGGAAAATGTGTGTATGTGCGTGTGTGAGTGTGTGTGTGTAGCTCAGGGCATGAAACAGCTCAACATTTCTGAAGGTCCTCCAGAATGCATCTGCAGATGCGTTTTCCCCTCTTTACAGTGTTGTTACGCTACCCTGACGAAATACGCCGGGTTGCTAAGCAACAGCCCCACTTTCTGACATCATTTTGTCCTTCCTTGAAGACTTCCTGTGCTTTGACAGACAGCACCCCTGATTTTGCCTGAACATATTTGTGTGTGTGTGTGTGTGTGTGTGTGTGTGTGTGTGTGTGTGTGTGTGTGTGTGAGAGAGAGAGAAAGTCATATTGAAAGCGGTACATGACTGAGGGAGCGTAACATTAAGGCTGTTCTGTTTGCCAAATATCACCTACACTGTTTAATCACAGAAGGTGTTTATTTGTTCTCCTGTGTTTGTGCCGTTATTACAGTTTTCCACATTTTGCAAAGTTCTAACTACAAATGCTCTTGTGATTCCAAACAAAGCAGCATGTTCTTTTTACAAATTAAAGGGGCGGTTTCATGTGTTCTCCAGCCACATATTGCTATTTTACAGCATAGTCAAGTAACTATGTTACCTTCAGTTGTAACAAAAAAAAAAACTTATATTTACATCAAATATAATTTTCAAGCTGTAATTCAACTCCTTGAAAATTGGGTCGCTGTCTCTTTAAGAAGCTCCTGCTCTTTTTGAAATGACGTCATGGCTCCTCTATTAACCCTTTAACAACGTTTTCACCAGCGTTGAAACAGTGGAGCTGCTTCGTCAGTGAAGTAGCTCCACTGACGAAATGTGCAGTTTCCTCAAGTGTTTGCTAATTACTGCTGGCTAGTCTGAAGGAGCTGAGTGGAGGAGAAGCTCGGATGCTTGGAAACTGGTAGGTTGGTACACTGGTTTTCACATGCAGGATTTCAATCGAAAATATTCAAGCTTGCGGTTCTAAAGTGATACGTGTTAACCTTACTTTAAAATATGCATTCGCGTTGTAAACACCTGATATTGCTGCTTACGTTGAACCAGAACATGAAACAAAATAGCAATATGAAGACATGTGAATAATAGAAAACGCTAAATTCTTGTATATTTTTAAAATGTATCAATATTTTGTATGAACTGTAATTCATCATTTTATTAAGGTGCATGCTAAATATGTCATCTGACATATATTTGAAAGATTTCTGTCGTCTGATGTGTGTTTTCCTTTAATGGTGGATTCCAGGGAGCACAAACAATAAACTCTTAGACACAACATGGACAAAAGTTGCACATATGCAGTCGCTGCTACTAATCTGACACCGGCTGAACAAGTTGCCTTGATGTCTGAGCGTGCACTGTGATTAGTTTTCAGCAAAAGTCAACTAAAATTTCACAAGGACGCAGCGAACGGTCATTAAAAATCACTTTCAAAAGGACTCAGACAGGCTGGCTCACTGAAGCGCGGGGTTTATGAGGTTTTATACTGATCTAATTTATCATATTAATGACAGTTACATCCAAAGTGTGTGTCTACAGTGTCAAGGTATTAAAAGAGGCAACACTTCGGCACTTCTTTGAGTTTCACGGCGCCTGTAAGATCGGGTGTTTGAATGTTACACTTTCATTCAACCCTATTGTGTGTGGAAAACTGACGGTAAGAGAAAAAGAAAATCATTACTTGTCTAAATGGTAAAGAAATGTTCATAGCAAAACACTGTGGTTTGGTAAAATATTAATTATTCATCGATTATTTTAAGCAACAAGCGCATCTGCGTTAGCAGTAGAAGTCAAGTTAACACCACTCACGTCTGTTTAAAAATAAATCACGATTTATTATTATTATCACTAAATCATCACTAAGGCAATTTCTGTCAACCTAAAAAAACAGTTTCGATGCCATTTTTTGTCCTAGACAACATGAATTAAGATTTTTTTCACAACATTTGTGGGTTTTTTTGGGGTCTTTTTAAAAAAAAAAAATTAATACAGATCATGATAACTGCTGCTGATGTATGAAAGACACAGCAACACATGCAAACTGGCAGCTTAGGAATGCTGTGATTTTAATTTTGAATATCATAACCAATGCCTATATTGGCTGTATTTGCTTACTTTTCCATTTTCACGATGCCCATTAAAATCTGTATGACACCAAGTTCAGCAAAACTTGATGCAAACGGCCAAATGTACCACAGCATGGTGGCTTAGCAAATGTTGCGTTCAAGCGCTCTGTTTCTGACATTCGAAACATCCGTCTCGTGCTGTCGATTGCGTTTGGATGTACGGCGCGGCTCTGTTCTGCTGGGATCTCAATGTCACGACCTCTGGTGTGAAGTAGCGTTCAGCCAAAGGTCAAGTCCTGCCTCAAGTAGAGGAGTTGGGATC
This sequence comes from Poeciliopsis turneri, assembly GCA_922788865.1. Lineage (NCBI taxonomy): Eukaryota > Metazoa > Chordata > Actinopteri > Cyprinodontiformes > Poeciliidae > Poeciliopsis > Poeciliopsis turneri. Next base: position 2,137,791 of record CAKLNU010000953.1, read on the forward strand.
ACTGTCTCGTTCAAGATTGATGGTGAAAATGAAGCGGAGGCAAGAGACGGAAGGACGGATTTAGAGAGTCCTCAACTGCTAAGATGAGTTAAAGTTCTCATTTTCCCCGACCCGTTTGGACTCTGACCCTCACCTGTGGACCGTGGCTGAAAGAGCGGGACCCTGACTGCAACCAGCTGAAATTAGCTCAGTACGTACAGCGGCTGGACGCAGCCGGAGGCGTCACGCTGAAATAATTGAGTGGAAGCGGTTTGGACAGCTGATCAAATGCCTCCTGGATAACTCCATTTAGAGCTTTTCTGGGCATGTCCCTCTGGAAAGAAACCCTGCAGAAGAACACCCAGAAGTAGTTGGAGAGAGTATTTATGGTTCTGACTGTTGGAAGGCCTCAGGATGTCCGATAATGAGGTGGAGAGGGATTTCTCTTTTGGACCTGTTACTCGGTGACCAGATCCGACATAAGAAAGAAAGACGACAGACGGATGGTTGACATTTCCTTGTCTTGATTTCCAACAGATCAGACCAAAACACTTGACTCCTCTCTCTGGTCATTTGGCTTTTGCCTCTTTTGCAGTGACTTTTAAGTTATGATGTGATTTTCCTTCTACAGCTTGAAGTCCTGTCAGCAATTTATTTAGTTGTTTTAAGATCGGTCTTTCAGAAAAAACTAAATGCACTAACTAAATAGTTTAGTGGTTTGTTTCTTGCTGCAGCAGAAAAGTCAACAAAACATCAATATGGATTTTTTGCTTTTGCCTTATAACTTCCTGTTGTTGCGATGTAGCATTTGTTGTTGCATTTTGATTTTTCGTCGTTGCGTGTGTCCTTTGTCCTGTCATGTTTTGCTGTGACTTGTTGCTGTTGCATTGTGGCTGTTGCTTTACAACTTTTTATTGTTATATTGTATCATTTGTTTTTGCGTTGTTTGTCTCAATAAACAACAATAACTTCTATTGTTGCGTTGTGGTTTTCTATTGTCGCGTTGTGGTTTTGTTTTCTATTGTTGCGTTGAGACATTTGCATTCCGTTGACCCCTCTGGGGTCACCGCAGTGTCTCAGCAGAGCAAACAGTCGGTGCTCTGAGAACAGTCTGTTCAGCCCCAGCGCACGCAGCCCGACATGAAGAGTCGTGACAGCGGGACACACGGCCACCACGACCACTTGGGCTTTTATTTAGGCAGAGCAGAACCGTCACTTTAACAGACTGACAAAGCCATCGGTTCTGGCAGTCGGCAAAGCAAACGCTGCGCCATGTTTTGCTTTACACGTCTTTACCGCCTCGCTGTTAGACTTCAATACCCTGCATATGAATCGGCCATGTCTCCCTGACGGGCTGCAGGCCGATTCAGCCCGCCTCGCATTCTGAACGCCCTGATCTTTCCACTTGACACGACCAAACATCACAGGCCGGATTCAATGGCACACCGATATTATTGACAGAGGCCTTTCATGCGGCTCGCAGCAGATAGTCTGTCACAAAGCCTGTTGACCGGCATATTGATTTGTGAAAGGGAGAGGGCGGCGAACGACAGAGGGCAGGGGAAGGAGCAGGAGGGAGACAGACAGGAAGAGGAGGAAAAGCGATTCCACAGCCGAGGCGGAGGTTTAGCAGCTAACTGAGCCGTCCGATCGCGTCCTGGTCGACGGGGCGGCTGACGGAGGAGAGGAAGACTGTCGGGGAAAACATCTGTTTTGACATCACTCAGAGCAGAACAGGAAGACAGGAGGGGAAAAAAAACGAGTTGTTTGGAGAAATTCTGATAAACATGGATGGAGGGAAAAATTATGGAAAGATTTCTGCCTGACATCATGTAACAAGAAAGAAAAAAAATCTATAATCATGGAGCAGAGCCAAAGTATCTCTTTTCCCCATCCTTTGTGTTGCAGCCCTTCTGTTTCTCATTCTCTCGCTTCATTCTGTCATTTCTTCCTACGATCAAATTCTCTGGAGAAGAACCAAAGTCTTTCAGAGCAAACAGAAAACAGCTGATAATCAGCACAATTACCCTGCGTGTATAGGAGAGAGACTGTGTGTGCGTGGGTGTGCGTGTGCACGTGTGTGTGTGTGTGTGTGTCCAGGGAACATACCCGCAAAATCTCTTCAACGCAGCTGGAGTCGTTTGGCAGATTGACCTGGAGGAAAACAAAGACAGAAAGCCTGACTTTAACAAATGGTAATGGCAGCTTTGCATTGAAAACAGAACGATCAAAAGGAGAAACAACACGGGGAGAAGACAGGTCCGCTCACAACGCGTCAGGCTCAGGGTTTGACCAAACGCCTGAACGTTCCAGGTTTGGCGAGTCACGTCTCAAACCAATCGCACAATAAAGAAGAACGAGCTCGATCATTTCTGTTTCTCCAAAAATGACACGTGTCTGTCAAGCTGACTTATTTTCATAATTCCAATTTCTATGGTCAATAGAAAAGGGGCTGGAGCCTTCACATCTATTTCTGAGTTGCTGTGTTTGCATTACAAACGTCTGCAAAACCCAAGTCTGCATTCCGCACACCCTCGCAGTCGAGGCGTTTACACTGAAGAAGAAACGCAATCGAAATCACGCGTGAAAACATTTGTTTACATGGTAAGTCGTTAAAAAACGTCCTGCGTCATTATCTTCCCACCCACTTCCTGTCGTCTTCTTCGTCGTTTCCGCAGTTACTAACATCCTGTTTTCGATCAGGCAATGCAGACACTTTTTTTGATGCAAAAAAAGTGTCTGCATTGTTGTTTTGCAAAATAAACCAATTTCAATAGCAACATTTTATGGAAAAACATGATTTTTTTTCGAAATTGTCATCTTTCCATTGAGTTAATTTTTTTTTTCAGTAATTCCAATTTGCGCTATTATGTGGTCAATGGTTCACCGTGCAATAGTCTTGCATTGACCACTGGTAGAGCCGTGACAGGCTCTACCAATTGAAAGGCAGAGCACTGATAATTCAGCTGTCGTTGCTGTTTCCAGCCATATTCTGCAGCTCTGCAATTTTCCCCGAGATGTTGCAAACGAAGCGGTAAACTCCTGCGTTTCCTACGGAGATTTTCCACCCAGCTCTCCCATAAAGCCACTGAAAGGTGGCCAGAGTGTGAACAAAGCAACATGTGGACACAGCTGCCAATCTTTTGAGCCAGTGAGGTCCGTTCATGCGTGCAGAGACCACCTGAAAACCATTGAAATGTCAAAGCTGAAAACAAGAAGTTCCCCCTTCCTGGGGGTTTCTGTAGTGGGACTACTAAAATTATGCAACTGGTTTCAATGTTACGCAGCCGCTGCCGTGTTTATTGACGTTTTCTGCTGTGTTTTTATCTGAACCGGTTTATGAAAACACACATACCATAAATAGTCATCAAATTCCAAGAGAAAGTTTTTTCTTTTCTTTTTTTTTTATTTTTTATTATGCTTGTTTATCACTTCAACATGTGGAGAAATCCAAAAGCTCAGCCAACGGCAACTTCCAGTCGCTCCACCCTGAGCGGTTCAGCCAAGGTCGAGGCGTTCGTAAATTCCTGCGTGTTCATGTAGAGCCGTCCGGTCCGCTGTGCTGCCGTGAATTAACGACCACGGCTCAGACACACGGACGGATCACGCTCACTGCAATTAGGTCTTTAAACCAGGGTTAGCGAAGCAGTAAGGATTTGTGTATATATATATATATATATATATATATATATATATATATATATAAAAGGAGCATTTCAGTTATTCAGATTTAGAAACGACTGCGGCTTGGCCCCGCAGTGTCATGCAAACCGCAGGACACTTTTAGCTTGACGAGCGGAGCGCCGGCCTGGGGTTCGATTGGGAGACAGAGAGGGAGTCTGTGTCAGTGCTCTGATTAACCAGTTCACCGGGCTGCGGGCTGTTAATCTGTGTAAACATGGCGGCCGTGTCCAAAGAGCCCGTCTGATCATGAAAACACGACGGCATCCTCGGGCGTAAATCAAGACAAACGACGTCTGAGAACCGTACATGTTAACAACAGACTGCTGAAAGGTTAAGTTGTGGGAGCGTCTGACAGCAGCATTAATATTCCTCACAGGTGACCTACTACGTGTCCTTGGATGGGTTATACAAAACATGTTCATTACATGTTTTTTTTTTTTTTTTGACATCATCGATCTTCAGGTCTGTCTACTCTGGGCTGCATTCAGAATGAGTTGTTTTAGGGCATCTCATCACTTTAAATCTGAATTATCTGCGAGAATGGCTACAAACATATAGCTGTGCATCTTTGAAAAGCAGAAGTAGAGCCTCCTGCACAACCAGCAAGAATGTAGCAAGTCAGAAACAAAACGCTTGTCTTTTCCAGCAGCCATTGTACGGCGGTAAAACCAGCAGGAGCTCTGCTTGGGTTGCTAGGTAATGACGCAGTGCCAGGCAGTTGTGACTTGGCAACAGAGAGGTTTTCAGCACACCAAAAAATATTCACCTATTACCAAACAACAAAACAAAACAAAACAAACATCTTGAGGTGTTTTCAGAGGCTTTTAGATCAGAACAAATGTACAAATTATGAATTTGGCAAAATAGGTTCCCTTTAAACTTTCACACTCTATAGCATTACGACAGCAAGCTGTGAAGCATTTTATTGGAATCGAGTATGATAGACCAACATAAAATGGTTCATTATTGTGAAGTGGAGGGAAAAAGTATGAAAACAATCAAAAGAAACAAAAAAAATCTGGGCAGCCCTGGCAGAGCTCAGACTAGGATAAGTGTTCACTTTTCAGCACTATAAACCTCAGCAGCGCTAGAAATGAATGGTCACATTCAAACCACATTAATACTTTTAGAGCGGTATAGTCAAAGTCCAGACCTAAATTCAGTCGAGGACCTGTGTCGACGCTTGACAGATGTTCTCCAATCAGACTGAGCTCCAGTCTGTTGACTGTAAGAAAAAACCGGCGAAGATCAAATGACGTTTAAATGTCTGCGAGGCCCTGTTCGTATTTATGGACTCTGTGAAATATTAACATCTGCCCCGCTGGAAGCCTTTGCTGTCTTAGTTCAAACTCAGTTCATTTCTGCCGCTCCGGCCCAGCACCAAGCTGCTTTTCTATTCAGTCCAAAACAAGCCATCACTGCAGCCGAGGGACCCGTGATCTTGTGCGATAACACTTTGGAAAATACATAAGAATCATCTCAATTGCACAGAGATCAAATCCCCAAAAAACTTTTTTTTTTTTTTTCCAAAAAGTAACTGCAAACACATGCAGCCTCTCCGGGTCAGATCCTTGTCTTGGATCCTGGTCCAACGACACGAAGGAAAGACGGCGGCGTGGCGAGCGGGAAGTCAGAACCTGTCTCAGTCTACGGCAACATAACCTCCGTCACGCGCCATTACCAACAGCGCCGGCGAGAACGGAGGGGCAATTTAGCCGCCGTGATGATGGGGGTGACATCATGTTCGGCCTTAAATCACAGCCTGCTGAAACAACAAAAGGCCCCGCAGGCCGGGGTTTTGCGCCTGCTTGAGCTCACAGAACGAAAACCCATCTGTATGTTTTCTGGACAGGAGCCGTTATTCTGCTTCAGCAGATTAATCACACAGACCTGAAGTCACAGCCGCTGGATGGAGAGGTTTTCTCCCGGCAGAAAACCTCAGACAGCAATCGGCAATCCGTTTTAACCAATAAACCTTGCTAACAATTAGTAATTGTTAGCACTACTTACTAGTTACTAGTCTGCTGTTGCAGATGTGTTTGATTTTAGTGATGCCTGCCGCAGCTGATCATTAAACACTGGTTTGTAGACTAGAAAAGATTTCTAGGGGTTCCTCAGGGGCGTGTCCTCGGGCCACTTCTTCTTCAACATCGACACTTTTCCCCAAGATCATGGGGGGTGTGCTTACGACTCAAGACCATAATTCTGAGTCATCGCAGAACAACAATCCCTTACAGCAGTGAGTCAGCGTGTTCTTCATTTTGTTGAGTGGATAAAGCATAAAAACGCAGGAAAAATGAGTCAGTCTTTGAATCCAGAAAGGCTCAACCAGACGGGACCCTTTAAAACAAGAAATAAACTGTTTTAAACCGTCACTATTATTGTGACCAAAGGAAAAGGAAGTAGCACAATCCTCGATCGAGCTTTTCCCAATCACTCGCCGCGCTTTATGTAAGTGCAACAAGATTGCACTGGCAACACCACTCTTCAGTGCTGAGGTTGTTGCTGGGCAAAGAAGACTTAAATGTAGCTGTTTTCAGTTTAACGACAGATTCCAAACGAAATCAGAGGAAGTCGAGACGCGTCAAAGACAGACTGCAGTTTATTTAGGTCACAGGGGAGAATATTTGCATAACAGAAATATTTGTGCACCGTTTTATCTTTTTGATCTTTTGTCTGACAGACATTGTTTACTTTGGAAATGTTGTCAACCTTTGTAATTTGCGATTCTTGTTGCGCTAACCTCACTATCTGGTCATCAGAGACACCACAGCACAAAGACAGTCAACTCCTCCACCTTTTGGCCTTTGATTTGAAATACAAATAAAACGTCTTGCACAAAACCAGTGTGACAAAAAAGTGTGACAAAAAAGTGTATTTTGAATGTTCTAATATCTTCTTCAGTTACGGTTCTGGACTTGACACAGAAAAATGGAAACACAGGTGAGTTCAGGCTTTTTTTTTTTGTTCTTTATCTGTCCTTCTATTCATCGTTCTCCTCAACCATCCGTCCTCATCCCGTCCTCATCCCCGTTGCGCTCAGGTTCGCCGGAGTGCAACGCCGACGCTTTGTGTCGCCGATCCTGAGTGTGTCGTTGTCAGGAACCGGGCCGCTCGGCGCGCCGAGAGAACCCGGAGCTCAGTGAATGCCAACCAGCTTTTAATGGACCTAATGGACAGGTGAACGGGGAGGGTGGCGCGCAGGTTCCCTTAATCGAGGTTACCGCGAGACCGCGGTTAATTTCAAGGGCCGTAAGATAGGGAGAGCACAAAAGAGGAGCGAGAGACGGCCGAGAGCCGCGGCGCAAGTCTGGGGGAGGAAAAAGGGACACATTTCTGAGAGAAAATAGATACCAAAGAAAAACGAGCAAGGGGGAGAGCAGATACAGTTGAGGCAATTACTGAGGCAGAAATCCTTTCTCTCTGAAATAGCAGCTCAGATAGAAAAGATGTCCACACGTGCAGCACAGGCGCACACACTGGCCCACAGGCGCGCGCACCGACGCGGAGACCCGGAAGAGCCTCGAGACGCGTCATCACGTTGTCC